>CM077587.1:39125929-39773115 GCA_039657365.1 Stephania yunnanensis
TCAGCAAAATGGTGTTGTCGAAAGGAAGCATAGACATTTACTGCAAGTTACAAGAGCCTTGATTTTTCAGTCTAATTTGTCCACAAAATTTTGGGGAGATGCTGTTCTCACTGCCACATACATCATCAACAGATTACCTACTCAGTTACTGAAGTGGAAATCTCCTTATTGTCTTTTATTTGGAAGAACACCAAATTATTCTTCTTTAAAGACTTTTGGTTGTTTGTGCTTTGCTACAAATGTTTCACCAAGTAAATCTAAATTGGATTCAAGAGCTGTTAAAAGTATATTCATTGGTTATTCTCCAGGACAAAAGGCATATAGATTGTATAACATGGCCACACATACATGTTTTGTTTCAAGAGATGTGATTTTTTTTGAAAATCGATTTCCTTTCCATAAAGATTCGAAAGTTCAAAGTGTCCTCTCGCCTACTCCATCCGAAGATCATTACGATTATTTGAGAGACATTTCGATGTTAATGCTCCTCCATCATTTCTTTGTACCTTCTTCTCAAAATTTACCTATTAATGAAGCGGTTTCGATGTTCTGAAGATATCTCCTATGTACCTCCAACCTGATGCATTGGTACCTCATACTACGATGTTTTACATGAAGATGTCCCGCCTCCTAATCTTTGTTGTTACTAGGAAAAGTACTCGTGCGGTTCATAAACCTCTTTGGTGAATGATTTTGTTCTAAACAATGTAGAGACTTCTGTTCTACCAATTTCTCTATCTCTGTGGTAACCCTCCTACATTTCCTTTTATACATTCTCCAAACATTACTTGCTAGCTACAAATGCTTTCTATTTCATTGTTTCAAATATAAAGGAGCCTACCAGTTACATTCAAGCTCAACATGATCCCTGTTTGGATTGAAGCAATGGAAAAGGAGTTACAAGCTTTGGAAACTAATGGAACTTGGAGTCTTACTACTCTACCACCTGGTAAGAAAGCCATTGGTTCTAAATGGATCTACAAGGTTAAACTTCATCCGATGGTTCTTTGGATAGATGTAAGGCTCGTTTGGTGGCAAAAGGTTTTAATCAAATTGAAGGAGTTGATTATCTTGATTCATTTTCTCCAGTTGCCAAGAATGTCCTTTATTCGAATTGTCTTATCTTTAGCATTGCTCGAGATTGGCCCTTACAACAATTGGATGTTAACAATGCTTTTTTACATGGATACATAGATGAAGATGTGTACATGAAGCCACCCGATGGTTATCTTGTTGTTTCACCTAATCAAGTCTGCAAACTTCATAGATCTCGTATGGTTTGAAGCCAGCTTCGTCAATGGAATCATGAGTTTACAACCAAGCTTCAATCTTTTGGTTTTACTCAATCTGCTCATGATCCCTGCTTGTTTACTTACAACAATGCTGGTCATTTTTTGGTGTTGTTGGTGTATGTTGATGATGTTCTTCTTACTGGTACTTCACTTGACTTAATTGATCAAGTAAAGACCTTCTTACACACCTTGTTTACCATTAAAGATCTTGGACAAGCTCGTTATTTCTTGGGTTTAGAGTTGGTGAGATCTTCTTCAGGTCTTTATGTACATCAACGAGTTCTTGATCTACTTACTGATGCTGGTATTCTCATGGCTAAACCAGCTGCTACTCCACTCCCTCGTGACTGCAAATTTACAGATCCTGATTCACCTTTGTTACTTGAAGTTGACAGATATAGAAGACTTATTGGTCGTCTTCTTTATCTTGGATTTACTCGTCCTGATATTACATTTGCCACACAACAATTAAGTCAGTATATTCAATCACCTACAGAGCAACATTGGTCTGCTGCCCTTCATGTTTTAAGATATCTTAAGGGTACTCCTTCCAAGGGTTTGTTCTTTCCTGTTCAGCAAGATCTTTCTATGGTTGCCTCATTTGTGATTCAGATCGGGTCGCTTGTCCTACTTCAAGAAAATCTATCACTTGGCTATTGTGTGTTCATGGGATCTTCTTTGATTTCTTGGAAAGCTAAGAAGAAGTGCTACTTGGTGTCCAAGTCTTCTCTGAAAGTTTGAATATCGAAGTTTATCTTCCACAGTTTGTGAGTTGTTGTGGATTTCCTATATTCTTAAGGATTTACATGTTCCTACTTCTCTTCCAATTCCACTTTGGTGTGATAACCAAGCTGCCATACATCTATCTGCTAATCCAGTTTTTCATGAACGTACTAAGCATTTAGAAATTGATTGCCATTTGGTTCGACATCAGTTTAAATGTGGATTTGTTCTTCCTCAATACATTTCTACTAAGCTACAATTGGCTGATTTGTTTACAAAATCTTTATCAGTTTCATTGTTTTCTGATTTATTATCCAAGATGGGTCTATGTGATTTACTTGGTGAAACATTTGTAGCAAAGCACAAACAACCAAAAGTCTTTAAAGAAGAATAATTTGGTGTTCTTCCAAATAAAAGACAATAAGGAGATTTCCACTTCATGGTATCAGAGCAGGTTCTTCTATTCTTGATTTGTGTTGTTTGTTGATTGAATTGAAGGACTGTACATGGCATCTGTTCATGGTTCTGTGAGTTCTTCAGTTCGAAATGTTCATGGAGCAGGAAGAGCTCCTGAAACAGGTGATCTTGGAGCTGAGAATCCTTTACTTCTTCAAGGATCTGATCATCCTGGTATGATACTTGTCTCTAATTCTCTTACTGGTTCAAATTACCTGTCATGGAGTAGAGCTATGATGATTGCATTGGGAGCAAAAACAAAGATTGGTTTTATTGATGGTAGATGTGTAAAACCAGAAACTACTGATCCTAATCTTGATCGATGGATCAAGGTGGATTATATGGTCACTTCTTGGATTTTGAATTCTATTTCGAAAGAGATTGTTGAAGCTTTTCTTTATACAACCTCTTCTTTTGATCTATGGAATGAATTAAAAGAAAGGTTTGGAGAATGTAATGGTCCTCTTCTATACCAGTTGAAACGTGACATTGCTTCTATAACTCAAGGAGATCTGTCTCTTTCACAGTACTATACCAAACTTAAGAAACTTTGGGATGAACTGAGCTGTTTAAATCCTTTACCTGTGTGTGACTGTGGAGCATCTGCTGCAATGGCTATTTTAGAGTCTAATGATAGGCTGATGCAATTTTTGATGGGGTTGAATGATATGTATGATCATATTCGCAATCAAGTATTGGTGTTGGATCCATTGCCAAATATAAACAAAGCTTACTCTATGGTTCTTAGAGTTGAAAAGCAAAAAGAAGTACATGTCCATTATTCTCCTATGATGGATACAGCCATGATGATGAAGGTTACCAAGATGAATTCAGGAAATTCAACTAATGGCCATAGGTTTGCTGGAAAAGGAATTCAAAAGAAATCTGTGAATAAAGATGATCTGTTTTGTGATCATTGTAAGGCAAAAAGGCATACAAAAGATACTTGTTTCAAACTCCATGGATTTCCAGATTGGTACAAGAAAGACTATGATAAGAAGCAGATATCAAGTAATTCGAAATCCTTTGTAAATTTGATGGAATCACCTCGGACATACAAGGTGCGAGAATCATCTCGGTTTGAAGATTTTCGATCGAATATAAAGAGAATGATACAATGAGGGAATTGAGAATTTTATGAAAGGGAAGTCATTTGAGAGGCGGGAGCTTCTAATCATGTGAATTCGGTTCTATCTCGATTTTACTGGTAGCTCATTCCAAAGATCTTCCAGTTCTTGTTCTTTTTTAATTCGAGATGCTTGGATTGTGGATAGTGGAGCAACAAATCATATGTGTACTAGCTATGATTTACTTGCTAATGTCCATATTTTACCTAAAGTCGTCATGGTTTGCTTACACGATGGACATACTAAAGAAGTAAAGCGCATTGGAGATGTGAAGTTGAGTTCGAGACTTAGTGCTTTCTTCTTGTTTACATATAAAAGCATTCAAGTATAATCTTTTGTCGGTTAGTAAGTTACTCTCATCTACTAAATCGACAATTGAATTTCATCCATCATTTTGTGCTATACGTGAACATTGAGAGTTCTCAAGTTCTAGTTTGTGGGAAGGATGGTTGGAGGATTATACATCTTTGGATTCAAGCTCCTTCCATAAGGATGTCATTGCTTCTTTTGTATCACCTTCAGAATTATCATTAGCTCATTGTAATAATGCTACTGATAAGTTTTCATGGCATTTTAGATTGGGACATCCTTCTATTCATGTAACAAGGCAACTTGATATGTTACTTAACAGTCGATCAAGTGAAAAACATACTGAACCTTGTGATGTTTGTCAGATGTCTAAACAATGCAGATTGGTTTTTCCAGTGAGTTCTATTCAAACATCTAGTATTTTTCAGTTGTAAACAAATCAGAAAACAATGAAACTGATAAAGATTTTGTAAACAAATCAGCCAATTGTAGCTTAGTAGAAATGTATTGAGGAAGAACAAATCCACATTTAAACTGATGTCGAACCAAATGGCAATCAATTTCTAAATGCTTAGTACGTTCATGAAAAAGCTGGATTAGCGAGATAGATGTATGGCGACTTGGTTATCACACCAAAGTGGAATTGGAAGAGAAGTAGGAACATGTAAATCCTTAAGAATATAGGAAATCCACAACAACTCACAACCTGTGGAAGATAAACTTCGATATTCGAACAAAGAAGACTTGGACACCGTAGCTCGCTTCTTAGCTTTCCAAGAAATCAAAGAAGATCCCATGAACACACAATAGCCGAGTGATAGATTTTCTTGAAGTAGGACAAGCGATTGATCTGAATCACGATAGGCAACCATAGAAAGATCTTCTTTGAACAGGAAAGAACAAACCCTTGGAAGGAGTACCCTTAAGATATCTTAAAACATGAAGGGCAGCAGACCAATGTTGCTCTGTAGGTGATTGAATATACTGACTTAATTGTTGTGTGGCAAATGTAATATCAGGACGAGTAAATCCAAGATAAAGAAGACGACCAATAAGTCTTCTATATCTGTCAACTTCAAGTAACAAAGGTGAATCAGGATCTGTAAATTTGCGATCACGAGGAGTGGAGTAGCATTTGGTTTAGCCATGAGAATACCGGCATCGATTAAGTAGATCAAGAACATACTTTCGTTGATGTACATAAAGAGACTGAAGAAGATCTCACCAACTCTAAACCCAAGAAATAACGAGCTTGTCCAAGATCTTTAATGGTAAACAAGGTGTGTAAGAAGGTCTTTACTTGATCAATTAAGTCAAGTGAAGTACCAGTAAGAAGAACATCATCAACATACCACCAACAACACCAAAAAATGACCAACATTGTTGTAAGTAAACAAGCAGGGATCATGAGCAGATTGAGTAAAACCAAAAGATTGAAGCTTGGTTGTAAACTCATGATTCCATTGACGAAGCTGCTTCAAACCATACGAGAGATCTATGAAGTTTGCAGACTTGATTAGGTGAAACAACAAGTATAACCATCGGTGGCTTCATGTACACATCTTCATCTATGTATCCATGTAAAAAAGCATTGTTAACATCCAATTGTTGTAAGGGCCAATCTCGAGGGTGCTAAAGATAAGACAATTCGACAGTGACATTCTTGGCAAGCTGGAGAAAATGAATCGATATAATCAACTCCTTCAATTTGATTAAAACCTTTTGCCACCAAACGAGCCTTACATCTATCCAAAGAACCATCGGGATGAAGTTTAACCTTGTAGATCCATTTAGAACCAATGGCTTTCTTACTGGGTGGTAGAGTAGTAAGACTCCAAGTTCCATTAGTTTCCAAAGCTTGTAACTCCTTTTCCATTGCTTCAATCCAAACGGGATCATGTTGAGCTTGAATGTGTAAGCTGGTAGGCTCCTTTATATTTGAAACAAAGCCTAGAAAGCATTTGTAGCTAGCGGTAATGTTTGGAGAATGTATAAAAGGAAATGTAGGAGGGTTACCAATGAGATAGAGAAATTGGTAGAACAGAAGTCTCTACATTGTTTAGAACAAAATCATTCGACCAAAGAGGTTTATGAACTGCACGAGTATTTTTCCTAGTAACAACAGCATTAGGAGGCAGGACATCTTCATGTAAAACATCAGTAGTATGAGGTACCAATGCATCAGTTGGAGGTACATAGGAGATATCTTCAGGAACATCAGAAACTGCTTCATTAATAGGTAAATTTTGAGAAGAAGGTACAGCAGCTGATGGAGGAGCATTAACATCTGAAATGTCTCTCAAATAATCAGAATGATCTTCAGATGGAGTAGGCAGAGGACACTTTGAACTTTCAGAATCTTTATGGAAAGGAAACTGATTTTCAAAAAAAATCACATCTCTTGAAACAAAACATGTATGTGTGGCCATGTTATACAATCTATATGCCTTTTGTCTGGAGAATAACCAATGAATATACTTTTAACAGCTCTTGAATCCAATTTAGATTTACTTGGTGAAACATTTGTAGCAAAGCACAAACAACCAAAAGTCTTTAAAGAAGAATAATTTGGTGTTCTTCCAAATAAAAGACAATAAGGAGATTTCCACTTGATCGAGTAGGTAATCTGTTGATGATGTATGTGGCGGTGAGAACAAGACATCTCCCAAAAATTTTGTGGACAAATTAGATCGAAAAATCAAGGCTCTTGTAACTTGCGGTAAATGTCTATGCTTCCTTTCGACAACACCATTTTTGAGGTGTATATGGTGTTGATCTTTGATGAACAATTCCCAAACCAGAGAACAAAGCATGACAATCTTTATTACAAAACTCGGTTCCATTATCGAGTCTAATGGTTTGAACCGAGACCTTGAAATGAGTTTGAATGAAAGTTAAGAAGCGTTTGATGATGTTGCTCTGTCAAGGACTTATGTTTCATCAAAAATGTCCAAGTAAATCGACTAAAATCATCCACAATAGTCAAGAAATAATGAGCTCCTTGAATAGAAAGGCGCTTGTATGGTCCCCATATATCCATATGTAACAACCGAAAAATACTAGATGTTTGAATAGAACTCACCGAAAAAACCAATGCATTGTTTAGACATCCGACAAACATCACAAGGTTCGATATGTTTTTCACTTGATCGATGTTAAGTAACATATCAAGTTGCCTTGTTACATGAATAGAAGGATGTCCCAATCTAAAATGCCATGAAAACTTATCGGTAGCATTATTACAATGAGCTAATGATAATTCGAAGGTGATACAAAAGAAGCAATGACATCCTTATGGAAGGAGCTTGAATCCAAGTATGTATAATCCTCCAACCATCCTTCCCACAAACTAGAACTTGAGAACTCTCAATGTTACGTATAGCACAAAATGATGGATGAAATTCAATTGTCGATTTAGTAGATGAGAGTAACTTACTAAGCGACAAAAGATTATACTTGAATGCTTTTATATGTAAACAAGAAGAAAGCACTAAGTCCGAACTCGAACTTCACATCTCCAATGCGGTTTACTTCTTTAGTATGTCCATCAGTAAGCAAACCATGACAGACTTAGGTAAAATATGGACATTAGCAAGTAAATCATAGCTAGTACACATATGATTTGTTGCTCCACTATCCACAATCCAAGCATCTGAATTAAAAAAAGAACAAGAACTGGAAGATCTTTGGAATGAGCTACCTGTAAAAATCAGATAGAACTGAATTCACATGATTAGAAGCTCCTGCCTCTGAAACAGACTTCCCTTTCATAAAATTCTCAATTCCTCGTTGTATCATTCTTTGCTATATTCGATGAAAATCTTCAACCGAGATGATTACGCACCTTGTATGTCCAGAGGTGATTCCATCAAATTTACAAAGGATTTCGAATTACTTGATATCTGCTTCTTATCATAGTCTTTCTTGTACCAATCTGGAAATCCATGGAGTTTGAAACAAGTATCTTTTGTATGCCTTTTTGCCTTACAATGATCACAAAGCAGATCATCTTTATTCATGATTTCTTTTGAATTCCTTTTCCAAAGCAAACCTATGGCCATTAGTTGAATTTCTGAATTCATCTTGGTAACCTTCATCATCATGTCATTTGTATCCATCATAGGAGAATAATGGACATGTACTTCTTTTTGCTTTTCAACTCTAAGAACCATAGAGTAAGCTTTGTTTATACTTGGCAATGGATCCAACACCAATACTTGATTGCGAATATGATCATACATATCATTCAACCCCATCAAAAATTGCATCGGCCTATCATTAGACTCTAAAATAGCCATTGCGACGAGATGCTCCATGATCACACATGGGTAAAGGATTTAAACAGCTCAGTTCATCCCAAAGTTTCTTAAGTTTGGTATAGTGCTTGTGAAAGAGACAGATCTCCTTGAGTTATAGAAGCAATGTCACGTTTCAACTGGTATAGAAGAGGACCATTACATTCTCCAAACCTTTCTTTTAATTCATTCCATAGATCAAAAGAAGAGGTTGTATAAAGAAAAGCTTCAACAATCTCTTTCGAAATAGGGATTAAGCCATCGGGCCCTGGAGATTTAAGTGCTTGACTGCTGAAAATGGCCGCTCGAACTTCCTCTTCACAGACGGGCCTGTCTAAAAAAGGGCAGCAACATGTGGTTATATGCGATCAAAGACATTCCTCCATCGCAGTTTCGTTCGTTGGGGGGTCTCTTCAGAGTACAGTTTGGTGAAGAAACTAATAGCCATGCCTTCCAGTTCATCCTGATTAATCTTTCCACTCGAATGCGCTTCCTTCGAGCATATGTTTTCGTATGAAAAAATCTAGTATTTCGATCTCCATATATGATCCAGTTCACTCTAGATTTTTGATGCCAGAGGACCTCTTCCTGAAGAAGAATGGTCTCATAATCTTCAGTTAGTTTTTTCCACTTCTCAATCAGGGGGTATGTGTAGGTGGCATCCAACTTCTTCTCTATTTGTTTGATGGCCTTCAGAACACTTGTTTTCCTTTTAAATATGTTGTCGAATACCTCGCGGTTCCAAATATCCATTTAAGTCACGAAAATTTCTAGCATTTTGTAAAAATGATTCGTCCATAGCATAAGTACCACGAACTAACTGTGCAAATTCAGGATGTGTCAACCAGCTCGCTAGAAAACGAAATGGACGATGGGAGCGAGAAGGGGGAAACACTCCTTCTAGCTTGAGGAAAATAGGTATGTGATCAGACTTTACTAGAGGTAAGTGAGTAATTGAGGATTCTGCAAAGTCGACAGCCAATCTTTCATTTGCAAGTGCCCTATCCAATCGCTTTAGCAACAAACCCCTGAACCAAGTAAAATTTGGTCCTTTATAACCAAGATCAAACAGAGTACGCTCATGAATTACCTGCTGAAATTCTCTGCATTTGCTAAAGGACGATCTAACACCCCCTGACTTCTCAGCCAGTTTTAGGTAGACATTAAAATCTCCAATAACAGCCCAC
Organism: Stephania yunnanensis; assembly: GCA_039657365.1. NCBI lineage: Eukaryota > Viridiplantae > Streptophyta > Magnoliopsida > Ranunculales > Menispermaceae > Stephania > Stephania yunnanensis. Next base: position 39,135,319 of record CM077587.1, read on the forward strand.
GGACCCTGATGGAGAGACTTTTTGATATAACAAGAAAAAAGAAGGAAGAAGAAGCAGGGAAAAACTTTTCTACTTTTATTGATCATAAACAACCAATAAATAGGCAAGTACATAACTGAAGCAACGAGAAACTAGCCACTATCTAACATGTGAAACAAACTCTTATTGACTAAGTAAAACTGAAACTGATTTTCGTTAATACCAGGACAACTAACACAAGAAAATTATTCATTTTCTCTACATTCCCTCCTTTAAACTGATGTTCCAAACTTAACATTTAGTTTAACAACAGAAACATAGAAGCACATTTCCTCAGATTGAATCATTCAATCTGCAAACACCAAGTAGCTTCGTGAGTTTATGAAAAATAGGAAACTTGAGAGGCTTGGTTTGAATATCGGCAACCTGATCTCCACTTCTGATAAATAAGATTAATGACTCCATCATTTGAGAGATCCCTCAAGAAATGATACTTGACATCTATGTGTTTGCTTCGACCACGTAAAAGCTGGATTTCTTGAAAGCTTGATTCTTTGAGTTGTTGTCACAATAAATTTGAATGGGTCCATCTTCTTGTTCCTTGAAATGCAACTCTTTGAGAATTTTCTTTAGCCAAATAGCTTGACAAGCACTGAAACTTGTTGCGGCAAAGAACAAATTCGAGCTTCAAGTAGAAGATAATGTGACAATAGGTTGCTTCTTTGATGACCATGAAACATCACCTGTCCCCATCATGAAAACATACCTAGATGTGCTTTTTCGATCATCCACATCTCCAGCATAATCACTGTCTGTAAAGCCAGATAGACATGATTTTTCTCCATTCTTGTAGAACAGCCCAAATTCCTTAGTACCTTGCAAGTAACGAAGAATTCTCTTTGCAGCCAAGAGATGAATTTCTGTAGGACAATCAATGTACCCGCTGATCATACTTATAACATGCATTATATCAGGTCTTGTGGCTGTCAAATACATTAAGCTCCCCACTATTTGTTTGTAAACAGTGGCATCAACCTTTTTTCCCTTGTGATCTTTATGTAGCTTCACGCCAAACTCAGATGGAGTATTTACAGGATTACAATCCTTCATTCGAAACCTCGCCAACATTTCTCGCACATACTTCTGTTGAGAAATAAAAATTCCACTAACAGATTGCACAATTTCAATGCCAAGAAAATAATGCATCATGCCAAGATCAGACATCTCAAATTCAGTCTTCATGGAACTCTTAAAACTTTCAAACATGACTTTATCATTGCCAGTATAGATTAAATCATCTACATACAAGCAAACAATGAGCGCGTTGCGAGGTTTGTAAAACCCAATGGAAAAACTCTCAAGTATTTATTTTGCTTCGTAACTCCATTCGATTCCAGTATTTCCTTGTGATTTCTTTTTCATATATCTTATCTTGTCGTTGTTTGCGCAGTTGGTTAGTTACTCCTACCGGATTTCTCGTTGTGTGTCTATGCATTCTAGACCATAGCATATGTATCAGGAGTGCTCGGTGGATAACGACCCGAGGGAACTGCTACATGTGTCTGTGCGTCGTAGGTCTACGTCGGCCACCGAGAGGGATCAGGTGATAGCTAGTTGGGTGCGCCCACTAGTAGGATCCTGAAAGGAAATCCCGAAGTATGGTTTACTATGATTGGAACAAGAACACACATTTGTACCTTACTGTTATTTATGTATGCGATGCCCTACTTACAGTTGTCTGGTTACATTCCGCATGTTTATTTAACATTGTTTATTGAATTCCATTTGCTTACTTGAATGCTCAGAGGGGTTCTTTGAGATTTTACTAACTGGACTCGTCATCTAATTTCTTCTGTGATGATTGAGTGCAGATCCGAGTACAAGTAAAGGCAAGGGGATCTTACGTGACTACCTCTGACTGCCTACCATTGAGGTTTACTTGTACGTGTATGATTAATTTGATATTTAGATTCTTTTGGGAACTGGGGAGTAATAGAATACTTCTTAGGGTTTTTCCACAGTAGGTTTTGTTTAAATTGATTAATATTTTTATGCATTTACGTACAACTTCCGCTGCATATGTCATATATACACTGTACACACACGTGGATACAAAATTCGAGACAGAGGAAGGACGGGCAGGTGTCGTACACGTGTAGTTGGGCCAGCTGACAAGGAGTACACGGAGACACATCACCCCGGGGCGGCGAGGGCCGCCACAGGTAGTTTGCCCACGTTTCTCTTGGGACGGGCTGCTCGGTGGTGCCCAGCTGTGTCTTGGCACCGTTAGCCAGAGCTTGGTCGAGTCCCACCGGCTCGGGGTGGCCGACGCCATGATCCGTCCATGGGTCGTGCCTTGGCATTGGGCCCAAGGCATGCTCGAGGGTCCTTGATACTTCGCCCATGCCGCCCCTGGGAGAGAACACACCTCTCCCTATAGTAGATGTTAAGTCGTTTCCTCAACTCCAATAGGAAACATCCCAAAATGAGACCAAGCGTACTTTGACTTGGTCAACGCCCTAGTCAAGATTTGTCAACCCTTGCCTCGTGCCAAGGCGCGGCCTTGCTCGAGCCAAGGCGCGACCTTGCTCGTGCCCAAGGAATCTGCCAAGGTATAGCCTTGCTCGTGCCAAAACGCGGCCTTGCTCATGCCAAGGCGTGACCTTGCTCGTGCCAAGGAATCTGCCAAGTCTTGCCCGTGCCCGCGCCAAGGCGAGTGCTAAGGTTTGCTCGTGCATGTGCCAAGGTGCGTGCCAAGGTTTGCCCGTACTTGTGCCAAGGCGCGTGTCAAGGCCCGCCCGTCCTTGCGCCAAGGTCCGCCCGTGCCTTGCGCCAAGGTGTCGTGCCAAGGCGGCGCGCCAAGGCGCAACCCCCTTTACGCTTATGCGTTATTTCGCGTGTTCTCCCGCGACCGAACTTTATGGAACCATCCGAGCCCTCCTGAACTCGGTCATTGGCTAGGTTTCTTGCTGCCCAGCCCAGCCTACTCGGGTAAAGCTATTGAGGGGCTGACAGTAGGCTTAATGTGTGCATTCCCGAGTATAATTAGGGGGGAGAGGTAAAACTGTAATCTCACACATCTCTATTTTCCTCCTCTTCTCATCTGGTACATGGGCATAGGCAATACACCCAAAAATTCAGAAATGATCTACAGCAGGTTTCCTTCCGCTCCATGCTTCTTCTGGTGTCATATTTTGGACAGCAAGTGTGGGACTTCTATTCAAGATGTGGATGCTCCAATTAACTGCTTCAGGCCGGAAGTTTTTTGGAATACCACTTGTTGTCAAAAAGCTTCGCACCATATTCATAATGGTGCGGTTCTTCCTCTCACACACACCATTTTGTTGGGGTGTGTAGGTTGTTGTAAGTTGTCTCTTGATTCCATGTTGCGCACGAAAATCTGCAAATGCATGTGAATTATATTCTCCACCACGATCTGTGCGAAGAACTTTTATTGGGTTGCTAGCTTCTTTCTCAACAAGTGCTTTAAAGCTCTTAAAAGCTACAAAAGCTTCAGATTTTTCTTGCAAAAAATAAACCCATATTTTACGACTATAATCATCAATGAAAGTAATTACATATCTTTTACCTCCATTAGAATATGGTGTAATGGGATCACAAATGTCAGAGTGAACCAACTCCAATGTTTTCTTTGCTCTGAGAGATTTTCCTTGTGTGAATGGAAGACGATGTTGTTTGCTGACAATATAATCTTCACAAACTTTGTCAGGAGCTGCAATTTGAGGAAGACCTATCACCATGTTCCTTTGATGAAGTGTTTTTAATCCGCCAAAATTCAAATGCCCGTAGCGAATGTGCCATAGCCAAGCCTCATCTTCTGATTTTGCCGAGAAGCATGAATGTGTGGTGGTGTGGAGATAAAGTGGGAACATACGATTTTTCGTCATGTTGACTTCAGCAATGAAGCCCAACTTTGCATCTCGAATCTGACATACTTCGTCTTTAATGACAATTTCATATCCTTTTTCTTGTAACTGACCCACACTAAGCAAATTGGTCTTTAAATCTGGCACGAAAAGCACGTTAGCAATAGTGTGGATGGAATTTTCTTTAGTTTGAATTGTTACCTTTCCTTTTCCCATCACAGAAATTTCGGAATCATCGCCAAATTTCACAGAACTGCAAAAGGTTTCATCCAGGTAAGAAAATGCCCCCTTCTCTCCACACATGTGGTTCTTTGCACCAGTGTCTAAATACCACATGTTTTGGTGAGTTTCTTCCTTCACATGGCACACCATTAGGAGAGACACCTCTCTTCTTCTTCTTCCTCTCGCAAAATGAGTTTGATCTCCGTTTGTCCATTTAAATCAGTTTTACATTTCGATTTATAATGTCCATACATGTGACATCTAAAACATTCAACATTAGACTTGTCTGCTGACTTTGATCTATAAAATGTTGATTGACAGCTTCCACGCCCCCTTCCTCTTCCTTGACTATTTTTATTTTGAGAATTTTGTTGTGGGCTCCCATGATTATTGTTGTTGCTACCGCCTCGGACACGTCCTCTGCCTCTGCCTCTTCCTCGCCCTCTATCTGTGCTATTGGATGCCAGGTGTTTTGCTGATAAAGCCTTCAATGCTTGTTCTTCGGTTTCCTGCTGGTTAAATTTTCTCTCATGAACCAACAAGGAGCTTTGCAATTCATCAATTGACAACAAATCAACATTATTGGCTTCTTCTATAGCACACACGACAAAATTGAATTTTGGTGTCAAAGATCGAAGAATTTTCTCAACTACAAAACATCCTCTGTCTTGTCTCCATGCATCCGCATCTTATTAACGATTGCCATCGTTCTAGAGAAATAGTATGTGACAGACTCTCTTGACTTCATTCGAAGCATTTCGAACTCTGAACGAAGTGTTTGAAGCTGCTGTCTCTTAGCTCTCGTTGTACCTTGATACTTCTTCTTCATGGAATCCCAAATATGTTTGGCAGTGTCTTTGCAAATAATGGTTTCCAAGATTGATCGATCAATAGCTTAGAAGAGATAATTTTTGTCTTTAAGATCTTTTAACTTCAGCGCCTCAAATTCTGACTTCGTCGCATCATCGACACTACACTGCTGCTGTTCTCAGTTGCTACTCTAGAAACAACAAGCGTCCAATATTCCTTGGACCTCAAGAGATTCTCCATAAGCATGCTCCAATGGTCATAGTGACCATCAAAGCGTGGAATTCTTGGTGCACAAAGATCCGTCATTTGGACATTTCTCTTTCTCACTATGTTTGCAAAGCACTCAAAGCTACTGCTTTTCTTCTTTTGTTATCAGGCCCAGTGGGGCTTTGTTACCACTGATAAAACAAGAAAGAAGAAGGAAGAAGAAGCAGGGAAAAACTTTTCTACTTTTATTGATCATAAACAACCAATAAATAGGCAAGTACATAACTGAAGCAACGAGAAACTAGCCACTATCTAATATGTGAAACAAACTCTCATTGACTAAGTAAAACCGAAATTGATTTTCCTAAATACCAGGACAACTAACACGAGAAAATTATTCATTTTCTCTACACTTTTGCTATTAATGATTTCCACAATCATTTCCTAATTCGCTCGAGCTTGGAGACTCCAGTTAAAATGAATCCACCGATTGCCGAGTTCAAGAATATCAACTATGATGTTACCTTCATCCCAAAACTGCCAGAAGCCACCCGGGAAGCTACACGCTTCCACCAGGAAGCATGAATCGAAGCTAAGTATCTTAGCCACTTTAACAGCTTTATCGCCACTAATGCGAGGTTCAGCCACCAGTAGAAGATTTGGTTTGTTCGCCCTTAACAACTCCTTAACACATTTGACAAAGAAAGGATTCTCAGCACCTTGAGCATTCCAAATATAGAATCGACATGAATAACTTAAATTCAAGAGGGAACGAGATCACCTGAAGCTATGGGGAAATTCGACAAAATAGTCCAAAAAAGACCTCAATAATGGAAATTAACCCATGATTTTGAGAATTGTTTTCTTAGCCCAAATCTAGGGTTGAAAAGTCTTTTCTGTCCTTCACTTTAACAACAACCAATTTCTCTCCAATTTTTCATTCATTTAAATCTATTTTTCTTTCAATCTATTCTTTTATTTTAGGTTTACACAGTGTAGTCATGACTAATTTATACTTTTATTTGCTTATGCGTTAGCTAGTTTTAATGGTATCATAGACAAGTTGCTCACTCCTTGCAAGCATCAAAGGTACAAAGTCGAATCTCTCATTATTCGAAACAATCAACTCTTGGGTTGTCGACGTTATTGAATCCCTTATTTCTTGTAAGTTCATCATATGTGAATCTTGTTGCATTATTTGCTTAACATAAACCTTCTCAAACAACTAATTATTACATACGTTTTACCTACATGATTATTTGATGCTCTAGGGAGACTTCATTACCATAAATATGAGTTCTCCGACACCTTTCATTGCTGGTAATGATTAAGTGTAGTTCTACAAATCATACCGACAATATTGTGTATATTGACACTATCATTCATAACAATAATAATACTAGTTATGAAAATAGATTGCAAATGGTTTAGAATATAACGATTTAGTCCTTATTTACTCAATAGTTATATTTCTTTATTCATTTTAATAATATCTTCTATAATGACAGTAATGCATCTCCAATAATTATGTTTTATCAATATCATCAATATTGACAATATCGTCAATAATTATAATAAGTCTATTAATTTCTACAAACTGTAATTAGTTGCACATATATTTTATTCTTATTGACTATAAACTCGATAGACCATCAACTTTTTTTTATGTTTTTATGATTCATGTTAATAGTTTTTTTTTCTTAATTTCAGATGTACCATATGTCAAAATTGTTGTCCAATATGGCGGAGAGTGGGTCACCACTGATGGTGGCAATAAGATGTACAATGCCAACACTAATGCTAAGATGATATTTGTGCATCTCACTCAATCACATTAAGTTATGGGTGCAAAACAGATATTGGCATAGTGGTCGTCAAAGTGAACAATGATGCACATGTGCATCATTTTGTTCTTGACTTCAACATGTTTACAAACAATATAACTCCATTGTGCTTAAGTGCTGAGTTGATAGATCCACCTAGTGAACATGATTATGAAGACCAACCTATACAAAATTTTAATATGGTACAAGAAAGCATGAATTTACATATTACAAGCCAATGAGAAGATTCTAATAAGAATGCTAATAGGAAAATCAGGTTAGACAACTCGTGTCGAGATGCAATCATTCCGCTTGATGAAGAAGATGAAGCGGGGATTGAAGACAATGTTGGCAGTGGCACTATTAACATTAGCATGGAATATGACGATTAGTGCATAGGTTTCGATAATGACTTCAACATGGACATGTATTCTTGCGAGTATACTGGGCTTACAGATAAAAACCACGAAAAAAATATTGACAATGATGACAGACTAGAAATTCAGGTTGGGGATAAGGAGAGAGGCAGTGTTCGACCATCCACCATGTCTTTTGAATCATTAACATCGGATGCTTTCACAAAGGATCAATTATTTGTCAATAAGAGAAAGTTGTGTCATAGTCTCGATATATTTGCAATGAAGAACAATTTTGAATATAAAGTTATTCGTTCAATAAAAGAATTGATTGTGGCTAGATGTGTACAAGAAGGATGCGAATGGCAAGTCAGGGAAACGAAGTTACCATCTTCTGATTACTTTCGATTGAGGAAGATAAACATGAATCATAGTTGTTCGATTGAGGAAGATAAACATGAAGCAAATAGTTGGTTGATAGGATAGTGCATTAAATCTAAATACGAGGGAGTAGGCCACGCCTACAAGCCAAATGGCATTGTTAGTGATATACGCATAGAGCATGGCGTGAATATAAGTTACGATAAGGCTTGGAGAGCCAGAGATCGTGCTCTTGATTCTGTAAAAGGTAGTGCGGAAGAACCATATGCATTATGGAGATAGAGAATTAAGATAAAGATATAGTAACTTACCTTCGAAATGTTGGAGTTGAAAAGTGGAGCAGAGCTTATTATGACTAAAGGCGCTACAGTATCATGACCATAAATATTGTTGAATGTCTTAACGCAGTCCTTAAGGAAATTACAGCTCTTCCTATAACCATGGTGGTTGATCACATGTCTTGCAAGATTGGTGTTATGAACGCAGGAACATGACATCAAATATGAATTTCCACTTGACAAGTTGGGTCGAGTCTATCGTAAGAGAGAAATCAGCAAAGTCAACACGATAGAGAGTAAAACCAATTGATTGCCATGAGTTTGATGTGTTCGATAATGAAAAGAATAGTCACGTTAAGCTTTACATAAATTCATGCACATTTCATGAGTTTGACTAAGATCAGCTACCTTGTGGTCATGCGATTGTTGCAACTAGCCTTAGAGGGATTTCATTGAACTCCCTATCATCAAAATATTACACTGCGGATGCTCTTATGGCGGCATATGTGGAACCAGTGTATCCTATTAGTTGTCCTACAGAATGGATGTTGCCTATTGAAGCAAGCGATATGATTCTTCTCCCATTTATAAGAAGAGCCCCGCAAATACGTCGAAAGCAAATGATACCATCAAATGGAGAAGAAAGGAAAAGGAAGAAGAGTGACAGGTGTCATGGATTTGGTCATAACTGTCAAACTTGTAAGGAGCTCATCCCATTACATCCTAATGGTTCTCCTTAAGAAGTTGATTTCAGTGGATGAGTTTTTTTTAGCACATTTCTTAATTTGATACGATGTCTAATTCTATAAAAGTCTATATTTTGAAACAATACCTACTACATGTTGTCTTTTAATTGATAGTATATTACTTAACTGATGTAGTAGTGCATTTGCATTAAATGTTATAAATATTTTTTGAAGTATCTAATGTCATCATTTTGTTTATAGCAATTGTGCACACTTTGTGTACATGTCGATATTGTCAATAGTGTTAATATTGTCAATATCGTTAATACTACCAATATTGTCAACATTGCTAATGTATCTTTTGTAGTGGGGCGAGCTTTCATATATATGTTAATGGCTATAATTTTTATTGATTGAATTTATCTAACAATCTTTTTACGGGGTTCTAATAGATTTGCGGTTGTTAGTTGTGCTTATAGTGCACTTTGTAATTATCATCAATATTGTCAATGTTGTCCATATTGTTTATATCGTCGATATTGTTAATATTGTCAATATTGCTAATATATCTATTGTAGTGCCGGTGTGAGTAGTGACTATAATTTTTAGTAATCGAAATACCAAAAACAAAAATTGCAGGGTTCTAATAAATTTGCAGTTGTTAGTAGTGCATTTTGTATGTCACTATTGTCACTATTGTTAATATTATCGACATTGTTATTGTCAATATTGATAATATATCTTTGTAGTGTGGGTGTGAGTTAGTAGCTATATTTTTAATAATTGAAGTTATCTAACAATAAGTTGTTTTGACACTTCAAAAAAAAAAAAAGGGTTATAACAATTGTTTGACATTTACAAAATGTGATACACAAAAATGACATCTACAGTGGCATCATCACTATGTATGTAACTTAATTCACTACAAAATGTCTACTATTGTTAGTTATTCCAAACAAGTCAATTATAGTTGTTTCACAGAAACTATCCAAAAAAATACATACGAAAAAGATTTACATAACGTCTCCACAAAAATACATAATAGTTGTTTCAATCATTTAATATTCTCATGTTCATCTGCATTTTTACAACTCGAACATGTTGAAGTCAATGTTCCCCATCGAAAAAAATCAACAACCTTTTTTTTGAATTCCATAATTTTTTATTGAGTCAACAAATTTGGATCTTTCCCAAACATCAAATACTCTAACATTCTGCAATCTCCCCTACCAAGCAAGGAACTTGAGAAAATGATTTGAAAACAAAATTATTATATTAATAGAATAATGATTGGTATCAATTACCCCATTTTTGTAGTCATATTCCTTGTTAGGCACCTCCCTCCTACACACACTGAGCATCTTGTCTATTGTGCTAGGGAGATATTCTATTTTTTTACCCAATTACTTATACTACTCATCATAGAACCAAGAACATAAATAACGCGATCATTAATGTCACAATCGAGTGCAACCCAATGACTATTTCTAACATTGAGTGCGAAGACAATCTGCACCAAAACATTATATGCACCAAAACATTATATTAACATTATATGTATAAGGTTGTAAGTAGGCATACAATAACATATAAATTAATTACCTCATTTCATAAAAAAAAAATTAACTTGTCTACTTCCTTACATGAAATTGATGGGTTTTGACTGTAGAAACTTCCATCCTTATAACTCAATAATGTGTCATCAATTGTTATCTTGCTCCATTGTTTATGAAGCATTGACTGTAAATCATCCAATATAAAATCAACACATTTCTATTGCATAGATGTAGACAAAAAGAAAACGACACGAAGATAAAGTGCATACGAAAAACATCATGTCAAGGATAGCCACATGTGGTTTGTGATTAGGTGACTTGGGCATTTTCTTCCGCAACCAACATGTCCCCATATCAAGATGCTACTCATATTATTGGAAACCAAAAATGATAAAATTAGTAGCATTCATATTTGATCATCCAGAATGAAAATCATATAAAAAGAAAGAATTAATATAAGGATGTGAACAATTTTTTTTAGATATTCTTCTCTAATTGAAGCATATAGCTCACTCAATCCAATCACCACCTCATAAGCCCAAACCTACCAAAAAAGCATAAACATGAACTCAATCTTTTAACCTAAAAAAATATTAAATTGTTTATGTTAAGATGTAGTTGAACTACATGAAATGTATAAGGAAATCCAGTAATACTATAACCCTTTTGTTTAAGTTTTTTCATCGCTATCCATGCCTTCATTGGTTTTTTAAGTGACTCAATAGTCATCTTGTAAACATATATGCCCCATGAAAACTTATTAAGTTTTTTCAAGTTATCCTCCATAGCTAGGATATTTGTATCAACATTAGTTTTTTCATCTTTTCCCATCAAACCAAGTTCCATAAAGTAGACCAAAATAAGCATCAATAATAACTTGTCATTTGTCGTGTTCGGCCCCTTGTAGACTTCATCAAGCTCAGTCCTCTTGATCATGTGGTTGCCTCCAAAAAACTCTTTTATTATGGAACTTTTATTGATGCCTTGCTTATTTTCGGGAAAGCAGGATCCAATAGTCAACCCGGTTATAATATGAAACTAGTCTACATAAAAAATGTTAACATTGTCACCTATTACCACTGCCATTGCATCTGACTTTGATGCAACTCCTTCTCTTAACAACAAATTATGAATAATGTGGTCAAATAGATGTATTTCAGGAAGCTTGAGAATTAAGTCTCCAAAATAAGATTTCTCTACCATCGCACGACGTGTTAAAGACTCATTTGTTTTCTTTCTTATCTCCAACAAGGTCTCTTGTAGTTTTAAACATTGCCAAACACGTGCGGAAGTTCTTTTGTATCGATATAAGAATCTTTCATCCCATTTATAAGAATTTACTGTGCTCAATTAGAATAAAACAAAAATATAAGTTCAAATTAAGAATCAACATGGACTAAATATGACAATACAAAGAACGTAGACAACATAAACAATATAGATAATAACATATAAAATCTCGCATTTCATAGTTCTTTAGAAAAAAATAATATTTTTAACACATACAATATATACAAGAAAACTTATTAACTTTCCTATTACATAAAAAATGATGCTCTTAAATGAATATGTAAATCGAGATAATTGATTTTAATGTTGTTAAAGCTAACTGTCTAACGACCTACATGATTTGATAATATATCACAACAACAACTCGATTGATTAATAATCATAAAACATGTAACTATGTTTTCTTTTTTTGGATATAAACAAGTTTTTTAAGCAGGTCATATCAATGCTTATTGTTAATATGGAGGATAAAGACCAAATCCATGAAACAATAAATTCGACTATAATAATTTAGGTGTCATTAATCATACTAAACCAATAAATAGAACTTACTTGTTGACTTACCGTCTGTTGAGGTAGATTGCTTATTTTTATTTTGTTCAGCAGAATTTGAGTTGATGGCATCTTTTCTCTTCCGCGAAGACTTCTATTTGTTCTTCACGACGCCTTCCATTCTTTGGCTCACATGAAAGGGGAGGACGATTCTTTACACATCAACATGTGCATTAAATCTCTCAAACACCTTGAAAAGTATGGGTAGATAGATATTGACTATATTGAAAATATTGATAATATTGATAATATTAACAATATTTACAATATATTATGTCAATATTGACAATATTGAGTCTATTGGCTAGGAATTTGGAGTACATGGAAGAGGTGCCTCTAGTTATCAATTCATGACTGAAAGGAAGAGGTGGCTCTTTGGCAAAGTTTATTTTTTAAGAATATTTTTTTGTTAACTTTATAGTTAACCAACAACATAAAACAAGAATCAAAGAAATCAAACAAAAACGAATCAAGAAGCCACAACTCCTAGGCATCATATTCCCTTTAGTTGAATCAAAATCACTTGTACATGGAGTGCTTAAAGTGACTAGTGTAACACCAAGAGGGAGAAAAAAGAGGACCGTCGAGAGTGCAAAGAGAGAGGATGGAGAGAGTAAAGGAAGCAATGATACCACAACATAATAAGTCGAGTATGAACATATTGTGTGTTACAAAAGCTAATACCTCCACTTCTAAATAGAGGTGAAGAATGATGGTGCACTTTCACCAGACATCAATTTCACTAATCTATGTTTTTTTTGAAGGTTCAATGCATGGTCAGTTGAGCTACCAAATATTATCATTCATGGCGTATAGTCTGCCAATCATCAAAGAATTCAGGTTCCAATGCGCCAACGAATTGCGAATTCAACGCAACAAACTAATGGCAAATACACAACAAGCGTCAAATTCAAAGGCGTCACTCGCAATCCAAAACGATTAATGAATCAAACTAAACATCAAGACTTCAACACATCAAACAATTAAATACTGAATCATCAAACTGAGTGATCTCTATGCGAAGAAACTAGGTTAACTTACTGAGTCGGGTTCAGTGATTGGCGAAGCAGTGGAAGAGGAAGGTCTGGTCTGCGTTTGGCGATCGATCGGAGGTGGAGATTAGAGATTTAGGAGTAGAGATTTGAGTCACGAAACGGAAGAGAGCCGATGATTCTTCGCCAGATTTGGTTGGAGTAGAATCTCCTTCCTTTTTTTTTGAAATCGAGATTGAGAAAGTTATTACTAGGAGAAATAAGGGAGAGTCATCATGAAGGGCAACATAGACATTTTTCTATTGATGGGGTCTATTTTAGGCTATTTTGTCAAATTTCCCGAAGCTATATAGCAGTAGAAATATCTAATGAAGCATATAATAATATATATGACCCTCTTGTTTTTTTAAAAATAAAATAAAATAATATGATACCTCATTTTTAAGTAGTATTGGATAATAATTGTGTGAAGTTCTCAATTAAACTGACATGTGAGCTTAATGTCGAAATCTCAAACCACATCAATTACCTATCTATATCGAATAAATAATAACCCAACCTCTATGGATTTTGGTTCAAACACAACTCTTATTTTCTTTATTAATACTGGGGAGTTTATATGAATTTGATTAATTAATTTAATGATTATTAATTATCATATCATATTAAGCTTATTGAGAAGTAGTTGTAGATATTTTCTTATATTAGTAAGTGTGATGTTGGTAATATTTACCAATATGTAACCAAAAAATGTCTACCAATAGCAACACGCCACATGTATGATGTAGAAGTGCTTTTACACTTTTGCTCTCTAAAAAAAGCAATAAGAAAAACTATTTGCAACATAGAAGTTATGGCTAAATCTTGTTTTTCTTGTAGTGTCAAGTAACAGTTGAAAGATTTATTATACCCTTAATTAATGGTAGGATAATAAATTTAAGTGACGACTGAAAGACTTAATTAAGGGTAGAATAAGAAATTCAAGTAATGATTGAAAGATTGATTACTCATCTTTATTAAGTATGATATATATGATGTAGGGATCCTCGTCTGTTTATCTCAAGAATGATCACCTAACACATATCCCAAGGAAACCCAAGGAAACATGGAGTTTTGTCACACAACCCAACAAGGAGAAACGCGTGAATCGCATGTTGATTCTCTGCTAAGAAAAAGCATAACCTCTGCGACTGGCTATTGGCCAGAGACCGTTATTTTACTTTGTCTTTATTTCAATGAAGCTTTATAATGAGAGCAATGTGTAAATGACCGGTAGTTGTTATCATTTTGAAATCGATCATCAATAGAACAATATTATTCTTGAGTTCTTCAATCTTGTTATTCAATTTTTCCAACAAACTCTCTGCATTAGTGGTATCGGAGCTCGAAGTAGCATCCATCAATGACGAAGAGTGGAAGTGAATGAACCCACTCCATGGCAGTGATCATAGAGCACATGCCCTACGAGTGGCTATTAGGTTGGAGCAGCACCTCAATGATTTCATTCGAGAAGTAAAGCGTGTTGTTCCTGCTCTAAACCTTTAGGGTTGCCTTTGTTTGTTAGAGTGAATCATTAAAACTGTGTACAGTGTTGTAAGTGTATCTCGAGGATTGTTCTGTGGGCGTACGTTGTGTGTGTTGTATGTGTGTGTTGAGAGAGTGGTGTGATTTGAAGGGTTGTAATAAAACCAGATGGACGGTGTGGATGTAATTTTGATTTTGATATATGAACAGAAGCATCAGCGAGTTTTGCAGAGCTTCTGAGTTTCTCAAACCCTAATAGGATATCGAGTTCATCTCGAACTCCGACATGGTATCGGAGCCCTCAAAGGCTAACGCCAGTGGTTCGATCAGAGTGAGAGCAACCAGGTTGATGAAACCCGGTGAGTTGGTGGAAAGAGCGAGACAGAGATCTCAAGAAACCACATCTGGAGGTCCGATCTAGGTACGATGTACGAGATCAAGAAGAAGGATCACTAGATCTGGAAGAAGAAGAGGTAGATCTGGAAAGATTCACCAGATCTGGAAAGTTTAAAGGCGACTGTCAAGTTTCAGCATTAGATCTGGAGTTTCTTGAAATTTCTCATTTCAAGCTACCAGATCTGGAGAGGAAAACGTTAGATCTGGAAGGTTTGTGACTAAACAATGAAGTCTGGTGTGGATCTGGAAGTATGGCCTCTGGATCGTCAACGTCGGTGTCGGTTTCAGGTGGAGGTTCAGGTTTGAACTCTGGAACTAATTTTACTCCGTTTGGAAATTCGTTGAGTCAATTTGTTACTGTGAAACTTGATGGGTCAAATTTTTTGTTGTGGAAATCAATTGTTATACCAGCTATACAAGGTTTTGAGTTAGATGGATACCTATTTGGGACTCTTCCATCACCGAAAACTGTTCTGGCTGATGGATCGACTAATCCAGAATACAAGATGTGGTTTAGTCGAGATAGGTTCTTGTTGGGTTGGTTGATAAATTCAATGACCCCAGAAACATCTACGCAAATCATAGGGAATACACCCGAGAAAACAGCCAACGAGTTGTGGGAGGCTATTGAAGCCTACTGTGGTTCTAACAACCGAGTACATATTCAATTACTAAAGAAAGCATTACATACAATTTGGAAAGGGAGTATGAAGATGAGTGAGTACTTGTCAAAAATGAAGGGAATTTCTAATAATCTGGCAATTGCTGGATCGGCGATGAGTGTAGATGACTTGGTCTCAAGTGTATTGATGGGATTAGATTGTGAATATTTGCCAATCAAGACATTCTTACAATGCAAATCTGATTTACAGTGGCAAGAGTTATATTATACTCTCAAAGGGTTTGAGGAGACATTGGATCAGTATAACATTACTCAGGGCATTAATTCTTTGGTGATACAAGATTGACATTCAATGAATGCTGCAGAGATAAAAGGAAATGGTTCCAAGCAGAATTGGAATAATAATGGAGGTGGAAATAGAGGTAACAGTGGTTTTAGAGGTCGTAATAATGGTGGTCGTAATGGTGGTTCTCGAGGCCGAGGAGGATTCAGATCATCGAACAGTAATAGTAAACCTACTTGTCAAATTTGTGGCAAGTTTGGTCACTCAGCTGTTGTTTGTTATTATCGAGCAGACATGAAATATATGGGAACTCAAGCTGGGTCTTCTAAAAAACAAATAATGAAATCCTCTAATCAGATCTTAATTCCACAAGTCTCATTTCTTACTACTTCTGACACAAGTCAGGATGGTTCATGGTACATGGACAGTGGTGCTACTTCTCATGTAACTGGGGACTCTACTCAAATGGTGAATTCTTCGACTTACTCAGGTACACAATCTTTAATGGTGGGTAATGGTCAATTACTTAAAATAGATAGTATTGGATCTGCTTGCATTCCATCATCTGGTTATAAGTTGTTTTTTCACAATATTATGTGTGTACCGAGTATTAAGAAGAATATGTTAAGTGTCTCTCAGCTAACCAGGGACAACAATGTCCTGATTGAATTTCATCCGCATGTCTATTTCGTGAAGGATATCCAAACCAATGAGATTCTTCTTCACGGAACTCTGCAAAATGGTCCGTATCGCATTTCTGGTTCACCTACACAGTCTACTTCTCATGCTGCACTGTTTGTGTCTAATAAAGGTGTGTCTTCACTATGGCATTCCAGACTTGGTCACCCAGCTCAAAAGGTTCTTCAACAGGTTATGCATCATAAACTTCATATTCCTGTGAGTTCTCTTGCTGATTTGTGTCAATCATGTCCACTGGGAAAAAGTCATGCATTACCTTTTCAGTCATCAAGTAAAATGTCAAAAATTGTTTTGGATTTAATTCATACTGATTTGTGGGGTCCTGCACTGATTACTTCTCCGAGTGGTTTCAACTATTACATACATTTTATCGATGATTTGACAAGATTTTCTTGGTTGTATCCTTTAAAGCTGAAATCTGATGCATTGGAAGCATTTATGCATTTTAAGTCATTGGTTGAAAATCAGTTTAGTACTACTTTCAAAAGAGTTCAAGCTTACTGGGGAGGAGAGTATCGCTCTTTCCAGTATGTTCTTGACTCTTGTGGCATTATTTTTCAGCATCCATGTCCTCATATTCATGAACAAAATGGTAGGGTTGAACGTAAGCATCGGCATATTGTAGAGATGAGTCTTACTTTATTAGCTCATGGCAAGTTACCATTGAAATTCTGGTGGGATGCATGTGCCACAGCAGTGTTTCTCATCAATAGACTTCCTACCACAACTTTGCATGGCTTGTCTCTATATGAAAAGCTTTTTCATGCTCCACCAGATTACAGTATTCTAAGAGTGTTTGGTTGTGGTTGTTTTCCTTACTTACGACCCTACAATAAACACAAATATCAATTTCGATATGAGAAGTGTGTGTTTTTGGGATACAGTAGTCAGCACAAAGGATACAAGTGTTTAAGTCCTTCAGGTAGAGTTTATATTACTCGAAATGTGGTGTTTCATGAAAATGACTTTCCGTATGACTCCCTATTTTCTTCTGGCAAAAAGTCATCACCATCTTCATCTACTGAGTTGCCTACTACTTTTCCACTGTTGGTTCCCAATCAGTGTCTTGCCCTCAGTCCAGGGCTGTCTCTGAGTCTCCTCATTGTGCATCTCCATCTGGTTCTTCTCAGTTACATGAGTCTACTAATGAGTCACTGCCATCAGAGCACATGCATTTAATGATCAGGAAGTTCAGCATGGTGTTCAGGTTCCCACTAATACACACCCAATGATAACTAGAGCCAAAGATGGGATCAGCTTAAAGAAAGTTTTCGTAGCCAGTACTTTTGATCATGAGAGTGATATTCCTCAATCAAGTAACTGCTGCCCTTAAACTTCCTCATTGGAAGGCAGCCATAGATAAGGAATATCAGGCTCTTATGCAAACCGGAACTTGGTCTCTTGTTCCTCATTCTGATAATCGGAATATTATGGGAAATAAATGGATTTTTTCTGTCAAGAGGAATTCTGATAGGTCAATCAATCGATACAAGGCTAGATTAGTGTCCAAAGGGTTTAAACAAGTACCCGGTATAGATTTTGATGAGACCTATAGTCCTGTTGTGAAGTCTTCAACCATCATAATTATTTTGTCATTGGCTGTCCAGTTTAATTGGTCTTTGAGACAAATTGACATCAATAATGCTTTCTTAAACGGTAATTTGGTTGAAGAAGTTTATACAAACCAACCTATGGGGTTTGTGGATTCTTCTCAACCCACTGCCGTTTGCAAATTACACAAAGCTTTGTATGGTCTTCGTCAAGCTCCTCGTGCATGGTTTGATCAATTAAAGTCCACTTTTCTGTCTTGGAGTTTTTCCAACTCTAAAGCTAACAACTCTTTGTTCATATTTCATCATGACAAAGTTTTGTTGTATGTGCTGGTGTATGTGGATGATATAATAATTACAGGCTCCAATTCTTCTTACATTCAATCCTTCATTGATAGGTTGAATAGTAGTTTACTTTAAAAGATATTGGAGATCGCAGTCTATTTTTGGGTATGGAAGCTCATAGGGACTTGAGGGACATGTACTTAACTCAAACTGCATATATTACTCAGCTGTTGCAGAAAGGGGGTATGTCCAATGCCAAGCCAATTGAGACTCCATTTTCCGTAGGTAAGCAGTTGTACAAAGATGGCAGTGCTTCTTTTGGTGACAAAACTCTTTATAGGAGTTTGCTTGGGGGTCTTCAATATCTTGTACATACTAGGCCTGACATTGCTTATATTGTTAACAAGTTAAGTCAGTTTCAGCAGTCTCCAACTGTTGTACATTGGCAAGCTCTTAAAAGGGTGTTGAGATATCTCAAAGGCACGGCTACTGTGGGGACAAACTAAGTCTCGTTTCTCTTCCCCTTAGTTCGAGGGGGGATGTTAGAGTGAATCATTAAAACTGTGTACAGTGTTGTAAATGTATCGCGAGGATTGTTATGTGGCTGTATCTTTTGTGTGTTGTATGTGTGTGTCGAGAGAGTGGTGTGATTCGAAGGGTTGTAATAAAACCAGATAGGCGGTGTGGATGTAATTTTGATTTTGATATAAATACATGAACAGAAGCATCAGCGAGTTTTTTGAGAGCTTCGAGTTTCTCAAACCCTAATGGGAGATCGAGTTCATCTCGAACTCCGACATTGTTAGTCCAGCCGATGCTCCATATCTTAATCTATTGTAGAACTTAACGAAGTGGAAGACCTTCCCTTCCACCAGATTCAGCAAAGAGTTGGTCGTGGTCGTGGCTGCTGCGGTGTCCAATGTCACCCCCATTTTCGTCCTCCCCAACTCATCCCTGAACCTGATTCAGATGATGAAGACATATTGATTCCACACCACAATTTTCATCATCAGAGAGGAGATCAAGATGATTATAAGATAAAAGTTGGCATCCCTTTCTTTGATGGCCACCTTCACATCGAGGATTTTCTTGATTGGTTGCAGATAGTTGAGAAATTCTTTGAATATATGGATGTCCCGGAAGACAAGCAAGTTAAAATTTTGGCGTAAACTACGAAGGGGCGGCTCGGCTCGGTGGGAGCAATTACTTTGAAATAGAAGATATGAAGGTCAGCATACCATTCGGTCTTGGCCCAAGATGCGAAGGTTGATGGATGTATGATTCTTACCAGCTGATTACGAGCATTTTCTCTATCGTCAGTACCACCAATGTTCCCGAGGCTTGAAGACAGTCGCTGCCTATACAGAAGAATTTTATAGGCTAAATGCTCGCGATAACCTTCAAGAATCCCAAGCTCAACAAGTCTCCCGTTGAATTGGCGACCTCAAATAGTCTATTCAAGATCAACTCATGTTACACCATGTGTACCATTTATCAAAGGCGGCTTGTTTTGCCTTTCAAGTCGAATTTCAGTTGGCCAGACCATCCCCTAAACCCACCTTTCACAAGCGTCTCCCCTTTGAACATAACCCCTCATCATATGCATCTAATCCTACATTCAATCCAACTCAATCCCCTGGTGTCTCTAAGGGCAAGAAGCCTGAATATTTAGGTGCATCGGAACTCTTCAAGGCTGGAGTCTCTCCAACCCCTAACCCTTTGCACGCCCAATGGGGCTCAATTAAAGAGAAGGTTTGCAATGTAATTGTTGATAGCAGAAGTTGCGAAAATATAGTTTCAAAGGCCTTGGTGAAGGCCCTGGCTCCGCTTCAAACACCCTACCCCACTTCATACAATATCACATTCATCAAAAAGGGCACATACACTAAAATCTCTGATTAATGTCGCGTTCTTTTCTTTCTTGGGCAACACTACCAAGACTTCATCCTCTGTGATGTGGTCAACATGGATGCATGTCATCTTCTACTGGGGCGACCATGACATTATGATGCGAGAGTTGTCCATTGTTGCCATGAGAATACCTACACATTTAACTGGTACTTTAAGAGAATACTACTTGTTCTACTACCCCCACTGTCCACACCAACTCCGATCTCTCCACAACTTTCCATCCTGTCAGGTCATGTCTTCTCAGACCTTCTTCATCAAACCAAACAAGTCATTGTCCTACTTGGTAAACATTCATCACCCACATCCTCCCCACCACCACCCATTGTCTCTGATTTACTCACTGAGTTCAAAGATTTAGCCCCACCTGAGTTACTCAATGAACTGCCCCCACCCGTGCCATACAACACAACATCGACCTTATACCTGGGTCCTCCTTACCTCACCCACCCCACTATAGGATGAGCCCTCAATAGCACTTAATTCTCCAATAACAAGTGGATGATTTGTTATACAAAAGACTCATCTGAGAGAGTATAAGCCCATATGTCGTTCCAGCTTTACTCACTCTAAAAAAGGATGACAGATGGAGAATGTGTATTGACTGTAAAGTTATTAACAAGATAACCGTTAAGTATCATTTCCCCATTCCTATTCTCAAAGACATGTTAGATTCTTTGGATGGCGCTATGATCTTCACCAAACTTGATCTATGGAGTGGTTATCATCAAATTCGCATTCGCTCGAGTGATGAGTGGAAGACAGCCTTTAAGACTCACAATGGCCTTTATGAGTGGCTTGTTATGCCATTTGGGTAGAGCTATGCCCCAAGTGATTTTACGAGACTTATGACGCACATTTTGAAGCCCCTCATCGGCATTTTCGTTGTCGTCTACTTCAACGATATCTTGGTTTTTAGCAAATCAATGGATGGACACCTATCCCATATTTATTTTTCTTGTGTATCCTACGAACCGGCAAACTCTATCTCAACATTAGTAAGTGATTCTTCTATAAAGAGAGTTTACTTTTCTTGAGTTTTTTCAAACATGTTGATGATGCTAAAATTACGGCCATTCGAGGCTGGCCAATGCCAACCAATGTTTCAAACGTTCATTTTTTTCATGGCTTGGCAACTTTTTATAAAAGGTTCATTCGCAACTTAAGTTCTTTGACAGGTCCTCTCACTGATTGTTTTAAGTTACATAAGTTCTCTTGGGGCCCTGATCAATAGATAGTTTCAACAATCTAAAAGCTAAGCTTTGTTCCGCGCAAGTTTTAGCACTACTGGAATTTTTTAAGGTCTTTGAATTAGAGACTGATGCGTCCATGGTGGGCATTGGTCCAGTCTTAATGCAAGAAAACAGTGCTATTGGCTTCTTCAGTGAGAAATTGTGTGATTCCCGCCAACGGTGGTCTACATATGAGCAAGAGCTCTATGCTATCGTACGATCCCTCCGACATTGGGAACCTTAGAGAGAATTCATTTTACACAGTGATCATGCGGCTTTACAACACCTCAACTCACAAAAATCTTTAAGTTGAATGAATGAAAGGTGGGTAATGTTCAGTCATAAGTTCACATTTGTTTTCTAATACAAAAAGGGGGCTCAGAACAGGATTGTGGATGCTTTGAGTAGGCGTTCTCATCTATTGATCACTTTATCATCTTCACTCATTGTTTTTTACTCTATCAAGACCTTATATGCCACTGATGGGGATTTTCATGGTATATGGGCTTCTTGTTTATCTTCTCATATCAATAGCAGGTGTGAGAATTCTCTAATGAGAGAATGCTCTGTTGAGAAAAACAGAAGTGAAGAAACAAAACACAGAACCGAAGAAACAAAAATTGTATTGATTGAATAACCAGTTCTTACAATACAGTGAGAGTGCTATATATAGACACTCCACAACAACCAAACAACTAACTAACAGTAATAACAACTTCCTAACTAACTTACAACAGACACGACAGAAATACAACAAACTTCTAACTAATCTAACTAACTTACAAGCTGACATAATAGAAGTAAGCGACGGAGTTTGTTACAATCATTAATCATAGTACATCAACAGCTTAACCATGATCGAACTGTCCACATGTTGCTTTGTCACCAACTGTTGCTTTGTCACTGACTAAACCTTGATCTCTAACATGCCCCCTCAAACTGAATTTAGGTGAACAAATTAGATTCAATTTGGAAGAAAGGAAAAGAAACCAAGGAGTAGAAAGAACTTTGGTAAACAAATCAGCAGACTGATGTTCTGTAGGAACATAACGAAGATCGAACAAACCAGCGGCAAGCTTTTCCCTAAAAAAATGAACATCAACTTCAATATGTTTAGTCCGAGTATGAAAAACAGGATTTAAAGCCAAAGCACGGGCACTAGTATTATCACACCACAGTATAGGTTTGGAAGAACAATCAAAACCAAGTTCACGAATAAGAGAAGAAGTCCATAAGATATCAGTAACACCCAAAGCCAGTGCACGATACTTAGCCTCAGTACTAGATCGTGCTACAACTGATTGCTTCTTAGAATACCAAGTAATAAGATTGCCACCAAGAAGAACACATACTCCATTAGTAGATCGACGATCATCAATGTCACCAGCCCAATCAGAATCAGTGAGAACTTCAAGAGACAAAGAAGTAGCAGGACGAAACACAATACCAGTTGTAAGAGAAGATTTCAAAAAATGAAGAACTCTTTTGACAGATGCCCGATGAAGATCAGTAGGATGTTGTTGAAATTGACTAAGTTTATTAACAATAAAGCTGATATTAGGACGAGTATATGTGAGATACTGCAGGGCACCCAAAGTACTCCTATACAAGGTAGGATCCGAGAAAGGAATACCAACAGCAGCACTGAGTCGAGCACCAACAGAATAAGGAGAAGACAGTGGCTTAGAATCCAATAAGTTTGTCTTCTTGAGGAGATCAAGAATGTATTTATGTTGAGATAAATACAATCCTGAAGAGTCACGATAGACTTCAAAACCAAGAAAATAATCAACATCACCCAAGGTTTTAAGAGAAAACTTGGAATTTAACCAAGTAATAAGTTGTTGAATCAATGAAGGATTGGACCCTGTGATGAGAATGTCATCAACATACACAAGAAGCAGTAGAATAGAAGAATCAGACCTCTGAAAGAAGAAACTAACATCAGTTGAACTATTAGTGAATCCTCAAGTGAGCAAAGTTGTTTTGAGCTTAGAAAACCAAGCCCGAGGAGACTGCTTTAGACCATACAAGGCTTTGTTTAGTTTACATACAAACTTAAGATATTTCTTACTAATGAATCCTTCAGGTTGGCTCATGAACACATCTTCAGAGAGTTCACCATTGAGAAAAGCATTGTTCACATCAAGCTATTTAATAGGCCACTGATAAGTAACAACAAGAGTAAACATGATACGAAGAGAAGATGGCTTAATAACAGGTGAGAAAATATCTCCAAAATCAAGACCAGGAATTTGATAAAATCCCTTTGCCACAAGTCTTGCCTTATACCTCTGAATTTCCCCGGTAGGAGTAGTTTTAACTCGAAAAACCCACTTACAACCAACAACACTCATTTCAGAAGTAGGAGGAACCAAAGTCCAAGTGTTGTTGTTGTCCAATGCTTGAATTTCATCATTCTTAGCAGAATTCCAATTTGGATCAGCAAGAGCATCTTTAACAAACTTGGGTTCAGTAAGAGAGTGAACCAAAGCATATGGAGAAGTAACAACCAATGCCTTTGGTTTGAAAACACCAGTCTTACTTCTAGTCTGCATAGGGTGAATGTTAATATTAGAACTGGTAATGATATGTTGTCGTAATTCAGTAGGTAAAGAAGGGAGTGATAGATCAGTAGGTAAAGATGATGGTGGTAAAGCAGAAGAAAGAGAATTAGAAGAATCAGATATAGGAGAAACAGAAACAGATGATTTAGAAGAAGAGGAAATAAGACAGTATTGAAAAACAGATAAAGGAAGACTAGAAGAAGAATGAGAAGAAGAAGAATGGATAGATGAAAAAAGACTAGGATAAGGGAAGTCATCTTCATTAAACATAACATCATGAGAAATATAAATCTTGCCATTTGAATGTAAACACTTCTAGCCATGATGCCTAGGACTATAACCAATAAAGACACACTTGGAAGATCAAAAATTGAACTTGTGGTGAGAGTAGGCAGTAAGATTTGGATAACAGGCACATCCAAAAGTTTTAAGATAGGAATAATCAGGTAGTTAACGAAAACACACCTCATATGGAGATTTAAAAGCAAGAACAACAGATGGTAAACTGTTAATAAGAAAAACAACTATTAGAAATGTTTCTTCCCAAAATGAGAAAGGTAGTTTGGAATGAGCAAGAAGAGTGAGACCCATTTCGACAATGGAACGATGCTTTCTTTCAGGAACACCATTTTGTTGATGAGTATATGGACAAGAATAACAATGAACAATACCAAATGCATTGCAGAACTTTTCAATAGATTTATATTCAAGGCCCATATCAGATTGAAATACTTTCAACTTGGAGTTAAGTTGAAGTTCAGCTTGTTTAATAAAATGAATAAAAGCAGCATATGCATCTGATTTCAATTTAAGAGGATAGAACCAAGTAAATCAACTGAAAGCATCAACAAACGCAATGTAATACCTTGAACCTTGAGAAGATAATAATGGAGATGGACCCCAAAGATCAGAATAAACCAACTCCAATGGCTTAGTAGCAGTTATAGTGCAGGAAGTAAAAGGAAGTTTGTGCATCTTAGCTACTTTACAAGAGTTACAAAAAGATATGCAAGATTTATTTGTAGATGTGTTCAATGAAGATAAAACTTTATGCAACACATAATTAGATGGATGTCCTAGCTGAACATGCCATACATCATTATTAACAGAGCTAAGTAGTGAAGTAGTACAAGAATTAGATGAAGAAAAAACAGGTGGAACAGAGAAGACTGAACCAGATGTAAATGAATCAGCCTTTGGAAGACAATACAAGCCATTATGGAGCACTCCTTGAAGCAATGTTGTCTTCAAATCCTTGTCCTTGATAGAGAAAGAAGATGGAGTAAACTCATTAATGACATTGTTATCACGAGTAAGCTTTGAAACACTTATAATATTCTTAGCTATCTTTGGAACAAGAAGAACATTATGTAGTTGCAGAGAATGAGAAGGAACTGAATTAGATTTAACCACAACATTACCAGTATGAGAAATTTTTAACAACTCACCATTACCAACAGTAACCAACTGATTACCTTTGTATTCAATTTTATTGAGTAGAGCATATCCATCAGAAGTCATGTGACTGGATGTTCCACTGTCCATGTACCAATTTGGATCAACAACATTCTTAGAAGTCACCATCATGCCTTGAAAATGATTGATCATAGCTTGAGGCGCAATTGGTTAAACATTGTGAGATATTGGATAATGAAGCTGTGCAAGAGGACGTCGATTCTGATTAGGATAACTTGTAGAACCTGAGGACTGACCTTGAGGACCATAAAATGATTGATCAAATCTATGATAACATCGAAGAGCCATATGTCCATGTTTATAGCACAACTGACAAAACACATTTCCTCTATTTCCAGACCTTCCTCCACGATTCTTGAATCCACCACGAAAACCATCGTTAGATCGATTTTGAAAAGATGTAGAACTGACTTTCATACCTTGTGACTTCTTGTCACTGTTTTCAACAAAGTTTGCTGAAACATTGTTCATATATGTTTGTGAAGCTTGATTCAAATCTTCTATTCTCTGTTCATGCATCATCAACATATATCGTGCATCTTGCAATGACATATTTGATCTTTGAAAAGAAACTAAAACCACAACAGGATCAAATTCATGACCAAGACCATTTAGTATTGACTGAATCATATCAGATTCAGTAACCACTTGACTTACCGATCTCAGTTCAACAACTATTGTTTTAACTTTGAGAACAAATTCAGAAATTGAAGAATAACCTTTTTTTATGTTGTTTAGCTTCTTCTTGAGCTGCAGAACTCATGCCATTGATGACTGAGCAAACAAGCTCTCCAAAGTTTTTCCAGATTTCAAAAGAGGACTCACATTCAGTGACATGTCCAATGACATCTTTGCTTATGTTTGAAAATAACCAAACTATAAGCAAGTCGTCACATCTACTCAGAACTTCATCAGTTACAGTTGAATCTGATGTAACGATGATCTCTTGTTTTCAATGAAAAAATCTAATCCTAAAGCTCGAATTGTAGCTCTTACTTGAACTTTCCAATAGATGTAATTACCTTCATCAAGCTTTGTAGGTAGATTGAAGTTGAGAGACTTTGCTATTGCGGTAACATCAGCAAATGTGCTGAGACCACCAGAATCTCCTTCGTAAGAACTAGCTTCTGCCATTGTAGTATGCTCTGATACCATGTGAGAATTCTCTAATGAGAGAATGCTCTATTGAGAAAAACAAAACTGAAGAAATGATAAGTCAGTATTTTATCAGTAATTAGTACTCAATTTTAGTATATTATTTATCGAAGATATTTAAATATTATATTAAATAATATGTTTTTGTCATTTTTAGGTGAAACGGAGTACGCGGTTGAATTCGTGGCGAAAAAATACGTGAAATCGAGTATTCATATGTCCGGATCCGTTTTACACCGAAAATTGTGCTAGCACGTATCTCGAGACAAATCTGGTGGGGCCACACTCGAGGCGATGACGTGGCGGACAGTTATTAATGAGCGTGCTTTGTGGAGCGTGATTTGTGCTTAATTAGATGAGAAAAGTAAACACGATTGGTTGGTTTTTGTTTTATTAGGAATATATTATATATTATATATATTATAAGGGAGGAAAAAAACGTTATAAAGAGGGGACGCCATTCTTCTCTAGGAATATCTTTTTCTCCTTGGCTCTTTGGCCGACTCCTCTCCCCCATTCTATTTTCTATTTTTGTTTGTTCTTTGTGTTCTTTAATTATGCGAGGCTAAGACCTCTAGCCTAGGCAAGACTGCGAGGAAGGTTCGACTGCGCGTATTAATGGATTTGTGAGATTTATATATTTTAAATTCAGTCTTTTCATTAATATTTTATTTCCTTTGGTATTATTTTAATAATCAAGGTTAAACACTTGTTTAAACTTTGATTTATTTGTCAGTGAGTCGTAAGCCTACTTGTGCAATAAGACCACACTAGTGACAATTGACCCTACCAATTGATTAGTCTCTTTTGGGACCGGTTAAATACCATAGGGATCTAGGCTAAATCGGACACACTAGTGATCCGGTTGTCTAGGTGTAATGCCTTCACGAAGCTCAATGCGGTCAACATAGCAAACATAATTCACTTGAATATATGGTTATGTGTTTGACTAGGGAAGTAGTCACCGTCGTACCTTGGCTATCGAGATTAGGAAGTGCGAGGAACCGCGTGCGTCACCGGGTCTATAGCTACACTAAGATATTTTGATTTGCATATTTTACATAAATCGACGACCAAATCCAATCTTTTACCGAACCGAACTTGCATGTCTTGACCTAGGTATTTTTATTAATTATTTGATTTTCAATTTTATTTCCTTTGCTTTAATTATTTTATGATTAGATAATTAAATCATTCTCTCTTAAACCCCGATTTCCCTTTTTGTTCTTTTTAAATCTTAGAAAGAATACCAGTCCCTGTGGGATCAACCCTTTGCCACTATTCTACAAAATAGTTGGTTTAGGTATTTTTAAATATTATTGACGCGTTCGGCGCGCGTCAAGAAACAAAACACAGAACTGAAGAAACAAAAATTGTATTGATTGAATAACTAGTTCTTACAATACAGTGAGAGTGCTATATATAGACACTCCACAACAACCAAACAACTAACTAACAGTAATAACAACTTCCTAACTAACTTAGAACAGACACAACAAAAATACAACATACTTCTAACTAATCTAACTAACTTACAACTGACATAACAGAAGTAACTAACAGTTTGTTACAATCATTAATCATAGTACATCAACAGCTTAACCATGATCGAACTGTCCACATGTTGCTTTGTCACCAACTGTTGCTTTGTCACTGACTAAACCTTGATCTCTAACAGCAGGGACTTTGCTATTCATGACGGATTTCTCTTTAAGGGCATTCATCTATGTATCCCCAATACATTTTTTTTGCCACTTGTTATTAGAAGAACTTCACTACGTTGATTTAATTGCTCATATAGGTCGTGACAAAACCATTCTTTTAGCTGAGGAACGACACAATTAGCCTCATTTGAAGCGCGATGTTGCCAAGTTTATTGAGAGATATGCTACAAGCCAATCCGCCATGGGTACTTTTCAAAACACATGCCTCTACCTCCCTCTCCTCATTCCTTCCAACATTTGGGAAGATTTGTCCATGGATTTTATTGTGGGACTTTTGAAAACTCAACGTCATGTGGACTCTATCTTTGTTGTGGTTGATCACAACTCTAAAATGGCCCATTTCCACATTATTCTTTCGTGACATTTTCCATCTTCATGGAGTCCCTAAGTCAATCGCCTCTGACCGAGATGTCAAGTTCGTGAGTCACTTTTGGTATTCCCTTAGTTTGACACTAAACTTAATTTCAGCAACGCCTGCCACCCCCAATCAGATGGTCAAACAGAAGTCACCAATCGCACTATGGGAGCATGCTCAGATGTCTTATTGGTGATCACCCTAAGTTATGGGATTATTTCCTCCCTCAAATAGAATTTGTTTTTAATGCAATGGTCAATCGTTCTTCTGGCTATAGCGTTTTTATGATTGTGTACACCAAGGTACCTTCTATACCTATGGACTTGCTGCCGTACCCAATTCTGATCTTCGTTCAGTGGAAAACGTCACTGATAAGTTGCAGACCATTCAACAATAAGTTATCAAGAACCTTTGTGACGCCAATGCTAAGTATAAGTCTACCACTGATGCTCACCATAGGGAGAAAATCTTTCAGCCAGGTGACATCGCCAGGCTCTGCCTCAACAAGGAGCGTCTCCAACATCTCTCACACACTAAGCTCCAACCTCACAAGATTGGATCCTTCCATATCAAGCGGCGCATCAATGCAAATGCCTGTGAAATTGCCTTTCTCCCTGATTTTCCTTACGTTTCCACATTCAATGTTGCCAACATTTTCACTTTCCATTTCCCTAATAATGTTGATATTCAAGTCATGAGCTCGAGGCTGAGCTTTCTAAACGATGACGACAATGATATATGGATCCTCATCTGTCTATCTCGAGAATGATCACCCAACACATATCCCAAGGAAATGTGGAGTTTTGTCACACACCTTAACAAGGAGAGGTGCGTGAATCACATGTTGATTCTTTGCCAAGACAGAGCATAACCTCTGCTACTGGCAATTGGCCAGAGACCGTTATTTTATTTTATCTTTTATTTCAACGAAGCTTTATAATGAGAGCAATGTGTAAACGAATGGTAATTGTTATCATTTTAAAATCAATCATCAATAGAACAACATTGTTCTTGAGTTCTTCATTCTTGTTGTTCAATCCTTCCAACAAACTCTCTGCATTAATATATATAGTCTTATTTAACTGATGTGGAATTACTATTCTTATTTGAGTTTAAATGATCAATTGCCTCCATTAAGAAATGGCAACCCTCTACAAGAAAAATGCAATTGGCATGCATTGAATTAGATTGCGGATTACATAACATATTTTACAGATCATTCACTTTGCAATCCGGTCTAATTAACACACACACACACACAATCTTAAGATCTTGAACTATGTATTTTTTTTGGTACAAAAAAAAACATTTATATACATTGACATGATATTAGCATTAATTTTTGTGCTTCTAATTCTTCTACTATTTGTCTATGCATACTTGAAAATCTGATTTTTGCAACTTAAAGTAAGCATTTAAGCTATAAAGTCAAATAAATATAGATAATCTAAAATTATATTATTTGAACTCAAAGTTTCATTCATTATTTTCCACATCAATCACAACTTATTAAGATTTGCCCAAGTTGTAATTTTAAAATATTAATTTTGTCATTTTATAAGTATTAATTTTATAATTGATAATTTGTGTAACTTGATCTAGTATGGTCTACACGCATTTAGCAAATTGGATAAAGTTGGATTAGTAAAATAGATGACTTGAACTAGATTGCAATTTTCTTACACTACAAGAATAATGAGGAATAGCATCAAAAAATTGTGACAGACTGAATCTGTTGCTAAACAATAACAAATCAGCAACAGTTCTGCATCATATAGACCGTTTGACTCGGTTGACCAAAAAATAACAATTCAGTGACTGATTTGTGACAACAATTGTGACAAATTGCATTTTGTCACCGGTCTGTCGCTGATTTCTTACGCCATTAATTTCCCACCAATTATGTGACAGATCTGCGATAGATCGATGTGAGACACTAGTTTATTCTTGATCGATCTGTAGCTAAATCTCGTGACGGTCTCTCTGAGATCAGCGATAGATCCATGTCTATCATTGATCGATGGATGATCGACAGACAGAACTTTCAACGATAGACAAGTCTATTGTTGATGTGTCTCTAACCTCTAAAATGTATTTACAACCAGGGGTTCTCCTCCTCGTCCCTGCAAACCTAAATTTCACAACCCTCGTCGCCGAAGATCCCCGCCGCCGCACCGTTGCCGAAGATCCGCCGCCACCACCGTCGCCGTCGTTGTCCACTGCCATCGTCGACGTCGATCGCGACTCATCAGCTCAGTCGTTCATCGGCAACCCCCGTCAACCGTGACTCACCGCGCTCCCCTGCCCGATCGAGAGTGTTAGCTGGCGCCGCAGCCGCTGCTCGGTATTCTCCTCCGGCGCCGCTGCCGCTGCACGGTATTCTCCTCCGGCGCCGCTGCCCCCTTCTTTTAATCCGCCGCCACTGGCCATCAACAGGGCTCCGCGGCCCCGTGAACCACCCACTCCGCGGCCCCCGGTGCCGCCAACACACTGGTCGCCTCCGCGATCATCCGCCGCCACTGCTCGAACCCCGCTCCGCCGCCGGCCGCCGCCTGGTAGCCTTACGATCCTCCGCCGCCGCTTTGCTCGGCCGGCTCTCTCATGACCACTTGTTGCCCTTGGCTCCTCCTTGATTGAGTTTTGGGTATCATCTGCGACTCGTGGATTGTCTCTCGACTAGGCTTTAGGACCTTCGAATCACAGTCCTGGTTTGCATTTTCTTGAATTTCTATTTTGAAATTTTTGTTGAATTTTGTTTTCATGTGACAACCGAAATTAGGAAATCTATGGTTTCCCTTTTACATGTCAACGAGATCTTACGGTTAGCCTTCGAAAATAGCGACAACGCGACACTGTGTTGCTAAATAGCAACAAATCAACAACTCAACCATCTGTTGCTAAACAGCAACAAATCAACAACTCAATTATCTGTTGTTAAACAACAACAAATCAACGTCAAAACAATTTGTCGCTAAACAACAACAAATCAACAACTGAACAATCTGTCGCTAGACAACAACAAATTAACAAGTACAATAAATTGAATTTGCATTTATGTACGCAGTTTAAATTGTCACCATGAATTTGTGATATGAAAATCATCATTTACTATTATAAACTGTAGTTCATATATAGTATTTTCATTGAATAATAATATAGTAAATTAGTAAATCTGTACATTGTATAAATTATTGTTTGGCAATGCATGCATTTCCAACTAAAAATGATATCTTATTGAGTTATAACTTATATATATTGTTATAATGTTTACTAATTGTGATTGTCATTTAGTTGGTACGTATTTATATTTGGAAACTCAATGTAGTGTCTATATTTGTTGAATTGAAGAATAATTAGATTTATTTGTAAAATAAAGAAAAATATATTAATTTATATACTTCATTAGTAAGAATTGATAAGAAATGTCGAGAGTATATGGAGTTTATGAAAAAATAACTTGGGAAATTCATGATGGTAAACTGTTAATGAGAGTCACAACGAGACCTTTTTTTTTAATAAGACACAACAAGACCTTGTTGGTTTCTATAGATCACACTGATGACCAAATACCAAAATAAAAACCACTCATTAACTTTATCTACCCAGCAATACTTCAGTCAGTAACACTCGCAAGTTTCTTACTAAATACATCTATATAATTAAAAAACAACATTCTCTAAGATACGCTAGAAGTCAAACGTATTTCCCATAACCTAAAGATCATACTATACTTGACTATAACTGTCATCACAGCATAAGCTTCCATTATCTATATTTTGCAACCATACATAAATGACCCTAACCCAATAACTCAAATCAAAACTACTGAAGCAAAGAACAAGTACAGCTAAAAGTTTTAAAATGAACTATAATTTGATACATAACAACTCATATCATCAATTAATATGCATATGCATTAGATAATAGATTTTCTTACGCGACATTGAATAATAACCACATGTAGCAATAAAGGTGGGAATTACCCTGGAAGTGCAATAAGATTCTTTTCAGATGGAGCCCATTGCTTGAAAACCTCTAGTGAGAAACCACCACTTATCATTCCTGGGGAGGCAAAGAGTACGCATGGTCCATAAGCATTTATAAAAGACCTGTCAAAATCGAAAACTGCCACAGTAATACCAAAACATGTCAATGACCAATTTTTAAAAATATAGAACATAATGCCTTCCAAAATGTCAAACATAAAATGCATATAGAGAGAAAAACAAAATAGCTGACTCTTTGGCACCCAAATTACAGAAATACAAGGAAAGAAACACCCCCAAGCCCCAATAAAAGAATAATGCATCTAGTTTAAAAACCTATTAATTGTATTAAAAGCAACCAAAATAATAAGGATTCATTCCCTGACATTGGCGCAAGGCATATCCAAAAATCATAATTGAAGACATAACTAACTAAATGAAAAGCAACTTACATGTCCGTCTATAAACACATTACTTGTGGATAACTTACTAATTTAACAACTACAATTTGGAAAAAAAAAAAAACATATTTGGCATAGGAAACACTAGAATACCAATAAACTGAAACGAGTTACAATTTAGTAAGTTGATAACAAAGTATTTTCCTTTCACAATCAAAATTATCTCCACTTGGAGCCCAACTACCAACAAGTTCAAATGCATCAAGAAAGAGGAACGTGTTTAGGACTTCACTAACAGGACCATCAGTTCTCCGAGCCAAAAAACCAAAGAAACAAAAATTTCTTAAACCAATCCTGACCCTTCCAAACAAAAGGAAGCCGGCCCCTTGGAAACTTAGGAGCAAATAACCAAAAACCAACACATTTGACAGATTTCCCAATTTATGATGGTGAGGAATAAAATTTTATAATGTTTGTACAGAGCATGTTTGTAGGGAAAACACACCTGAATCGAAGTAACTTTTTAAGCTTTAATTTAAATTATATATTGATTATTAATTGTGATTGTCATTTACTTGATACTTACTATAGGTATGTATCTATATAAGAAATCTCAAGATTATTTATAATCCAATTTATAGAATATTAATTTGGATTATTTTCTGAATATATAGTTAATTTTTAGGATTTATATATGTTAAATTTTTTTAAGAGTTGATAAGATTTTTCCAATGATCGGTTGAAAAAACTTAGGATCGAGATGTCTACTAATCGAGAATGGATGTATAGTCGTATTGAAAATGGCTTTACTCGACGAGAGTTCATAAACGGCGTGAACGAGTTCATCATATACGCGAAGACGCACTGCAGGACATTCGCCACTTAGGGAAAAATCATGTGTCCATGCAACCATACGAAGTGTCATAATCGTTCATATTATGATGTTGACACCGTATAACTTTATATTCTTCGTCGGGGCTTTGTTCTGAGATATCATTGTTGGTCGGAACACGGGGAAGAAGATTACATGTGAACTCAAAATGTGCCTGACAAACCTAGCAATACGATATGAATTGATGACCACAAAGGGACACAGTCGGCCAATTATTGTACATCGTATCATGAGATGGTGCACAACTTGGCTGGTTCGAGTTTTAATTGGAGCCATGCGGAACAATGGCCAACTCCTAGAGCGGAAAATTTGTATGATATGTTGGACGCAGCAAGTCAGCCGTTATGGCAGGGGTGCGAGAACATGACAAAATTGTCGGTAGTTGCGAGACTCCTAAAAATCAAAGTAGAACATCATATCTCTGAAAAGGCGTTCGATGAAATTCTTCAATTTTGTAAAGATGCATTGCCGAGTAACAATTGCTTAGTCGATAGCTTTTACGACACGAAACGACTAATGCAAGGGATGGGGCTACCAGTCCAACAAATTGATTGTTGCAAGTCCTTGTGCATGATTCACTGGGGCGAGGATTCAGAGTTGACGACGTGTAAGTTTTGCGGTGAATCAAGGTATGAACAAACTAGAAGTGAAGGATGGAGTGGCGTGTCACGTGCTCAAAAATAAATGTATTACTTCCCCCTAGCACCTCGATTACAACGTTCATTTGCGTCTGAAGCGACTGCGAGGCATATGCGTTGGCATGGGGAACACGTTTCAGATGGCATCGTCATGCAACATTGTTTTGATTCTATTGCATGGAAACATTTCAATGATGTGAACATCGAATTCAGCGCCGAAATTCGTAATGTTCGTTTAGGTTTATGTACGGATGGTTTCCAACCATTAGGCCAATCCAGAAAACAATACTCATCGTGGCCTGTAATTCTCACTCCTTACAACCTACCCCCCTCAATGTGCATGGAGAATGAGTTCATGTTCTTAATGGTCATCGTACCGGGTCCGACTAATCCTTCAAATCAGATTGATGTCTTCCTACAACCTTTGATAAAAGAGTTGCAAGATTTGTGGCATGATGGGGTACTTACCTACGACATTTCCACCAAGACCAACTTTCAACTCTGAGCTGCACTAATGTGGACTGTTAGTGACTACCCTGCTTATGGTATGTTGTCTGGCTGGAGCATACATGGAAAGAGAGATTGTCCTTATTGTATGGATGACACGGATGCATTCCAATTAAAACATGGTGGAAAAACTTCTTGGTTTGATTGTCATCGTCGGTTCCTACCGCGTGGGTCCACCTTAAGAAGTGATAAGAACAGATTTAAAAACGATACAACTTGTCGAAAAGGACCATCGAAATTAAAATCGGGGGAACAAGTTCTGGCTGAAATTGAAGCTTTGGGACTGATGAAAGTAACTGAAATCAAAGCCGTTCATATGAACAAAGAGATTGCCAAGTATTCAGGGTGGAGGAAACGAAGCATATTTTGGGACTTACCATATTGGAAGATGAATCTCATTATGCACAATTTGGATGTCATGCACATTGAAAAAAATGTTTTCGACAACATTTTCAATACAATTATGAGTGTCCCTGGGAAGAGTAAGGACAATGCCAAGTCGAGACTAGATGTAAAAGATATTTGCAGCAGACCTTTCCTCGAATATGACCCTGTGTCCAATTCATATCCCAGAGCGTCTTATACACTCGATAAATGTAAGAAAGAAGTATTGTGTTATTGGGTACGACAGTTACACTTCCCTGATGGGAAAAGCAAGGAAACAATACCCCCTAACTCAACATTTTTCTATCTCGAGCATTTAGAGAGTTACGCTTCCCTGATTGGGTACGATCGTTACGCTTCCCAGAGCGTCTTATACACTCGATTTTCATTCATCTGGGGCGACCGTTGGGAAAAGTAAGGAAATAATACCTCACGTCAGATGAGTATGTTGCAGCTCATCAATATGTGTTACTAAATTGCCCGGAAGTAGTTCCGTTCATAAGGTATTAAAAATCAGGATCATTTTTCCTCTGACATTTTTTAGTGCAGTGTATAATCTCATATCATTTTTCATAGCATTTTCAAGTCAATCGTTCATTTTCAAGAA
Organism: Stephania yunnanensis; assembly: GCA_039657365.1. Taxonomy (NCBI): domain Eukaryota; kingdom Viridiplantae; phylum Streptophyta; class Magnoliopsida; order Ranunculales; family Menispermaceae; genus Stephania; species Stephania yunnanensis. Next base: position 39,171,529 of record CM077587.1, read on the forward strand.
CCGAACATCACCGATCAAGCTATTGAGATCAAACTTGAACAACAATTTGCAGCCTGGTTCTTGCAATATGTACGTAATAGTTTATATATGCATACGTCTCATTACGTTTCTTGGTTGATTTTAATATCGTAATTTTACATCTATTAGGCTAAACAAAACGATGTGCCAGTGGTGTATACGTCTTATTACATCTCATTGCGTTCATGTACAGTTATCCTGCATACCTCGTTAATGGATATAAGTTTGACACACTTTCATACGGTACGAACAAAACAACCCAAAACAGTGGTGTATGCGTCAAATGTGGGAACGATACCGATTATTACGGTGTACTCCGAGACGTAATTCGAATTAATTACCATGATGGGTCGCTTCGAACAATGATGTTTAATGTGATTGGTTTGATCCTACTCAAAATGGTACACGACTTCTTCGTAAGTTGGGGTTGGTAGAAGTTCATAAAAACAGTCGGTTTAATAGGTACGAGCCTTTCATATTGGCAATGCAAGCACATCAAGTATATTATCTTCCTTACCTTTCTATCGGAAGAAGGGAACGAAGTGATTGGTTAGCTATATGCAAGCGCCAACCAAAGTTTGTAGATGAAACCAATGTGATTAGTTCAGTAAAGGCCATCTCAGACAATGCATTTCAAGCGGATCAAAATGAGAATATGGACATCGTGGAAGTAGATGTAGATCCTTTTGCGTCGGCAGCTGTTGATCCGACAAGTGAGATTGTGTCTGACAACGATTAATTTGAGACAAATACGGACGATGAAGAAGATGATGAGTTCACATCGTCATCAGACAGTGGTAGCGAAGATGAGTTTGAGTGATTGGTGTGAGTTTTTAGTGCAATATATCTATCAAGTTGCTTGAAATATGATGTTCACGTTATATAGACTATATCTCTATAAATGTTATTTGTATGACGCAACTGAATTATTTGTTTATGCAATAGATATAGATACCATTATATATGGCGAGACGTAGGGGCGTGGTAATCCAGAGGATGAGGACGTGGAGGACATCAATAGACATCCGGAGGAGACTAGCACCACTAGACGGGGATCTTTGTCGTACCATGCTACACCTGCCCATCCGGATAGCCGTTACTCATTACATTATACCCACGGATGGTCACATGTGACTCGCCATACCCGACTTATGCCCCCGGACCGTCGTCATCACATTATACCACCTCATCGCCTCCCGGTCATCCATATCCATATCAGCATGGCACACCATCTACTCCAGTTTATGCACTCCCAACTCAGCATGGTTTCATTCCGTCCTTGTCACACCACTCCACACCATCACCTCCAGTAGATGTATACCCACATGACCATGGTATCAGGTCGTCTTTGTCACATCACGCCACACCATCACCTTCAGGTCATCCCGCTCATTCCCTTGGAGTCGGCGACGAGCACACTTCTACATCTCGTAGGCCCCCAGCAATACATCGTCATTCATCCGCGAGGTCATCCAGTAGCAGGTTGTGGTCATCGATACCACATCTGATTGAGGAGATCCCTGACTTTTTTAGACCTCCGACAGCCCCTGCGGAAGGCGAAAACCCTCTTATTTATCTCATTGCCGAGCACGGCTTGTACGTTACTCTCCACAAAATATATGCGTCCAATTTATAGAAATATTATTTTCCTAGACTAACTTAAATGACAAAATAGTAGGTTACACCCTTCTTCCGTGGCGACAAAGAAGTTGAGTTTAGTTTTTAAGAGCGGATATTTGAAAGAAGGATGGAAATGGGAATATGTCCCACAATCCCAACGAGATATATACTGGCTGCGTTGGAAGGTTAGTAACTTCACATCAACCATTGGGTTAAATAGCGGTGAAACTATTATATGATCACATAAATGATGATGTTTTCATAATACTTGTTCATCTGTAGGTGTTATTCACTTGGGACTTGCCAATGTCCTTTGTGATATATGATGTATGGTATCGGAGGGCAACCATCCTGTACACGGGCAATATATATCTCATCGCGAAGAAAAGAATAGCACCTACTTACTAACAGAAAAGGTGTTTGAACATTACAAGCGAATGCGAGCAACAGATGAAGCATTCAAGAAAAGTCCGAGCAGATGAGCAGCAATAGAAAGCCCGAGGTGGGAGGACCAGGCACTGGTATTTCGCTGCATAGCACCGGAAGTATATCCGCTAGACAGCATGGTGATACGTTGGTACGTATACATACAGAAATAATGTCTTTAGTAGATGAACCGAAATAAAAACTATTAATCCTGTAACAATGTTGTAGGAGAAGAAGCTTCAACGTCGTCCCACACGGAAGGAGATGTTTCGACACCTCCACACCCGTGGCCATGACGGACAATCATTCTTAGATCAGAGATCTGCGAAGATTGATGTAAGTAATATGAATTGCATATATATAACTAGTTCGAGACAACACATGTAGCCCATCAATTTAAAAGAAACTAGTAGAGTTAACTATAATTTCATACTATTTAATAAAGGTTGAACTCACTCGAAGATTGGCGGAGATGTCCACCCAGACCCCCGACACATCGATTGATGAGGATGCCATTTATCTTGAGGTGGTGCCAGAGGTTAAGGGACGTGTATACGGATTAGGGTCACAAGGTTATCATCGCAGCATATCTTCAGGGGGAGCAAGCTCATCTCGAGGACCAGCGTACGGACTTCATGAGTTGGAAGAGCTCAAGTGGGACCACCAAAGGTTGCAAGAAACATTGCTGAAGGAGCGAATGGAAAGACAATAACAAATGCAGAGAGAGAAGATGGAACGCTAGGAAGAAACTCGAGAGATGCAGGACCGGTTAGGACGTATGGAGGCATTGTTGATGCAACACCTTGGCATTAGGCCCCACGTGCCTCCGACGCCGCGGACTCCACCATCACCAGTAACAGAGCGTTCTGGTCCTCAGAGTGACGACCACCCTGGTCATTTTATGACTGAGATAACACATTCTCAGTCTGCGCACCTTCATGACCACCTACCTTGGCATTGGACCTCTCCACATAGAAGGATGTATGAGGATCAACGTCATCTTTTGGATGATCATGATGAGTTTATCGAGCAACTTATGCCGCCTCCGCGAACACCGCCACGGCAAGAGTGATTGGATGTCCTATCTTTTTTAATGGTAAACTGTTAATTAAGAGTAATGTATATCTTCACATTTTTTCCCTTCTAATGTAGTCGATGTGATTACTTCATTTGCAGGTATGTGCACCGGTGACATTTGATATGGGTGTTGTATAGGGAGACAAACTTACATCACCAATTGGGTTGCAAGTTTCGGAGATTCCTTTGGTATGCAACCTTCTGCCCTTTATTTTATTCACAAAATATCCATTTAACATGTGAGGCCTGAAAATAACTTGGGCAATTATATAGGTTGAGCTTATTATTTAAATCATCACCATGAATTTATCTCTTGAGTTTAATTGCAAAAATGGGCAAATTGGTCATATTTTTATCGAATTTTTTACAATACATGATGTTCTTAACTTAATCAAAAGAATACATGCAAGCTTAGTAAAAATTAGTCTTAAATTAATTCATCGAGATAGGAAGACTGTGATAGATAGTGTGTACTCAGAAACAACACTATATTCAATTTCACTCTACTTGGATGTGATGCTATTTTCATTTGTGTTTGAATATTTTGGTTGCATTTTGAATATTAGTGTTATGCATAAATTTATGTTAATCGCGTGGTTCTCTTGGTACCACTACAAAAAAATGGATAATTAGAAACGGAATTAGCAACGGAATTTAGTTCCGTTGCTAAGAAAAAATGGTTTGAGACGAAACTGAGACAGAATAATTCAGAGATGGAATAGAGAGAGATCAGAGACGGAATTAAATTCTGTCTTAGAAAATGGCGCCAATAGTCTCACCAAAACTTTCTTTTTTTACAATCGTCCATTACGTCTCGAGATTCGTGCGTGCTTCGATCCAGATGCCCCAAAAATAGGGAGCAACCACAATAGAACTCTCTCTCTCTACCGATTCTCACAACCAACTCTCTCCCTCTCTCTCCCTCACCGCTCTCTCCCTCACCGTTCTCTCTCTCACCGCTTTTGCTTTCTCTCTCTCTCGCCGTCACCGCTCTCTCTATCTCACCGTCACCGCTCTCTGCTCTCTCTCTCTCTCCGCTCTCTGCTCTCTCTCTCTCTCACCCTCCCGCTCTCTACTCTCTCTCTCTCACCGCTCTCTCACCGAAATCTCACCGAAATCTCACCGATTTCTCTCACCGGATCTCACTTACTGTCAACTCTCTCTCTCTCTCTCTCACCGAAATCTCTCTCCCAACCCCTAAATCTATGTCGTCGCTGCGATTGAGGCTGCGACGAGGCCGTCGTGTCTGCCGTCGCCGTCTGCCGGAGATTAGAGCCTCAGAAGCCCTAAGCCGTCGCCGTTGTTCGCCGCACCCTAACCCGTTGCCGCACCCTAAGCCGTCACCGCTATTCGCCGCTGTACTTCGCCATCTCCGAAGCGAGAACCATTTAATTTTTGTATTACTCATCTGTCATATTTTTGTTTAGGTTTTGATTGTTTTCCTATTTTCTTGGTTGTGAACATATGTTATTGAAAGTCTGAATTCTTTTGAAGAAATGATTGATTTTGCATGCATTTCTGTTCTATAACTTGTGCTAATTTGATTTGTTTGAAGAGCTGATTTTTTATTAAAATGTAAAGTTTAGTTTGAAAATGCTTAATTTGTCATGGTTTATTTGATGGGTTTTGATTCATTTTTATTTACATTTTGTCCTTGTGGCCTGGCTTTGAAATTGACATTGTTTTGGTGACATTGCATTATTTTGGGGCTTCTGTTGTTTTTTTTGTGCAGCTGATCTGGTGATAAGGGTACATAATTTTGTGGGACTCAGTCCTTTGCTTTTCTTTTTCATTTGAATCCAAATACAATCTGATCATTTTTTTCCCTTAAATCTCATCCTAATACAGATTTATAGACTATAGTTTCACTGATTATGAGGTTTATATCATCAAAGATATTGGCTTCTAAGCAAGTTTTGTATCTTCATTTACTTGCACGATTTTCTTGGATTTGATCTTTGTTGTGATCGTCGTTATATATATATTTTATATGTCATGGGTCTGATAGAAATATTTGGTATTGGCATCAGTGATGGATTGGAGATGGAAGAGCTGGCAAGTTTTTTAGGATTGTAGAGTGTTGAAGGGAATGAAGGAGCACCGACGATTAGAAGGAATAAGTTGATGGGTTTAATGATCTGTAAACATTTCAAATTCTTTGGGCCGTATATGAATTTCGTGGCTTGCAGATGCCTATGTCTGGTGCTTATTGTTCTTCTCTTTAGAGTTGTTTGTGTTCCAAGTTTTCCGAAGTTGGGAGAATTTCAATCGCGAAGCTTAAATTCGGTCTTCGACTCTCCATCATCTCCACAAATTAAAAACATTTCAAGTTTTTTAGGAATGTAGAGTGTTTTGAGTTGTTTGCCTTATCCCAGCTACATATGTGGTTACATGAATCCCCTTCCTCTATTCTGCTTTATCACAGAGTCACGGACTAGCATTGATTGTTATATGCTTTTCTTGTGATATTAACTATTAAGCGCATGAGAGAAAATGTATTGTATCTGTTACTTTTTTGTGTCAAAAGTGTTTATCTTATACTTAAGCTTGACTAGGATTTTTTTATTTTCTTTTCTAATATGATTTCTGTAGCCAAACTTGGTGTGCTATACCAAGGACCAACTCATGCTTAATTTTTCTCAACCTATATCATATCAGTTGCTCAACTAAACTGTTTGAGTTTTTTTTTTCATCAGCCACAGTCAAAGGACGGTGTTAATAGTTTTGGTGGTCTTGGAGCAACCCTGATAGATTCTCTTGATACATTATTTATTATGGGTCTTGATGAGCAATTCCAAAAGGCTAAAGAGTAAGTTTAATTTTTGTTTCCAGTTATCATCCCCAATATATCCTTCCTCATTTTTCTTTATTTTCAAAACTAGTTTTCTTTTCTTCTTTTATTTGTAATACATCATTTATGCTTTGATTTGTATGGTTTCTCACATCTAGTTCTCTTTTATTGTTAGGGTTACAGAGAAAATGAGGGTTTGGAATTTTGAGAAATCAATCGAATAGGGATGGCCAGTTGGTTTCTTGTTAGGGCTCTTCCCCTACAAAAAAGATGAATGAGTTATTTTTTTGTTTTTTTTTTAATTTTAATTTTCATTGGATTAGGCTGTGTATTTTTTTGTTTTTTGGTATTGGTTAATAGTGTTATCCTAGGCGGCGAAGTTAGTGGTTTTAATAATGTCACTTAAGCAAGTGCAAGTTTAAAATTAAGTAATTAGGAACCAAGGATACAATTTACATCAAATCCAAACGTTAGAATATTTTTAGCAAAAATTGAAGCGTTAGGATTTTTTGGCTAAATGCTGAAACGTTAGGATATATTTTTGCCTACTATACCTTTTTAGAATGATGTTATGTTTTGTTGAGAGTGATGGTGTTATGTTACTTATGTGAAATTATGCATGTACTATAAACAGTAGTAGCTAATAGTTCTTTTTTTTCTTAGTTCAAGTGTTTTCACTTTTATGGTTCGTTTCATGGTTTATAAAGTTATAAAGTTAGAATTATGGGAATAGGTCTTTGTCTTGGTGATTTAATGTGACTGACTTCTGTTACTTTAAATAAATTGATGAAAGCTCTAAAACTTAAATACATTGAAGATATTTTGGAGTTTAATCGTCCTCTTTCTGATGAATAGGAAAAATTCCATATTAGCATGTGAATTTTGAAGTATATATTAATATAGTATAATGAAGCGAAATGACATTTTAGTTGGCAAAGGATTTTTTTATTATTGGATGAGACATGCATCATTTTTCCCTTAAATAATTAGAATTACTTAAATTTCGGAAGCTCTATTTCATGTTGATTGGTCCATGGAGATTTACTTGTGTAATTTGACGTAATATGCATAGCGATTCAAATGCAATGAATGTATTTTATTGTTAGCTTAGTCTATATTTTAGCCAACTTTCCCATAATTTTTGGTAGTTTATTATTTCATTTAGGACATTAGTTTTTGAATAATGAAGCCAATGGCCATTAGGAATATATATATATATATATATATATATATATATATATATATATATATATATATTTCCTTTTTTTGTTTCTCTTCTTTGGAGAGTTCTTGAATATCTTGATCTTCAGGATGATTATTTTTGTATCCGTGTCTATGACTAAATTTACTTCACAATCTCTGATTGCCTTGTTAGCATCTCTTTCGTTTGTTGTTTTTCTCAAAACTCCACAATCAGCTCTGGTTTTATGAGAATTAAGGTCTATACATTTATTAGTGACGTTACGACTGGAAGATTTCCAAATCTTATTTGAACGTGATCAACATCTAAGCTGTGGCATTTTTTCGGTGACCCAATCAATCGAATGGTTAGTAAATTAGTGATGGATTATAATACAAATGGTCATTCACTAACTTAACCTTTGTGCAGGAATTTACTCCAAATCAACTTCAAGAATGTGAGCTTCTTCTTTTTTCCTTCTTTTCTTTCTTCTTTTAAGACTTTGCATTCATTAGTTTACTTGAACTATTTGCAAAATTTTCAATTGCTTTAGTTTTCACATGGTTTGGGTCGTTTGCTAACTGGTGACATGATATGTATCCCTTACTATAGTTTCTTGATGTTCTATGCAAGTTTGTGAATTTCCGTGAGCCTTAGAAGAGTTATGTGTAACTTGCTCTTTTAATTTTGATTTCTACCCTTTCCTTGTGACAGATGGGTGGCAACATCGTTGGATTTTAACAAGAACTACGATGCTAGCGTTTTTTAGGCAACCATAAGGTTGCATTGTAAGGTTTAATTTATTTTACTTTCTAATTTGTCTCTCTCTTCTTGGAATAATATCTTAGGATTGTGTTTGAAATGTAGAAAACATTTTAAAGACAAAGAGGATGAGAGGCAATTCATTGCTTTCGCTTTAGCTCATGCTTACTTTGGTTAGAGAATCATGAGTTTTAAAGCTAAGATTTAGTATTGAAAACCACTTGACCAACCTAAAGAAAAAGTTAAAATTAAATTTGTTACGACATTGTTGGAGCTTGAAGAGGACTTACAAGGTGTGGAACGCGAGTTTGGAGTGGCCGAGAGACGGTATAAGGTATGAATTGCGTGCATTTAAGGTAACTAAATCCTTTGAGTGAATTTTCTTTATTTCATTTCCATTTCTAAGTTGACATTAAGTCATTTGGATTGTTTTACTACCGGTCTTAATGAGTTGCAGTGTCTTATCTATTATCCAATGTCTCTTGATTATGTTATTTGTCTTATCTATTGGTTATGTTTTAGTATGATTTAGTTTAATGTTTCATAACTAGTTAAATACCCATATTTTGTTGTTTAGGTGGCCGTTTAGATTGGGCTTTGGCCAAGGGTTGCCTATGGTAGAAAACTAGAATGGAATTGTTTAACTAAGTGATGTCATTGATCATTTGTAAGCTTCATATGTAAACAGCCACTCGAGTTGCTATTTAGTAACTCAATTATTTTGGACTGTTTGTACTGCAATTCCTCTTTAAGGGTCGCGGAGGCATTCCTTAAATCTTTATTTCTTTTTCCTTGTGTTTAAGGTACCCCTACTTAAGAAAACAAATTTAATGCTACTATTATATGGTTAACAAAATATTGTTGATCCATGCAGGCTAAGCTCTAAAGGAGATGTCAGGAGCTGACCCAGACTACACCGGATCAGCGGGTGGATGATGAGGCGGTGTACTACAAGGTGGCGGGTGAGTGTCCCAAAGGATGTGTCTACAGTCTCAGGTCGTTAGGGAGAAAGAAGAGAAGATACGTAGATCTTGATGCTAGCATATCCCAGGTGCTAGCACAACGAGGGATGGACAACTTTATGATACTTAGGTATTTTTATGGTTGTTGTAAAACAATGAGAATTGTAGTTTTTTTGTGGATACTTAGGTATCTTATACATTTATTATACTTGACTACGTTTCGTGAATATATAATTTTTTTTAATATCGAATTGTATGTTTTTTCTCATTTGAATCTTTGTTGTTGATATATATTGTTGATTCGTGTATGTATGTGAAATTTTACTTTTTTTGGGGATGTTAGCTCCCCCAAGGAGTTGTTGGAGGGGGTGCAGGCGATGGAGCAGGTCTTGTTGTTATTTTTAGTTTTAGAAGTTTTGGGGAACCAATTTGATTCTTATGAATATTTAAAAAAAAAACTGGGCATAAAAACGGAATATAGACGGATTAGCAACGGAATTTATAAATTCTGTTGTTAATCAGTCTCTAATTTGTGAAAAAACTGGGTAAACAGAGTGTAGAAACGGAATAGCGGCGGATTAGCAACGAAACTTATAAATTCCGTTGCTAATACGTCTCTAATTTGCAACGGAATTTATGAATCCCGTTGTTAATCCGTCTCTAATTTGCAACGGATTAGCAACGGAATGCAAGTAAAACCATTTATGTTCCGTCTCTGTTCAGTTTCTAAATTTCGTCTCTAATCCGATTCTAATCAGCAATGGAAACACATTTCCGTTGCTGACTAAATCAGCGATGACGATTTTAGAGACATAATAGATTTCGTCTCTGTTCCGTTGCATAAATGAATTAGAGACGGAATTTATGTTAATCAGTAACGAAAATTTTCGTTTCTGATCGGTTGTTTTTTGTAGTGTACTCTTGTCTAGTATACCCTCTTTTAGGTATTGTTCCATGGCCCTTCTTACAATTGCTATTCATTTTCTGGTCCTTCCTCTTTTAGGGGAATGTTGCCATAAGAAAATGTTGTTATAGTTATAAGCATTCACTTTAGGGAGTAAATATTGGTTATTGAGGATTGGTAACATAAATGAATTATGTTGGTTTTTTAGTTATGAAATTAATTGAAGTTCAAAACTTATGGACATGTAACATATTATATGTTCAATGTTATCTAATATTGGAACTTGAACCACATGAAAGAATGTACAAGAGGAAAAAAAACTGAAAAAAAGCATGGAATGTCATGTATGGAAGTTCATTCAGTCCCTTTTGAGTTGGGAATTTTTATGTGTGTCACTGTGTGCGATCTTTTATGTATGAGATCGATGACCAAGGCTTAATTTTAGGATTTTTTTCATTTGTGTTTGAATATTTTGATTGCATTTCGAATATTGTTCAAGTTATTCATTTTCATTTTCAGGATTTGGATGAGACACGCACTCCTAGCCCCAGAATTTATATGGTGCCTATCTTCTATCGGTGAAACAATTGGGTAAGAGTGTTGGATTGACATTGTATATATATATATACATATATGTAAATTAATTTGTGTAGACATCTTAATTTGTGTAGTATATAGTATACTACTAGTTAATTATGAAATGTTTGTAGATATTGTTTGTCAAATTTTAATAATATACAAACAATTTCTCAATTTTCGTTTTAATTGCAGCAGGAAAAATCGTATTTTTGCAGATTTTACTGCCCAGCAAGATTCCAATTTACTATTTACTATTTACTGTGAACTGTGATTTTTTTAAAAATTACCATTCCAAATCAGCGACAGACCGAGTCTGTCGCTGATTTGCACAGTCAGCAAAAAGTTGTATGTTGCTGATATGTCTCTGTTTAACGACAGATCAATGACAAACAATGTTTTCTTGATCGTGTGCAAATCAAATTTGTCATTGATTTGCAAATAGATCAAGAATAAATGTACCGCTTGTCTTTGAATGGGCAAATCAGCGACAGACCATGTCTGTCGCTGATTTGCAACAGATTTGCAACAGATCCTCTTTTCTTGATCATCATCGCAATTAGCAACAGACATGTTTATTCTTTGTTCAAATGACATAATTTTGTCACAAATCATCCATCGAGCAAACAACGTAACCCAAATTTGTTGCTAACTTCAATCTGCAACAAAGAGTTTAGCAACAGCTCTGATCTGTTGCAGGTTCGCTTAGCAAAAGATCCATACCAATTCAGCATCAGATTTGTTTGTTGCTGTTTAATTTTTTTCTTGTAGTGTTAATCTGTCATAATTGGACTGGATCACGGGGATTGGCATTTAATTGGTCCAGATCCAATCCGAGTGCACCCTTAGTTATTACTTATTAGAGTTTATTAATTTTTCACTCGCGGCACGTTATCCACAAGTGACACTTCTCTGCGAGCTTATGAATCTCTGCCAATATCAATAATCTCATCAACTTAAGTACCTTCAACTCATAAGTGTGGGGTTTTATCTCGAAAGACATCAGTTCTATTAGAAGGAAAATCCACATTTATATACTTCATTATGATGTCTTACTTAACCGATGTGGGACTATTATTTCAGTCCACACATCTCTAATACTCCACGTTGGACCGAAATTCTTCCAAGGTGTCTTTTGACAGGCCCCAGACGAACTGTCAGCTTTGATACCATGTTAATTTTAATCACCTTCAACTCATAATAAAAATCTACATGCATGGTATTATTGCCGACATTTCGACTGACACCTAAGAGAAGACATCTTGGATGGGTTTCGATCCAAGTCGGAGTGTAAGAGATGTGTGGACCGAAATAATAGTCTCACATTGGTTAAGTAAGACTTGATAATGAACTATATAAGTGTGGATCTCCCCAAATTTATACCGAGATCTTTTGAATTAAAATCCGAAATCTATTATTATTTGAAGGGGATTAAGTTGGGGACAATATCAAAATTGGCGGGATGAGGTTGCGCCCGTGTGTGTTACCGGACCCAACATAAAAATCGATAGAGTTTATTAAATCATGCATCAAGATGTGGGCACACATATATATTTCAATGTGTCCAATGGATCCCAACACATTGGAGCAAATTGTATTAAAGCCCAATTAATTGGGCTAGTTAATCACATTTACTTTTGTCGTTGCAAGTCAAGCTATTTCACTGCAATACTTTGTTTGAGCTTTTTTTTTATTTATTTAATAATTGCTAGAGTAGTAAGTGGACAAGCGGTTGCTAGTAAATTTCACTTTACTATTGTGGTATATAATCGAAAGAAATCACCGTACATGCATTATTAAGATTGCTTAGCATACAATTAGCAATCTATTTGTCGTTTTTATGTTTCATTTTTTATTTTATTTTAGATGGCTATAAAAGGGGGAGTGAAGCAGCACTAACTTTGCATGCTCACTTCCATTCAAATTCCTGTAGAGTGCACACCTATATTGTACTGCAAGTTTTTGTGTATTTACTTCAATGGCCCAAGTTGAGAAGCTTGAATTAGCTTGTGAGGTGAGTTGCCCTGCAGAGTAGCTCTATGAGTTCATGAAGAAGGATGTAGCGCATATTCCTCAGATCCTTCCCTAGTATTACAAGAGTTGGGAAGTGATCCACGGAGATGAAAAGAGTGTTGACACAGTCAGGCTTTGGAAATACACTTTAGGTATATACAATTTATGATTATTACTTAATTAGTTAGGGTGATGAACCGGTTAATGAGATATTGGTATGTTTTTATCACTGTCCATTTTGACCTGACAACATAATTACATATGGATCGATTTTTATTTTTCTTATTTGATCTTTGATTTGGTTTCAGGTTTTTTTAAAAAATACTTCATTTTTCTATTAACTCTTGATTTAAATCCAGGTATAGGAGGTCCGGAAGTTTTGGTTGCCAAGGAAACTATCAAATCCATTGACGTCATAAACAAGACTATAACTTATACTTTTCGAATGAGACTTCAACCATATAGGAGGTCCGAAAGTTTCAAGTACAAGAGTTTCGATATTGTAGTCGAAATCGTTCCGAAGGCCAATAATGGAAGCTTGGTGAAGTGGCACATTGTGTATGAGACATGAAGACCACCCTCACCCTCGGCCCTACCTTGAACTCCATGCTCAATAATGTCGCCAACACTCTTAACTCGCATCTCCACAAGTTACAAGCACTCACCAAGGGTAAAATCATGATTCTACCTCGGTACGCTTTGCTAGTATGAAGTAGTATATTCTAATAAAAATAACAATAAATCTACTTAGACTCTTGAGTTTGGACTTATAGGGAAGTTTTTCAATTTTTTACAAATATTTAAAGGGTAACAAAAGAATTTTACAAGTGATTGTGTGTGCTTCATTAATTACTTTAGGATGCCTTTGAAATAAAAAAAAATTTTGAGTATGGACTCATGAGTTCAAATAGCACTACCCTAAAAATAAGTGGCGGGTTCATCCATACCTATATAAATTAGTCATCGGGCATGGTGCATAAATAATTAAAGTGGTTTGTCCTACAGTTCTACTATCAATAATATCTACAATTTTTTTTTTTTTTTTTTTTGGTTAAAATCTACAATTATCTTTATCATCTTTTGATTCATTATAATGGGTTGGGCCCTAATAGCAACAAGGGTTGTTGGGCCGTAGAGAACCAAATATGTCAAGCAAAAGCCCAACTTACTTGTTTTTGTCGATTCCAGGGGTCCCGAGTGCCGGCCCGTACGAATGGATACTTGATATTAATTAAATTCTTTCGGCCTTTTATCTTTTATATGGTGGAGTACCGGGCCTAACGGATAGGCCCAAAATCAAGTAACACATGAACTATTTTTAAGTCCTGATCCGATGGGGGATGGGCCGTTCTTGAACACCGATCGGTTTATAGCGATGCAAATGGAGATCGAGGAGAGGATGAGGAACTCATCTCCATCCCCATCCCGCAATTCATCCTCCATCCCCATATCCATCCTCACGTGGTGATGAATTTTTTCATTCTCATCCACATCCCCGCCTAATCCCTGCAGGGATAGGGAATTTCGATGGGAAAAAAATATTCCCCGTTTCATTCCCCATTAAATATCACAGCAGGGATTTATGCAGGGAATTTGCGAAGAATCGCCGTGGGAAAATATTTTTTTCCACTTTCTTTCGTTCAAAAATTTATAAAAAGTATGGTACACATGCATAAATTACAATTGTTGAAAACTTCAACCAAATAAAGTATAGCATATAAATATAGTTGCAAACAATTCAAAACAAAAATATAATCATTTAAAAAAACATAGAATTAACCAAATAAGTTAAAATTATAAATCATATTAGAGTTTTGTTTTATCACTAGTGTTTTGGGCGAAAGCCTTATAATATTATATAAAATTGATATATACAATGTATATAGATGTATTTGATAAATACATGAATTTTCGCGGGGATCCCCATAGGTAATCCTCACTGGGATCCCCGCGGATATTACCAATGGAGATTCCCCACTAGGATCCATGCGAATATATCTTTTTCCCCATCCCCGTACCCATACACACGTGGGTATAAGATTTTATCCTCATCCCCACCTCCATCCCCATTTAAATTCTCTATCCCTATCTCCGTTGCGGGGAATCCCCATCCCCTGTGAGGATTCTTCACCTCACTTGCATCCCTACCCTAGACGTTGATTTTACACATTTAGTCATTTGACTAGCGTATGTGCAGAAAAGTCATGCCATTACACCTATTCGCTAACCTACAAACCGTAAACTCGGAAAAGAAAACTTCAACAAGGGAATTAAACCAAATTTCTAACCAGGAAAGAAAACTTAAAATTTTCAACAAGCGAATAAAACTATTTCTTTAATAAGAAAAGTGAATGAAATTAAAGTCTCACTCTAATAACTGCCATGACAGCCCTAGTTTTTCAAACAAATCAGGAACGGCCAGTTCGGCCCGACACGTGAGCAAGCTGGTCACGTCACGACCCGCCTGCCGGTGATTGCCCTCCGAGTTAACAGGTTCATTACACCTTTTCCAGCTAACTTAGCAATTTAAAAACCAATTTATTGTCAATTACCCAATTGTGAAAGTTAGCTCAGTTTAATACCGTACTTAGATTTATCGTAGCTCATTTTAAGTAGCTTGACATGTCTAACTTAGTTGATGAGGCATTCATTAAGTATTTTAACTTAACATTAATTGTAAGTAAGAGGTCAATTAAGAACCTTAAGTAAGTCATTTTTGTGGATTAAACAGGCAATATAGCATGCGGTGGAAGTCTTTTTAATCATGGAAAACATAAAAGTAGTGTTTTCATTCATATACCCAACTTATGGGGTGGAAACCTGGTATAAAATGGTACCATGTATGTATGAAAGGTGACAAAATACCAGTAAAAGAGCATTTATATGTATCCTATATAGGAATCGGGCAAAGGTCCTTTTCAAGTGCTCAAGTCAAGTTTTGTCAATGTTTTGAATCCTTATTTACCTTTTGCTTGATAACCCACCCCAGCTTTAATTGGTGACTCAAGGAAGTTTTGGTGAAGAACTTAAAGAATTCAAGCTATCGAAACTAGGTAAACCACTGACCCTAATTTTTTTTTTTTTTTTTTTTTCATTTAATCTTCCTCACAATTATGAACATGGAGTGTATGCAATATTGGAGTTTTTGTTCTTAAATGAAATCCATCTCTAAAATTGGAACCCTCTTATTAATTTGAGACTAAAACTCAAGAATGAAAACCTTGATATTTGAAATCATATTGTTGAGCTCAATTTGATGAGGTTTTTTGTTCATGAATATAGATTTGTTGAAAAATTTGAATTTGTGCATTTATTGATAATGTGTTGTTGTTGTCTTCGTGGTTGATTTAGTAGTAGTTTTTGTTGATAATGGAGAGGAGCTTTGCACGCATGCTAATCCAGCCCGGTTCACGACCCAACCCCATAAATAATTAAAAACTTATAAAAGAAATTAAATAAATAAAAGTTTTAAAGGAAATAAATCACATACAAATAAAGAAAAATAGATACAAATTATGAAAAAATCAAGAAAAATTAGAAAAACATATAGGAAATTGAAAAATGGATAGACAATTGAGTGTTGACACTTTTCGAGGGAGAGGTTGCACCAAAATGTCACTCGTAAAATGTGCCACCTTTAGATATTTGGAGTGAAAATGTTTACATTTGGCACAAAAAATAATGGCCGAAATAGCAACTACAAATGGTGAGGGGTAGTGACAGTCAATAATTTGCGAAGGATTGACAATGACTTTGCGACGACATCAAATTTTGACCGGTTGACTCATTTGTGAGAAATTTTGCGAGGGATGTGCGTCGACGGATTATAGCGATGTCTTAAATTCTCTAACTAAATTTTGAGCAGGTAACTTTCCCACCTGCGTGCTCATAATTGGCGAGGGGTTTAGTAGATTTAGCGAAGGGAATCACCCCGTCGCTCAATTCATCGCTAATTTGGGGGAGAGAATGAGGAAAACTATGTCTCTTCACGCATCGATACTCGTCTCACCCCTATGTCATCACCTCATTCCTTCCCCACCCCTATATCATTTCCTCTCCTCCAAGCCAATCATCCCACCTCCCTCCCACCCTTCCCCTCCCTTGCTTTCCCTTGCTCCCCACACCTCATGTACGTCCCTCTCCTCTCCTCGCCCTCCCATGCCCCGCTCATCGCCTCTCTTATTCTCTCATCTCCTCTCATCCCCTACTCCTCTTCCCTTCAATCTCGTCCTTAACACGTGTCTCGGCCTTCCCGGTGCCTCCATTCGTCGCCCCTATCACCGTGCATCACTTCTTGTTATACATCGCCCCACCCTTTCATTCTCCTTGGTCTCCCACGAAAGTTATTTGTTACTTATGTTTTTTTTTTTTTTTTTTTTTAATGTGTTGTATTTGATTTTTTGTTTTATAAGCTGTTAAGGAAACTGAATATTGTATCAAGTTGTTAAGGAAACTAGTATCCTCCGATATCTCGTAGGTTCCTTTTGTGATTACTCTCCTTTCTTGTATTCTAGATTTACCTATATAAATAGGGTACTATGTATACAAGTAAACATACAATAAACTTATTCCATTCAGAAACTAACATGGTATCAGAGCTTAGTTTCTAGTTTTAGGTCGGTGACTCTCTAAGTCGACGACCGCTTCATGGTTGTTTCTATCGCGTCTGCTCGTGCCGACCAGATCTGCCACCACCCGCCACCAGACCCGCCACTGGTACACCAATCGCCTCTGTTCTGCTGTTGCGACACACCGTTGCCGCCTCTGTTCCACCGCTCCGATCTGTTCGTCGCCGTTCGACTGACCCGCCACCGCTACACTGCTGCTACGTTCCCACTGCTGCCTCCACAAAACTCTGTTCGCCACTGCCGCCACTCCGATCTGTTTGTCGCCGCCGCTGCCGTTCACACCAGACCCATCGCCGCCTCCGTTGCCGCCGCAACACCTCGCCGTCGTCGCGTGACCCCCTGCCGCCGCGTGCAATCCTCAACCAGTCGCCGCATCCCCAGACGTTCGCCGCAGACGCCAGCCCCCTCCGCCAGATCCGTCACCCGCCGTTGATTGCCCGCGCCCCGCCGCTGCAAGCCCACCAGCGCCTGTCCGCGCCGTCCGCTCATGTCGCGGCACGAGTCGACGTCGTTGGTTTTCTCCTGTCCCACCTCAGTCGCCGCGACGTGGACGTTCGATCTCGGAGTCGCGATCGCCGTCAGTCTCGGTGCTCAACTCAATGTGATTGTTTTGTAGAGAGAGAGGGGGTGAGGGGATTAGTGAGACTGTGGGGGTGGAGTTGGTGATTTGATGTTTTGATGATTTGATGACGAACATGGCGACTGATCTGTACACCGCTTGATCTCTCGTTTCCCCAGGACGCCCAGCCACTTGTACACTGTCGTTGACGCTCCGTTGCTGCCCGAACTCGCCTTGCCGCTGGCTCGCCTATCCGCACCTCTACCGCCACCCCTGCTCTTCCGCTGCTCTGTCTGATACCTGTTGCTAGCGTCATTGTCTCCATTCAGCCTGCCTCCAATTTATTCAATTTGTCTAACCTCTGGTTGTGCGAGTCACAACAATCTGATTAACCTCTAGTTGTGCGCGTCACAATAATCTGTCTAACCTCTGGTTGTGCGAGACACAACAATCTGTTTAACCCCTAGTTGTGCGAGACACAACAATCTGTTTAACCCTTGGTTGTGCGAGACACAACAATCTGTTTGATCTTTGGTTGTGCGAGATACAATAATCTATCGACTATGTCGATTACGTTGCCTGCTTGTCGTCGCCTCCGTCGACTCTGCTATCTGTCCGTCGTCGACTCCATCGTCTCTGATATCAGCTGTTCTACAGTTCCGTTGTTCTGACTCTCCCGTATCATAATCTGTTTCCTGTCATCTTCGGTGGTCGTTGATCCATTCCGCAACGAACCTTAGATTGACATCTTTGGTGGTCGTTGATCCATTCCGCAACGAACCTTAACTTGTCGTCTTCGGTGGTCATTGATCTGTTCCGCAACGAACCTTGGATTGTCGTCTTTGGTAGTCGTTGTTCCGTTCCGCAACGAACCTTAGATTGTCGTCTTCGGTAGTCGTTGCTCCGTTCCGTAGCAAACCTTGGATTGTCATCTTCGGTGGTCGTTGCTCTGTTCCGCAACGAACCTTGGATTGTTGTCTTCGGTAGTTGTTGCTCCGTTCCGCCGCGAACCTTGGATTGTCATCTTCGGTGGTCGTTGCTCTGTTCCGCAATGAACCTTGGATTGTCGTCTTCGGTAGTTGTTGCTCCGTTCCGCAGCGAACCTTGGATTGTCGTCTTCGGTGGTCGTTGCTCCGTTCCGCAACGAACCTTAAATTGTTGTCTTAGGTGGTCGTTGATTTGTTCCGCAACGAACCTTAGATCTGTCAGGTTTATCGATTAGATCGACAACCTCAAGTTGAACCAACTTGAGTTTGAGGGAGGGTGTTAAGGAAACTGAATATTGTATCAAGCTGTTAAGGAAACTAGTATCCCCCGATATCTCGTAGGTTCCTTTTGTGATTACTTTCCTTTCTTGTATTTTAGATTTACCTATATAAATCGGGTACTATGTATACAAGTAAACATACAATAAACTTATTCCATTCAGAAACTAACAATAACTAATTATTATTGATTTTTGTTGTTGTTAATGTCTTGTGGCCGAGGTTGCTGTTGTAGTCACCTCCGCCGTTCGCCACTTGTCGATGTCGCCGATGCTATCGAAGAAGGAACATGGTGATTTTGGTATTTTTAATTATTTCTTCAATTTTATTCAAACTGTGGCTATTGTTTTTTTGGTGGTGTTTGAATTTTTTATTCTATTTTTTAAAATTGTTTTTAGATGAAAAACTAGTTTTTGGTAGAACAAAAATGTATTTTTAATGCATGTTATAGCTTAAGAAAACTGTTTCAATATAAAAACATAGTTTTTGAAAAAAGGAAAAACATATTAATTGCATTAGATTTGTTTAATTTTCATAAAAAATGAGTGTTTTAAATGTTAATAAAAATTCTTGAACTGTATTTTGGTGTTTACTAAAAAAAAAAAACTGTTTTTAATTTTAAAAACAATAATATTTGCTACAAAACAGTATAGTTGATTTTCTTTATACTAAAACATAAGTGAAATGCATCTATTATATTTTTTGTCAAAATAGTTTTAAATTTAAAACTTTTTAATTTTTTTTATCAATTAACGAGGAAAATACCGGCGAATGACAATCCCTCGCTCTTTGGTGGTCATAGTGTTAACTTTGACACGCCGAATAGCGACAGACTTTCCCTCACTAATTCATCGTCGTTTAGCTACGGGTTTCGATTGCAGTCGCAAATCTAGATTAGTAATGAGCAAATTAGCAATGGTCGATTCCCTCGCAAAATTCCTCACAAATCCACTTAGCGACGAAAAAGTAAGTGAATAACAAGGGATTTCTCCCTCGCTATGTTGGTCATTTTAGTAGTGGTTTCCACATTATAAACCTAATTAATTTGACCATAAAACAATTAAAATTGTATTGTTGGACACCAGAGACTTATGACTATAATCAGTGTTGGGTGCTCACTTCAAGGCGTGAGCGATACGTTTCAGATGGTTATTGCTATTTTTTAGGTAAGTGAACCTATAATAAATTTTATTAATACTCTTTTCATAGCACTCAGTTATTTCCAATTTTTACATTGTGCTACACGTACTGTCTTTGTTGTTTATGCACTGATTTGTTACTTCACTCCCACGAGTATCGGTGGCACGGGTCACTTGTCGATGGGGTCGTGCATGGTATGAATATCCTCGCTTCATGGGCTCGCTACCCCCAGGTTTAGCTTGATTAGCATGCCAATGTCGGTGACCACGGATGAGGTTAGTCCCGCAAGGCTAGTAATGTTTGGAAGGATTGGCGGTGAGTTTACTCCTGCTAGTGACCCCTTCCCGAGGGAAATTGGTTTGAAGTTTAACTTCCAGCCGTTGGTTAACTCTCATTCGATCGTGTGGAGATGATGTAAGTTATTCACCAGTAGGGCTCACATGGTTTAGCGAAGCCAACCCTCGATTTAATGCATTGTGACATTACACTAGTGTCCCATTGATTTCAACAACTTATTTTCATGTGATTGTTTACTGTAATAGCTCGTTTTAATTAATCTCAATTAATTGGTTGATTACAAATTAAGACCTTAAGCTCAGAACCACGTGGATATTGTGGAAAAGTTTAGGGCACGTCTGACGAGGTAAACTGTGGTTATTTTTATGTTATGCATGTT
Source organism: Stephania yunnanensis (assembly GCA_039657365.1). NCBI lineage: Eukaryota > Viridiplantae > Streptophyta > Magnoliopsida > Ranunculales > Menispermaceae > Stephania > Stephania yunnanensis. The sequence goes on from CM077587.1 coordinate 39,192,126, forward strand.
ACATTTCTGAATTATTTTTAAATATTCGCATCGCACTAGTGTTATAATTTTCATTGGTCGCATTGTGCGTGTATAGTTACAATAACATAGGACGCTGCAGGGTGTGTAACTTGTGTGTATAGAGTAGTCAAGGGGTTTAGAGAACTCAAACACTAAACCACTCACAAAGTGACAATTCATCACTTACCCATTACACCACCCATCCCTCACTTTTTCTCTCTCATCTCCAAATTAAACATACATTTTTGGTCCCTCGATCTCTCTACCCGAACACTCTCCCTTACCTCTCATGTTCTTCATTCTCACTCTCATCTCACCTCTAGGTCTCACTCACCTCTCCCCTACAGCCTCAAAATCTCGGTCTCCTCTTGATTTGCGTCTATCTCGGCAATGGGACCTCCCTCGTCGACGACCTTTTTCTTGACCGAGGTGAGTGGTTGTTGATGTTGTTAATTTTTGTGGAGAAATTATTGTTTTAATGGTGCTATTGTAGTTGTATTATTGGCGTTGATATTAATGTAGTAGTAGTTTGTTGTTGTTGAAGACGTTTTTGTTAAAAAATAAATAAAAATAAAAATAATAAAAATAAAACACAAATCTGTCCATCTCTAGGGAAGAATTCGTTTATAGAGAAGTGACGGTTTGAGAAGGGATGGGCTAGTCTGGGTTGGCCCAAGCTTGATCCAATTGTGCTGACCCGAGCCCAACCCGGGCCCAACCCGGGCCCAACCCTGTTTGGCCGAACCAAGCCTAACCCGGTTGGGTTAAACCTAACTCGGTTCAGGGGGCCAACCATATTAAATAATAATTTAGTATAATTTTAAATAAAACAAATTTCAGAAAAACATGAAAAAAGGGAGAAAATTATGAAAAAATTTAAAAAATCAAAGAAAATACGAAAAATTGAAAAATATAGAAAATAGGTTTCTAGACTTTTTTCAGGCATTTAGCACCCCGTTTTTACTCGAAAAGCATGCCACGACCAGAATTTGGAATAAAATTCTAAATTTTGGTTAATTAATAAAAAAATGTGATACTAAAATATTTTAAAATGACAAAATTGGACACCGGGGAATTAAGAAACTAGTTAGGTGTTAGACGTGTAGTTCGAGGAGCGAGAGCATGTCATTTCGAAGCGATTTCATGAGCGTCAAGGTAAGTAAACCCACGAGAAAGTTAGCTTAGAATTTACTTATTTCCCTTGTAATTTACTTATTCCGCTATTATTTTTCACCAGTTTGGCTTGCATTTTTTTTCTATTCCCGCATATGTCTATGTATAGTCAAAGGGACAGTATGAACCCTTTCCGGCTCTCTCGTAGATGACGATCTGATTGTTGCTACGGTGTTGGTCATACCTTAGACTATGCGTGAGATTTCTCTCAGCAAGTCAATGATCTCGAAAGTGGGTTGATGCGAGGCTCGCATCCATCATAAAGTTCCTCTCCTTTGAGGCGTTGGGCGAAAGTTTACATTCTGACTAATAGAGTTCCTTATTTTGATCACGAAGAGGAGGCGATGATTACCTTGCCTTTAGGGTCCTCTCGATTTAGTATTGACGTCTCAGTGATCAACAGCTATACGCCACACTCGCGTTCCATATTCTTGATTATCTCAACCACTTATATTCATGCGTTACATTTTCGTTTATCTACTTTATGTGCATGAATCATTGCTATTTCTCGATTTCCTGTAAATACTAACTGAATCTCTCTGGGACTTACTCACTAAAACTTGTCATTATTTTTTGTGGCAAGTTGCAGATCGTACGACGAGCTGGATCTAAAGAACCATAATACCTTCACTTGTAGGTGTTTGTATTTATGTATATAATACTTTTGGGATCATTTTAGGATACTTATTACCTGATACATCTATATTGACACTTATTATACCTTTTTTCGGCTTTATTGATATACATGGTATCTTTTGCTAGGTTTCCACCCCATACATTTGTTAATTAATGCAAAATTTATTTACATTACTTATTTGCATATTATTAAGACTTTCGTTATTTAAATAACATAAATGATTAAAAAAAATTAAGTTGTAAAACTCTATAATTTAGTATATTTTGACAAAATAATCATTTAAACATTGAAATTGACTAAGTTGGATTATTATATGGTTAGTTTGCGAGCCGTTATGGACAAGCGTATAAGTGACGTGACATGACATGGTGACGTGTACGACGATGTGGTAATGCCCGATTTGCTTCAGAATTAGGGGCCAACAGTTAGTATCAGAGCTTAGGTTCAGGCGAACCTAGGGTAAAGTTTAATATAAATAAATAAAACTTAAGAAACAAACATTAGATGTGGAAACCCGAAGGTCATGACTTAGAACCTTTAGTTGGGAAGTGTAATGTCGGGGATTATATACGTGTTATATCTTGGTTGTATTATATATATACACGTATTACGAGTTTGATTCGATAGGCGAATATTGTTACGGACATTAGTGGACGACAACCATTTGCAGCTGTGTCAGTGGCATGATGAGTGATACTACGCCGTCGTTATTCTTGATTTGAATTTTTTTGAGATTGTTACTACTGATGATCGACAATCTGCAGAGATACGCATACTCCTTAAACCTCAGACGACAAGTTGATGCGACTAGAAATACACATGCTAATTGAGGTAAATGTGACAAAGTAGAGGACTCGTACAATGATACCCATACCTCCGCCATAGACATTATCTACCAAGCGAAGTATTAAGGTAATAAAGATGTGTAAGTGGAGAAGCGGCTGCATATTAGAGAATAGTTAGTCAGTGTCAAAACAAACACTCAGTAGTTCTAGTGGCACTACAAAAAAAAAGCAGATCAGAAACGCAATTTTCCGTCTCTGATTTGCACAAATTCCGTCTCTAATTGAAATCTGCAACGAAACAGAGATGGAATAAATTTCGTCTCTGAAATCGTCGACGTTGATTCAATCAGAAACGGAAATGTGATTTCGTTTCTAATTTAGAGACGGATTAGAGACGGAATAAATTCCGTTTCTGATTAGAGACGGATTAGAGACGGAAATTAGAAACGGAACAGAAATGGAAATTTTTCAAAATGGTACAATTGTAATTGCATTCCGTCTCTGATCCGTTGCTGATTCATGCATATATTCCTTAAAAATTAGAGACGGAATAGCAACGGAATCTCTGAATTCCGTTGCTAATCCGTCTCAATTCCGCTTTGTTTAGGTCTCAATCCGTCTCAATATATATATATATATATAGGTCTCAATCCAAGCATATTTAACCTGCCAATATATAATACAAATCATAGCTAAATAATATATTGATATTGCACAGTTTATATAAACTTAACATATCCATAAAATTATCTTTTCTCAATGTACTGTACACGAAACAACAAAAACAATCTAAAGAGTTTCTATTTCGTATCTTTCTACAAAAGTAAAAGCAAAAATTGTTCTAAATGAAAAAAAAAAAAATAGCAGATGAAGAAGTGTTCCGAGATTATATAAAGTTGATTGTGCTTCAAAAAATACTTGACTTCGTACAAAACACCTGAAAAAAGATCAAAAAGAAAAAAAAATCACTAAATTATACAAACAATAATAGGAATATAAACAATATTATGGGAGAATTAAATCTTATGCCCGTTGATATCAATACTTGGTAAGCAAACGGGCCCATAAAAAAGAAAAGGAAAAAGATAGGAATTAATACCTCATTCACAGAGAAACATAAGCTTCCCCTAATTCCTGAAAGACAACAACAGAATTACGTGAAAGAAGGCTTATACAAGTGGTTGTAGTTGTCACACGAATCCACACACAAACCCACAAACAACATCAACTATGAGCTAATTAGGCATTTGACTTGCTCATTTTTAGAATAGTTAGTACTTCTTTTACACTAACTATTGAAAATGTGGTGTCACTCTTCACTGTTGCCGCGGGAAGGAAATACATCAGGATTTTCCCATCATTATTAGGATCATTAAGAACAAAACAGAAACATATACTTTCTTTTTCTTTTCTTTTTTTTTCTGAAATTTTCATACCTTAACAGAAAATAGATCATTGGATTGGCAAAAAAAATTAATGAGTACAGAGAAAGAGAAACACTTGTCAAAATAAGGTAGATAGAGTTAGTTTACAACATGATATTCTAATATAGGCAGGAAAAATACTCGATAAAGTTATTGTTGGAGTTACCTGATGTTAATACGAATGGGAGCATTAATATGAATGGGAGCATAATACCATTAACCAAAAGTTAATTGTAGTAAGAATTTAGATATCAGATTACTAAAATGGAGAGAATAAAATTAGTAGTAGTGGAATTTAAAATACTAGATTAACAAATTGGAGAGATTAAATGAACTAGGAAGAAATAGAAACTAGTGGGGAGAGAATCCTAACTCAAATAAATAGATTTACATGTATGAATTCGCAAATTAGCTCATCACCAATTGTACTTAATCGAGCATAATGGAAGAATTTGATCTATGTAGTTGGCCCCAATTAATTTGTGACTGAGGCTATATACCCCAATCAATATACACATACATAAAGGAAAAAGGGTTTTTAGCATATAGAAGTAAAGATTGTCTTAAAATTTGTATCTTAGCTCAAATAATGGTTAAGGAATATCTGAAAATGTAATAATCATGTCGTGAACGTTATTGATTTTAGAGAAGAACTGAAAATACAACCCACTAAACGAGAATTTATAGCCATATATGATAAAGATTGCCTTGATCTAATGATTCATCCATGGTGCTTTCAATCAATTCTTCCATTAATTTTTTAAGTAACAAACGATTTCTGATCTGATCCCCTAACATGATTCCAGTTCATATTAGTGGTTGCAACACAAGCAACTACTCCTATAAAATAGCTAATACACCTGACGTTTGATGGTTACAATGACAACTGGTCAATACTGGGAACACGATATGTCATGTTCAGCTTGCCGATGGTTCATTTTTCATGTCGAATACTTCAATACTCAAATACATGAGAAGAGAAAAATGACTAACATTAATCACTGGGAAAACCCAAAAGGACTTCTGAGCAGAATGAATACGCTAGTGTCTTTTTTTTTTTTTTTTTCAAACGTACACTAGTGTGTCTCTTAGAATTGCATTCCTACTCCTTATATTGCCTAAGTAGCAAGCTACTCAAACCCAAGTACAAAACAATATTCATATTTATATATATATCTATATAAAAGTTGGAGCTGAGAGAACTAGATGTGGCCTAACAACTAAGTGCATTTAAATTCTTTTCTATGTATTTAATCTACATTTCAAGTGTTACCATAGCTAAGCTGTAGGTCCCCGTGTAAACACTACATCAATCAGCTAGATGTGGCCTAGCAATCCTTAAAGTAAACTAATGAGGACTAGGCCTGTTTGCTTCAAGTGTTACCATAGCTAAGCCTTGGCTTAACTTTAAGAATGGTGTTTGGTTTGGGTTTTAGCTAGCACTTGGTCTTACCTAAACACTTCTAGAAACATGTCATTCAACAGTTAGCCTCATTAAGTAATTCAAAGTAGCAACTCGGAGAAGAAGTGAAAATCCCATTGCCAGAGGGAACGTACCTGAGAATCATTTGCCTCGGAACCACTATTTGTAAAAAAAACCTTCCCCATTTGTCTAGCTGTAAATGTATCAAGAAGCTCCTTTACAAGATCCCGTAAGCATCAATGTATAATTGCACTTAATATCATAAAGCAGTAACACAGTAATAACAAATAACATAAATGCAAGAGAAATCTAATTCCTCCAGTTAGAAGTCCAAGATCTAGAGCCATGAATTAGTCAAAGTAGCTATCACGGAATGATTTTAAATTGTATCAAGAAGCTCCTTTCCAAGAAGCTCCTTTCCAAGAACGTACGAAAAGATGAAGTAAATGGCAAGGAAGAGAAGTGAAATGTGGTTAACATTTCCACAAACTTATCAAATGCGGCTACAATCAATTTAAAGAATTCCTGCATTACAGAAATTCACAAAGCAGAATGTGTTAAAAATGAAAAAATTGAGTGATGACTAACATGGGAATGGCCAGAAAAAAAAAATCGGTACCCACCCTCATTTGTTCATCTTCAAAGGGAGCATCACGTGCAGTTATTCTTGTGATTTCGCTTACACAAGAAGCAGCACTTTGACATCCACATCTGAGTGTTCCCTAATATTTTCTGAAGCAAGTGCTTTTAAAGATGGCTCCATTGCATTTCTCATTGACTCAGATGGAGATTGTTCTACTTTTGTCAAACAACTCTCTAATTTCTAAGGGGAAAAAATACAGGAGAGAAACAGACGAAATATAAAATAAATAAGAAACACATAACAGAATAAAAAATATGAGGTGGTAATAATTGACATTGAGTAATTAGAGCCGAGGAACGACAGTAAACGAAGCTAATTCAGTCAGAAACCAATAGCTTGATAAGATCCATCTTCCATACCAGTGACCGCTAATTAAACACTTTTTTTTGACATAAAAAGAGAAAGAAAAAAAATGGATTTACACATTCAACAATTAGACGACAATGGGAATGTTGAACACAAAGACATATACATATACAAGGGGCTATTACATTATTCAACAGCACTAGGTCAAACATTTAGTGCATTAAACCACAAGGACAAACAATCAACACGCATCGCTTAAACAATTGTTTCTACATATATAACACGTCAAGAACCCTAATTTGGTTTTAGCGCAACCAGTGCATGAACATGAGAGTTGACTGATCTCCATTTTTTCCGAAGAAAACACAGTAAAGCATCGAAGAACAGGTCTTTCAACCTATCCATCAAACCCTAGTCGAACAAAACACGAAAGATCAAAGCTTTCAAGACCAAACAAAACTCCACCAAAACCCCATTACCAAAACCACAAAAACAAACCCTAGACACCACAAAACCCCAAGAAACTCACATGCAATCTTCGAGAAACCAAACAATAAAAAAAAATCCAAAATCAAAACCCTAGAAACCAAAAACAAAACTCACATCGAGAATCCCCGACAAGTCGTCGGCGAGTTGGGGGTCGCCGAGGCGCGTCCCGACTTCGTTGAGCTCGAGTTCCAGCTCCGGTCCGTCATTTTCTCGAATCCCCCGAGACCCTTCAAAACCCTATCGATCACGAACTCAATTTCAGACTCCACGCCTCATCAAAGAAACCCTAGAATGAAAAAAAACCCTAGAAACCAAGACGAAATCTGAGGGGACTAAATCTAGGGTTTGGTACACGAAATCAGGCGAACAACATGGCTATTGGTAAGAGTGAGAGCAGAGAGGTGCGAGAGAGAGAGCAGAGAGCAGCAACGGTGAGATAAAGAGAGCGGTGACGGTGAGAGAGAGAGAGAGCGGTGACGGTGAGAGAGAGAGGAGAGAGCGGTGACGGTGAGAGAGAGCGGTGAGAGCTTCGTTGAGAGAGAGAGAGCGGTGAGGAAGAGAGGTTTGTTGAGAGAGAGAGCGGAGAGAGATTTTAGGGAGAGAGAGACTTTTGTAGTTGGTCCCCATTTTTGGGTATCTAGATTGAAGCACGCACGAATCTCGAGACATAATGGAGTGTTGTAAAAAAAAGTTTTGGTGGGAATGTTGGCGCCAATATTTTGAGACGGAATTTAATTCCGTCTCTATTTCCGTCTCTATTTCGTCTCTGAATTAGTCCGTCTCAATTCCGTCTCTAATCATTTTTTCTTAGCAACGGAACTTAATTCCGTTGCTAATTCCGTTTCTAAATATCATTTTTCTTGTAGTGTGCAGCCACGTGGGACAAAAAAAAAATGTAGTATAAGCCAATGACTTTGACATATGCACCACCATGAAGTAGTTAGACGACGTCACCATAGGAGAAACAACCAGTTATTTATTTCAGATGCGAGCAACTATGAAATTATGAGATTTAATGGTGTAGTTGCAATATCACTGATACTAGTGTTATCGTTATAGGCCAAAGCCCTTAGTTTAGGAGGCGTTTAAATAGTACGTTAAGGGTAAGATTTAACTACTAGTTCGGTTACTACATGTTTAAAGATGGTGATGTTATATAGTTTTATACCCGGTTACGTGATAGGTATGTTGGGACTCGACCATATTTAGAGTCAACACAAATCTTATTCTCGGCACAACAACCTAATGTAAGGATTTTTTTTCCTAACAAATTTGTGTGGGATACCTATTTTAGGTTTATTGACGATAATCTCAAGAAGATTTATGTAAGCCAAAACTTCCAAGCTTAATGCGCCACCAGTTTAGCTACTGCCACAAGTAAGAAATGGTGGTATAAAAACATAGTTCAAAAGCATCCATGGAATTATAAACTGTCACACCTCAAGATCTAATCGAGACTAGGATGTGTGACGATTATTTCATGCATACCGCTATTTGTGAGTCGAAAAGCTCTATTGAATTGAACGTAGGAAGGACCTCTACCTGAGCTGACATGTACATGGTGTATAGTACGATAGCTGACATTTGTGAGTGAGGTATAACTTATTGAAAATCATACGTTATAGCAGAAAGAAAAAAATCTAACTTAGGCAACATTGTAGATTCCAGAGATCGTTAAGTCGACGATCTAGAACATGAAAAGGACATAAGACAAACATGTTTTCAGTGGACTCTATGGAAGCATATAATGTGGATATGACTTGGAACTGCAGGAAAACAAGTACATACTACTTTAGCTCCAGCCAGCTCTGGAGTAGCCTTGCAGGAATAGCAGCTCGTGTAACTCCACTAAGGTGCCATGATTTTGTTCGTGATCCGTGAGGTCGATGGAGGGCCCCAGCACCACCTTTAAGACAGAGAACAAATCAGTAGTGTGAGATGAGATAAAGTTTGCAAATATATATGAGGTCGAAAATGACTTCAAGCCAACCTAAGGAATAGGTTGTTCTAAATTTCTCATGAATCTATAATCGACTCAATCGCAAGAAACTCCGCATTTGAGATCAATCTGATCTAAATTAGAACTCCCAAAAAGTTTGGGACAATGTCTCAAATGGACTTGTTACGCCTTAAAAGCTTAAAGATTAAGATCAAACTAAGTGTGTGCGAGTCATTAGTCTTGAAGGTCAAAATGTTTGAGTTGTGCGGCTCAGCATATAATGTTTCAGGGGATGTATTATGATTAGGGTCTTAAATAGTTAGTTTAGACTCGCCACGACAACAAATGATTCTTTAAGTTTTTAGTCGATCATGTTTTTCAACCAGTTCATATGTGAAGCTTGGAAGATCTTAGCAAGACTCACCGAGCCAACTCAGAAGTGTTAGACTTTGTTAAGTTCAACCAGATAGAGGGAGACCCATGCCAGGAGAATAAAACCTAACTCCAAGGCAAAAACTTTATCGCAGTAAAAAATAAAGACTTAATCACTCCGTCGATAAGTCGAATACTGACGCAGAGGAGATCTTCTAAACTAGTTGAACGAATCCACGAACAACTCGATCTAGGTCAGAACTTAAGTCAAAGTTCGAAAATTCTTTTATTTCCTCCAAAATTATTAATTACACCCAATAGATCACTTAAATAGCGAAACCCTAAAATTTGCCAAAAATAGTAAAAAGTCCAAAAAGCCCTAAACCGAAAAGTAGACAAAAAATAGAAACAAACGCCGCAAACGGCAATAAAAACGAAAATTCCTAACGAAAGTTATAAGCGAAACAAAAGTTTCCTAAAATAGCAAAATTGCCATTTCGGAGGGCGAAACGATGAATTTTTGCCGAAAAACGTCGTAGTCACAGCATAGCTGTGAGCCGTGATCTCCACGCCGTTTCAAATAAACTTGTCCTCGGAGTGCCAAAACTCAAACGCCCGAACTTCACCGAAATTACAAAAATTCCATCCTGTCATGTCTTTTCCTATTTTTTTCAAGAATTTGCAACTAATTCTTGGACTTCATCATTCTCCCCAGGGTAGACAAAATTCACCCTCGAATTGTCATCATCAGACGTATCCCCATAATAGGGAACAAGATGTTTGACATTAAATACATCAGCCGTGCGAATGTGACTTAGCAACTTCAATCTGTAAGCATTAGGATTAATTTTCTCAAGAACCTCCACAGGACCAATCTCCGATACTGACGATTTATTGTAGTCACCTACAGAGAACCGGTATTTAGTGAGAATTGCCCACACAAAGTCAACCACTTCAAACTCCACGTAACGCTTCTTCCGATCTGTACATTGTTTGTACTTGTTAGCAGCCTTCTGCAAGTTATCTTTGACTGATTGATGAATCTCTTGCAGCCCACTAACAAAGTCTTCTGCCTTGCCATGCCATCTAGTCTTACTTGGCACTGGTAACGGATCAAGACGACCTCGAGGTTGCACTGAATACACAACCTGAAAATGACTAAACCCGATATTTCGATTAACAGAATGGTTGTGTGCAAATTCTGCCTGACTCAACTTGACGTCCCAACTCTTGACATTCTCACCCACCAAGCTCCTCAAAAGATTGCCTAACGAACTTTTGACAACTTCGGTCTACCCATCTGTTTGTTGATGATAAGCACTGCTAAATCTCAACTGCGTGGTCACCATAGCCTACAAACTGACATTAATCTTGTTGATTGCTCTACTGTCCACACACATCCGCCAGGAGCCATCTTTTTTTAGTGTAAGGAGAGGGCTGGTACTGCACACGGACTCAGACTTTCAAGGATGAATCCCTTCGCCAATAACTCTTCAACCTGTTTGCGCAACTCCTCATGCTCACTGGGACTCATTCGGTAGTGTGGTCTATTAGGTAGTGACGCGCCGGGTGTTCAAGGTCAACTCGATCTTGAATATCACGCAATGGTGGCAGTCCTTCTGGCATCTCATCAGGGAAAACATCACAAAACTCCTTCTCAATAGGAATTGTAGCTTCGGGAACATCAACATCTCTATCTACCTCCTTTCCCATCAAGATGTAAACTACCTCTGAATCCTGTAATTCATCTTCAAATATTGCTAAAGACAGCAAGCTGTTAGATTCTTTAGTAGGCTTAACTTCCTTCGGATCCTTGGCGGGTACTAGCACAATCTTCACTCCCTTGAACATAAGGGTGTATTTATTGGCTCTGCCATCATGCACAACTCCCCTATCAAACTGCCAAGGACGTCCCAGTAACAAGTGGCAAGCATCCATAGCCACAACATCACACCAGACTGAATCCTTGTAGTTAGCACCAATAGAAAAAGTCACCAAGGCACGCTTCGACACCTTCACCTCACCACCATTCTTCAGCCAAGCTAGTTTGTAGGGCATGGGGTGTTGTTCAGTTGCAAGGTCCAACTTCTGAACCGCTTTGACTGAGACGATATTCTCGCAACTGCCTGCATCAATCTGAACCTGCACACCTTGCCTAAGATGGTACACTTGGACTGAAAGATGTTACTCCGCAGCCACTCATCATCAGCGACAACTCTAGGAGTCATACAAGAACGCCTCGCAACCAAGGCAGTGCCCACATCTCCAGTCACGATCTCCTCTTCTGTGTTGTCAGAAGTATCAAAGGCTGGTTCTGCAGTGATGTTGGCCTCTTCCCCTTCGTCTTCCTCTTTGTTCTCAATAAAGAGAGCCTTCTTCCCTTTACATTCTGACTTCCTGTGACCAACTTTGCCACAACCGAAGCATTTAATCCCACTAGTGCTAGGTATGTTCGTGCGACTAGCAGGGTTAATTACAGTGGCATTACCTCCAGTATTGGCTGTCCCGACACTAACATTACTGGAAGCATTACTCACACCCCGACTTTGTTGTTTCTCCACCAACAATGCTCGCTGGTGCGCTGCAGATAAGGAAGCCGGATCAAACATGTTGACGACATCTTGGATCTGCACCCTCAGTCCCCTAATATACCGTGCCACTAATTGGTTGTTAGTCTCCTACAGTTCGTTTCTAGCGACTAACTGATAAAACTCAGTAGTGTAATCATCTACTGACTTTGCCCCTTGTCTTAGATTCTGCACCCCCTGATACAAAAGGCGTTGGAAATTGTATGGCAAGAACTCAGCTCGTAAGTGTTTTTTCATCTTCTCCCACAAGGTGATCTTCGCCTTTCCATTCCTATTACGCATCAACTTCTGTTGTTGCCACCAAGCCATGGCCCAGTTGCGGAATCTGATCGCAACCAGTTGCACACGCTTGTCTTCGGGCACACCTTCGAATTCTAGGACTTCTTCAACTAACGTCAGCCAGCCCAAGAATTCTTCCGGTTGAAAGGTGCCATGGAATTTTGGGACCTCCGTCTTCATCCCAGACTCCCACCACCTGTGATCATCATCAACTGCACGCAACCTGTAGCGCCTCCTCGGTGCCTCAACATACTCATCCTCCCCTTCGGTAGAAGAATCTCCTACTGGTTTATCACCAACAGGTTCCCTTGGATGGTTAAGGACACGATCAATATTTTGACCCAACAACTGATCGATTCTGGCAGTTAGTCGTTCTACCACCGCGCCCATGCATTGGTCAATCAATTGCCAATTTGTCGATTCAGATTGTCACGGTCAAACACCTCCTCGATACGCTGCTGGTTCCTCTTCGGCGGCATGATTTCTCCAATCACGCTGAAGCAGGCTCTGATATCAACTGACGCAGCGGAGATCTTCTAAACCAGTTGAACGAATCCACGACCAACTCGATCTAGCTCATAACTTAAGCCAAAGTTCGAAAATTCTTTTATTTCAGCCAAAACTACGAGTTACACCCAATAGATCGCTTAAATAGCGAAACCCTAAAATTTGCCAAAAATAGTAAAAAGTCTTAAAAGCCCTAAACTGAAAACTAGACAAAAAATAGAAACAAACGCCGCAAACGACAATAAAAACGAAAATTCCTAATGAAAGTTATAAGCGAAACAAAAGTTTCCTAAAATAGCAAAATTGCCGTTTCGGAGGGCGAAACGATGGAATTTCGCCGAAAAATGCCCGAACTTCACCAAAATTACAAAAACGCCATTTCCAATAAACTCATGCCCTTGGAACGCTAAAACTCAAACGCCCGAACTTCACCGAAATTACAAAAATGCCATCCTGTCATATCTTTTCCTATTTTTTTCAAGAATTTGGAACTAATTCTTGGACTTCATCATTATCTTATCAAGAATTTGCAAACTAATTCTTGGACTTCATCATTATCCTATCAAGAATTTGCAAGCTAATTCTTGGACTTCATCAAATACTCTAAGTATACGTTATGGATGGAGAGTCGGGTGTTAACTCAGGAAGACCAGAAGAAAACTTTAAGATGAATTTTGCTGTAAGTATTAGGTTTAACATCTTGATAGGAAACGGAAGAGGCAATGTGTTTACAGATCGAGAATCTATACACGCACGATTCTTTAGAGAATCGTGGGAAACAAAGGTAGACGTTATCATATGAGTAGTTACTCTATTTAGGTCTTGTTATACGTGAGGTACGACCTAGTTAAGTATACCTTGCAGAGAGGTTGGATGAGAAAATATGTGACTTATACATGATAGTGTTTTACTCATAAAGGACATAGTCACAAACTTGTCAGGATAATATTACTACCTAGTTGCACGCATGTGCCTAGAAAATAACATTATTTTTCTTTCTATCTGATGCATAAATTAGAGTCGGAAACTGACACTTGATAGGGACGCAGTTAGTGACTCGGGACTCATATCACGAGAGTTTAAGTATCTAAATAGATTTGATTCGGTGTCGATTGCTAATCTTAATCGAGATTATACATGAGAAGAAACACTTTAAGAACAACATGGTCATATTGTGCTACAGGCTCATGCATAAGTTTTGTATGTAACGGTTAGAGAAGTCGACGATACAAGGAAGACATGAGGACATGTGTTTCACCCATATTCGAGAATTTAGAACTCGACTTCATATGAGGTTAAACATATGGAGTCTCGAGTGTAGTTTGATAGTTAATCATGCTTGTTTAGTACCGCATAAGAGTTTTGAATACCTTAAAGGTGATAATAAAGCAAAACAATGAAGAAGTGTCTCATAATATATTCATTATGATCGAGTAACTTGACAAGTTTTTGGGTAGGACATGATCCGAGATGGTAGGTTATAGAGTTGCCTACAGAGATGACAGAAGAGCGAAGGTATCGCGATAGAAGTTTTATTCCCATGTCAGTTTGGCAAGCACCTTTATCTCGATAAAAATGATTACTTCCAGATTTAGATGAAAGGGTAAGTGTATATGTCTAAGGCGTTCAATTGTAGTAAAGTCACATGTGAAAAAAACACAGTTTGTGTGAGAGCTTGAAATGACATTCACCAGTTGCTGATTGGTTAAAAAACTCCTATAGGCTTTGTAGTGTAAACCAGATTGAGGTCTCATACAATATCAGATAATGCTGACAAGTTGAGTTGGGATAGTGTCTCGAGATGTGCATGGTCACACACGTATGAGCGGACACATATGATGACATTTTAGACTATTAAGTAAGCAGGAAAGAAATACTCGAATAATTACCGCGATAGGCTTAGCCATGAAGTAGACCACTGGTTTACTTGAAGGTTTCTCTCTTGAAGGGTCACCAGGGATTTAGGATAAAGGGAAAACTTGCATAGAGATTCATAGGGCCATTTCAAATAGTTCAACGAGCTGGGGATGTTGCTTATCAGATTATCGAGCCAATTTGCATGATTTCATGATGTTTTTTCACATTTCTATGCTAAGATTGGCCAGATCAGTACCGAGACCGATGATTGATATGACTAGGATCGAGGTCATAATAGAGATGATGTACGAGGAACACTCAATTGAAATAATAGATCACATGGTATAGACTCTCATGAGAAAGGAACCACCACCAATACCCATTTGGTGGTAGTACCATAAGAATGAGGGTCTTACTTGGGAGAGAGAGTGTACCGTGTAGGAGTGATACCCTTAGTTGTTTTAAGGTAAATGTTTAACTTAAGTTTGAATTTTAGAACGAAATTCATTTTAGTTGGGAAGATTGTAACAACCCGTTTTAATTAATCTCAATTAATTGGTTGATTAAAAAATAAGACTTTAAACTCAAACCCACGTGGATACTGCGGAGAAGTTTAGGGCACATCTGACGAGGTAAATTATGGTTATTTTGTGTGATGTGTGTTACATTACTATATTATTTTTAAATATTCACATCGTACTAGTGTTAGAATTTTCATTGGTCGCGTTGTGCGCGTATAGTTACGAGAGCGTAGGACGCTATGGGTTGCGCGCAACACGGGTGTATAGAGTAGTCAAGATAACACAAACATTAAACTACTCACAAAGTGATAACTCATCACCTACCCATTACATCACCCATCCCTCACTTTTTCTCTCTCATATCCAAATCAAACACACATTTTTAGTCCCTCTCTCTATCTGAACTATCTCCTCCCCATTTCTTGTTCTTCGTTCTCACTCTCATCTCACCTCTCGGTCTCACTCACCTCGCCCTCAGTGCCTAAAGATCTTGGCCTCCTCTTGATTTTCGTCTATCTTGGTAGTGGAACCTCCCTCGTCAGCAACCTCTTTCTTGATCGAGGTGAGTGGTTCTTAATGTTGTTAATTTTTGTAGAGAAATTGTGGTTTTAATGGTGTTATTGTAATTGTATTATTGGTGTTGATGTTGATGTAGTAGTAGTTGTTGTAGTTGAAGATGTTTTTGTTAAAAAAATAATAAAAAAAGAAAATAATAAAACTCAAATCCATCTTTCTCTAGAGACAAATTCGTCTGTAAAGAATTAACAGTTGAGGAAGGGATGGGCCGGCCCGCTTTGGCCAAAGCCCGACCTGGTTGGGCTGACCCGAGTCCAAGCCGGGCTTGACCCGGTTGGGCCGGACCGGGTCTGACCCTGATAGGTCAGGCCTAACCCTATTCACGGGGCCTGCCATATTAAATAATAGTTTATTTTTTAAAATAATAATTTAATGTAATTTTAAATAAAATAAATTACAAAAAAATATGAAAATAGTTAAAATTAAGGAAAAATTTTGAAAAATAAAAAAATGAAAAATTAGAAAAGATAGAAAAATAGGTTTCTAGATTTATTTCGGTGTTTAGCACCCCGGTGTAACTCAAATAGCGTGTCACGACCAAAATTTGGAATAAAATTCTAAATTTTGGTAATAAAGTCGTAAAATGTGATACTAAAACATTTTAAAATGACAAAATTGGACATTAAGGAATTAGAAGACTAGTCGGGTGTTAGACGCGCAGTTTGAGAAGTGAGAGCGAGTCATTTCAAAGCGATTCCACAAGCGTCAAGGTAAGTAAACCCACAAGAAAGTTGGCTTAGGATTTCCTTATTTACCTTGTAATTTACTAATTTCACTATTACTTCTCGCTAGTTCGGCTTGCATATTTACTCAATTCTCACGTGTGTCTACGTATGATAGAAGGGATAGTATGACCCCTTTTCAGCTCTCTCGTAGATGACGAACTGATTGTTGCTACGGTATTGTTCATACTTTAGACTACGTGTGAGATTTCTCTCCGCGAGTCGATGATCTCGAGAGTGGATGGACGTGAGGCCGTTTTCGTCACAAAATTCCTCTCATTTGAGGCGTTAGGTGAAAATCTACCTTCCGACCACCATAGTTTCTCATTTCGATCGTAAAGAGGAGGCGGGGATTACCTTGCCTCCAGGGCCTTCTCGGTTTAGTATTTGTGTCTCAAAGCTCAATAGCTATACACCACACTTGCGTTCCATATTCTTGATTATCTCAGTTACTTATATTCATGCATTACATTTTCATTTATTTACTTTACATGAATTGTAGCTGTTTTTCTTGGATTTCCTGTAAACACTAACTGAATTTCTCTAGGACTTACTCACTGGAACTTGTCATTGTTTTTGGTGGCAAGTTGCAGATCGTACGGCGAGCTAGATCTAAAGAACCACAATACTTTCATTTGTAGGTGTTTGTATTTATGTATATAATACTTTTGGGATCATTTTAGGAGACTTATTACCTGATACATGTATATTGACACTTATTATACATTTTGTCACCTTTATTGATATACATGCTATTTTTTGTCAGGTTTTTCTATAGGTTTATTAATTAATGCAAAATTTATTTACATTACTTATTTGCATATTATTAAGACTTCTAATATTTAAATAACATAAATGAATAAAAATAAATAAATAAAGTTGTAAAACTCTATAATTTAATATATTTCGATAAAATAATCATTTAAACATTGAAATTAACTAAGTTGGATTATTATATGGTTACTTCGTGGGCCGTCATGGATAGTCGTGTAAGTGACATGGCATTAGCTGATGACATGTCTGACGATGTGGCAGTGCCCAATTTGCCTCGGAATTGGGGGCCGTCACATTTACTTTCCATTCATTTTAATTAAATTGTATGATTAATTCATAGCCATTTTATTGTTATCTTGAATATAATCGAACTTCTCTGAGACTTACTCACTAGAATTTGTTAGTTTTTGGTGATAAATTGCAGATCCTGCGACTAGCTGAGACAAGGAGGTCTTAAGTGACTATATGTGAGCTAGGATAGCCCCATCGGCTTTTTGTGCTGGTGTTTGACATCTTATTATATTATTGTTTTAGTTAGGTTGTTTGGGTGGACTTGAATACCCGATATATATATATATATATATATATATATATATATATATATATATATATATGTATAGTATCTCATGTCGGATTTTCATACTATAGGTTTGTTAATTAATGCAAACTTTATTTTTTATTATAATTGTATGCTTTTAAGACTTCCGCTATAACTAATTTACTTAAATAAATCTTTTAAATTGTAAATCTTCTCTAACTTAGAATCTTCATGCTAATTATCAAACTAAGGATTGAAATTATTTAAGTTAGGATGACAAAAAGGTAGAACTTAAGGATAAGGTCACATACCGTCATCATAAGCGTGCAGTGACATGACATGGCTTGGTGAAGTGTCCGACGATGAGGCAGTGCCCAGTTTGCCTTGAGGCTTGGGGCCATTACAATAAATTTGTTAAATAGTTATTAGAGTCTATTAAATCATATGCATCTAGGTGTGTGCATACATATTTCAATATTTGTCTAATGGACAATCCCATTGGAACAAATTGTATTTAGCCTAATTCTTTGGGGGTAAATTGATCGGATTTACATTTAGTTTTTTTGGTCAAATGTTGGAACATTTAATTGCTTGATTAGTTAGTGGACAAGTGGTTGCTAGTCTATTTCACTTTACTATTGTGGTATATAATCGAATGAAATCTTCGTACATGCATTATTAAGATTGCTTAGCATACAATTAGCAAATTATTAATTTGTCGATGTTATTTCTTTACTTTTTATTTTTTATTTTGAGTAAAAGTAGTCATAGACTGGTAGCATAGAACTAAATCATTTATTTAGTTGGGTATAAAAGGGGAGTCAAGGACTCTCAATTTGCATTCTCACTTCCGTTCAAATTTATTTAGAGTGTACACCATTATTTTGCTACCAAGCTAGCTTTTGCGAGTTTGCTTCAATATGGCTCAAGTTGAGAAGCTTGAATTAGTGTGTGAGGTAAGTTGTCCTATTGACAAGTTCTATGAGTTCATAAAGAAGGATGCATCACAACTTATTCGTATCCTTCCCGAGTATTGCAAGAGTTGTGAATTGCTGCACAGAGATGGAAAAAAGTGTTGGCACAATCAGGCTTTGGAAATACACTTTAGGTATAAACAATTTTATGATTATCAATTAGTTAGGATGACATGAAACTGGTTTATGAGATATTATTTATCACTGTCCATTTTGACCTAACAACATAATTTCTTATAGATCGTTTCTTATTTTTCTTGTTTAATCTTTCATGATTTGGTTTCAGATAAAAAAAATTAGACTTCATTTTTATATTAACTCTTGATTTTAAACCCATGTATAAAAGGTCCGGAAGTTTTGGTTGCCAAGGAAACTATCAGATCCATTGATGATATAAACAAGACTATAACTTATAGCCTTTTCCGAAGGAGGCTTGAAGCGTATGTACAAGAGTTTGTTATCGTACTCGAATTGGGGTTGCGCAAACTCTTTGATCAATGAAACAAATGAATTAGAATTTCCACCAAACACACCACAAAATACTCAAGACTTAACAAGGAAAACACTCCAAATCAGAGGTAAAAACCACGGGCTAAACTCCAAACAATCCACTATGTGAATAAAGAGTACAATATATCTCAATTGCTTGAGATTCACTAACAATGACATAATAAAAAATACATGTTCTAAGAACTTAGATGGTCATACTAAGTATGAAGAAAAACTACCCAATTGTATCAAACCCTTGCACCTCTTTTCTTGAATACCAAGGAATCACCAAAGCCTCTCCACAGGTCTTCAGATTCAAGATCTTGAATGTCTTCACTTTAGAGAGAAAAAACTAGAGAGATTGCACACTTCAACTAGAATGTGCACACCAATTGACCACCAAGTCGAACTCTCGAAGTTGACTTTTCAATGCTTGTATTTTTCTCCCTAAAACTACTTATATTCGGTCTCCCCAATTTCTTTTTTTTTTCAATTTTGTATCCTAGTAGAACTATAATCTCGGTATCCTAGTAGAACTGAAATCCTTAAAATTCTAACTCATATTTCGTTGGTCTTCACTTTCCGTTTCCAGTTCTAATCCAATTAGAATTATAAGCCCTTAATGGGCTAGACCTATTGGTGTTTGAGCCACACCAAAAAACCAATAATGTCCCCCTCTAGTCCATGGGGAGATGTCCATTATATATATGTTGCTCAACTGCAACTCAGTCCCACCAAGTTGGTGCAAGACTGATGCATGTCGTGAGTCACCACCTTGGTGAACATATCAGCTAGATTCTTATAAACGAGAATCTGGACTTTTTGGAAGCTCTTCGGCTCCCCCTCTTCAGTAATCGTAACATATGTGGAACTGGGGTACTTCGTAGAAGGGTCTTTCCCTCTTTCCAACCTTCTCAATAGAGGTTCTATTGTAGCCACAGGTGGAGGACTCTGCTCCCCCACTTATAATTATCATATGATTCTTACACATCGTCTACAGTAGGCATGTGCACATTATCAACATCATGTGCATGCTCATCATCGACCCCATGTTTTTCAGCTAAATCTCCTTCATGCGTGGCATCACTAATCGAAGGAGAAACTAGTGCAAAAAAAGAATCAACATCATCATCGACTATGATTTTCTCTGATGTCTTGAAATTTATTATGGTCTTATGTTCATGAAAGACCACATCTCTGGATCTGACGACCCTTTTCTTTTTTGGATCCCACAACCTATATTTAAACTCTGCATCTCCAAATCCCAACAGGACACATGGAAAAATCCTATCATCAAGCTTCCATCTCTGCTCCTTATGCACATGCATAAATGCCTTACATCCAAACAACTTCAAATGAGAGTAAGTAACATCTTTCCTAGACCACACTCTCTCTGGACTAAAATCTATGTTTCACCTAATTCCAAGACAACTAAGGCATAATACTTTGAATTAGGTTATTTAGGTAGGTACACTTTTACCAATTACATCATATGTAACTTTTAGTTGTTTTTGTGAGATTATGACATCTTATGTCTTAGCATGTTTTATCTCATTTAGTTGTCTTTATGAGATTATGACACTCTACATAGGCAGACCTACATTGACGTGATCAAAGCCTTGACAAGTGTTTGAGAATGGATCACACTTGACTTAGAACTTGGAAGAGAAATTTTTATTTGTTTTAGTGATCATAATTAAACAAGATAATTATCATATATTAAAATGCATGAACAATCACTAAGCAAGTTAGGAGTTTTTATTATTATTGACTATTATATGAATTTCAGTTCTGAAAATTAAAAATTTCCTAAAATTTCTCATTATTTTAGTTAATCCAATAGACTTAAACTGCCCCTTATTTTAGTTCCGTAAAATATTAATTAAAATATGTTTTATTAACTCAGGTCCACCTCTAACTTAATATCTTATCCTAATCCAATTACAATTTAAGATACTTTGAATCCTTATCTAATTAGAATTTAAGATACTTTGAATAATTATCCAATTAGAATTTGTTATATCTCACCTATCTTATAGGATTTGAAGTTCTTATCCGATTATAAGATTATCTCCTATCTAATAGGAATATACTTATAGATAACCTCAATGAGATATATGATCAAAATCAATTTCGATTATTATTCGTACGAAACAAGCAATCGAATTAAGAAACGAAATATTATTAACGCATTCGACACATGAATCTTATTAAATAAATCATATTAACCTAATCATGATTTCTATTATGGAAACATACACAATTATTGAACAAAAATAAAATATGTATTCATCACCAAAATCTCATTAGCCTAAACATGACTTATACCAAGTGAACATCTAAAATTCGCATCGTTCAATATTAAAACATATGTTAATCAAAATATTCTAAATATAAATTCTATCATTGAATCAAATCATGCGTATGTATCAAATACATGAATTAAAAACATTCTTTAAAACCAATTCTTGAAAACAATAATCACAGAACCTACATGTACATCATATATACATTAATCAAGATTACGTTTTCACACATATATCATATATATACATCATAGAAAAAATGCAAAAGTTTAATAGAACCAATACTAAGTCTCTGATACCACTGTAGGGTTATGGGGTTCATACGCAGTAGAAAATTCAAAATAATTTTTGGCAAACCCAACAAGATCGAAAATAAGTTCCATTAAACTAAATCTACAAAAGTAAATCGTATCTTAATGCGTGATTTCCTTATCTGATTGTTTGATTTTTAAGACGTTCAAGTGCGCGTTCTCTATTTGAAATCCACATACGAACGATGACCACAATTTGAAGTGCTAGCCTCTAAAGAGATTGAAAATGATTTTTCTTTCTCTCCCAAAATCTAGAGAACTTGGAAATAGTAAAAATGAAAATCTTATTTCATTTTAGGGTTTCAATCTCTATTTATATGTGTATATAAGCCCTCACTTAAAATCCTATTTGTAATAAACCTATGGTATTTAGGCAATTTAAGGAATTACACATACGCCCTAATTATTAAGTTATCATATAACAAACCATAAGTTCTTTTATGTCATGAATTTTATCAAATGAAATTCATTAATTTTGACCAATTGAAATTGCGCAAAGATATTCTTTGTGTGCGACCTAATAGGTTCATGTGACGTTGGCAATAAACCAAAACCATTTGGTACATAAGTCATAAGTTGTCTCTCACAAAGCATTATGACTACTAATGAAGCATGAATATCAGAATCAATGTAATCTAGTGAATAACATATACCATATCTTTTTATCGTGCGATATCCTTTGATTAAACATAAGGCATGAAAAGTCACCCTTAATGTTCAATCGTACTAGTCTCGATCTTCAGGTAGACTGAAAACATCCAAATGACATTGATCATATCAATTCACTTGGGCTTAGCCATTTAACAGTCTAACATATCGAGGGATCCACTGATATCTCTCTCCATACGATAAGGAAAAATTCTATCTCGATTACACCTTCACATATCATTCACATGGTAACCAATCCCAATCTTTATAATTGTCTAATTAAAGCCAACGTTTGATTGCGAAAAATTAATATGCTCCTAATATTGAAGTATATGGTAATCTCAAGTCAAAGGCCTAATTATATACCTATCATGGGTACATATATGACTTAATCCATGTTTTGTTCTCATTATGGGTCAGTCTAGTACCGTGTTCTCATAACAAGAACTCATGATCTCGATTCATATCCATATACACATGATCATCACATGACCATCAATCAAGATTCACACTAGCCTTAATTCATTATAGCTCCTAGTATAATAATCGACTTGAAGAATTTAGGATATTTTAACAAATACCTATGGATCTTACTATAAGGTAAACATGCAATCACTTATAATAAAACATCAAATGAAAACCTTAATTTCATTAACTAAAATTATAAGATAAACAATGTTTGTAAATTGAACAAAGGCATATGCCCCAATAACATACACAAACCCACGCACACCGTAATCGAGGTATGACAAACCTAACCATGAGCCTAAATCGGGTTAAGTAGAATTCGGGTTAGAACTAATCACTACCTTAAGGTATTGGGTTATTGCAAAAACTAGCCGGTCGAACCCATTACTATTGTTTAGATGGATACTCAAGATTCCACTAAATTCTTGTAGCTCTAGAAAATCAAGAAAATACCACTTTTACTTGCCCTTTTGGTATATTCACTTACAGGTGTATGCCTTTTGTTTTATGTAACACACTCGCTACATTCCAAAGATATATGACTACTATTTTCTCAGACTACGTAGAACATTTTATTTAAGTTTTCATGGATGACTTTACCATATACGATAATTCTTTCGATGAATGCTTACATCTTTTAACTAAAGAACTTAAAAGATGTATAGAGAAAAACCTAGTATTAAACTATGAAAAATGTCATTTCATGGTAATTAATGACTTTTGTTAGGACACATAGTGTCAGCAAAAGGAATAGAGGTAGGCCCTGCTAAAACTCAAGTTATAAAACATTGCCTTACTTGTGACGGCCCCAGTTTCCCACAAACTGGGCCCCGCCCGACCTAAGCCCACGTGGACCCCCGAGCCAGTCTCACAAGGTCAACGCAGACCTAGTCAGCCTTCCAATCCATCATTGTAAGTATTTTAAGTTGAGTTATTAGTATTTGTCAAGTTTTACAATTTAGCGGAAGCAATTAATACACATATAACTCAACAATAATGTAAAAGAGTTAGGCAACCTAATTGTGGAACCCAACATAAATATATCACCATCGGAGGAGGGTAAATAAAAGATATACAAAAGATTCACCTAGCTATGGAACCTTCCCCTTGCCGGACTGTAGATCTGCACTCGGTCAAACCCATAAATGATGAGCCTAGGTAAGTAAATCCAGTAGGACATATATACAACATTTTGAAATAAATAAAACAGTCAAATTCATGCAAATAGAAAGAAAGGAACAGTGAAAGCATGAATATAAAAGACTGTAAACAAATCAATCGGTAAGTTAGGCCAAATAACAAGGAGTCCCGACCAAAAGGTCGTTGAGTCGCGGCAAGAGCCCAGCAGACTCGGATTCAGGACGAGACACCTGCCTCCCACCCCGAACCTTTCCGACTATAAGATATCCACAGACCCGAATAAGTGCCCCCAACGTACACTCAATTGGGAAATATCGATGGCGTCCAAATAAGAGCTCATATCACAGAGAAACATTATCATGACTCACTTGCCAATGGAGTAACACATGCATATAAAATACATAAATCAATCGATAAGTGAAACAAAATAGCAAGGAGACCCGACCAAAAGGTTGTTGAGTCGCGACAAAAACCCAGCAGACTCGGGTTTAGGACGAGACACCTGCCTCCCAGCCCTAACCCTTGCGACCATGAGATATCCACAGATGAGCTCATATCGTAGATAAACAGTAACCATGACTCACTTGCCAATGGACCATTCAACCAACAACAATTTCAAAGATAGCTATCACCAAGCAGCAATCAACAAGAGTGAAATGAAGCTATCACAAAGCAATGAACAATAGCAAATAAAATGAAAGGAAACTACTTTACAAGGTCCTAACTGGTTTACTTACATTTTTCGCGAACATAAATACGTCTCGATCCCGCCTCGATATGCGCACCCGACACCGACTCCTACGTCCCTGGTGTTCATTTATACCTTTTAAGCCTATTTTACGAAGTCAGCCAAATCCCAGCCAAATTACGTAACGTACAACTCACCATGGCCTTCCAACCTTATTTGAATCCATCACATCATCGAACTTCATCAAATCGCATCCCTCGTCGAGGATTGATCAGTCGGACAACGCACTATCGCGCCGTTCACCGCGCCATTTCGCTGTCGAGCCGACGCCGCTGCCAAGCCAACACTGCTGGAGTGCCGACGTCACCGTCGCCGTTGTCGTCGTCGCGCCATTGCCGCCGTCATCGCTGCCACACCGCCGCATTGTCGGCTGCTTCCATCGTTGCCATCGCTAGCGCATCTCCGCGTCCCGCTGCTACGATCGGCCGCCATCGCCGGTGTCGTGGAACAGCTACCGGCCCGCCTCGCCATCGCTTATCGTGTTGGCTGCTATCGTTTGTCATGCGGCGCTACGCTTTTCGCCACAAGCCGTGTTGCTAGTCCACCGCATCATTGCTTTGGTTCGCCATCCGCACCGGCCGCATCGCTTTGCCTGGTTGTTTGGCCGTCCGTCTCTGGGAAGCTCCGCCCACGCGCGCCGTTCTTTGGGACGCCGTCACCACCGCCTCTCGGTCGCCGGAGCCGGAGTCGCACGCGCCGATCTTCTCCTCTCTCCACTACCTTCTCCCTCTCTCCCTAGTTCCATCTCTCTGTTTCTACACCGCTTGCTCTCTCTCTCTCTCTCTCTCTCTCTCTCTCTCTCTCTCTCTCTCTCTCTTCTTTTCTCTCTCCTTTCTTTCTTTCTCTCTCATTTGATCTTATATATATATTAGTCATTTCCATGCGCTCCGCGCAGGTGTTATTGAAACTATATAATAAAGGTTAATTAAATTATTTTACACCCCTTAAAAATATGTCAATTTTTAAATAGTGAAAAGCGTTATAATGAAAACTTATTTGGTGGTGTAATAAAATTTGTAGTACACTCCATTCCATGTATCTGCTTGTCACGACCCAAAATTTTTAACTGTGTTATTGGCTTTACAGAGGCTCAACAACCCGTACTGTGGGACCCACATTGTGATGGGTCTGTTTACCGAGGCAAGGGCCGAGGTCACACTGCTCATGGTTTCAAGTTCGAGGTGTTCTTTCAATTCATCCATTCGTTGCTAAGATAACCATTATTAATTATTTGCAAACATAATACTTCAATGAATCTAATATTCCCTAATCAATCCATCCAACAATGTCCATAATTATCCCCGGAACTCTTCCCAAGCGAAAATTCCAATAGCAACAATTGAATATTGATTTGGAAAATTGGATGTGCACCTATGAATAGCTACAATGAAAAAAAAAGCTAGACTACAAAATTAATCATTTGTACGCTATGGTACATGCATATATTGAAATAATAATAATAATAATAATAATAATAATAATAATAATAATAATAATAAATAAAACACTATATTCATAGTTATTTTCATTGAGTCAAACGAAAGGTTCATAAAGGAACAATAATAATAAGAAAGAGCAAAACAATATATTGCATTTTTTAGCTTTTGTAGCATTCTATGGACTGAACAACATCTTTATGCAATGGTATCCCATGTAGTAGTGTATATTGATCCACTATAACCGTTAAATATAAATTCCTCCATATCGTTTGTCCACTTCAATTGAAGAATCTAAACCAACAGACAACATAACAAAGGCAGCATAAAAGGTCACGTGATTATTGATTTGTGTTATAAATATAATGATTCACTTTAATCTTGAACTTATGGAAAACGTATCAAACGATTAGATCTAATATAGAGCAAACATACTTAAAAGAGAGCGATCGAAAGTGGTTTAGCTTATAAGCGTTGTAAATGATTGTTATATCACTGGATGCATGAAGCTATGGGTAAGTAGAACAACTTTTGAATGTAGAGGCAATGTTGAAATTCATCGATCCTATCTTGAATTTCTTGGGTGATAATTAGTTGAGAATTGGAAGAATCTAAGGTTAGGTATAATAAAATTGATTTTTTTTTGTGATTTTTTGAATGGTGAAGGAAAAAAAATCAAGTCGATTACAAAAAGAATGTATGAGAGTTGAAATTTATAGGGGAACGTAACTTGCACTACACTCAATTCCTTGTATTTACCAATGATTTTAAGTTCAACGTACTCAATCTATTAATGATAAGATAACCACCATTAATTATTAATAAATGTACACATAATGTATAATTATATCTCTTGAAATAATAAATAAATAAATAACAAAAAATAAGAAAATTGAGAAAAATAGAATGGTGAGATGAGGTAGCTTTAAAACTCTCTCTCTCCTCCAACTTATATATATATATATATATATATATATAGATACATTTCAATTTTTATTTTCTTTTTTATGTGACCACATTAAAATCACTATAGCCACATTACGCCGCTACCTCGGTCCACGTCGACATGCGACTCGAGGCACCTCGCTACCTCGGTCCACATCGACACGTAACTCGAGGCGCATCTCCGTTTGTGTTTCGGCTCCCCGAATTTTCTGCGTATACATTACTCGTAACTGAACTCAACAATTACTATTCTAATCTCAAATTGGATAGTGTTAAATAATACACACATCACAGACAAATATCATACCTTGATGTCTCCACCCGAGATTTGGACATACGTGTTTCGATGAGTGGGTACCACATACAACCCTGACCTAGCACGTGGCATAGGTCAAATTTTCGGGCCGTTACATTACCCCACTACTATGAGGGAGGTTAGGTCTTTTCTTGGCCATGCAGGATTCTGCACACATTTTGTGAATTTTTTTTCAAGATAAACAGAAAGATGTTACATTTTAGTTTACACCTGAATGTAAAATAGCTTTTAATAAACTAAAATATGTCTTGATTACCACGCTGGTGATAAAGTCACCAAATTAGTTACAACCTTTTGAAATAATGTGCGATGCAAGCAACTACGCAATAGGGGCCTTTTTAGGTTAAGACTTAAGAAAGGATTCTCATGTCATATATTATCCATCAAGAACTTTGGATCCTACCCAACTAAATTATACCACCACAGAAAAAGAACTCCCAGCAATTATGTTTGCATTAGAAAAGTTTAGACCATATTTACTTGGTATTAAAGTAATAGTATACCGAGACTATGCCATACTAAGATATTTGATGGCAAGGAAAGACGATAAACCATAATTAACGAGATATATCTTATTGTTGCAAGAACTTAATCTCACTATAAAAGACAAGAAATGTTCTAAAAACTTAGTAGCATACCATATAAGTAGACTAGAAAATGGTGAACCTCCAATACCATTAACAGATGAATTTTTAGATGAACACATGTAAGATAACTATTACTGGCCCATGGTATGTTGATATAATCAACTACCTCACTATAAAAGACAAGAAATGTGCCAAAAATAATAAATTCAAACATTATTCTAAACATTATTTATAGGATGACCCTTACTTATGAAAATTATGTGCTAACCAAACCATCCGAAGATGTATCCCACAAACAGAAATACAATCCATTATGGCTCATTGTCATAAGATTTTTGAGGACATTTTGGTCCATGTCATACAGCCTTCAAAATACTAAACTCAAGATTCTTTTGGCCTACTCTATTCCACGATGTGATCTTTACACCAAAGCTTGTCCAAATTGTCAAATAGTCAAAAAATTATGACGTAGGAACCAAATGCCCCTATCTCCTATTCTGTTTTGTGAAATATTTGATGTTTGGGAATATATTTTATGGGACTTGTTCCACCATCTAATGGAAATATTTACATTTTATTAGACCTAGACTATGTGTCCAAATGGATAGAAGCTATAGCCACGGAATCTAATGATTCTAAAATAGTAGTTAATTTCCTAAAATCAAGGATATTTACTATTTTTGGAGCACCTAGAACATTAATTAGCAATAGAGGCTCACATTTTTTGCAATAGAATTATAGCTACTTTACTCCATAAATACCATATTACTCATTAAACATCTACGACATACCACCCACAAACTATTAGACAAGCAAAAACCTCAAATAGAGAAATTTAATCAATATTAGAAAAGACAATATGTTCAACATGTAAAGATTGGAGTCATCGTCTAGAAAACGCATTATGGGCATATAGAACTGCAGTTAAGACACCCATAGGTATGATGCCTTATAGGATAATTTTTGGTAAAACATGTTATTTACTAGTTGAATTGGAACATAAGGCATACTGGGCAATCAAGACATACGATATGAATTATGATAGTATCCAAGAGTTAGAGGAATTAAGAAATGACACATATGCGAGTGCTTCTATTTATAAAATCAAAACTATGACACTTCATGACAATAAATTGAATATTAAGACAAAATACTATTTTATTCACGTCTCAAATTATTTCTTCTGCATTCAAGATGGATGGGACCTTTTATAGTTACAAACGTATTTCCTCATGGTGTTGTAGAAATAAAAAGTAGAGATACAGTAAGAGTCTTTAACGTTAATGGTAATAGACTAAAACCTTATCATGAAAGTTTTGTCTCACTGGATATGGAGATCATTAACCTTGATTGACAACTCAATGGATGAAGTGAACACCATGGAGGAGCATACAATGAAAGTTAATTCTGGTGAACATTCAACGTATGGATGTTTAAAACACCAAGAAAGAAAAAGAGCAAGAAATCAGAGAAAGATAAAGAACCCACCAAAGACCCATATGAATGTGATAAGGACGACTCAACAACAACAACAACAACATAGCCTCAGTCCCAAATTAACTGGGGTCGGCTACATGGATCAAACTTTTCCATTGTGCTCGATTAAGTGCAATTGATGGTGAGCTTTGCAAACCATTCAAATCCCTTTTAATTAATGCATCCCATGTTAACTTTGGTCTGCCCCTACCTCATCGAATTTCTACAGTTTCTATTGAGTCAAGTTTTCTGGTTGGGGCATTTGTAGGCCGTCTTTGCAGGTGACCAAACCATCGCAACCGCCCTTCCCTAATCTTTGTATCAATTGGTGCTACTCCTACTTGTCTTTGAATTCTATATTTCTTATTTTATCTTTACGAGTTTTACCACACATCCACCTAAGCATCCTCATTTCTGCTACGTTCACTTTATGTAATTGTTGTTGCTTTACCACCCAACATTCACTTTCATAGAGCATAGCTGGCCTAATTGCGGTCCTATAAAATTTTCCTTTTAACTTAGTAGGAACATGTCGATCACAAATCACCCCTGCTGCACTCCGCCATTTCTTCCATCCAGCTTGAATTCTATGTGTGACATCATTTTCAATGTTACCATCATTTTGTATGATTGATCCTAGGTATCTAAAGTGGTTTACCTTAGGAACTTCTACTTCCCCTTATTTTACCACTCCGTCCTCTCGATGTCTAGTGTTTCCAAACTCACAGTGCATGTATTCAGTTTTCGTCCTACTCAACTTAAAGCCTTTAGATTCTAATGTATTCCTCCAGAGTTCTAATTTCCTACTCACTCCATCTTTGGTTTCATCCACTAAGATAATATCATCTGCAAATAACATACACCATGGTATATCCTCTTGAATATGTCTAGTTAGTTCATCCATAACTAAAGTAAATAGATATGGGCTTAAAGCCGATCCTTGATGTAGTCCTATCGTAATGAGAAATTTTTTCGTAGCTCCTCCAAATGTCTTTATACTCGTTACTACTCCATCATACATATCCTTAATAGTGTCTATGTATCTAGCA
Organism: Stephania yunnanensis; assembly: GCA_039657365.1. NCBI lineage: Eukaryota > Viridiplantae > Streptophyta > Magnoliopsida > Ranunculales > Menispermaceae > Stephania > Stephania yunnanensis. The sequence goes on from CM077587.1 coordinate 39,222,572, forward strand.
TGCACTCTTTTTCTTTCTAGAACCCACCAAAGAACATCTCTAGGAACCCTATCATATGCTTTTTCTAAATCTACGAATACCATATGAAGATCTTTTTTCTTTTCTCTATATTTTTCTAACAATCGTCTTACAAGGAAAATCGCATCCATAGTTGACCTCCCATGCATGGAACCAAATTGGTTCTCTGATATTGTTGTTTCTCTCCTTAGCCTATTGTCAATTATTCTCTCCCACAGTTTCATAGTGTGACTCATAAGTTTAATTCCCAGGTAGTTTGAGCAACTTTGAATGTCTCCTTTGTTTTTGAAGATTGGCACAAAAGTGCTTCTTCTCCAATCCATTGGCATCCGTTTTGATTTTAAGATTTTATTGAAAAGTTTTGTTAACCAAGTTAATCCGATTTCTCCTAAGCATTTCCAAACCTCTATGGGTATTTCATCTGGGCCACATGCTTTCCCTATATAAATATGGTAAGAATGAAAATCCTGCCGAAATCTATATAGAGGACCCAAGGAAAACCTACCTCAACATACAAATCAATGAGCTTTCCATTTATGGAGTCCAACTTGATAAGGGAGCCGATATAAATCTTATGCTTGAATATTAGTTTCGTAAATAAAAATTGAGGATTCATTGCAAACCTCGTGTTACAGTTTCAAAGCCAAATGGTACATATATAGTCGCCTTAGGAACATTAAAGAAGGTGCACGTGCGATTGGGTAGGCTCACCATCATCACACATTTCCTATTCATGCCGTCAACCGACCTAGATGATCAAATATTATAAGGTAAACCATTTTTATCAAATATCATAGCTATCATCAATGTATCTGAGCGTATAGTTACACTAAGGATGGGTGATGAAGCAATGTCATTCCATAATGAGATCGAGCTTGACGAAGAGATGGAAGAGGAGAAATTTAATCTCGGTAATAAGATCAATGTTGACGAACGTTTCTTAGATCATAGTGAAGACATTCTCGAAGAGGAACCACTTGGAGCAAAGATTAATTTGCTCACACTTAACGAAGACTGATTCCTCTATTAATCGAGCAAACGACTATAAACAACAATGTTTTATGGGAGGCATACCATATTTTTCATTTCTTTAAGTTATTTCAATTTTTAGTAGGATACCTAGATTTGGTATAATTTGTTTTTATTCTCTCTCTTTTTTACTCTCTTTTGGATTTACTTTAGGAAAAAAATGTATAAATTACTTTTGAAATAAAATTGCAAAAACAACAAAATTGAGGCTTAGCGATTTTTAGCGATTCCAAATAAGATTAGGAATCGTTAGCAAGATCCATATTATAACACAAGAAAATCAATGTGAAAATTGGAGTCGAGCAATTCCCAACGATACCACTTATACAAGAATCGTTAATAAGATCGGTAGGTCATCAAATTCTTTAGTAGGTTAATTATTTTCGATTCATGAGGTGATTTCCAACGATTCCACTTAAATATGAATTGTTGGGCATAATTTTTGGTTTTAAAAGCTAAAGCCCTAAATCGCCACATATAACACCACATTCACACCATTAAACCATTGCACCCTTCACAAGAACTCCAATTCCTAAGCTGAATCTTAGTCTACATAAGTGATTCCTACGTCCATCTAGCTTCATTCAACACCAAAAACATTGAAAATCATGAGAGTAGAGCCAAACTAGGGTTTGGTGAATTCATATTTGGAGCTTGGAATACCGGGTGAAAGGAGTTCGAGAGCTTATATCTTGAGATATTCACTCTCAAAAAGGTAAATATCATAACCCTAGCACTTTATTTTGATGAAATTTAGATTTTTATTGGATTTATGAAAATTCTTCAATTAATTTCAAAAATTCTTTGTAGAACTCCATTTTGATACAATGAATGAATTATTTTGGATTGGGTATTGAAATAGTATTAGTGATGGTTTACAAATTTCATGATTTCGAAAAAGAAAATATAAAGAATGAATTTTGGAAGATTATTTGAAAAATATTTGAGATTGAATTTTCCACAAAAGGTGTGACTTATAAGTTTTTGACAGAGCATTCGATAGGTTTGTTCTCATATTTTGACTCCCAAAATCTTCAAATAAGTTTTGTTAAAAATCTACTCTTCCTTCATAATCTTTTCAAATTTCTCGAAAGCAAATTGATTTCCAAATAACTTTCCTACCTTAAGTACATTTCCTTGTATCAAATACATGATTTTGGTGTACCGATTCACAATAGTAATTTGATTACTATGGGGAGATGAGATATTGGAAAGGGTAGGAGTAGTGCACAAGAGAAAGGAAAAGGGATTATGGTAGAAAAATCCAAAAAATACCATCCGAGTCAACAAATGTCCATTGAACTTATAGGTGTTATCATTAGAAATTTAAGACCTAAAAGGGTTGATTTGAAAACACCCACTCCACCAAGCTTTGATGATGATTCTGACTACATAAGCCCAGAGACACAATTCCCCTGTGACCCAATGAGACTTCTTGTTCCAAGATACACTTGGGATATGAAAATAGTTATCATACCCGAAATAGGACTTCAAATTCAAAATGTGAACAAATATCAAGATAAAATCATATGCATCGTGCGAGAAAGAGAGTGGGAACACCTTCTTAGGGATTACAAAGGAGAATTAGAGAGATGATGTTTGAAATTAGTTCATTAATTCTATGCTAATGAATTGGTGAGTGGAAATCAAAATGAAGTGATAGTTCAAGGAAAGAAGATTGATATTTCACCAATGGCACTGACTAGACATTACAAACTTTCGGAGCTTAAAGTTAGACATGAGTATATCAACTATCCCAGCTAGCATTACCAAATGAATGAGGGTTACCCGGACACAGTAATTTAAAAAGCGTTATAGGTGATTTCTAGACAGAGATTTGTTCTCAATATAAAGAATCAATCGAGGCTCATCGAAACCACCAATTTTAGGAGGACTGCAACTGTAGGAGATACATCATATATGCTTGCTTATACCTACTAAGCGACATTCCAAAGTGAGCAACCATAGAGCCACTCTGCTCTTCCTCATTGACGCAAAAACTGGGTATATTGACGTTGGATACGTAATTCACGATGAAATGAGACAGGCAATGACGTCTAGGAAGCACGACAGCCTAACATTCCAAATTTTAGTCATTCAATAATATATAAGGGCCAAGGTTGGTTTCCATGAGATGCAATTCGGTGTGCTACCTCAGAGAACTATCACATATGCTGCAATTAAGAGGATGAGAGCTGTGAATAGATATATAAATTTAGAAGAAGAGAGGGAGACCAATGAGACAAGGAGATACATACTTGAATACCAAATAAATGGGTAGAGACTCCATGCAAGCATACAAGAATAAGCTAGACGAGCATTGAGTTCAATGATTCAAGGTATGTTCTTGTAACATGGAGTAGTTCTACATCTACAGAGAAAGCTAGAAGAAAAAGATTTTCAAATCCTTATTTTTAGCTTTTCGGTGCAATGTGAAGTAAATCTCGAGGAATAGCAAGATGTTAGAAGCAAATGAAAGAACTCTGGCCCGTCAACATTTCATATTGAAAAGGAAGATGAAAAGCTTACAAGATCATAGAAGGAGCATCGATATTCCTTTAATGTAAAAGAGATTACCATCGAGAGTTCAGAAGCCTGATGTTAACTATACTTCCCAGCCTACTACACCGAGGAGTGAAGATGAAGCTAAAAAAAGTGACGAGGAATTTACTTTAGCGCAGAGTATTTTGTAATTTTGAAGTATTTGTTTATACATGTGGAATATAAACTTTGTTTGAACCTTAATGAGAAATGAATGCTTTACTCCATTGTATATTTCTTTTATATGATGCTTATTGTTTAAGTTTTGAAAAGTAATTTATATTTTATATTCAATTTTTTTATGCTTCATGAGATATATTTGTTTTGTTGAAAACCTGATTTAATTTTTAAACCTTGGAATGAGTTTGGGGGGTATTCTAGGTGAAGTTAACTATAAAAAAGCCAAGTATGGAAGACTAGAGAAGTAGAATTATTTTGACTAAAATGTTTTCAAAATATTTCACAATTCAAGTAACATTTATTCATTTTCATTTATTTTACTTAGAAATGCCAATTGAGTATAATTTGGAATTTAAATGGAAGTGATATATCATTATTACCATGAAAATAGAAATTTAATGATGGAAAGGAATTGTTATACCATATTTGACTTGACCTAGATTGTGTATACACTAGAGCAGTTTATATGGGATTTCTTACTTCATGTTAGACATTATAATTGGTAGAAGATCAAAACAAAAGTGCAAAATAAAAAAAAACATATTTCTAAGAATCTTGTTATACAAAGATTATTGATCAAGTTTTTATAAATGTGTTGAAAAAAACGTATATCACAATTAAGGAGAAAAATATGAAATTAGACAATAAACTTTACTTAGTTGGAAAGAGTGCTTCCTTGACTATACTGCAAGTGAGAAGAGCTAACAAAAGCTTTTAATGAAAAAATAGAGAGACCCAAAAATTCCAAAGGAAATGGAGCAGAGACTCTCGTGGTGGAAAAAATGAGAGGAATAATTCCTATAAAAAGAAAAACGGATTCCAAAGGAAAAGGAGCAGGGAACCGTTGGAGTATAATATGATAAAAAATGAAATATATTCATATGAAGAAAAAAAGAGATACAAAGAAAATGTAAGGATGTTTATGAAAAACTCTCTAAATAAAAGATTTAGCTAGAGTACTTATAGTTAAGTTGAATGAAGTAATTCTTGTTCTAACATTTAAAACAAATGAATATGAAATTATGATTATTGGTGAATTATAGTTCCTATTAACTTTGATTGTGGTGATATTTTAAGTATTATTTGAAAATGAGATTGGTTTAGTGATTTTTGTATCTAGAGACTCTACATTAGTTATCGTAAGTTTGATACTTATCAGTGAAGATTGAGAAAACATATGTAGTGCCTTGACCTTGGTGATTGATTTAACTTGAATTATGATGTGTATTGCACAATTAAGAGGTTGAGTTGCTTAATAAAAGGGGTTGTTCTTTAGTTCTTTTTATTCTATCATGTTTTTTTATTTTTATGAAGATAATACGTTTTCATTTATAAGATCATTTTTGTTTAAGAATAGAGGTATATAATTATGAAATCGAAACGAGGGAAGAAAAGAGAATATGACTGAGAGTATTCATTTGCTCGAGATAGAAAAGTGTTGAGTTATGGGGTATTTGACAAATCAATAAATACACATTTTTATAGTACATTTTAGAATAGTTTTAGATGTAAAAGACTATATTACATGAGGTTTTCTCTTATTTTTTGATATTTCAGGTAATAAATGAAAAATATGAAGAAATGAAGGAAAAAGGAGGAAAATGAAGGAATTAACCAAGTAAAAAAAATGTATGAAGAATCACTAAGGAATCAAATAGAAGAATTGGGTTTTTGAATAAGCGATTCACTGCGATTCTTGGAGACACTTGAGTCTCTAGTTAAATGAGAGGACACAAGAAATGACTAGAGAGTTTAAGATTCTAGATATTCCCAGCTATTCCACTAATACACTAAATTGCTAGTAATCGTTGGGTAAGAATTTGGAGATTTTGGATTACAAAATTTTTTTTGAGTTGATTTAGGATATGTACTATCTTATACTATAAATAAACTTTAGATTACAAAATAAGGTTCTTTTGTTAGTTTTATAACTTTTGCTTAAGTTTGGAGGCCATTCATTATTGCTTTCCTTTTTGGAGAAGATTCAAGTTTTATCAAGGTAATTTTAATTATGTCTTTTAATTTGTAATTTATTTTGTTATTTATCATCATGAATAAGTAGTTTTTTAATTTCATCAAAAACTCCAAATAAGAACTAGATTTATTTTGCAATGTAGTAATGATAGGAAGAATATGTGCTTAATGCTTTAAACATGATTGTATTCTTTGATTCACTATTTTTATATATTATTATCTATTGGTTTTAATCATATATTTGAGTATTATGTGCACAGTGGCCAATATATATGTAATGTGTTGGTTCATTAACTAATCAGAGAAGTAACTAGGATTATTTGAAAGTCAAACATCATTTAGATGTCCTAGGTGAATTTGAGATCTAAGTCTAATGTTGAAGTGGCTTTTCGAAGATATTAGATTTAGTAGTTCGAAGTTTTATTGCGTGAAGTTAATGTCTTTGTGTAAACAAAGAAGCTAGCTCAATAAAATTAGAAGGTGACTTTTCCACCGGTATATGAAGAACAAATGGCTGGCTAAAGGCTGATTACTTATGATTAGAGTTTAATGATCTATGATGCTTTATAAAGTATATTCATGACTATATGATCTTGAGTAACATGTTCGAAATGCAAAATAGATCTATGTTTCATTGTTTAGATATTTATTTATATCGAGTTTTGTTGAATTGAATTGAATTTAATTTAGTGACTTTGGTTTGTGTTATTTAAGTTAGTTTAGTTGGTTTAAATTATGTTTTTATTAACTTAAAAATAAAAAATAAAACTTCTTTTCTTAAGGAATTTGCAAAATCCCTATGGAGACGATTCTCACTTATCACTATTACAAAATATTTAAAGTATAATATAAAGGAGGAATTATTGTACAAGCTCGACATGTGTCAATTATACATACAAGGTATATTATTATATGACTTATCCATTCCAAGTAATACATCTTACTTCATAAAATTTAAACCTTAAACTTAATTGGTAGATTACTCTCCCTAATTTAGACTATACAATCCTTGTAGACTCGGTTAGGATATTATTTCTTGCTCGCTGTTGTGTTCATTATCAAGCTACCATTAGACCTGCTCAGCATGTCGGGGGCCAGCGCGAGCTAGGCCAACATGGTTCGGGCTTGGGGTTTGAGATTTAATAAAAGCCTTGCTCGAGCCTGAGCTTGGGAAAACCCGACCAACGAATGGGCGCACTTGGGTTTAAGCATTGGCCGAGGCCCGGCCCGAGCCCAACCCGCAATTTGGATTGTTCCAATTTTTATATATATTCTTGTAAAAATAAATGTCATTTGTGAGTTTTGAACCCACGACCTCTTGGTATTAGTAAACATCCTAACTATTACACCACCTTCTCCTCGTTTTTAATTCTCAATACTTATTAAATATATCTAGTTTTTTTAAAATATAAAAAATAACATTTAGGCCCCGACCCAAAGTGGGTTTAGGCCCGCCAAATAAAAAAGAAGGCTTGGGTGGGCCTGGACATGACTTTAAAAAAAAACCCGCCTAGGCCTAACCAGGGCCCGCCTAAGCCCGCTCGTTGAACAAGTCTATGTTGCATTAGCTTTAATAGGTTCTCAACTTCTGTTTTCTATTAAGAATTAACATAGAAGTGACAGAAATCCAACATATAATTTAGAGTAAAATAACACAATGGATTTTCGATAATCCTTCAACTTTAACCCTTTCGTGCGAATCTTCACTTCTCATATAATTTCATAATTATTAACATTTTATAATATCCCAATATTGATCTACTCATCAATCTGGTAATATAATACTTCATAAAACACTTATGAAGTGTACATCACTTAGTGGTTTTTTGCCTAATATAGGTACCATTTTTAACCACTAGTATCATTTCATTCATTGAATGACTTTCTTAAATATATCCTCTCTTTCTACTTAACTAGTCTCAATACTAGTTGTAGGAACATTTCAAAATGAATTATCAATTTTGAGTTATAATTGAATCATTCATTTCTCCATTTCCTTTTTATTAAAGTTTGTTCTCCTTACCCGTGTCTCAATGTCTAAGCCCAATAGTTCCTTCTAGAGTAACACTTATTAAACTAAACAAGTCTAGTAATAACTAACGTTGAAACAACACTTAAAAGATAATTCAATTATATCTTTTTAAGTTTTCGCTGTGTTCCTTCATTAGAATATCCTTGAAGTTCAGGTCTTCACAACCCTTACCTTCAACACTCATTGGATTCCCAAGATATAGATAGTAGATAAGACCTTTAGGATAGCGTATGGGCAGTACATAACAACTATATCTTTTGCATAAATATAATAAAATCAACAAATATCATAACTCAAGCTGTTATCTTTTATTACCCCCTCCAAAACATCGATAAAACCATTTATCAATTCCCAAGTTATAATAACTTAAGAAACAATCTCCAAATTAGAAAAACTAGACTCTGAACTCCCTTATATCAGAGTTATTCATTGACTCCAAGTCAATTTATGGAAAATAAAACTAGGCTCTGACCAATCTCTGATACCAAATTGTATCAAGACCATCACTTAATTTGTAACCAATTTAAAAGTGATAAAGTTAGGCTTTGAATTAAACTGCATTTAAGCTAATAAACTCAGGCTCTGATGTCAAACTGTATAATCCTTTATCCTAATTAGGGTGATACCCGACCTAAAGGCATAACTAAGCTTTGGTACACCACCCAAACTTAACTAGAGCCAGAAGCCTTTTTTCAATACCTAATAAATACGACAAGTATCTTGATAATTGAATAATTAAAAAAACAACAAGAATTTAAAACTTTTTTGATAATTACAAGATATACAAAAAATTGAAATAAACCTCAGTCGTAAAATTGTATCTTAACCTTGTTTACTACAAAACGGTAATTCAATACAATATATATACATTGAGGGATATATCAATACATCGTAGAGAAGACTATAAACTCCTAATCTTTTTCGTTCCTGTGTTGAAGCACTCGACGTTAACCTCAGATGTAAATTCAGGATAAACGCTCCAACTTGCATAGTAACTGACACTCAAACAATATATTAATTACCTACTAATAATCTATGAATCAATACATAACAATATGGTTCAATTTCATATCTAAATTGATAGCAGAATGAATGTAAACAATATATAAACAGATGCAAGTTATTCAGTCAATAGCAACTATAATTGTGATTTCACTTTTCATTTCATTATTACGAGAGTTATCTCTCATTTATTCAGGAACACCACTAGTGAAATAACCTCATTGATCCTATGTATGACTTCATAAGTGTATTTAAGAATACCCGAGTCTCTGAACTCCCAGGATAGTAATCGATGACAAATTAAGCCACAAACTATGAAGTTATGAGGGAAAGGCTCATCCTTAGCGACCTCTTAGCCATTCCATCTCCGGTTAATCTCATTTACGTCTCACTTTCGGGTTATACAATAAGTAATATGCTTGTCACAATATAGTGCTCCCATTTCCCTGTTCATAAACTACATGAACTAATCGCGATAGCCCCAAATTCCAACACAAATTGGGCACTGCCAAGTTGTCGGACACGTCACTTGCACTCCTATCCATGAAGGCCCGCGACCTATGCTGAATCTTACGAGTTTGCCCTAACGTATCCAGTTTTTTTAGCCCTTGTATGAAATTAAGCTTTATAATACTAGATATGCAATTATTAGATGACTTAGTAATTTATCAATTGTTAGTCGTGTTTTTTCAATGATTATAGACTAAGCCCAAAAGTTTCACATTTTAACGTGTGAGTTATTATCATTTGAGTTGTTTATTATAGAGAAAGTCTTCCTGTTTAGCATGCAATTGACACATGTTGAATGCGAACAATAAATCTCACATATATAATTTATTATACTTTTGAATTTATAGTAGTGATAAATGAGATCGTCTCCACAAAGATTTTGCAAACTTCTCTAGGGAAAAGGATTTCAATGGTTTTTTTATTATTCTTACTTTAATTTAATTATAATTTAAATAAAATGGGAATCAAAATTACCTAATCAAACTATAACAATCAATGAAACAAAATTAACTAAATTAACTAAATTAACTAACACAAATAAAATTCACTAAATTCAAATAAAATCGATTCAATATAAAACAAACATCTGACCAAATATCCAAAATAATGAAACATTAATCCGTTTTATGTCTAAACATATTACTTAAATTATAGTTATATTCATATTTTAAGTTTATTGAAAAGTGTTTTCGGATCGTTAAACCTAAATCATAAGTAAGTAGATAGCCTTTATCAAACCACCAGCTTTCCTTATATCAATAGAAAAGTCACATCCTAATTCATTAAATTAATCCTTCGAAAGCTCAGGAAAGTTAATTAGACAATAAAACAACGTTAAGTTACGTGAAAACTTCGAAGTACTAAGCCTAATACCTTCAAAAAGCTATTTCAATATTAAACTTGGATCTAGATTCACATAGGACATCCAAATAGTAAAAGACATCTTTAAACAATCATATTTACTACTTTAAACTAGATATAGAATCCAAGTATCAAAATACACATTCTAAACTATGCATGCAATACAAAGCTTTATGATTGTAATCCACAAAACACAACCTAATAAATCAGTAAATTAAAGAATATGTTTAAGTTTAAAACATTAAGTACTAATCATTCTTCATTATGACTATATTACAAGACGAATCAAGTTCATGTTCGGACTTTGTTTGGATTAATAAACTACTCACTCATACTCATAATAAACATAGAAATAAAATAAATAAAAGACATTAATAAATACCTCTTATTGAATACTTTAAATCTTCAAATCATCTCCAAAAGCAGTGGATAATAAAAATAAACTAAAACTTAATAAAATGAACAAATATGGCTCGAAGAGCAATGAAATATGATCCAAGATACTCAAGGGCAATTGATTTTGAAACCCAAGGTTCATATATATATATATATATATATATATATATTATTTTAAGTAGTGCGTGTCCAATCAAAACGATATTCCTTGATTTGCTCCATAAAATTTGAAACTAACATCAGTGAATCATCAACGAATCCCATCAATCTTAATTCGCTGGGCACATCGATGGAACTCAGCCTCTATCTTTCACCGATTTGTCTAACAAATCCTTTATAAGCCTTGATTCACTGTTGATTCGCTAGCTCATTTTCCTAATTGAATGAATCCTTTATTTTCTTTTTTTTTTCTTCCATTTCTTCACCTAATCTAAATACGACCTGAAATCACGAAAACAAGAGAAAACTTAGTGTAATATAGCCTTTTACATCTAAAATTAATCTAAAATATATTGTAACGTATTGTCTATTTATTGACTTATCAAATACTTTCAAAATCAACAATTTACTATCTCGAACAAAGGAATACTCTTAATTATATTCTCTTTTCATTCTTCATTCTGATTTCATAATTACATACTTTTATTCTTAAAGGAAAATGATGATTCAATAGAAACATATTACCCTCATAAAAATGAGAATTATGATATAATAGAAAGATTTAAAGAACCTTTTATTTGGCCACTCAACCCCTAGTTATGCAATACACCTCAGAATTCAAAGTTCAATCAATTACCAAAGTTAAGTCACTACATAGGTTTTCTCAATTTACACTAACAAATATCAAGCTTACGATGACTTCATACATAATATCAAGATATGAAAATTGCTAAATCAATCTCATTTTCAAACAATATTTAAAATGCCACCACAATCAAATTCGATATGAATTTTTAATCACCAATAATTATCATTATCATTTTTATTTTAGGAATGTTAGAAAAAGAATATACTTCACTCAACTTAGCTATAAGCACTCGAGCTAAATCTTTTATTTGTGGAGTTTTCGTAAACATCTTTCCATTTTTCGATATCTCTTCTTTTCTTTCTTCTTTCTTTTTTATATATATATATATATATATATATATATATATATTATATTCTTATAGTTCCCTGCTCCATTTCCATTGGCATGACAGTGTCAAATGTGTACAGTAAGCTTCCTGTATATCTTTATTATTTTTAGTAGTGATAAGTGGGATCGTCTCCACAATGATTTATCAAACTTCTCTAAGAAAAGTCTTTCAATTGTTTTTATTATTATTTTCACTTTAATTTAATTAAAACGTGAATTAAAAATCACTAATTCAATAGTTAATATTAAAATAATAAACTAAACCAAATCAACTAATCAAATTAACTTACTTAAATTCGCTAATATTCAAATTAATTAATAATAAATAAATATCTAAACAAACATCAAGAACAATGAAACATCAATCCGTTTTGATCCAAACATGTTACTTCAATCATATAGTCATGGATATACTTTATAAAGTACGATAGATCATTAAACTCTAATCATAAGTAAGTAAACAGTGCTTAGCAAGCCATTAGTTCTCCTTATACCTGTGAAAAATCCTCATTCTAATTTTATTAACCTATCCCTTTTGATACACAAAGATATTAACTTCACGCAATAAAATCGCATTACACTTCATGAAAACTTTGAACTACTAAATCTAACACCTTCGGAAAGCCACTTCAATATTAGACTTAGATATCAAATTAACTTAGGACATCTAAATGTTAATAACCTTTCAAACAATCTTAGTTACTACTCTAACTAGATAATGAATCCAAATATAATAACAAGCATTTTAGACTATGCATGCAATACAAAGTTCATGATTAAAATCCACAAATAATAATCTATTAAATATGTGAATCAAATAATATGACAGGTTTAACGCATTAAGCGCATTATAAAGTCATCATAACTACATTGCAAAATAGATCGAGTTCATGTTCAAACTTTGTTTAGATTAATAAACTACTCACTCATATTTATAAATAAAATCACAATAAATTAAATAAAAGACATTGATAAATACCTTTGTGATAAATATTTTAAATCTTCTCCAAAAGCAATATACAATAAATCAATAAACTAAAATAATAAATAATGGCTCGTAGAGAAATGAAATATTGATCTAAGTACTTAATGGTAATTGATTTTGTAACCCTAGGATCGTATATATAGTATTCTAGGTAGTACATATCCCAAACTAACACAAATGTCTCGTGGTTATCTAAAATTCTCGAAATTAAACCCAATGATTCCTCAGCGATTCGTGGTTTAAGTGTAATCACTGGGAAGCCTAAGGAAAATTATCCTCAGTGCTTCACCGATCTCAGTAGCGATTCCTAGTGCAAATGAAGAGTCAATCAGAAATCGCTGGCCATAAATTCCAATTCTTCCTTGATTTGTTCATGATTATTGCATACTCTTTTCACTTGATCAAATCCTTCATATTCTTCCTTTTTTACTCAATTTCTTCATATATTCCAATTATCACCTTAAATAACAAAAACAAGAGAAAATCGCATGTAATATAGTCTTTTAAATCTAAATTCATCCTAAAATGTGTTATAAAGCATGTCTAATTATTGAATTATCAAATACCTCAAACTCAACAATTTGTTATCCCGAGCGAAGGAATACTCTCAATTATATTCTTTTTTCTTCCCTTGTTTAGATTTCATAATGATATACTCTTATTCTTAAACAGAAGTGATCATTAAATAGAAACATATTATCGTCATAAAAAAAATCATGATAGAATAGAAACAACCCTTTTATTTGAAAATTCAACCTCTAGTTACGCAATACACCTCAGAATTCAAAGTTAAACCAACGACAAAGGCTAAACCACTATATAGGTTTTCTTAATCTCCACCAACAAGCATCAAACTTATGATAACTAATATAGAATTTCAAGATACAAAAATCAACAAATCAATCTCATTTCAAAAAAAAATTAAAAATATCACCACAATCAAAGTTAATAGGAAGTTTTAATCACCAAATCATCATTTCATATCCATTTAAATGTTGAAATAAAAATAGATACTTCACTTAACTTAGCTATAAGCACTAGAGCTAAATCTTTTATTTGAAAAGTTTTTCAAAAACTTACTTCCATTCTCTTATATCTTCTTTTCTTTCTTCTTTCTTCTATAATTATTCATTTCCCTTCTTTATATTCATACAGTTCTTTGCTCCATTTCCTTTGAAATCCGTTATTCTTTTTATAGGAATTTTTTCTCTCATTTTTTCCACCAGTAGATTACATACTTCATTTCCTTTAGAATAAGTGGGCCTTTCTATTTTTTCATTTTAAAACTCTTGTTAGCTCTCACTTTCACTCTAGTCAAGGAAGCACTCTTTTCAACTAAGTAAAGTATATTGGCTAATTCCTATTTTTTCTTCTATTGTGACATAAACATTTTTCAATACATATATAAATATAAAATATTTATCTATAATCTTTGTATAATAAGATTCTTAGAAATATGTCTTATTTTTCTTGCACTAATGTTTCGATCTTCTATCCATTATAATGTCTAGCACAAAGAAATCAATCCCCTCTAAACTCCTTTAGAGTATACGCAATTTAGGTTAAGTGAAAGAGGGTATAACAATTTCTTTACATTATAGGAAGCATTGTATAACTTCCATTTATGCCCAAATTGTATTAAATTCCATATTCCTAAATAAATAAAGTAAAATGAGATGGAAAAATATTACTTGTATGGTGGAAATTTTTGAGAAATTCACAATGTTCAAAGTTCAAATAGATTTTACCCCTCGTTTTTCAATACTTCGTATCTTCATACTTCACTTCACTTAATACCCTCGAACTCATTTTAAACCTTGTCCTCAAGATTTAAAATTTAAGTCGGGTTTCCAACAATACAAAAATACCTCGTAAAGCATAAACGAATAAATTAAATAAATAACTAACAAACATAAGAAAAATCTCATAAGTAAAGAAAACCTAATAAATTGAAAATTTTCAAACATCATTGAATTGAATTGAACACGTCAAACCATTGTAATAATATGGAACGCACCATAGCAAATGTACCATGAATTCATACCAAATCAAATATATCAGAAAGTTACAAACAAAGACCTCTTACAATATCACTCATAGATAGATTACAATGAGAAGAATGAGTAGACTAGAACGGCCATCCAGAAGTCACATCTTCACCACCATCTCCTTGGTCCTGCTGTTGAGACCAGAAGCTCATTGCAGAATCATAGAACATGTAGTCCACTCCCGCCACGAGAGTACCTTCTGAAAAAACTCCCTAGTTGGGCAATCTCAATTGGGTAGATGAGATTTGAATATCAGATCCCCTTCCTTGCATTTTGATGTCATTATTTATGCATTTTTTATTGGTATTTTGCTATGTAAATCAATTCCAAAGTCGTGTTTTATGGTTTTATATGTTTACTTTAGAGATTTATAGAGTATTAAGTGTTTCTGGGTAAATTAGACAAATCTGGGAAAGACGTCAACTATCGGTCAAAGTACAACAAACTTGACACCCTTATGTACATGTACAACACCAATAGAGAAGGCACGACACCACATAAGGGATGTAGAAGACTAGACAGTGCCAAAAATGAACAAACAACATAAATACTATAACAGACGGCACAACCCATAGCGTCAGGGTTAGAAATAGAAACTCCAAGCTAACTTGTTGTCTAAGAATATCTATAATGTGCCACCCTGCCATCTAGCATCTGTCCCTTCATAACCAGGATGTCACCGATGGTGCTAGATTCGTAGAATATAAGTTTTGTAATTTTATAAGGTTCTTATTTCCTAGGCTTTCCTATTCTTGTACCTAAGCTCACTTATATAAAAAAAGGGACATCTATGAATGAAAACACCTTATAATACAAAGTGATTTAGGAGTAGAGCAAGGTAGAGTAGCCATGTACGCCAAGGTTCTTTAATACCTAAGTCGGGAATGAAGCTCTATAGCCAGTAGTTCATTTTTTTCATGTCTTGTTGAGGTTTCTTTAATAATACTATTTTGTTTCAATTATCTATCTATATGTTATGGTTTTTAACAATGTAGCAATGGTAGTTAAAAGTTTGCATTATTCATTGCGAATCTCTAGTCATAAACCTATTGACCTGCCAGCCGGGTTGATTCTGTGATACTAATTGGGTTGAGAAAAGGTAGTCACCTAGAATAAGAAACATGACATACTTATTGTTCTAGGTGAATTACATAGAGAACTAGGTCAAATCTTGAGAGAATTCGCCCAAGGTTATCTAAAGGCATGTGTTCTTACAAAGCTAATGATGCTACTCACGTGATAAACCTTGAGAGTGGTTGCGCAAGGTTGTACAATAGAGTAAGATTAGTATATAGATAGTGATTTCCCTATTTATCGAGAATAGGGGAACTAGGGTGTTGTGACCCTAACACCTATAACATATTTTGGGAAAACTGTGTTAAAACCCATCTTTTAAAATTAATGATGCCAGACATGGAAACAACATAAGGCTACATTGTGGATTTCTAGATTTAGGTATGCTTTATTATTTCATAATTTTTAATTACTTACTTTCTTATTTAATAGATTTTTAGGATAAAATGCTTTTGAAAACCTCATATTTACTTTTCCGTTTGTTGAACTCAATTTGACTGAATCCTGTAGATTCAACCTTATGCTTACCTTTACTATATTCCAATAATTTTGGTAACATTTTACAAATTATATTTGACACGCATGACACGTGATCAGATTTTGGCATTGTTGTTGAATATTTGGTTCTAAATTGAGTTTAAATTTTTTATTTATTTTTGTTTTTGTTTTGCTTTCTGAGTTTACTAGTTTATATCAGGTATGACAACTTGATCAAAATCGACTGGTTCAGTGTTACCGTTCGATTCAAAAGTCGATAGAACCCACCAGAGGTTGGCTAGGGAAGCTATAAATAGAAAGTCTAGATTCCCCTAACCTACTACGGCTGACAATACTTGTTGTGCTGGCAGTGATCTATAGATTGACATGGGCACATCAATGAAGATCTCTAAAATCTTCTTGCTCAACAGC
This sequence comes from Stephania yunnanensis, assembly GCA_039657365.1. Taxonomy (NCBI): domain Eukaryota; kingdom Viridiplantae; phylum Streptophyta; class Magnoliopsida; order Ranunculales; family Menispermaceae; genus Stephania; species Stephania yunnanensis. Next base: position 39,239,266 of record CM077587.1, read on the forward strand.
CCCTCTTCATAAACGTTTCACCAAACGGCAAAGCTTTTGAGCTTAAGTTTGGCTTAATTCACCTCATACCCATATTCAATGGCATGGAAAATGAAAACCTAGTGGCGTTCTTAAAGGAGTTTCAGATGCATTGCTAGTCTATGAAACCTTCTCGAGCAGAAGAGAATGTGGTAAAGCTTATGGCTTTCCCATTTTGCTTAAAGGATAAGGACAAATAATGGTTCTTTTACCTTCGCCCTAGCTACATTAACTCATGACATGACATGATAGATAAGTTCCTCATGGAATATTTCCCGAAGCCCAAATCATATATGAGATATGTAGTATTAAAATGAAGATCACTGAGTCTTTTTGAGATTATTGGGATTGGTATAAGTGCCTAATTGCCAATTATTCATATCGTGGACAATTCGATAAGGCCATTGTCTGGTTCTTCTATGTTGGCATGTCCCCTCTAGAGAGGCATATGATTGATAGCATTTGTAGTGGTCACATTAGGGACAAAACCCTTACGCAGATGAAGCAATTACATGAGGATATAACGCAATAGTCCCAATTATACGAGGATATTGATATTGACGCGCACTGGAGTGCGTTAGTTGGAGCTACTACTAGCTCCGCTGACAATAGAATTGACCAGTTGCCTTCCCCAATGGCACATCTCATAAGCAATGGCCATGAATGTTAAAGCTTGTGGATTCTTCTAAGGCACAAGCCATGCGACTAACAAATGTCTTACTCTATTTGAGGACAATTAGTAGGTCAATGTTATAGGTAACCAATTCCAAGGGCAAACCCGAGTGCCTTTTGAAAATACATATAATCAAGCAACGGCGAGGAAAAACACTAACTCCAGTTATGGGTCTCAAAACCTAAACTATCTATCATTTGCCCTAATAGGATAACCGTTTCATGAACTAGTGACCAATCATCCCTCACTAGAGGACATGATTAAATCTATAATGACCTAACAGAGCTAATTTGCTAGAGATGTCAACCAGTTTTAGGTAAACAATGAGAAAGCTCTCAGCGGCACAAATGCTACGGTCCGAAACCTGGAAGTACAAATAGGTCAAATCGCATAATGTCTGGGTAGATTTGAGGAGAAAGGGAAGTTGCCTTCGCAACCCTACCCTATTCCAAAAATAGGTGTTAACCCATTAGGCACTCAAGCGAACGTTATTGTTCATAACAATGCTACCTCAGAAAATTAGGTTTATGAAACCATCATCTTAGAAAAGAACAAATTAAGAGGTGATCCACCCTAACTTCAAGGAAGTCTCATAGACGTCTCGCTTAAATGTGATTATTCAGGGGTAGTAAGTATCCCTTATACTATATGTGGAATCTACCAAGAAAACACAAATGAAATTACATTGAGAGGTATTGAGGAAGACGAGTATTGGTCTGAGTTGGAGGATGAATTCAAGAATCCTCAATCAGAGCCAAAAGTTATTACTGTAGAAGTTCATGAAAAAGATATTGAGAAGAAAATTGAAGTTACTTTGGAAAGGCCAGAGAAGCTAGAAAAGGAGAGCAAGGAAGATTATACTCTCGTATTGGTAAAACCGCTCACTTTACTACGAATAATAGTTAATTTTGAAATGGTGGAAGAGAAATGGCATTCAGAAATCTTATATGCCGATGACACTTTCGTGTTAAATAGGCATGATAAAACATAATATTTTCTAATAGAGGACCCAGATTAGCCCAAAACTATAATAAGAGCCATGCATATCACATTACCCAATACAGCAAGGAAGTCGTTTGTTCGCAACTTCTACAAATTTGTGGGTGTCACGTGATCTATCACGCCAAGTTGGGCCCTTTAATTTAAACACCAGCGCTACTGGTACGTAGCCCAAACGTAATATTATATATCATTCTACTCCTACCATTCTTTTATGTTTTGACATGCCCAGGCTTAGTTTTGAACCTTGAGGACAAGGTTATGAATAAGTTTGGGGATGTTTAGGTAAGTGGACTGTTGGACGAAATTTTTGATTGAAGACTCGCAAATATGTTCTTAAAAGATTTTCAAGTTTTTGCAACTTCAGTGGATTCATGGTGATATGTTTTCCCTTTCTTTCCATTTCTAATCTTCCATCTCATCCATTCCATTTAGAAATTAATATAGTAATGCATGCATGATTACATAGTTTAGTATATTTACTATTTTATAAAGTCTTATCTACGAGTAAAACTTTGCTTTCAGTTTTTTGGAGTAAAAACTTGGTCAAATTATTTACCTTTAAAAGAAGTAGAAGAGCTTTTACACCTACTTGACAACATTAGTAGAAACTTGGATTAGGGATAAGTCATATCTTGAGACCAAAGAAGGTAGGAGAATGAATTAACTTTGCAGAAAAATTCAAATATCAAGGATTCTTAAAATAAGACATATATCCACTTAGAGTATAATTGTTAGAGATTTAGCACTTGTAATGGGAAGAAGTAGGCTTGTTTACTATTATATAAATAAAGGCTTTAATAAATCTACATTAACTTTAGCGAAAGTGAGAAGTGCTAACATCGGTTTTTCAATAATACATATAGTCCTGCAAGTTCCGTAGGAAATGGAGCAGGGAACTTGATGGTTGGAAAAAAATATTGAAAAGTTGGTGTCCATAGGAAAAGGGCCAGGGGTCGTACAATAAAAAACCATATAGAGGGAGAAAATTAGGATCTCTAATTGAAAGAAAGGTAGAAGTACATAAAAAACTCCTATTGAGAAATAAAAGATTTAGCTCAAATCCACCTAATAAGGAGACCAATTGGATCTACTGCTTTGATGAACAGACCCAAAAATTCTATGAGTAAGTTGAAAGTTATGGTTTTAGTATGCTTCAAGTTTTGAAAAAGTGTTGCCTCGAGAGGTAACCAAGTTTGAGTAATCAAACCAACCTTCAAAAATCCCAAGTGTCTTGTTAAAAAGATTGACCAGGTTTGTATTAAAAGGACTGCATCATATTGCAAAGTGTGGTATAAAGTTATTAGGTTAGTATCGCTCAATTTTGTTACATTGTGCTCTTAATCGTTGTAGTCAAGTATCCCTTTGCTCGGGACACACAAAGTTCTAAGTTTGGGGATATTTGATGAGACATTATTTATGCACTTTTATATATATATGTTTTGCTATGTAAATCAAGTCCAAAGTCTTATTTTATGGTTCTATATGTTTACTTTGGAGATTTACGGGGTATTTAAGTGTTTGTGCGTAAATTAGAAAAATTTGGGAAAGAAGTCAAATATCGGTCAAAGTACAGTGGACTTGACACCTCTTATGTACATGGACGACGCCAACTGAGAAGGCACAACGCCACATAAGGTGTCTGGTCAGAAGACTAGACGAAACAACCTACGGCACCATGAACAGAAATAGAAACACCAAACTAACTTGTTGTCCAAGAATTTCTATAATGTGCCACGCGGCCATCCGACACCGTCCCTTAATAACCACGGTGTCACTGACAGTGCCAAATTCGCAGAATAGAAGTTTTATAGTTTTTAGAAGGTTCTTATTTCCTGAGCTTTCTTATTCTCGTACCTAGGCTCACCTATATAAAGGAGGGACCTCTATGAATGAAAACACATTGTAATTCAAAGTGATTTATACGTAGAGCAAGTTAGAGTAGCCATGTACGGCTAGGTTCTTTAGTTCTTAGGTCAGAGATGAAGCTCTATAGCAAGTAATAGGTTTCTTTTCATGTCTTGTTAAGGTTTTCTTTAATAATATTGTTTTTTTTTAGTTCTATATCTTTATGTTATGGTTTTTAATTATGTCTCAATGGTAGTTTATAGTTTGCATTATTCATTGCAAATCTCTAGGCATGAACCCATTGACATGCTATCAGCCGGGTTAAGTCCGTGATACCAACCTGGTTGAGAAGTGGCAATCACCTAGAACAAGGAACATGACACACTTGTTGTTCTAGGTTAATAACATGGAGAAATAGGTTAAAACTTGAGAGCGTTTGCCCAAGGTTATCTAGGGGTGGGTGTTCTTATAGAGCTATTAATGCTACTCACGTGTTAAATCTTGAAAGTAGTTGCCCGAGGTTGTAAAGTGGAGTAAGAGAAGTATTTAGAGAGCGGTTGCCCTATCTTTTGAGAATAGGGGAACTAGGGTGTATGTGACCCTTACACACATAACCTATGTAATGACCTATTAACTTAAGCAGGTGATTAGTGTTAATTCGAATTCTAATCAAATCAATTTAGACTCGTGATTAAGCCCGACTTATCTCGAATAGCGTGTGCATAGATTTGCGTGATGTTTGGAATTTTATGACGTGTATTAGTATTTATTGGGATTAATTGGCTAAATTGGCCTATAATTGATTAATTATAGAATGCCTAATACCTGTGTGGGTTAAGGGTGGCACACACAAGTCATGGGGTAGCATGCACACTCGAGTGTTCTCGTTAGCGCGTACGGTGAAGTCATGGGCGTGTTAATATAGGCTTATATATATTTATATATGAATTGTATATATAAATATATATTAAAAATCAATAATTAATTAATAATTGGTGGACACCTAGTGACACCCGGAGTCGAGGGTGACACGCGTGGGACATACAATAGTATGCAAGCTCGAAGGTGGTTGTTGGCACGCACAATGAATTTATGGGCGCGAAAATACATATGTGAATATATATTTATATATATAAAAGAATCCTAAGTTTAAATCAAATAAAAATATATTTGATTCACCTCGAGATATGCATAGAATGAGAATCGAGGAAGCAAATGAGTTGATCGGTTGTGGTGGTTGGCATTGTGATGCCTCAAGATACGTGTAAACAACTCATAATGATAATCAATGTATATGTGTATAAATGTGTCAAATTTGGTGTCACTTTAAGGAAAGTGACTTTGGTTTCCATCCTTTGCATTGGTCTCGAGATTTGTGCATGTGAATTTCGAGAAAAGTTATATTTATCTTAAGTAAGTCAGTCAAGAGTTGATGATTTGTTAATAACCAACAAATCGACATCGAGATATATATATATATCATATATCTCAAGAAAAATCAAAATATAAAATGAGAAGGATAATCATCAGATCTGTCTTGAGATTTGTGCGAGGCACATCTCGAAGAAATCTCATATTTATCCCCTCATCATATCATAGTCCCCACAATGAAATCAGAAATTCGAGAGGTATTGAGAGAGAGAGGTGTCAAAACAATTGGAGAGAAAGAGAGAGATCGAGACCGAGGAGGGTGATAGAGATTGGCACCCGTGGTGAGTCGTTGTTGTTGTTGTATGTGTTTTCATTATTGTTGGTCATTGATGTTGCCATTGATGTCATTGTTTTGGAGATGAAACAGGGCAGGAAGTCTCGAACGAGTTCGTCAAAAGAAGGAGACGGCATGGGCGCCGTCTCCCTTTCAAAAAGTGTTCTAGGGAATAAACAAAGAAAAAAATGAAACAGAGTGCTCTGTTTTGTCTTGAGGAGGAAGATGGGTTAGGCCCTGAATCGAGCCGGTTCGGCTCAGTCGAGCTAAACCCAATTCGGCCCTATTCAGGCCCAAACCTTAAACCTATTTTCCAATTTGTTTTAAAAAAGGAAATTGCTGGAAAGTAGAGAAAAATTCCATAAAAAGGGAAAAACCCAAAAAAAATAATATTTTGGTCAAATAAATAGAAATTGATGAGCTTCTATGAAAAATGTAGAATTTGGAATTTATGTAAGACCTTATATTGGGGTTTTTTATCTTGTAAGGCGCAAAATGGTGAAAATAAATAGAAAAATTAAAAACAAATGTCTCGGGGTTCCAGATTTGAGTGAAACTTAAACCAAGGGTTTGAGGGTCATTGTATGACTCATAGAACACCTAAATTGACTAAAATAAATATATTTGAATGTAGATTTACCCAAAAGTTCTTTCAGAGACTTGAATAATGTGGAAAAGTTAGGAAAGCTTGGTACAGGTAAGTGAGAGCCATATTCTTATCAATTATGCATCGTAAATGAGTATATTTAGTTCATATAGCATTATGGACTGGGATTGGGACAACGTACTATGACTTGAATGTTTTACATATGAAAAGGATCAGAAATGTGCGACAAGGCAGATAGGGACTGAGGTTGGCAAGGTACGCTTGGAAATGGATTCTGTCCGTTATCCTAATAAAAGGAAAAAAGGTACGCCTAGAAATGGATTTTGCCCTTTCATCTGTAGTAATCTGGAGTTTTACCTTAATCAACACTATCTAGCTTGAGTTGGTAGCTCGATCAGACTTGAATAAACCAACAGAATCACACGTAGCAGAACATATGTGTTATGTGGTTGTATTTTCGAGTAAAACATGTATACGACTTTGTCTTTAAACTCAAATTTACAAGTCACGGGTATGGTTGCGATTAACCTTTTAACTTGCATTCCATTATATATTGTTGTATCATTTTTAATGTAACGACCCGAAAATTTAACTTGTGCCACGTGTCAGGTCAAGGTCGTATGTGAGATCCACTCGTCGAATACGTATTTCTTAATCTTGAGTGGAGACACCGAAAATGTTCAATTTAAGATTTTAATGCTAATTGTTGACAAATTTATATGCGGGGAATTCAGTGAGCCGAAACACGAACGGGAACGTGCCTCGCGTCACGTGTCGACGTGGACCGAGGTAGGGGCGCTTCGAGTCGCGTGTCGATGTGGACTGAAGTAGCGGTGTAATGTGGCTATAATGATTTTAATGTGGTCACATCAAAAAGAATATATATATATATATATATATATATATATATATATATATATGAATAAAATATATATAAATATATATACATATATATATATATATTGTTGTAAATTGAGATGGAACTTGCTAAGAACTAGAGAAGGAAATAGAAGACTAAGAACTTCTACTACTACAAATGAGAAGAGAAGAAATGAGATAGTTGGAATGAGAAGTTTTCATTCAACTTGGTGTGTTTTTACAATGAGTTTGGCACCCTTTATATAGGCCATTTGGTGATGCTGATAAATGTACTTTATACAATGTGTACAAGTAACACATACACCCCATGTCATACAACACATTACAAGTAATTTGACAATACATGGAAGAGTTGGTGTACATTGGAAATGGTTACAAGTAACATGACAATACATAGACAAGTGGAGGTACTATTAAATGAGAAATACAAGTTACATGACTACACAATATGTTGGTGTACATGTATGGTCATCCATATTCCACAACACTCCCCCTTGGATGACACTTGCTTAGAGATTGTGCCTCGTTAAAACTTCTACTATGAAAAACCCTGTGGGAAAAAAATATAGTAAAAGAAAAAGAGTACACTAATCTCATAAATATTAAGATGGGTATAATATTGTTAAGATTGCCTCATTAAAAACCTTGCTAGGAAAACCCAATGGGATAAAACCATAGCTAAGGGAAAAAGAGTGCAATACACTAATCAATAACTCCCCCTCATATGAACATGGGCGAAACTTGTTCAGTTTCTTTACTTGCAATGTCTTTAAGCTTACGCAAGCCAATACCATATGTAAGCCTTTTAAATGTCGTAGTTGGTAAGGCTTTTGTGAATAAATCAGCAAGATTATCACTCGATCGGATTTGCTTGACATCAATTTCACCATTCTTCTGAAGCTCATGCGCATAAAATAATTTTGGCGAAATATGTTTTGTTCTGTATCCTTTTATGAATCCTCACTTAATTGTGCAATACATGCTGCATTATCTTCATATAATATGGTTGGAGAATCTTTTATTGAAGGCAATCCACATGATTCTTGAATATGTTCAATCATGTTTCTCAACCAAACACATTCACGACTTGCTTCATGAATTGCAAGTACATCAGAATGATTGGAAGAAGTAGCAACCATAGTTTGTTTTACTGACTTCCATGATACAGCAATATTACCACAGGTGAATACATATCCCGTTTGAGAACGGGCCTTGAGGGGATCAGATAAAAATCCAGCATCAGCATAACCTTGGAGATTCAATTTTACCCCTCTCGAGTAAAATAAACCCATATCACTTGTTCCTCGAAGAAATCGAAAAACGTGTTTAACACTATTCCAATGTCTTCGAGTTGGTGAAGAGTTGTGTCTTGCAAGTAGGTTGACAGCAAAAGCAATATCGGGTCTTGTACAATTTGCAAGATACATAAGTGCGCCAATTGCACTTAAATATGGTACCTCCAGACCAATTAGCTCTTCATCACTTTCATGAGGTCGAAATGGATCCTTATCCACTTCAAGTGATCTGACAACCATTGCGCCTTGTCCATATAAAATCTTTTTAATATTTTTTCAATATAATTTGATTGATGGACAAGTACTCCACTTGAAAAATGTTCAATTTGCAAACCAAGACAAAGTCTTGTTTTTCCAAGTTCTTTCATCTCGAATTCCTTTTTCAAGTATTCGGATGTTCTAACGATGTCGTCGTGGTTTCCCACTATATTTGAATCATCAACATATACAGCAATAATCACAAATCCTGTTGATGATCTTTTAATAAAGACACATGGGCAAAACGGATTATTTACATATCCTTCTTTCAGTAAATAATCACTAAGGCGTTTGTACCACATTCGTCCGGATTGTTTCAATCCGTACAAAGACCTTTGTAATTTTATAGAATGCATGTTATGAGGTTTTGATTTTATTTCATCAGATATTACAAATCCATCAGGGATTTTCATATATATCTCACTGTCTAGGGATCCGTACAGATATGCTGTAACGACATCCATTAAATGCATATCAAGCCTTTCAGAAACTGCAAGGCTTATCAAGAACCGAAATGTGATTGCATCTATAACAGGAGAATACGTTTCCTCATAATCGATGTCAGGTCTTTGTGAGAAACCTTGAACTACAAGTCTTGCTTTGTACCTTGTAACTTCATTTTTTTCGTTTCTCTTTCGTACAAATACCCATTTATATCCAACAGGTTTCACGCCATCTGGCGTTTGGACAATTGGTCCAAAAACCTCTCATTTCCTTAACGAGTTTAGCTCTGCTTGGATAGCCTCTTGCCATTTTTGCCAATCAGGTCTTTTTCGACATTCGTCCACTGATCGTGGTTCTGGATCATCATCATTTTCACATATTTCAAAGGACACATTGAAAGCAAATATATCATCAGGAACAATTTCATTTCGATCCCAAATCTTACCAGAGTTTAAATAATTTATTGAGATCTCATTATTTTCATCATTTTCCTCTTTTTCTAAAGGATGTTGTTCCTCATCAGAATCAACTTGTTCTGACAAACCCTTATAAAAGGATTCTTGTGCTTTCTCAGGAGTATTTTGATTTGTATTTATTTTTACTCCCGTTTTCCTCTTTCGAGGAATTGTATCTTTTGAACCAACTGGTCTTCCACGCTTTAAGCGTTTCGTTGGTTCTTGTGCATTTCGTTGCACAGAGACATCAATTCTTGCAGGAGCATTTACAGCTGGAATATGTGATTTTGTCACTTGTTTTGCATCATTAAATGCATCAGGTAACCGATTTGCAATTTGTTGCAAATGAATGATCATTTGAACTTCAAGTTCACATTGATTTGTGCGTGGATCATAATGTAATAAAGTTGATGCATTTCAAGCAATTTCGCGCCATTACTTTTGAATTGGCTTCTTATCTCCCCCTAATGGTGGGAAAATTGCTTCATCAAAGTGACAATCAGCAAAACGTGCAGTAAATAAATCCCCTGTTAAGGGCTCAAGGTATCTTATAATGGACGATGAATTAAATCCAACATAAATCCCAAGTTTTCGTTGTGGACCCATCTTAGTTCTACTGGGAGGTGGTATAGGAACATACACTGCACAACCAAAAATTCTCAAGTGTGAAATATTTGTTTGTTGACCTAAAATGAGTTGCAGTAGGCCTATAACGAATGATAGATGTTGCATGAAGGACTGCATGTCCCCAAACTGAAGTTGATAACTTAGTTCTCATGATTAAAGGTCTGGCAATTAATTGAATGCGTTTGTTAAGAGATTCTGTCAAACCATTCTGGGTATGCACATGCGGAACAGAATGTTCAATGGTAATTCCTATATACATGCAATAATTTATAAATGCTTGAGATTGAAATTCCCCGGCATTATCAAGACGGATGGTCTTGATTGGGTTGTCAGGAAATTGTGCTCTTAACTTAATGATTTGTGCTAAAAGTCTAGCAAATGCAACATTGCGGGTTGAAAGCAAACAAACATGTGACCACCTAGTTGATGCATCTATCAAAACCATGAAATATTTGAATGGTCCACAGTGAGGATGAATAGGACCACATATGTCTCCCTGAATGCGTTCTAAGAAAATTGGGGATTCCACAACAATTTTACTTGGGGATGGTTTAACTATCAATTTACCTTGAGAACAACTAGCACAATTATAATCACCAGCTGAAAATATTTTGTGACTCCTTAAAGGATGTCCATGCAAATTATTAATTATTCTTCGCATCATTGATGATCCTGGATGACCAAGCCTGTCATGCCATAAAATGAATGTCTTTGGATCATTAATTTTCTTATTCAAGACGACATTCGTTTCGACGTGCCTTATATGAGTAAAATATAATCCAGATGATAAAGCTGGGAATTTTTCTAATACTTCTTTTTCCCATTTGAAACCAATGTGACATAGAGAAATTCTCTATTATTTTTGTTCACGGTTTCAATGTGATATCCATTTTGTCGAATATCTTTAAAGCTCAATAAATTTCTTCTGGATTTTTCAGAGTATAAGGCATTGTCAACATGAATTGTTGTTCCCTCAGGCAACATAATATTTGCTCTTCCAGAGCCATTAATCAAATTGGAGATGCCAGATATTGTTTGAACATTAGCCTCAGCTAAGTTCAAATTGGAGAAATATTCTCCGTTTTTAAGGATTGTATGCGTTGTAGCACAATCAGCAAGGCATATATCGCTCTTATTTGATTCATGACTTGAACACATGATTTGTTGATCCATCTGGACAAATAATGTTTGGCAAATCAGAAAAAGAGTCGTATTTCAATGATAAAATTTATAATATTTTGTCTTTAATTTTGAAGGCATGGTAAAGGTCACAAAAATATTCGGCATTATATGACAATATTTAGGCAAAATAGCCTTTCATATATGACAAAAAAAAATGTCACAATTATGAGCGCTCATTGTCAATAATTATTTGCCCTTTGTAGTGGTGCACCACTTTTATTCCAATTTTTGGTGGAATTGTCAATACGACCTTTACCTGATATTTTCACCTTTTCCACGTCCATAAATTTATTATTGCGATCATGATCATTATATGCAACATATGCTTCTTAATTTGAAGCTGAACTAATTGGACGAGAGCGATATTATATTTATAATATCTCATTATTTTACTCCAGCTACCATGAGACAAGAAATCAATCCTTAATATTTATTGGATTGACGTGCGCACTCGATATTTGTTGCAGCAATAAATCGAGGCGGGCCACGTGACCTTCTTTTTATTGTCTCATCAGTCATATTTCTGCATAGCCTCAACATAGAGGTAATTAAAATTGCGGAATTATAATTAATATTTGACTGATTAAATTTTATAGTTTGAGACTCAACCGCTCATTTTGAGCTTTTGGAGCATTACCCTTTTGGTATGTATATATATAACTCCATAAGGTGAAAATATATATAAAGTGAAATAGTCACTTTTCAAATCTCTAAAGAGAAATTGGTGAATGATTGTGTACAACATACAACCTTGCATGGATACAAGCTTTATTCATAATTTGTAATATCTAATTATCATGACAAGAATTATAATAAGATAACAAATTCAACTATGGTTGATTAATATTTTGAAAGTAAATATAATATAAAATAATTTTCTCTTTTCTTTTATGTAAAAAAAACATAACATATGATTAAGTATATGTTCACAACTTGATTTATTAATAATCAAATGTACTATTCGTATGAGTTGGTGGGACAACCTCCAGGTTGGGTGGCGAGACAAAGTCTGCTTAATGTCATGCCTCCTCGAACGGGATAACCCGTCTCCCTTTCAATGTTTAGCTTTACCGGGGACAAGGCTTACCCACTATCAACTCAAACTTATAGCATTATTTGTATTATAAAATCAAGAATAGAACGATAATTAATCGTTTGTAGTTTTAAGAGAAAACTAGTTATGTCAAATATTGACTTTTGATTTCTGATGTAGAAGATCGTACAAGACGCAACTACAAAGCATACTTTCGCAATCGGTGACGTTATGATGTATAGTATATGAATAAAGTATGCATATAGAAGTGATGCATGTAATAAAAGGAAGCAACCATGATAATATGTAAATATATTGAACTTATTTAAATAACAAAAGTTATACCTTCCTAGCTATGTCTCCTTAACAAGCCTTCTTGAACTTCACGATCTCCTTAATGCTAGAGCAAGCTCGTGTTGATAACGTGTTGTGAATTGAATTGAGACTTGCTAAGAACTAGAGAAGGAAATAGAAGACTAAGAACTTCTACTACTACAAACTACTACTACAAAGGAGAAGAGAAGAAATGAGATAGTTGGAATGAGAAGTTTTCATTCAACTTTGTGTGTTTTTACAATGAGGTTGGCACCCTTTATATAGGCCATTTGGTGATGATGATAAATGTACTTTATACAATGTGTACAAGTAACACATACACCCCATGTCATACAACACATTACAAGTAATTTGACAATACATGAAAGAGTTGGTGTACATTGGAAATGGTTACAAGTAACATGACAATACATAGACAAGTGGAGGTACTATTAAATGAGAAATACAAGTTACATTACTACACAATATGTTGGTGTACATGTATGGTCATCCATATTCCACAACATATATAATCAGAAAAAAGAGGAAAATAAGATCAGGAGAGAGAGAGAGTGAAAGAAGAGAGAGAGAGATCGTGACGAGAGAGAGAGAGCGAAGAGAGAAATAGAGAGCAAGAGGTCGGAGATCGGCGGTGGCGACGGGGCTCCCTGCTCACGGCGAGGATCCATCGGCGGCAAGACGGACGACCAGCCCGCATGACGAGCGAGGGACAGCGGCGGCTCGCGGACGAGGGCAACGACATGCCGGGAAGAGCGGCGGCGGCTGCGCAAAGATCTGCCGAGGCAGCGGTGGAGTCACTGATGGAGGCGGTCGGCGGCTCCGCGGTGCGGCGGTGGTAGAGTCACTGATCGAGGCGGTCGGCGGCTCCGCGGTGCGGCGATGGCGTAGCTAGCCGGCCGATGCGTTGGCGGCACGGCGCGCGCAGCGGCGGCATGACGACGACGGCAACTACGCGGATGCCAGCGAGGAACTAGGCAGCGGGACGGCGCAGCCAGCAACGACGACAGTGGCTCAGCGACGCCGGCAGCGGCGATGGTGCGACGGTGGTGTGGCAGGGATGCCATCAGCTATGGTGATGCGACAACGACGCCGGCAGCGGCGGTGGCGCGATGGAGGTGTCGGCAGCGACGCGGTGACGGCGGTGGCGCGGCTTCGACGTGGGGGCGGTGAACGTCGGAGGCGTGACTTCGACGAATTTCGACGACGCGATGGAGGTGAGGTGTACTTCACCTAAAATTGAGTTTTGATTTGAACGATTTAAGTAAAATAGGCCTCAAATGTCTTAATGGACACCAGGGACTTAGGAGTCGGGTGTCGGGTGCGCAAATCGAGATGCGAGCGAGAAGTTTTGAGGTACGCAATTTTTTGAGGTAAGTAAACTAGTTAGGACTTGTACGGTGGTTTCCTTTCATTCTATTGGCTATTGTTAACTATTTTGTGATAGCTTCCTTTCATTCTTGTTGATTACCGCTTGGTGATATTTATCTTTGCAATTATTGTTGGTTAAGTGGTCCATTGGCAAGTGAGTCATGGTTATTGTTATCTGCGATATGAAAGTGTTGGGGCTAGGAGGCAGGGTCTCTTCCAAGATCCGGGTCTGTGAATGTCTCACAGTCGCAAGGGTTAGGGCTGGTAGGGTCGGGGTCTCGTCCTTAACCCAAGTATGCTGGGTTTTTGCCGCGACTCAACGACCTTTTGGTCGGGAGTCCTTGTTGTTTGTATTTCGGGACCCTCATTTATCGATTGACTTGTTGATGGATTGTTTACAGTTTTTTATATTCATGCGTTACCTGTTCATTTCTTTCAAATTGCATGAATTCCACTGTTTTAGTTGTTTCGAAATGGTGTATATGTCATACTAGATTTACTTACCTGGGCTCGTCAATTTTGGGTTTGACTGAGTGCAGAATCGCAGACGAGTAGCAGAGGGAAAGCTCCATTGCTAGGTGAAATTTTGTATATCATGTATTATTCTCCTCTGATGATACATTTATGTTGGGTTCCACAATTAGGTTGCCTAACTCCTTGATATTAGTGTTGAGTTATTAAATGTAGTAATTGTTTTCGCTAAATTGTAAAACTTGCAAAATATTTATAACTCAACTTAAAATTGTGAATTTATGTATAATGAGGCATCGAAAGGTTGACTAGGTCTGCGTTGACCTTGCGAGACCGGCTTGGGGGTCCACATGGGTTTAGGCCGGGCGGGGCCCAATTTGTGGAAAATTGGGGCCGTCAAATTTGGTATCAAAGTCGAAGTTTTAAATACTCGACTCTTGAAATTAAAACACAAAATTAGCGGAAGTTAGTAATGGTTGAACTTAGTGTGGAACCCTATGATCCTAACTGAAGTCTTCGTTGGGAAGTGAGGAGAGTTGGAGAAATTAAAATTTGAATTATATGAGATATTTGATGGGTTGTATTATATTATTATCGATAGATTTACGATATTCACTCTTTTGTATCGCGTAAGACACGATGAGTAAAATTTTTAAAAAGAGTGACGATAAATTTATCGGATTCAGAGAAATTGATAAATTGAGATAAATATCATTGTTGGTTTGGTGAAGCCAATGGAAAATGAAACAATTCATTTTGAGTAAAATGAGATAATTAGGACTTTTAAGGTCTTCAATTCGAAACTTTGGTATTACAAATGGTATGGTTTCAAATTGAAACTTAACATGCCATGTAGGACTCTAACAAACTTGTGAATTGGTTTTCAAGCTATTTAGAGGAATCTTGATCTTATTTAGGACTCAAAAGAGTTCATTAAATTCATTTCAAGTTGTTTAGTTATTACTGAAATTGAGGATTTCCTATAATAGTGAGACTTGAAATGAAAGTTTGAGTCTCTAAATGGTGTTGAATTGATAATAAAGGAAATTGATGTTGTTGGATAATATAAAATAAATGGAACAATTAATGTAAGGAACATTCGAGAAAGTAAAGTTTGAAAAAAAAGGAACGAAGAGCAGACTCTAAAGGAGCAAAGTGTTGAGATGACTTGAGAGCTAACGATTTCATCATGTACGGACTCCTTAGCTTTGATGAAAGCTTTGGAGTAGTAGTGTTGGATCAGAAGCCTAAGTAACTCCACTTTAGTGACACTAAGCATTTATAGTCTCAGGGTCAGTGAAGTCGACCACCACCTTTAGAGACTTGTAAATGAGTTACGTGTCGAAGTAGAATCATTCTAAAAGTTAGATGCCACTTAAGTATAAATCCTACGAGATTGTACATTTCAAGAATTCTCACCTGCTAAAACGTACTGCAAGGAGTACATGATACTCGAGATATGACTCTATTCGGGCTGGGTGTGCTTTTACAGGTCACGACCCACCTGAAACATCTCCAGTTTAGGCAGGGCCTATAGTGGCCGAGGAGGCGTAGGTTCAGATTGAACTCGCACTTCCTATATGAGACACTACATGGGGAGATGTTGAGCTCGTCGACTGATACGGGAGTTAGAGTAACGACTGAGGCGAGGTAGTCTTGCGAGTTTCGGCGACATCGCCCGGGAAAGTTTTACGATGGTACGGATATCAGAGCAGCAAAGATTCATGACGTTTTGGCCACACCAGATCATATGAGGCCAAGTATTGCATCAACTTCGTTGTTCGGCGAGGTCGATGTCTGGTTGCGCATTACGGTGGCGTCGATGTGGATGCTCAAGGATTGGGCTGAGTGCAAGGATGGGGAAGTACATTCATCATATAGTTCGTAACCTGAAGAGAACTGAAAACTCAAACCATTATGGGTTTTGGTTGGGTGACGACGGCTCCGAGCACAGTATAAGAGGCTTAAGCGAAGGCTATGGCTGGCGAGAGCTTTGAGAGCACATGCATCGGAGTACCAGTCGCGTTATCGGCATCGTTACATTCAGTGCGAGGGTCTGGAGATAATCAAAGGAAAACGAGGATTAGATGGTCGTGGCAAATAGATCAACCTCATAGCGTATTACATTTCCACCATGTGCGGCGTGTATGGCGCCAGTGTTAGATGGTCCAGCGCAGAGTTACGCTAATACATTACAGCAACCAACACCGTCAAACCTTAGCAAAGGCTAGAGACAGGGTCAAAGATCTAGTCGAGTGCACTGACAAGGACAGCGATCTAGTCATGCACAGGAACAAGGATTTGGACATGTTCCATTTGGATCGGGATTGGGCGTATGGACAGCCAGGTACAGCAGAGCCAGAAACATATGAATGCTATTGCTACGTCAGGTCCGACTACTATCCATCGTAACCTGATAGAGGGTACGAGTTGGGTTGAGACTCACTCAATTAGAGAGACTCATTTACATTCTCGCGGGCATACAACGGATATTCGTATGTTAGTGACAGTGGATCATGTGATTAAAATGTTCATTCGTATTCCAATATATGTGGCGAGGATGTTGCCTTGACATATATTGATGGGAGGAGGCAGATGGTGTGTTCATTGCTTGCAGGTCATGGAGGAGCCCAGCTCGTCACGGAGGAGCCCAACTTGTCGCGGAGGAGCCCAGCTCGTCTCGGAGGAGCCCAGCTCGTCTCGGAGGAGCCCAGCCCTACAGAGTAAGATGGGGGTATGGCCTTGGGCGAGTATGACCTTGGGCGAGTATGACCTTGGGTCCTCAGTCATAACACACTATCGAAGTGCGTAAATTTCGAGGACGAAATTCTAATTCGTTGGGAAGACTGTAACGGCCTGAAAATTTGACTTGTGCCACGTGTCAGGTCAAGGTCGTATGTGAGATCCACTCGTCGAATATGTATGTCCGAATCTTGAGTTGAGACACCGAGAATGTTCAATTTAACATTTTAATGCTAATTGTTGACAAATGTATATGCGTGGAATTCGGTGAGCCGAAACACGAACGAGGACGTGCCTCAAGTCGCGTGTCAATGTGGACCGAGGTAGCGGGGCGCCTCGAGTCGCGTGTCGACGTGGACCGAAGTAGAGGCGTAATGTGGCTATACTGATTTTAACGTGGTCACATCAAAAAGAAAAAAAATGTTTATATATATGTATATATATGAATAAAATATATATATATAAATATATATACATATATATATATATATATATATATATATAATCGATAAAAAAGAGGAAAATAAGATCGGGAGAGAGAGTGATGGAAAGAAGAGAGAGAGAGAGAAAGAGAGCGAAGGGAGAAAGAGAGAGCAAGAGGTCGGAGATCGGCGGTGGCGACGGGGCTCCGGCTCACGGAGAGGATCCATCGGCGGCACGAACGGCCACCGCAGACGAGCAAGATAAGAAGCGGCTC
Source organism: Stephania yunnanensis (assembly GCA_039657365.1). Lineage (NCBI taxonomy): Eukaryota > Viridiplantae > Streptophyta > Magnoliopsida > Ranunculales > Menispermaceae > Stephania > Stephania yunnanensis. The sequence continues at coordinate 39,256,903 of CM077587.1, forward strand.
GCGGACGAGGGAAACGACATGCCGGGAAGAAAGCGATGGCGGTCTTTGCGCAAAGACTGGGAGGCGGCGGCGGAGTCACCGATGGAGGCGGCGGCGGCCGTGGTGCGACGATGGCGGAGCTAGCCGGCATGCGGCGGCGGCGGCAGCGACGACGCTGCAACGACAACGAACGTCATGGCGAGGAATCAAGGCGGCGGGGACGACGCAGCGGCAAGAACGCGGACAAGAGAATCATCGACGCAGCGGCGGCGGCGATGCGCGCTGTGGTGGTGCGGCAGCAGCTTGGTGGTGCGACAACGACACTGGTAGCGGCGGTGGCACGACGGAGGTGCCGGCAGCGACGCGGTGACGTCGATGGCGCGGCTTCGACGTCCCCGCGGTAAACAACGCGATGGCGTTATCGGACCGGTCGGAGGCGTCACTTCGATGAATTTCGAAGACGCGATGGAGGTGATGTGTACTTCACCTAAAATTGAGTTGTGATTTGAACGATTTAAGTAAAATAGGCCTAAAATGTCTAAATGGACACCAGGGACTTAGGAGTCGGGTGTCGGGTGCGCAAATCGAGACGCGAGCGAGTCGTTTTGAGGTTCGTGATTTCTAGAGGTAAGTAAACCAATTAGGACTTGTACAGTAGTTTCCTTTCATTCTATTGGCTATTGTTAACTGCTTTGTGATAGTTTCCTTTTATACTTGTTGATTACTGCATGGTGATAGCTATCTTTGCAATTGTTGTTGGTCGAGTGGTCCATTGGCAAGTGAGTCGTGGTTACTGTTATCTGCGATATGAGAGTGTTAGGGAAGGGAGGCAGGGGTCTTGTCCTAGATCCGGGTCTATGAATGTCTCATAGTCGCAAGGGTTAGGGCTGGGAGGTTGGGGTCTCGTCCTTAACCCGAGTCTGCTGGGTTTTTGCCGCGACTCAACGACATTTTGGTCGGGACTCGTTGTTTGTTTTGTTTGTATTTCAATTGACTTGTTGATGGATTGTTTACAGTCTTTTATATTCATGCGTTATCTGTTCATTTCTTTCAAATTGCATGAATTCTACTGTTTTAGTTATTTTGAAATGTTGTATATGTCCTACTAGATTTACTTACCTGGGCTCGTCGATTTTGGGTTTGACTGAGTGCAGGGTCGTAGACGAGTAGCAGAGGGAAAGCTCCATTGCTAGGTGAAATTTTGTATATCATGTATTACTCTCCTCTAATGATACATTTATGTTGGGTTCCACAATTAGGTTGTCTAACTTTTTGATATTAGTGTTGAGTTATTAAATGTAGTAATTGCTTCCGCTAAATTGTAAAACTTGCAAAATATTAATAACTCAACTTAAAATTGTGAATTTATGTATAATGAGGGATTGGAAGGCTGACTAGGTCTGCGTTGACCTTGCGCGACTGGCTTGGGGTTTCACGTGGGCTTAGGCCAGGCGGGGCCCAATTTGTGAAAAATTGGGGCCGTCACATTTAATGCCGAAATAGATATGTTTTAGATGCATATTGTTATTCATTAATTCTTTGATATTAGTTTATAATTGATGTGTTTACAAGGATCACTTACTGAGCAAGTCGGAGCGCTCATTCCCCAATTTATATTTCAGGTTAACGACCTGCGCTTCGACTTTGGAATGAAGAATATTAAGAGTTTGCAATCTTCTATGCGATGAATTGTTTTTCCTACTATTTATATATTATATAGAATTACTATTTTGTAATAAACATGATTGGGATATAGTTTTAGAACTGAGGTTTATGTCGGTTTCTGTATATCTTATGTTTTATTGAAAAAGTTTTAATTCCATTGCGTTTTCAATTGCTTATTCGCGATAAGGTATATTGTATTGTGATTATCAGGTATGGAGGACATTTGTATTATTACTCTAATTGAGTCTAACTAGTATACCAGGGCTAAATTAGGGTTTCAAGCCGGGTATCGTCCTAACTGAGTTAGAGGATGTTACAACTTATATAGGAAAAATTGTTTAAAAGCTCATCTTTCAAGACAATGATGCAAGACATGGAAATAACATAGGGCTAGATTGTGTATTCCTAGACTTATGTATGTTTTATTATTTCTAAATTTTCAATTATTTACTTTCTTGTATAGTTGATTTTAGGATAAAACCCTTTCGAAAACCCCATATTTACATTTCTATTTTTTGAGCTCAATTTGACTTAATCATGTGGATTTGACCCCGTGCTTACCTCTACTACATTCCAGTAGGATTGGTAACCTTTTACAGGTTATATTTGACACGCACAACACCTGATCACATTCTTTTGGTCATGCGTCGCTAGAACACGTGTATGCTACCAGCAATCTCGCGCTAGTTCTAGAACATTAACTCTCGATTTCTCAGAGTTCTCATCTAATTTTGCAAGATTGACCCATCATGGCTATCTCTGTCTTATCCGCATACATGCCAGTAAGATCCTTTGCAGGTAGCTCTGGGCTCTAGTTCATTCTATCATTATACGCGAAACACTACATTTTTTCTAAGGCTCATCTGTTCTCTGCCCATATTCTTAGTCTCTCTATGGTATCTCGTATGATTGTTTTGTTTATATCTCGTTCCTTTTTCCAATCCACATATCCCGACACCTTCTTGGTGCTTTATATGAGTTCATCGGTAATGGTCCTATCAGGGTAAACATCTAGCTCTAGACCTATCATGAGAACTCGGTCATATTTATAAAATTCAGGGATCATTAAGGGAAAAGAAATCCTTCATTTTTCTTGGTAGTCATGGCCTTCCTAATTGAATCATAAATTATTTTGCCAACATCAATATAGCTTATCCTTTGAACAATGTGTTATAAAAGAGGCGTATTATAGTTCACAATTTGTAGTGTTGTAAACTTGGTTGTAGGCTCACATTGTTGAAAAAACTCTGAGCTTCAGTGGTTTTCTTAAAGTTCTTGGTTTGTATATGTTTTAGTTACCTATCCTAATCAAAAAGAAATCCATCCCCCAAAATTTCTTCTAAACCATTTCTAACAGTTTTGCTGGCAATTATGTGTCTAAATCCATACTCGGGTTTTGGGTACTCATTATTTTGTCTCCTACAAAAGTTTGATAAACCATAGTAATGGTTTATTCTTGCAGGTGAGTAGTTCATTGCTCTTCCTCGGACTACGGCTATTTCTTTGTCATCATCGTCGTGTCCATTTGCGTAAAACTCATGCACTAGTAGCATGATCATATCAGGAACATTGAAATGGGGAACTATTACAATATTTATAGGAAGAATAAGGTCGTGTAAATAAAGTAAAAGCAAATAGATAGACAGATAGTAACATAAGTGCTATGGGCATGGTAATTGAAGGGAAATACATAAGACCTTCACAAATCTTCAGATATTGTGTGAATATAGAGCATGCATTATTAGGCAATGGCAACTAGTAAAACACTAGATTTTTTCTCCTTCGGTGTATAAGGATCATGGATTTGAATGAATATATATGTCTAAGTATTAAAGGTTGCACACTACAGACCTCACAATTCTCCTAGACTCGAGCCACCCATTTAAATCATTTTATATATTATCTAAATATAAAGATTAAAGAAGATAACGAACCTCGTGGTTTTAATGATATCGCTTACCTTTTTATTAATCAAATAAAGATATCATTGAGGACTTTCATCCGTGCAGTGGTTATTAGATTCAACATTAGTATCCGTCAAACCTTTAACTGTACATCGTTATCTATGCTTGTGTTGGGATTTGCACATGTGGCTATTGGATTGAGACTTTAATTTCATTCAATATCTTTTTGTTAGTAGTTTTGTTTCCTCGAGAATTGTAGGTTTTGTTCCCCCATTCAGTTTTTTTAGGTTTAGAGTTTGTAAGCAAGCAAATGGGCTATATATTCTGACATATCTATTGTTATACCAAAAGATCTCGGTGTTGAATAAAATATGATTACAACCTTGTTTGGGTTTCTAACGTGGTGTCTGGCGCCAACCGCACTGACTAATCCAAATTCATACAATTTTAACCTTTTTATAAGAAAAAAGATAATTAACGTCAAAAAAGTTCAATCATAACAACTTTCTATTCAAACCGGTCGAGTATTTAGGACATGTACAATCCACAAAAAGCAAGTTCGGTTTCATTTTGTCATATTTGGCTCTCGAAGGCACTACTATTAGGGCCTAAACCCGTTAAAATGGATAAAAAAAAAAGATAAAAAAATTTTTAAGATCAATGGTTAGTTAGCACAATTGAAAGCAATGAGTTATTGTCCCTTAATTAGTGTATCGAATTTGAGTCTTTAGAATAGAAATACCAACGTAAAGAGTGTTGGAAAAATGTAATTCAAATATGTCAAAATATTTTAATTAATCAAATTTCATATTGTTAATTAAGTGTGTAATGAGTAGTAACATTATGAGTACATGAGTAGTTACAAAGGCACTAAATTAGCGGGGCAGTTAGCTAACTAAATGAAACACATATATATAGGTGTGTGTAGCAATGCTATGTAATTAATCGAATCAATGTAATCAAATTATGGCAGTATGACTTGTTTTTTTGTTTTTATTTTTTTTTGTTTACAAAAATTCAACATGGTTTCAGAGCCGATGGTTCAATTATGAGGCGTATTTCATTCAAGAAGTTGAGGCTAATTCGTGGAGAGGTGCTGTGAAAAAAGTGAAGAAAATGGTGGTATCCGAGAAGCTCCAACATGAGAGTGCGTGTGCTCCGATGCCATCAATGATGAATTGATTTTTGATCGTGTATGACACGATGAAGGTGGAAGCTGGTGACCACTGAAGAAGATATGCTTTAGAATGTGATGAGATGTGCATCAGATGGTATTTGGAGACAAGTGCTCTAAGAAGGGTGATGACAACAACATCATCATTAGGAAGACTAGTGCTTCATAAAAACTAGTAGCAAATTGATTGCTCGAAGAGAAGTGCTTCGTAAAAGTAATTTGATGTGTTATATTTAATTTTTAACATATTCAAATCGAGAGAGAATGTTGGAAAAATGTGATTCAAATATGTCACTCATATTGTTAATTAGTGTGTAATGGGTAGCTACATTATGGGTACATGGGTAGTTACAAAGGGTACACTAAATTAGTGGGGCAATTAGTTAACTAAATAAAACACCTATATATAGGTGTGTGTAGCAATGCTATGTAATTAATTGAATCAATGTAATCAAATTATGACAGTATGATTTGTTTTTTGTTTTTAATTTTTTTTTGTTTTAAAAAATCCAACAAAGAGCTCCCCTCACTTATACAATGCGCGACTCGAGGTAAACTTAGAGTACTCGGATAGTTTGGATACTAAGTGGTTTAAACAACCAACAACAACAACAATATAACATCATTCTCAAATTAATTAGGGTCGACTACTCGGATCAAACACCAGGTGGTTTAGACAAAAAACAAAGAAAGAAAATTTTAAGACACAAATGAACACCCATAAAATATTACTTTATTTTATTTGAAAACATACCCATAGATACATATATATATGCGCTCGCGCGTGTGGACAACCCACCTTTTATTTTTATTAGTGTACTGCTTCATACATGCAGGAAAACCCACCTTTTATTTTTATTAAGGTACTTTTTCATACATGCAAACCGGTGTGGTGGGATCATTTTATATTTAGTGGCCAGTGCTCATGCCTTGTGGAGATGCGAGTCAAGAGTGTTGACGATTTTATTAAGCAGTTCGAGATAGGGATGAGGGTGAGGATGGTCTTCGTGTTCCTTCTCATACACAATGTGCCATTTCACCAGGCTTCCATTGTTGCCCATGGGAACGACTTCCAGTATGATATCAAAACTCTTGTACATATGTTTCAAGTCTCCTTCGAAAATGCTATAAGTTATAGTCTTGTTTATGTCGTCAATGGATTTGATAGTTTCCTTGGCAACCAAAACTTCCGAACCTCCTATACACGGGTTTAAAATCAAGAGTTAATAGAAAAATGAAGTCTAATGTTTTTATCTGAAACCAAATCATGAAATATCAAACTACAAAAATAAGAAACGATCCATAAGAAATTATGTTATTAGGTCAAAATGGACAGTGATAAAAACATACAAATATCTCATAAACCGGTTTCATGTCATCCTAACTAATTGATAATCATAAATTGTTTATACCTAAAGTGTATTTCCAAAGCCTGATTGTGCCAACACTTTTTCCATCTCCGTGCAGCAATTCACAACTCTTGTAATACTCGGGAAGGATATGAGGAAGTTGTGCAACATCCTTCTTCATGAACTCATAGAACTTGTCAGTAGGACAACTCACCTCACAGGCTAATTCAAGCTTCTCAACTTGAGCCATATTGAAGCAAATTCACAAAAACTAGCTTGGTAGTTGGTAGCAGTATAATGGTGTACAATCTAAATAAATTTGAATGGAAGTGAGAACGCAAATTAAGAGTCCTTCACTCCCCTTTTATAGCCAACTAAATGATTTTAGTTCTATGCTACCAGTCTATGACTACTTTCACTCGAAATAAAAAATAAAAAGTACAGAAATAACACCGACAAATTAATAATTTGCTAATTGTATGCTAAGCAATCTTAATAATGCATGTACGGAAATTTCTTTTGATTATATACCACAATAGTAAAGTGAAATAGACTAGCAACTACTTGTCCACTAACTACACATTTGAGAAATAAAAATAAAAAAGCAAATGCAAATGCAAATTCAAATGCAATTAATTTACCCCAAATAATTGGTTTAAATACAATTTGCTCCGATGTGATTGTCCATTGGAAAAATATTGAAATATGTACGCACACACCTAGATGCATATGATTTAATGGACTCTAATATATAACTATTTAACAAATTTATCGTAATGGCCCTAAGCCCCAAGGCTAGATGCATATGATTTAATGTAATCTAATATATAACTATTTAACAAATTTATCGTAATGGCCTTAAGCCCCAAGGCAAATCAGCCGCCGCTTCATCATCAAATACATCACTAAGCCATGTCAATCACTGCATGCTTATCGATGACGATCTGTGACCTTATCCTTTATTAGTTCTACCTTTTTGTCATGCTAACTTAAATAATTTCAAGCCTTAATTTGATAATTGGCATGAAGTGAGAACGCAAATTAAGAGTCCTTCACTCCCCTTTTATAGCCAACTAAATGATTTTAGTTCTATGCTACCAGTCTATGACTACTTTCACTCGAAATAAAAAATAAAAAGTACAAATAACACCGACAAATTAATAATTTGCTAATTGTATGCTAAGCAATCTTAATAATGCATGTACGGAAATTTCTTTCGATTATATACCACAATAGTAAAGTGAAATAGACTAGCAACTACTTGTCCACTAACTACACATTTGAGAAATAAAAATAAAAAAGCAAATGCAAATGCAAATTCAAATGCGATTAATTTACCCCAAATAATTGGTTTAAATACAATTTGCTCCGATGTGATTGTCCATTGGACAAATATTGAAATATGTACGCGCACACCTAGATGCATATGATTTAATGGACTCTAATATATAACTATTTAACAAATTTATCGTAATGGCCCTAAGCCCCAAGGCTATATGCATATGATTTAATGTAATCTAATATATAACTATTTAACAAATTTATTGTAATGGCCTTAAGCCCCAAGGCAAATCAGGCGCAGCTTCATCATCAAATACATCACTAAGCCATGTCAATCACTGCACGCTTATCGATGACGATCTGTGACCTTATCCTTTATTAGTTCTACCTTTTTGTCATGCTAACTTAAATAATTTCAAGCCTTAATTTGATAATTGGCATGAAGATTATAAGTTAGAAAAGATTTACAATTTAAAAGATTTATTTAAGTGAATAAGTTATATCGGAACTCTTAAAAGCATGCAATTATAATAAAAAAAAATAAAATTTGCATTAATCAACAAGCTTATAGTATGGAAACTCAGCATGAGATACAATATATATCATCGGCAAGTACAAAAATGTAGTGTATATATATATATCGGGTACTCAAGTCCTCTAAACAACCCAACAAAAACAATAATATAATAAAGGCAAAACATATTTTTTGGTCCTTCAACTTTGATTATTTTATGCTTTTGGTCCCTGAACTTTTATTAGTGTACATTTGGTCCGTGAAATTTCATTGTTGTACATTTGATCCCTGAACTTTTAAGTTTTTTATGCTTTTGGTCCCTGAACTTTGAGTTTTTTTCTATTTTGGAGGAAAATTAATTTTTTCGACTTTTGTTGGTCGATATGAGTCGTTCGATTCAATAATATAATCCACTTCACTCTTCTTGACTAGTCACACGACACTTTTGTTACCTACATTGGTGGAATTTAACACTTTAAATGGTGGAATGACTAAATGTAGAATCATTGTGAAAGTTCAAGGACCAAATGTGTAGTAATAAAGGTTCAGGGACCAAATGTGTAGTAATAAAGGTTAGGTTCAGGGACCAAATGTGTAGTAATAAAGGTTCAGGGATCAAAAGCATAAAAAACATAAAGTTCAAGGACCAAATTATTAGTTTTGCCTATAATAAATGTCAAACACCTACATAAAAAGTCGTTGAAGCTTTCCTAGGAAAGCCTAAAGCATCAGGGAAGCCGACTGCCCACCTTTCAGCCATATGAAGCACTAAAGCACCTTCCCTACATCATGCCAAGCAAGAACTTGCTTCTGTTTGTGCTGGAACACCCTTGCTCGCTACTAGAGCTGTCGCGAGTTCTTCAGCCTATAATATCAAAAGGTAGCATTCAAAAATTGCTAGCCACTTCATCGAAGCCCAATACACAAATAGAAGAAAAATGCATTACTGATTTACCTTGCAAGCATAGGCATTCATTATCTGCTCAGCATTTTCTTCTTGGTACTTAGCAATTTTTGCTTCAATTACAGCAACATCTCTGCCTTCGATTAAATCACACAGCTATACACGAAAAAACACACATTTCACAATTGAGCTCAACTTTTAAAGAAGAGAAATTCTATCTAAAAACCTTACTCATGTCCTCCACTTCTTCCAAGTAAACATTGTATTCTCTCAAAGATGGGAAGTCCGGCACATAAATACTTTTTCAAAGATACTAAGCAATTGCAGTTAATTATATTGACATTGTTTTCATATTACAAACCTAACTTCTACTGACTAGTCTCCAATTAAAAAAAAAATAAAAAATTGTAACGAGGAAAAAAATCTCAAGCATTCACTGTTACTAAAGCTACTCCCTACTAGAGATACAAAAATATGAAGACATTATGGTAACTGGCAAGTTAAATCCTTTTTCAAGTTCATTAGCAGAAAATTCTCAACTAGTACATACATTCTCCTTAAAGGAATCGGATAGCAATGCGGCATAACTCAGTAATATTAAGTCATCCAAATGTCGTTCCTTGAACAAAATCTTAAATATTGGTGCAAGGTTCCAAAAATTGTATTTATCAAAGTTACATTCTACACTGATTTCAACAAACCAGATTGGTTCCAATCACATATAAGTATTTTAGTACTTTCGTTTAATAAAACAGTCCAATTTCTGAAATGGCTTCAGAAAGTGAACCATTCTCTTTGTATGTCGCATGCTAAGTTCAAATATGAAATCTTTCATGTTTTTCAAATAATGAATCAGCAAAAAACTCAGTTTTAGTTTTTCCTTACACTCTTCCAATTTCAACAGATCCTCATAACTTGTGGTTCCTTGCGATTCAGAACTAGCAAATAACACCCATACTCATGCCAATATTGTATCCTTGTTCAATTCCTTCACTCAAATACATAAACAGGGGTGTATTCAATTAAGATTTCAATAGACTTTTAGTTACTTTTATAAGTGGATTACTTTTTTGAAGTTTATAGAATTTCGTAGACTTTTAAAGACTTTGATGAACTTTTACGTGAACTTCATTTTGATGATTTTTATCAACATTTAAGATTTTTAGTGACTTTTGTGAACTTCTTAAACATGATTTTGACGATCGGTCAGGTATAATTATATTGCTTTTTCTTAATAACTATTACTAATTTTTTTGAAAGTATTTTTATATTTTAATAAAAAAATCATATATACATATTAATGAGTTACTATCAAAATAGTAACATAACAAATAAGTAAATAAATATCAACAAAACAAATAGGTAACTGACTCATCTTTTAGGGGCAAAAAAGAATAGGTAAGATCATTGTGTAAAAATTTTGCACTTTTTTGACTTAAGTAAAAAAACTAATATTTTTTCCTAAACAATGATTGTTTAAATTTCTTAAAATGCACTTCTTGCATTTGAAAAAAAAAAGATTATTTTCTTCAAAAATAATAATATTACACTTTTTGAGATTATAATTATGCACTTATAAACGAAACTTCTTTGTAAAAAAAATCGTATAAAAATGTACGATGATGCAAGAATGACATCTTATATATTAATAACATCATCAGTTTAAAGAATTATATGGACTGGAATTCAGGTTTTACCGAATGAAGATTCCTAGACATATAAAATTAAGGGAAAGGGATTTTACCAAATGAAGATCGATTGAGCGTGTGGATTGTAATATCACAATTGTACCTTGTAAATTTCAGTTGAATTCAATGCACAAACTGAAGCAAAAACCCAAATTTGTCAAAGCTCCTCAATGCCCTGCACAAAAGTTTACACTGGCTCAAAATCTAGCCAATAGTTTATTCAAGAACTAAGACTTTGATACTAAATTTCTTACTACATTAAAATTACATAACATCAGAATTCACACCTTTAATCGAACAAAACAAGCACATCAACGAACCAAAAACGCTGAGAAACAACCAAAAGAAATTCACAACAACAACCTACACCATCCCAAAACCCTAGCATTCAAATCCAGGGAACATATTCATGACTAGCAGAAGAGAGGAAGTGAGGGATGATGATGGAGACGCATAATAACACAAACTCTAAATCGATCGAAGCTTACACAGGTGATGATGACGCCGCGCATGAGATCTGAGGTACGGGCGAGAGATAAGGAAGGAGATCTGATGCAAGAGAGATCTGATAAGCAGCGACGGCGAAATCTAACGAGGTTGTGCACAACACCAACAAAATTTGAAACGCAAATCACACAATCATCCAAAACCACACAACCAAACAATCACAAAAACACACAAATATTGCACCTTTCCGTGAACCGGTGACGAAGGTGCTCAAATCGTTGCCTAGCACCAGCGCGAACGTTGAGTACTTCCTGCTCGCTCGCGAATGCCTCGCCCCCTTCGCCACTGTGAAACCCCAGTCACTCTCGATCGATCGATCGATCGAACCAACCCTAATTTCGAAATGTTGGTGTGTTGGTGAGATTGAGAAGGCGAGGTCGAGGGGTTTAGGGTTTTTTCTCGCAAGAGGAAAAGGTCGAGAGTGAGGAACAGAGGTCGAGAGAGTTTCGGGTTTTGCAGTGGGAACGCGAGATCGAACGCGCTTCCCCAGTTTTCGCTGTACAACTACTTAGATAACGCCTACCGTCATATACACATGTCTTTCGTGTCGGTAATTTTAAACCGTCATTAACTGTTGTGTTATTAAAGCTCATTTATGTTTCAGTGCCCACCTTGGAGGTAGTACTAGCTCGACAGGCTAACACGCGTGCCTAATGTCGTGGATCTGACTTGAGTAGTAAGAAAAGATAGTATAAACCCAACCATACCTAAGAACACTAAAATGCGATCATTTGATGTGCAAACTTAGATTAATTTGTTTTTGCCCGCTCGAGCCGCGCCCTCATGAAACTTTAAAGTATTTTGATATTTTTACTTGAAAATGAGTTGTTGGCCTAATCCCAGGTAAGCTCAATTCATATTGGGCTTAGGTGGACCACATAAAATAAGATTCGTGTCAAACAAAAAATTATATTAAGAAATTTAAATAGAATAATAAACTACAATTGTAAGATTTGCAATATAAACTAATAAGATATTGCAAAGTTTTATGAGAAATAAGTTGAAATATATGATTTTTTGTCAAACAATAAAAAATATATTAGATTGACTTCTTAATAATATCCCCTTCTCCCAAGTTTTTTCTTAATTATTTTAAGGCTTAAAAAACAATGAAAATGAGGCAAAAAGCTTTAAAATTTTTACTTTTACGCAGCATTTTGTGATTACTTATAATTTTTTCCTTAATTAATTGAGTATTTTTCATAACATTCTAACTGCAACTTGAAATTAAGTTTTGTAAAACTCTGATGAAAGTACACATTAATACATTTCTAACAAGTGCTTATGTGACACACTTAGAGTTAGTAAAAAGTTTTATGATTTTTTTAAATTCTCACTTACCAATCAATTTTCCTATAAAGAAACTTACTATTTGGTTTTAACTATTTTACATTATTTAAATGATAAAATTATTCACCCAATACACTCCAACTCATTCGTAATACCACCGATATTATTTAGGCTATATTTGTAGTCTATAGGAATCGCGTCACCATAAGGGGGGCATGACATGATATGAGGGGCGGAGAGGTGCTCGGGGGCAAGGTACTACAAGGGGTCCCAGGGCGCGAAGGGACGGCCACCCACCCTACCCCCCTTTAGTTTTGTCCCTGATACCCAACCTCATCGACAAGTGACCCGAATCACCGACGCTCGTGGAAGTAAAGTAATAAATCAGCGCATAAACAACAAAGACAATAAGTGTAACACAATGTAAAAACTGGAAAATAGGATTCTCTACATATAAAAATAGTAAGTAAGTAAAAAAAGGCAGAATCCATTTCTAAGCAAACATTTCCATTCATTAGGAAAAAATGAAATTCATTTCCCGGCATACCTTTTTAATCCTTAGTATCGGTTCGCCTTATTGACCATTTATAGGATTCTCTACATATAAAAATAGTCAAATCACAGTATGTTGCCCCGAATCCCATTCCAAAATTCTATATTAACTAAATATAGTAATTTACAAAGCATAAGCAATAAGAATATGAGTCTCACTTACCTCGATTAGGTTTCGTTACAATTTCCTAACTTTTCTAGGTCACTCGACCTTTCTCGGTGTTCCAAAACATATCATAAACCATTTGAGGTTAATATAGGTCTAATATCATATATTTAGAACCCCTACGTCTGTCCCAAAAACCTCAGGAAATTTCATTCTAAACTCAGGACAGTTGCTTTCTAAGGTGGAAGCGTGCTCCCTTATTTGGTGGGGCACGCTCTGCCAACTAGGTTCCTGACAATTCATGAAGGGAGCGCACCTCCCTGCTACAGGGAGCACGTTCCACCTTTCACTGTCTCGATAGTGAACAAGGTAGCAGTCCTGTTCAATCCACAACATCAACAACAATCCTCAAATCACTCCCCACAACATTAAGGAGGACCTCTAATGAGGTATAACCTCATTTGCAATCAATAACAACAACAATTAACACAAAATTTATCACCTACATCAATAATTCAACTTGAACAGTAAAACTAAACTTATCAAGGTGATGATATCTAATTAGCAAGGGTTTAATCAATTCAAATAAAAAAGAAACCTCTTATGATCAACTCATTCAAGATTAAACCCTCAGCTGCTTACTCTCTCTCACTCGATTGAACAATGATGATAAGTTTGAAGCTTTTGCTATATATATATTCTACTCGAGATACGCATTGCGACATCTCGAGGCTAATCAAGTGAGCATTGTGCTAAAGTGACATTGCTTATCATGACACACATCTTAACACGATCATCATTTATACTCATCTCAAGGCGATCCAACGGTCCATATAAATCAAATTAAACGTATAGTTTTAATTATATATATATATATCATGTGTATTGACATGCCTATGAGTATTCTTGAGCGTACACATTCATTTCACAACCCCCGCGTCGCATTTAGTGTACCAACAATTTATTATTTAATTGTTTATTTTCAATTATAGGCTTGTTTATAAATTCATTTTTATACTACAACCTATAAATTCATTTAAACATACCATGCAAATACCAATCATTACAGAAACTCATGCACACGCTAATTGAGGTATGATGGACTTAACCACGAGCCTAACTCGGGTTAATTACGATTCGGGTTAACACCAATCACCAGCTTAAGGTAACTGATCATTATAATTTAAGGGTGGGCAAATTGCAGTTTGGTTGTGAAAACCATCAAACTTCCATCAAATCGGGGGTTCACAGTTTAGCCGTTTTGCAAACCACTACCAAATTGCGAACCTTCAAAATCATAACCAAAACGACCGCGGTTTGCATTATTTGGTTGGTTTGGTTTTGCAGTTTCTTGCGATACATTTTCAACAAAAACAACTCACACATTCCATACAAGTCAATTTATGTTCATCAATAATACATACAAATATATATATATATATATATATATATATATATATTCATATATGACTATCCACTAAAAAAACAATGAAGCATACGAACTCAATCAAAATTATGATGCTTAGTTCATTTTCAAAGTTAAAACAACATGAAAATGCTCCAACTCTATTCCATTCGATTCCATTCTATTTCAAGTTTGAGGGTGGTTTTGCGGTTTGGTGAACCGCGATTTTTTATAAATGAAAATCACCCCCAAACCGCATAATCGCGGTTTTTAAGTTTTCTAAACGACATTCAAACCGCTAATTCAAAAAATCAGACCAGACTATGTGGTTTTCAAGTTTTCTAAACCACATCCAAACCGCTTGTTCAAAAAATCAGACAAGACTACGCGGTTTAGGTAGTTTTGCGGAAACCATTGTCCACCTCTAGTTGAGGTCATATGTTAAGTGATTTTTTTTACTAATTAAAGAAATTTCGAACTTTAGTTTAAGTTTCTCCCCTGAATTACTTGTTCGAGGATTTCGAACTTCAGTTCAAATAAATTATAAAAATTAATTCAAAAACATTAATAAAATACCCATTTAAGAACCTACTTAATTTATATGTTACAAATATTATTTTGAACACAATTATTAAGTAATCAACTTATTTAAGCGCCAAAACACTTGGATCTCTCTTGTAAAGGTAGCAATGTTATTTATTATTTTATCATAACATCTACAAAAAAACATCTCATTGTATGATTTACGAGAAATAATTGGAGTTTATAATTAATTAAAATAATGTAGGTAAGACCAGTCAGCAGATGATGATTATGCCTGTGACGTTGGAATAGTACAATTGATGATGTGTTTGATGACGTGAAAATAGAAAAAAGTAAACTATAGTCCGTAGAGATAAAAGATTTATTTGCTCACATAATTGAAAAATAAACCCACCACCTTCTCCCACTTTATTTTCGCACAAGGGAATGGAGCATGAATTTACATAAGTTGTCGAATGAACTTGCTGCAAGTAGAGCGAAGGGATTGATACGTACGTAACACGTATAAAAAACTAGTATCTACAATAAAACTAGGCTAGTTCATATGTTTACTGACACGAGCCTCAAGTATAAAGCTTGACGCAAGTAATAATGACACCAACTAGTGTTGATACCACATTCATCAAATCCACATGGACAATGTGAATGATAATCTATTGTCCAATTAAGAAATTAAGTTAGGAACGGAAATTTGAATTTTTGAAATGTAAATTGATCAACAAAATTAAACTAACTAATTGCAAGGAATTTAAATTTGTGATTTCATAATAGATAAATAGTCCAAGTTGATTTCACCTAGGTTGCATTATTTCTATCCAATTTTATATCACAATCCCCAATTTAAGTGAAAATAGGCGAATTTCCCTAATTTCTCAATTCACCCTGAGGTCTCAACGATAGAGATTCTAACGTCGCACTCAGACTTCATCGATCACTGTGAGTAGCATAAGTGCAACGCCGCATTAGTCTCTAAATTCTAAAGCCTCCCTCATCAACGGCCATCGGTCGATGTACCGCATGTTCAAGGGTTGGATTTTCTACTTTCGGGTTGAAAACCCCAATGGTCATGATGGAATTCAAACCCTAACTTCTACACCTACGTGATCAAGGCAAATATACCATTAATTTCAAGCAGATACAAATTAACACCTCAAACTGAAGAAAACAACATGAATTACATTAGAGTTTTAAAAAAAAAAACAACCCGGGATCCATCGATCGTTGGGACAAAGAGTATTACCCCATAGTATAGCTCAAATCCACACAAAACATGGTAGAAACTAAAGACAACATGAAATCAAACCTGGAAATTGAAGTTGATTCCACAAGTTTGATCTAAATCTCTAGCTTCTACTAGTGTTTCTCTGAAGCAAAAGTTGTCTCTAACCTAATTTTTCAAGTCTCTTTATACCCCTAGGGCAATTCGATCCAAAAAATGGTCTAAAATAAAAAAAAAAAACCTCGTAATATGGGCTTGCTGGCCGTAGTAGGCGCTTGCCTAGGAGATGAGGCGCTAGTTTCATTGCTCACTGCAATTCCCCATTGTGAAATATCATCATTTTATCATTCGCTTCTAGCCTCGCTTTCCTCCTTCTAGCCTCACTTATTGTGCAAACCATTCAATCACCTTCTTTACCTACCACGCACAAAAAATGCCCGAAATTAGTATACACTCATGATTTATTTTGCTGAGATATAAAGTAAATACTACTATAAAACATATAAACTATGCTGCACATCATTTACCATGTACAAACCTTTAAATCCCCAACTATTTGTAGGAGGGGAAACTTTACTCTAATGCCAATGGCAACTACACTTTGACCTTCAAGATCTAATATTTTAGAATGGAAGATGCTAAATAAACCCACTTTAGACACACAATTACACAACTTACTTGGATGTCCAGTGGTGCATTGTTCGATACACTTTGAGATACGTATTTGAGGTATATCGACACACCTTGGTAGGACATACTCACAAGTGAACACACTTGAACACTCGCTCATATCGTAACGGTACCATACACTTCAAAATATATTCACACGCATACGCTTTTCAAACTAACTCAGTTTTTTGGTTCACACATAGGGTGTGTTTGATAGCAAAGAAAAAGAAACAAATCATGGAAATTCGTTTTGTTTTTTAGTATAACCATTTTTTTTTGTGTTTGATACACTTGTAACCGCGTAGAGAAAAAAATCCACCTTCCTAATTTTCCTCATTTATTTTCTCTTATTTTGAGATGGAAATTCGAGATTTTTGGGGTCTAACGAATCTATTTTTGATCGAAACTTGGACTCCTTCTTCTACAAGAACTCTTCCACCAACTTACTCCTCTCAATTCATTAGTTCCGGCTCTTCTCTTTGCGATCTCTGGTTGTTTGATCTCCCATACGATTTCTCTCTGCGATTTCCGTTCTTTGCGATCTGGTTGTTCTCTCTGCGATCTCTCTATTCTCTTTCGTCTCTGCGATCTCTCCGTCTGCGATCTCTGGTTCTTGTCTCTGCGATCTCTGGTTCTTCTCTCCGCGATCTCCGATTCTTCTCTCCACGATCTCTGGTTCTTCTCTCTGGTTCTTCTCTCCGCGATCTCTGGTTCTTCTCCCTTTGTCTCTCTATTCCTCTTTTCATTTTCATAGTTCTGAATTGATTAAGGAGGAGCCTTGTATTGGTTCGACTGTGGGGCGTTGGAAGGTGAGTGTTTCCAATTTGATTTTCAATTTAGGGAATGTTGGGGTGTGTATATGTGACTCGAATATGAGGTTCTTGTTGTTGTTTGTTGTTGATTATGTGACAAAGGAGATAAGGGACCGATTAATGTTCTGCTCACATCTGAGCATGCACGCTTGATTTTGGGATCGATTTCACTGAATTCATAGAACTCCAAATATGACTCTATGAATACCACGAACAGCTCCATCGTGAGCTAGCTGATCTATCGATGGATCAATCCAAGCAAGCAAAGCCTAGATCCGAAATCACTCAATCTGGTTTCGGATCACAGAGATCTCTCATAGCGGGAGCGAAGAAGATTCTTTTAAGTTATCGATAGATTTTTTTTTCCATTAAAGAAGAAAAAAATGAAACTGTTAGGGACTGTTGGGGTGTGTATATGTGACTCGAATATGAGGTTGTTGTTATTGTTTGTTGTTGATTGTGTGACAAAGGAGATAAGGGACCGATTAATGAAGAAGAAAAAAGCAGTTAAAGAAGAAAAAAATGAAACTGTTAGTTCTGGTTAGTTGTATCGTTTCATTAGTTTGGATACCGTATACTTTGTTTCTTCACCTATTAATTATACCTTGATTTGATATGCGTTGTTAGCTTCAACTGCGGCGATGGAACTGTTAGGGGAGATGGATAATGCCTGTGTTATGTTTCTTAGGGAGTTCTTTCTTTCTAGATGTCCTTATATATATATCTCTCTCAATAATTTGAACACCTCAATAATTTGAACTTTATACTTGTTTTGATTCTTCGAACACCTCAATAATTTGAAGTTTGATTTTGAACACCTCAATAATTTGAACTTTATACTTGTTTTGATTCTTCGAACACCTCAATAATTTGAAGTTTGATTTTGATTCATGATATTGTCAGCCATATCATGTTTTGTATGATAAAGTGGTTAACTACTCTGGCAATGGGTGGAGAATCTTTGGAATTCATTGTCGGTTTTGGATTGAGTGTTGGTAGCTGATACTTAGTAGTAGAAATGTAGTAAAAATTTTGTTATTTTCCTTGACTGAATAATGGTTATGCCGAAAAAGCTTTGAGTTTTTTTTTTATAACAACTGTCTTCTATGAATATATTGTTTGTCGTGCTGCATTTACATTGTTACCTAACTTGATGATCTTGTAGTTTATATGCAATTTAATTAACTTTCTGTCGGACTTTCTTTATATGGACTTTCTTTATATACTTTCTTGTTGTTTAAGTTTTACAGTTTTTATCAACTTTTAAGTATGTATTTGTTTTATAAAAATTGATTTACTATCATTCACTCATTCATTACGTTTACATGCATTTACTTAGATGCCTACTGAAGAAGATAGAAAAAAAAACAGCAGCTATAATGATGATGATGTTATTGCTTGATTACGTACAACGTCGTAACTCGTTTAACATACAACCTCGAGTTAATAGAAATGAAGAAAGGAAACTAATATTAAACCGTTTTTACAAAGAATCTGACAAAAACCGTAAGGAACAATTACGATTGAAACGAGGTCCATTCAAAGAGCTTTGCAGAATTCTTCGTACGCATGGGCTAGTTGACGGGCGATGTAAAAGTAAAAGAACAAGTAGCTATGTTTTTATTGATAGTTGGACACGATAATCGAAATAGACGAACAAATTTTGAATTTATTCGTTAGGTGAGACAGATTAGCCGCTACTTCCACGTTGTTACAAAAGCTCTAATCAAGTATGTACAAAGGCGTAGTCAAGCCTGCAAATATAAATAATTCTCCACAAGACAAAGAATCAAACCCAAGTGTTTGGTATCACTATTTTGAGGTAATGGATTTATTTAAGATATTTTTAAAGTTTGTCTTGTAAATAGCATAATAATACATTATAAAAATTTGTGGATATAAACTAAATAAATATTAAAATATTAGGATGCGGTCGGAGCATTAGATGGAACTCATTTCTCATGCACAATACCGATTGAAGAGCAGCGAAAGTACCGTAATAGAAAAGGTTTTACTTCCCAAAATGTCTTAGTGGCATGTACATTCGATATGAGATTTACATACGTACTTGCTGGTTGGGAGGGCTCAGCTCACGATGGTCGTATATTAAGAGATGTTGTTAGGACAAATCGAGTGGATAGACTAACTATACCACCAGGTTAGAAACATTTTGTGTAACATTTGTATAAGTACTATTGTTATTTTTTGTGATTATTTTAACTAATTACAACTACTATGATATCATTTTAATGTAGGAAAGTATTATTTGGTTGATGTTGGGTTCCCTAATGTTCCTGGATTTTTAGCACCTTATCGCAGTACAAAGTATCACTTAAAAGATCAAGTTGGTCGTACACCTAGAAATGGAAGAGAGTTGTTCAACTTTCGACATTCGTCCTTGCGTAACGTAGTAGAAAGAACAATAGGGCTTCTAAAGAAACGATTTGCATTTTTGCGGCACGAACCATTTTATGACGTTAAAACTCAATCAAATGTCATTTTAGCATGTTGTGCGATACACAATTTTTTGAGAGAAGAAGATCCCAAAGATCTATGTGAAGATGATGAAGATATTTATGAAGATGAAGAAGATGATGATAGCCTACAAGAAGATAATATTTCCATACATCAATCTCCAATTTGGATAGCTAAACGAGATGCATTGGCCGAGTTAATGTGGAATGAGTACAACTAGCTTAGACAAGGTTACTGACTAGTTTTAGATGAAATGTTCCATAATGTTGAGCATATGAATTGGTACCTAGTTTGTATGAATTTTTTTATCACTTTAAATTTGATTTCTTTGAAATTTTTCTTAATTAGTGCAATGTTATATCAAGTCTAATGTTAAATATATAGTTTTTCATTTTTTCGTTAAAAATATATACAACTTTAGTATCATGTAAAACAGAGATGGAAGAATCAATTGGGAGCGTGAAAGTAGTATCAAAGGGGCAAGTGAGATGGAATGACCGCATGGATAAGATCATGATTGAAATTATTTTGGAAGAGTACGGATTTGGCAATGCTTCAAGTAATTCATGGAAACCTGAGGTGTATACTCGAGTTTTCCTAGAGTTGCTAAAGCAATTAAAACAACAAGTACACCCAGCTAATGTGAAGGCTAGAATCAAAACATTGAAAGCCAATTACTTCTCTGCAAGGGAGGTAATATCTCAAAGTGGGTTCGGATGGGATCCAAATACACAGCTTGTCACAGCAGATGTTTTGACATGGAAAGAATATCTTTAGGTACATTTTAGGTTTTGTCGGAATATACAATTGTATTAGTGATGTATATTAACTAACTATATTTCTTTGTGTGTTGGTGTGTATGTTTATATGTAACAGAAACATCCAGAAAAAGAATCGTATCCCAGGAAGTGTGTGCCGTACTACGATGAGCTATGTGTCATATTTGGAGATGATCAAGCTACCGGAGGGAATGCAATTACCGGTAACGAGGCAAACATAGAATTACCTTCTTTGGAAGAAATGTGTGAGTAAATTTTGTAGAATAAGTAATTGATTATTTAATTTACAATTTTTTTTTGAACGTTCTTTTTCATTGACTTTGAATGATCAATTTTTTTGAACATAAGAAACTAACTGTTCTGCTATTGGATTCTGGTTACTATCATGCACAATTTGTGAAATTGTAGTAGAAATAATCCATGTCTTATAAGTAATGTTATTATTTTTTGTAGGCAATGCAAATAAGTCACTCCCAACTAAAGAAGTAAAAGATGAGGTCAATCACTCGTCATCTAGTGCAACTCGTACGGGATCAAATGGTCAGAGAACTAAAAGGAAAAAGAGTAGTAACATTGATGCTACTGAGCAAGGACTAACAACAGCTGCCAATAGACTAGCGGATGCATTTGCGCATACAGACTGTGCACGTCTTCAGAAATAGCTTCATAACATTCCTGAACTAAGTCGAGAAGACTTAATGCGTGCCATGCTTTTAGTGGGAGGTGAAGTTAAGGATGCGAATATATTTTTTCACTTGGATGAAGACTTGAAGAAAGATTGGGTGATTTTATATTTGCAGAGGAAATTTTAGATTACTTTTAGAAGTTAAACCATAAGTTTTTTTTTTAATAAATTTTAATACATTGTTTATTTTCTTTCATTTATGTTACTTATCAATTAATTATTGAATGATTTTTTTTGAGTTCATTAATGGTTGTGAAGATAGTTGTTGCCGATTCAATTTCGGTGCGTAACCTTGATTAATTGTCCACTTGATTTAATTTTAGTATGTATTCGTAATACTGCAAAAAAATGAAAAAAATTACATTAGTTATCAAACAACAGAAAATTGAAAAAAAAAATTCTCACGTGCAATCAAACAGCAATGAGAAAATTCTTTTAAAAAAAATTTCTACAGAAAATTTGCCTAAGTAAATACGTTTTTCTCATTGAAAATTCTCTTTGCTATCAAACACACCCTAAGAGTTTGATACTAAATTTCTTACTACATTAAAATCACATAACATCAGAATTCACACCTTTAATCAAACAAAACAACCACATTAACAAACCAAAAACACTGAGAAACAACCAAAACAAATTCACAACAACAACCTACACCATCCCAAAACCCTAGCATTCAAATCCAGGGAACATATTCTTGACTAGCAGAAGAGAGGAAGTGAGGGATGATGATGGTGACGCATAATAACACAAACTCTAAATCGATCGAAGCTTACACAGGTCATGATGAAGCCGCGCAATAGATCTGAGGTACGGGCGAGAGATAAGGAAGGATATCGATGCAAGAGAGATCTGATAAGCAGGGACGGAGTGATCTAACGAGGTTGTGCACAACACCAACAACATTTGAAACGCAAATCACACAATCATCCAAAACCACACAACCAAACAATCACACAAACACACAAATATTGCACCTTTTCGTGAACCGGTGACGAAGGTGCTCAAATCGTTGTCTAGCACCAGCGCGAACGTTGAGTACTTCCTGCTCGCTCGCGAATGCTGTAGAGTTATGTATGTACTGTATAGTGTATAGGAACTGTAATGTATTGTATCATATGCTGGTGTATATTGTATCATAGGTACATGTTAGTTTAGATCAGTTGGTTATGACAAGGGTATGTAATGTACACCTTCTATGTATGTATATAAGTAATGTACACTGTAATTTCGAGGTTGTAATGAATAACTGATTGAATACAATTTCAAGCTTCTTCTTTGTTGATTCAATGAGTTGTTACTTTGATGATCAATTGATCATCTGATCCTCTGTTTCTGTTTCTGGTTTGTTAATTGTACATGGTATCAAAACAAGTTTTTCACTGTTCTTGATCTGTGTTGAGTTTGATTACTTGAGTGTTTGATCATGGCATCCAGTCATGGTTCTTCGAGTTCTTCGATTCGAAATGTAGCAGGAAGAGCTCCTGATGCTGGCGATCTTGGTGTAGAGAGTCCTTATTTTCTTCAAGGATCTGATCACCCTGGTATGGTACTTGTTTCTAACATTCTCACTGGTTCGAATTATCTTTCTTGGAGTAGAGCTATGTTGATTGCTTTAGGTGTGAAAACAAAGATTGGTTTCATTGATGGAAGATGTATGAAGCCAGATTCAACTGATTCCAATTTGGATCGGTGGATCAAAGTGGATTATATGGTAACTTCTTGGATCTTGAATTCTATTTCAAAAGACATTGTTGAGGCATCTCTTTATACAACTTCATCTTTTGATCTATGGAATGAGTTGAAAGAAAGGTTTGGAGAATGTAATGGACCTCTCTTGTATCAACTAAAACGAGATATATCTTCTATAAGTCAAGGAGATCTCTCTGTCTCACAGTATTATACAAAGCTTAAGAAGTTGTGGGATGAACTGAATTGTTTGGTTCCTTTACCTGCTTGTGAGTGTGGAGCTTCAGCAACAATGGCAGTTATGGATTCTAATGATAGATTGATGCAATTTTTGAAGGGATTAGGTGATATGTATGATCATATTCATAATCAGATCTTGGTGATGGACCCCTTACCAAATATAAACAAAGCTTATTCTATGATTCTTAGAGTTGAAAAGCAAAAGGAGGTTCATGTTAGTTATTCACCTGTAACGGATACAGCCATGATGATGAGAACTAACAAGTCGAATTCAGGCCCATCTGGTTCAACTAATGGTCCTAGATTTACTGGTAAAGGAAATCACAAGAAATTTGTTAATAAAGATGAATTGTTCTGTGATCATTGTAAGACAAAGAGGCACACAAAAGAGACTTGTTTTAAGCTTCATGGAATTTCAGATTGGTATAAGAAAGAGCTTGACAAGAAGTAGATGAATAATAGTTCAAAATCTTTTGTGAATCTGATGGAATCACCTCTGGATATACAAGATGCAGGAACATTTCAGTTTGAAGACTTTTAGACTAATATTGCAGCAATGATACAGCAAGGCATTGAGAACTTCATGAAAGGAAAACTATTTCAAGCGAAGGTGTTTCGCTCATGTAAATTCAAATTTGTTTCGATTTTTGGTAGTTCACACAAAAAGCTTTCTAGCTTACCTTTTTCTTTTAGTTCAGATGTTTGGATTGTGGACAGTGGAGCTACAAATCATATGTGTATTAACTATGATTTGCTTGCTAACATCACTGTTTTGGCTAAACCTGTCATGGTTTGTTTGCCTGATGGACATACTAAAGAAGTTAATTACATAGGAGATGTGAAACTGAGTTCGGACATAGTTCTATCTTCCTGCTTACATATAAACTCATTCAAGTATAATCTTTTGTCAGTTAGCAAGCTACTTTCCTCTACTAAACTGATAGTTGAGTTTTATCCATCATTTTGTGCTATACAGAACATTGAGCAGTCTCAAGTTCTAGCTGTGGGAAGGATGATCGGAGGTCTCTACATACTGGATTATAGTTCTTTTAATAAAGATTTCATTGATTCATTTGTGTCTCATACAGAATTATCATTAGCTTGCTGTAATAATGCTTCTGATAATTTTTCTTGGCATTGTCGTTTGGGGCACCCTTCTATTAATGTAACGAAACAGCTTGATTTGTTACTTAATAGTTCTTCAAATAGAGGACACAATGTACCTTGTAATGTTTGTCAAATGTCCAAACAATGCAGAATGGTTTTTCCATTGAGTTCTATACAAACATCTTGTCCTTTTCAATTGTTACATATGGATGTTTGGGGACCATATAAGCAATCTTCACTTCAAGGAGCTCACTTTTTTCTGACAATTGTGGATGATTATAGTCGATTTACATGGACATTTTTGATGAAATATAAGTCTTTGACAAGCACTCTAATCAAGCAGTTTCTAGCTTTTGTTCACAATCATTTTAAAGCTTCTGTTCAAACCATTAGGACTGATAATGGTACTGAAATTTGTAATAAAGATTGTCAAGCTTTGTTCTCTGGTTTGGGGATCATACATCAAAGATCAACACCTTATACTCCTCAGAAAAATGGTGTGGTTGAAAGAAAGCATCGTCATTTGTTACAAGTTACAAGAGCTCTCATTTTTCAATCTGGTTTGTCCACAAAGTTTTGGGGGATGCGATTCTTATCGCTACTTATCTCATTAATCGATCGCTTCTCGATTCTTTGCAATGGAAATCTCCTTACCATATCTTATTTGGAAGGTTGCCAAATTATCTCTCCGTAAAGACATTTGGATGTCTATGCATTGCTACTAATGTTTCACTAAGTAAGACCAAGTTAGATACACAAGCAATTAAATGTATCTTTCTTGGTTATTCTCTTGGACAAAAAGCTTACAGGTTATACAATATGGCAACACATACCTGTTTTGTTTCAAGGGATGTGATTTTCTTTGAAAATTAGTTTCCATTTCATAATGTTACTTCAAGTTCAGAATGTCCATTACCTATTCCTTGTAATGACTCATCTGATTCCTTGAGAGATGTTCCTGCTACTACTGTTGTGCCTTATTCAAGTAATGTACCTACTTCTGCTGCTATGCCTCATTCTAGGGAGTTCCCTGTTGAAGTTTTAGATCCTCATGAAGCACCTTCTGATGTTCATATGCCTGTCTCCTCTATGCCTGGTCATGATACATTAGTGCCTCCTACTGATGTTGTCCTGCCTCCTACTGCAGTTGTTCCTCGCAAGAGTCATCGTGCTGTTCACAAGCCTTTTTGGATGAATGATTTTGTTTTGAAAAATGTCCATACATCTGTTTTAACTCCTGCAGAGTCTACCCTCTCTGCTGGTACCCCTCCTACATTTCCTTTCGTTCACTCTTCTCACATTACTGATGATTACAAGAGTTTTTTGGCTGCTGTTTCAAGCATTAAGGAGCCTACTTGTTATGCTCAAGCTCAACATGATCCCGTTTGGATCGAAGCAATGAATAAGGAGTTACAAGTTTTGGAGGAAAATGGCACTTGGAGTCTCACTGATCTACCACCTGATACGAAGGCCATTGGTTCTAAGTGGGTTTACAAGGTTAAACTCAATCCTGATGGATCATTGGATAGATGTAAAGCTCGGTTGGTTGCAAAGGGTTTTCATCAATTTGAAGGTGTTGATTACACTGATTCTTTCTCTCCTGTTGCCAAAAATGTCACAGTTAGCATTGTTTTATCCTTGGCAGCTGCTCGAGATTGGCCTTTACATCAATTGGATGTTAATAATGCCTTCTTACATGGTTCTCTTGATGAAAATGTTTACATGAAACCTCTTGATGGTTACAATTTGGCTTCCCCTAATCAAGTTTGCAAACTTCAACGATCCTTGTATGGTTTAAAGCAAGCATCAAGACAATGGAATCATGAGTTTACTTCTAAACTTTAATTTTTTGGTTTCATTCAATCTGTCCATGATCCTTGTTTGTTTACTTACAACATTGATGGTCAGTTTTTGGTATTGTTAGTATATGTTGATGATGTTCTTATTACTGGTACCTCTCTTGAGTTGATTACAAATGTCAAGGACTTCCTGCACAAGTTGTTTACCATTAAAGATCTTGGCCAAACACGCTATTTCTTGGGCTTAGAATTGGTTCGATCTTCATCAAGACTTTATGTTCATCAACGCAAGTATGTTCTTGATGTACTTACTGATGTTGGTCTTACCATGGCTAAACCAGCAGCTACTCCTCTTCCTCGTGACTGTAAATTTGATGATGTTGATTCACTTTTGTTACTTGAGGCTGATAAGTATAGGAGACTAATTGGTCGTATTCTTTACTTGGGTTTCACTCGTCCTGACATTACTTATGCCACGCAGCAGTTGAGTCAGTTTGTTCAAGCTCCTACTGAACAGCATTGGTCTGGTGCTCTTCATGTTTTGAGATATCTTTAGGGTACTCCTTCTCAGGGTTTGTTTTACCCTGTTCAGTTGGATCTTCCAATTGTTGCCTACTGTGATTCTAATTGGGCTGCTTGTCCTCTTTCACGGAAATCTCTTACTGGTTATTGTGTATTCATGGGCTCCTCTTTAATCTCATGGAAAACTAAGAAACAAGCTATTGTTTCTAAATCCTCTACCGAGGCTGAGTATAGGAGTCTGTCTTCCACAGTTTGTGAATTGCTATGGATTTCTTATATACTTAAGGACTTAAGTATTGCTACTCCTCTTCCTATACCTCTTTGGTGTGATAATCAAGCTGCCATTCACCTTTATGCTAATCCTGTATTCCATGAACGTACCAAGCATTTGGAGATTGATTGTCATTTGGTTCGACATCAGTTTAAGTATGGTTTTGTTCTTCCACAATATGTTCCTACTAGATTACAGTTAGCTAATTTGTTTACCAAGTCTTTACCAGCTCCTTTGTTCTCTGATTAATTGTCCAAGATGGGTCTATGTGACTGGCATAGACTTCCATCTTGAGGGGGGATGTAGAGTTATGTATGTACTGTATAGTGTATAGGAACTGTAATGTATTGTATCATATGCTGGTGTATATTGTATCATAGGTACATGTTAGTTTAGATCAGTTGGTTATGACAAGGGTGTGTAATGTACACCTTCTATGTATGTATATAAGTAATGTACACTGTAATTTCGAGGTTGTAATGAATAACTGATTGAATACAGTTTCAAGCTTCTTCTTTGTTGATTCAATGAGTTGTTACTTTGATGATCAATTGATCATCTGATCCTCTGTTTCTGTTTCTGGTGTGTTAACTGTACAAATGCCTCGCCCCTTTCGCCACTGTGAAACCCTAGACGCTCTCGATCGATCGATCGAACCAACCGTAATTTCGAAATGGTGGTGTGTTGGTGAGATTGAGAAGGTGAGGTCGGTGGGTTTAGGGTTATTTCTCGTAAGAGGAAAAGGACGAGAGTGAGGAACATAGGTCGAGAGAGTTTCGGGTTTTGTTGCGGAAGAAATGAGAA
Source organism: Stephania yunnanensis (assembly GCA_039657365.1). Lineage (NCBI taxonomy): Eukaryota > Viridiplantae > Streptophyta > Magnoliopsida > Ranunculales > Menispermaceae > Stephania > Stephania yunnanensis. The sequence goes on from CM077587.1 coordinate 39,284,835, forward strand.
GTATATCAATGACCCTTTAATCAAACTTATTTGTCAAGCGTGACTTTCATATTTAATTATAACATCAAGCATGACTTCTACAATTTGTATACTTTACATAACTTGTATTCAACACCAAGCTTATGAATGATCACATTGTCAAGCATGACTCTCACGTTGAATCGTAACATCAAGCATGACTTCTACATTGAACGTAACTTGTACACTCTGCATCCCAAATCTCTTTCCCTTACTACCATCATATTTTTTTCCCATATTTGTAACTTTAGCTCACCAAAACAAGTATCTTTGCAAGCAGAAGCAAGCCATGCTTCCATGGTAGGAGCTTTTAATGTACTCCCCGAATCTCGAGTTGTTACAACTAAGTAAAAAAGGTTCATGCAACTGTAATCAATCAACATGGAAGAAACAGAAATGGATGTATGAAATTGAAGAGAAGTGCTGCCAAGATGTCCAAATAACAATCCAGTTTTAATGGTTCCATTCAATACCTTTGAACTAATATTAATAACAAAGGCAATAAAAGACATCCTCCAAGCAAAATCTTAACAAAACTGAACAAAACCCAATTATGCTACTCAACTGGATATATTTGCAAGTTATAGTGCAAATGAATATAAATGATAAATATAGGGCTTGAAATTAACCTATGCGCTCCATTCTTCCATATCACATTCTAAAATAGCAAGTTATCAAGATCATAAAAAGCTTGGAGAGCAGCCCCAACCTCCACCATCTCCTTCTTCAAAATTATCTCCACCATCAACGAAGGCTAAAACCTAAAAACTAATTGAGACAAAAGAAAACATGGACTAAGGTGGTAAGGAATGGCAAATGATCGGCCGAGCGAATGAATCTTAGGGAGAACATCTTGCCGGAGGACAACAATAGCTAAATGGTATTTCACGGCAGACATGAAACATATGGTGCTACAGATGAAACGACAAAGGGGGATTCAGATTTCTGAATACTCAACAAGGGAGTATTTAATGAATCTTGAAAAAGATTTTGTGTTTTGGCGTGCAAAAGTAGTGGTACAGTTCATTGTCAACCCATCGCTGAAATGAAGGTGCATGCGATGGGAGAGGTCTATGACCGTGATGGTACATTGTATAACTAATGCAAGTGGATGCGCACTTAAGATATGTAGAATGGGCTCACAGGGGTGGAAAATAGTCCTGATACCTAAGGGAAGAGATTTTCATGCCTAGCACAAATTAAAGGAAGCTCTTGGAGGCTTCTGCCAAAGTAAGGAAGCTCAAGGCACAAATAACTATAACAAAGGAGGAAAGCCATCCAATCATCTAGTCCACCGAGCTAAAACCACTTACCCAGTACAACTGGTGAATCCTCAACCAATACTAGCACCCACATCGACATCTGAATTGGAGAGGGCAGAGGTTATCTTTCGAGCCCATGGGACCAGTCATGGGATAATATTGAAAAAACACTAGCTAGACATCTAAATCAAAAGTTGGACATAAAGCCAATAGGTATGGACAGGGCACTGGTTATATGCCATAATCAAGAAGAATGTGATAGGTTGTTGTGAGAAGGACAACACATGGGGCATCCTTACATCACGAAGTTTCAATGGTAACTAGAACTTTATGGAAACATCAGGAAATGGGAAGGTAAGGCATATTGGATCCATATCACTGGTTTACCTTTCAACTTGTGGAATATACATGCTTTTCGAATGATTGGTGCAGAGTTTGGAGGCCTGTTGGGCGTATCCCTAGGAACTCCACAAGGAGGAACCTTGAGTTTGCAATCCTTAAAATACAAGAATTGAATCACAAATTATATCTAGAGGAGTTTGAAATACCATGTAGGGGGAGGAGAATGCCATTGCAGATTAGTCTATTACGATATTCGGAGGAAGTCTCACAGTCGTTGGAGATGACCACCTATAGTGAATAGGAGTAAGAAGATTCAATCATTTCGTGTGGATGGTATGAATGGGGGTGGCCATACAGATTGCATGGGAATGAAAACTAGGGCGACGCAGGGTGAAAGAAACTAGTACAGTGCAGAAAGAGGTGGCAGAAGGGATAAGAGGGCACATGGCATCATATTCCATTCGGGTCAGAGGAGTGGGTTACACAACCAATCACAAATTCGGGCAACGGCTAAAAATATGGCCATGCATATCCCTTCATTTATGGCGGTTTGACTTCCTAGACAATCAAGAAGGGAGGAGAATTACGTAAACAAGGCTAAAACTGTCATGTCTTATGACCAAGCCACCTCGAATGATACCATCTAATCTTACGTTTATTTCAAATATGGATAATGTAGCATGTCAGCAAGATGGGGTGGAGTCTAATCGCATTAATGAACATATTACTAATGATCTTAACAAAATGAGGAGGAAAGAGGGGCTTCCCCCGACCCACAGAATAGTGGCACATCTTCCCCATTCCAAATCTCATTCGTGAATTACTTCCGGTGGTCCAACTTATGATAATCCAACAAAAGCCCATAGGCATAATGTGATGAATGTTGAGGCTGCAATATGAAGACTGGACCTTATAAATGAAGAAATTACATTAAGCCTAACAGACCATGAGAATAGAGGAATCATAGGACTCGTCATTCACAAATGAGGTAATTGTTGTGGTGCGATTTTATGACACCAATGAATCCGGAGGGCAGGGATGTAATGGAGATTACTTACAAATGTGGTGGAATAGTGGAGAATACTCACTAATGAGTTTACAAAGGATCCAGGAATGTTTGAACTTATGATTGTTGAATTATTCACAAATTTGTATAGAAGTCACAAAACAGATGGCTAGGAGATTCAGGGCATTGATTAGAGTCTAATATCGAAAAATAGAGCAAAAGCACTGAAACAAGAATTCACTAAGACTTAAGGTTTGGGAAGTCATATATCGTTGTGCTGTTGAAAAAGCACCGAGCTGTGATAGTTACACAATGATTTTATATAAGGAATGTTGGGGAGTTCTTAATGTTTTCGATGCAATTTGGACCTGGTTAGTTTAGGCGGGGGCTTAGGTAATGTCTAGGCAGTGGCTAGGTGGGCGAAAAAATATTTAGTTAGACCTCCCTAAGAAATAATTTAATTTATTTAGAGACCTTTCAACAGTAAGGGACACACTTTCTCATCTACACATTCTCACCACCAAATTTTCAACTGTACACTTTTCCATACATTTTGAAATAAAAGATATTTTCAAAAAAAAAATATTTTCAAGAAAATAAATAAATAAATATATAATATTTGAGTAATAATTATTTTCAGTCCCACCTCTGCTTAATTAAGGGATAAGCGGTCGAAACCCTTAAGGTCTAAGGCCGCCTTGAAAACACTAGGAGTCCAAAAGGAAGATATCATGAAATTCACAAGGGATTCCTACTGAAATGAGGTGGTCAGTTCTATGATGAATGAGACATACACTTGTACAATCCCTAAAGACAAAATTGAAGAAAGCAACTCGTATTATAGACTTGTTAGTCTAATTATATCAATATATTACATTTTGTCCAAAGTACTAGCAACAAGACTAAATAAGGTACTTAATCAAACCATAGCAAGAGAGAAAAATGTATTCACGCCGGGGCGAAAAATGCTTGATTATGTTTTAATAAGGAGTGAAGCGGTTGAGTATACAAGGTGAAGAAAAAGAAGGGGCTTGTGATCAAGTTAGATTTTACGAAAGTTTATGATTGTATAAATTGGAGGTTTCTTGATCATGTTCTTACCATGAAAGATTTTGGACAGAGGTAGAAGAAGTGGATAAAAGGTTGTTCATCTTCAGCAAATTTCTCAATCATAATTAATAGTCAGCCTAAAGGGAAATTGTATGCTCATATATAGAGGGCTTAGACAAGAGGATCCCCTCTCACCATCCCTATTCATTATAATAGTTGATATTTTGAGTCGCATGATCACTATAGCTAGAGATAAAAATATGGTTAAAGGGCTAGTGGTGGGTAAGGAAAATGCTCATATATCTCACATCCCTTCTCTACCGAGGACCTCGCGTCATTATCGGCGTAATAGTCTCTAGTCAACAATCCCTAGTTAATCTCCCTTATTATATTTAGAATTCTAGGTTCGTACTTAATCCATTCTTAACATTAAAATCCATCTCCGATATGATCTTCTTATTCTTACTAATATCATTCTTCATTTTATCAAGAGTTTTGGCGTTTATTAGGTGTGGAATGAAAAATGAAGTCTTGGTGTTTCCTCAATCTCTTCCTCTCACTCCAACTCATTGGTAAAATCTAGGGGTGGAGAAGGTTCTCTTGGAGTTTTAATTTGGGGGTTATTTATCGAAATCCCTGTTGGCCTATAGGTGTGGGAGGAACTTTGAATTTTTCTTTAGGTTTCTCTACTAAATGTGTCTTCTCCTCTTGCGAGCTTCTACCTCTACAACCTTCGGCCATTGTCTTTAATTCAAGAAGTCATAAGTCCAAAAAGTAAATAAACATATAGATCATAAAAACAACATTTGTCGAAAATAATTCGGTAAAATTTAAGAATTTATTTTAAAAGGAGAAATTCATTTTTAAAGCGATCACATGATAAATTATAGTCTTTATGAAAACATAACAAAGCAAAACAAAGCTAAAACCAAACCCCCAAACTCAATTTAAATTCACTTTTTCAAATCATTTGCAAACACGTTTAAATATACCAAAATTTTGAAATTGTTGAATTTGTAAACCAACTATCAATGTAATTGCAATGCCTAATCTATTAGAATCAATGGAATTATTTGTTCGAGAAAATAGAATGAATTCTAATAAAACAATTTTCAAAAAATCATTGAAAAATTTGTGAAAATCCTTCAAACCAAGAATTTGTTGAAGTAAAGAACTAGGGTTGATGTAATTACCTTCTTGAGAGTAAATCTCTCAATATTTAAGCACTTAAACTCCTCTAGACCGTTCTTCCAGACTCTAGGTCGAATTCTCTGAAGCCCTAGCTCAGCTCAACACTCTCAAAATCATAAATTTTAGGTTGAATAGAACTAGGTTGAGGTAAGAATGACTTAAATACTATGAGATTGAGCATAGGATGGTTGAATCTAATCAACAAATTAATATTTGAGTGACGGGTTGCAACGTTGAGTAGTGTGAATGGGCTTGTGTTTGTGGCAATTTGCGGTTCTTATTTTAAAAACTAAAAATCATGCCCACCGATTCCTGTGTTAAGAAAAATTGTTGGAAAATCACTAGGTGAATTGGTGGGAACTAGGTGCAGTGAGCTACCGATTTGAGCAATGATTGTAAATCGCTATAGATTTGCTAGACTCCAAATTTCACTTAGTTGACAGGTTATTGCCATTGACTTTGCTAGCGATTGCCAATGTTTTTTCAATTCGCTAGGGAATTGCCAAATCAATTTACTGTTTTAGCAATTTATTCCACAACTAACTTACATATCATTCATAAAAACTTATGTTAAGGTAGAATTGACTGAAATTTTGAAAGTTTGGTTAGGATATGTAACTAACTAAATAATCTTATTAATTAAAACAAATGAATAAACAAACAAGCAAGTACATAATGCAACTTGTATAAATGCCATATAAGCAAAAACAACACAATCACCCCTCCTTAGTTTAAACTACCCCAGAGTTTATATTTCAAGAATATTTCCAATACAAGAGCCAAAAAGTGAGAGAATAAAAACATACGAAACTAAACTACACTAAATTCCCAGTAAAATTAAATAAACATAAAATATGGGATGTCTCCCGTTGAGCGCTTTTGTTTACTGTCATTGGCTCGACTGAAACCTTCAAAAATTAGGTTAAATCTCTAAACTAGAATTTAGGATTATCCACTATAGTGCCATTCTAGAAAGTGATGGCTCCACCATTAATTATCAGAGTAATTATTTTGTTCAGAATATCCATAACAATGATATTTGCATTAGAGCTCGTATCACACTACACTCTGAAGTACAAAAGCCATTTGATTTTTAATGTATAAGTGTATACCTTTAGGATCATTAAGCTTCATAGGGCTTAAATTCGACCTTTTCTTTTTCTTATTGTTATTGGATTTAGAAGCTCCAAACTTGTTAATGTTTTTTCATGCTTCGGTTGCTTAACTTTCCATTCTTGAGTTACTTTGTTTTCTTTTTGAAGTGACTTCGACTTGTTCTTTCTTTAGAACTTCTTTTGTAGTTTCTATTGTTACTGCATTAATTGCATAAATTTCAGTGTTAAAGTTATCATAATAGTTAAGTCTAAAAAATCATTATCAAATAATTTATCATATTCTTCATAGTTATATTTGTTATTAACTTTGAATTTAACAATCTTATATTCAAATCTCATAGACATTGTTCCTTAAAAAATATCTAACTTAGGTCTAGTTGTCTCAAGAAAAGGTATACCTAATAGTATAGACAAAAGATTGGATGATATTGAATCTCCCATTTCCATAAAATAAAAGTCAACAAGAAATACAAAGTCATGTACTTGTACTAAAACTTCTTTTAGTAATCCATACGGTTTAATAATTGTATTGTTTGCTAAAGTAAGATAAATAAGCATATTAGTTAACAATCCTATTTTCAATTATTCATATAGTTTAAGTGGTATAACATCAATTAATGCTCCGAGATCACATATAGCAAATTCAATAGAAGAATTTCCGATTGTGATGCATATACAAACATTCATGGGTCGGAACATTTTTCATGCATTTTCTTTTTTAAGAATGACATATTTTTTCTTAAGTTTCCATTAGATTCTTCTAAAAATTTATCTTTAGATTAAGATAGTTCTTTAGTAACTTCATTATGATTTGATTCTATTAAAATTTCATTACTTTCCATTTTCTCAAATGATTCAGATATGCCTTCTTTATTTTCTTCCTTGCTAGCTTCCACTAATCATTGTGAAACGATAGAAATAAAATGCATATCTTTATTTGATTCATAAATACCATTATACTCTAAATTTTCTTGATTAACTAATTCATAATTTTGTAACGATTTTTATAAGCTTCAACTCTGGCTAAATACCATGAGTATAGTCTTTCGGGAAAAGGTGTGTATTTCAATTGTTCAATCATTTATTCCTTAGTGAAAATGACATTTTTCATCATTTCTTCTTCTTATTCTTTTTATATTGTTTTATGTATTTTTTTTTCTTTTTACCACTTTTTAGTATCTTTTCTTGTGTGTTTCGTTTTTATTATCACAAGATAAAGCGTTAACTTGTGCTTTATTAGTAATGTTTGTATTTAAACAAACATCCAGAACAATAAAACATTAATTTGTTTTGCATCCAAACTAGTTATTTCAATCATATAGTCATGAACATACTTAATAAAGAACGATAGATCATTAAACTCTAATCATAATTAAGTAAACAACTCTTACCAAACCATTAGTTCTCCTTATACCGGTGGATAATTCACATTCTAATTTTATTGAGCTAACCTTTTCGGATATGCAAAGACATCAACTTAATGCAATAAAACCGAATTACACTTTGTGAAAACTTTGAACTACTAAATCTAACACCTTTAGAAAGCCACTTCAATATTAATATTAGATTTAGATCTTAAATTTACCTAGGATATCTAAATAGTAATAGACCTTTCAAACAATCTAGTTACTATTTTAAACTAGATAATGAATCTAAATATCAAAATACACATTCTAGATTTTGCATGCAATACAAAGTTCATGATTAAAATCCACAAATAATAATCTATTAAATCAGTAAATCAAATAATATGGTTGGTTTAAAGCATTAAATAGATAATCATCTCATCATAACTACATTGCAAAATAGATCAAGTTCATGTTCAGACTTTGTTTAGATTATATACTACTCACTCATATTCATAAATAACATCACAATAAAGTAAATAAAAAATGAACATAAATACCTCTTGAATAAATACTTTAAAACTTCAAATTTTCTCCAAAAGTAATGAACAATAAAGCAATAAACTAAAACAATAAACAATGACTTATAGAGCAATAAAATATTGATCTAAATACTTATGTGAAGGTCACCCAAGAGGGGGGGTGAATTGGGTTACCGAGTAGTTATTGCCCTTTTTAAAACTTTATGCGCAATTTACAACTATGATGTATATATAAGCTATGCAAGTAAATGAAATGGAGGAAATATAAAATGACACACGATTTATAGTAGTTCGATCCAACGATCTACATCCACTACCTAACCTCCCCGGTTAGGATTTCAAACCCCACTTATATTACCAATAAGTGTTACAACCTAAGCATACAAGCCTAGAATGCCTAAATACAATTAGGACTTCCCACCTAGCCTCAACTAGGACTTTTCCCACCTAGCCGCAACTAGGATTTCCCCACCTAGCCTCAACAGGATTTTTCCCACCTAGCCGCAACTAGGATTTTCCCACCTAGCCTCAACTAGGAATTTTCCCGCCTAGCCTCAACTAGGAATTTTTCCCACCTAGCCTCAACTAGGATTTTTCCCACCTAGCCTCAATTAGGATTTTTCCCACCTAGCCGCAACTAGGATTTTCCCTTTCGACTTAGATTCCACTAAGTCTTACAATAATTCAAATACAACAATTTTGCTGGAAATACAGAGATACACTTTACAATACAAAGTGGTATCAAATTCAATCACTAGCAAGCCACCTAGAGCCTAACAACTCTTATGCATGCAAGTGTGAGTATAAATGGAATATGCAAATATGTCACTGATGTTGTTGCAAATTCCAAATCTGAAATCGTTTCAAAAACTTAATATATTTGTGTGAAACCGATTTCGAGTATAAGAACAAAAGTTTAGTAAGAATCAAGTTTAAGTGCAACACTTTTGTTCAAATCAATCTCAGAGTTTGATAATATAAATTTAAGTACAAAAACTCAGAGAAGATGTTTAAACACACACCAAAATGATTTTCAAATCAAATACTCAAAATATGTAGATTAAGCACAAGTAAGATTGTAGATCTAGAAATTTCTTACAACCAAAAGAATGACAGAAGAGATCAGCCTGAGTGATTCTTGAACTCCTTTTGAAAGCCTCAAATGTCTTTGGATTTGTGAGCTAAAGAACAGCCTCAAAGATCTCTCTTTTGCTTCTACACAAAATCAGATTTCTTCTATGTAGATCTTTGGTTTTTGAGTGTAGATCTTCTTCTTGTTTTAAAACCAAGTTTGTGGTGGTTTTATAGTGGTAGGAATTCCAATATGACCGTTTATAGCCGTTCTAGGAATCCAGGAAATCAAAAATTCAAATTCAAAGCTTGATTTCCAAAAGTCAAAAATTGCAGGCAGAGTGCAATTAGCGCGCTAATACTGTGAGTTAGCGCGCTAACACTGTCTTAGCGCGCTAATGACATTATTAGCGCGCTAACTGCAGGGACTTCAGAATAATTAATTTATCCCTTTGTGTTAGCGACCCTTAAACTTGTCCGGGACCTAACCAACCCTTATATAACATGTTATACATGTTTATTATGAGTCATTAAGCCTATTTGGGTGGTCCGGATATTTTTACAAATCCCGAAAACGGAAATTCAAAGTTTCACAACTTATTAGGGGCTTTTCTGCAAATTTTCAGTTTTCTTTTTAAATACATTTCAAAAACGAGTTTTCCTTTTTCAAAAACATTTATAATGATCTTCTAATATGTAAATGACCATTCACACAAGGTTTCACATAGTTTAACCTCATTTACCTAGTTAAGTGTTTAAAATCCACTTTTAAACTTTGAAATAAACTTATAACTTTGAGAAATGATTTTGAAAACTTGATGTATGCATGAACTAATGCATTTGGCTTGCGTGAAAGAATTTGTATACCTTACATTGATATTACAAATTGCGGCTTGAACTTTCTTCTTCATTTCTTCATAAATGCCAAGTCTTGAACTTGTATTTCTTGAGTACTCTTGAGGTGTTGTGTTGCATCCTTCAACACGAACACTTGTTCCAACAATCTCCTCATATTTCTTGAGTACCCTTGATGTGTTGTATTGCATCCTTCGCCACAAACTGAAATACACTTGATATTTATTAGTACATTTTCACCTTGTTTGTTTCCATCAAAATCTCGGTCGGAAAGTGACTAACCACTTAGTCCAACAATCTCCCCCTTTTTGATGATAACAAACAATGTGAACTTTAAAGGTGTAAAACATAATCTAAATGTATATCACATTCAACACTTCAACCTTTTCAAGTTCAACCACATTTAGCTTCAAATATGCAAGTTCAAAACCAACAACCGTTTCAAATATACCAATAAAAAACCAACAACTTTTTCAAGTATACCAATATATGCAGGTTAAAGTTGTCAACTTGATACTGATTACAAAAATCAATAATATTAACGTATCAACTCGATACCAAGAAAATTAGAATTATTAACCCGATTCCAATATATACCAATGAAAATATCACCCTTTCATATCACCCTTTCAAAAAATATCACAATATCAAAAATATCACAATATCACCCTTTCAAGTTCAACCTTTTCTCCCCCGTTTGATATTATCAAAAAGTGGGGTCAAGTATCTGCAAAGGTAGACACAATTTAAACAATACGAGAGAAATAAATTCTCCCCCTCACTTTATGCATATCAATAAATAACAGACGGAAGCGATACACATGCATAGACTATAAAACATAGTGAAGCAAGAAATAGCCATAAAGAAAACTCAGAGATACGCAAAGAAAATTCATGATATAGATAGCATAAAGCAATGAGAACATAGTTGTGGCTTAATCATGAGTTTGACAAATCAAAACACCTAAGACAAACATGTGGGAGCCTAATGCTCATCTAGGGTGTATCTAGACGCTCCTTCTAGAAGATGGTGGTGGATGGGCAGAACTAGAAGCGTGATCATCGCGCGCGGGCCGAGCTAGGAGCTGTTGACTCTCAATGCGACGAAGCCGATCACTATGATTCCGGAGAGTCGTCTCGACAGCATTGAAGGATTGAGTCATATAGGCATGCAAGTATCCCAGCTGTGCCGATACATATGCCAATGATGGTGACATATTAGGTGGAGGTGTAAAGCCGCCGAATGTAGAAGGAAGCGGAGGCTGTGCTGATTCATCGTGCAGCTGCTCCGGAACTGTAAAGTCTTGAGCTCCTTCATTATCACCATCATTATCATTGTGGCTAGCAGTTCCCTCTTCATCAGCGTGGTCATCATCGCCAAGGTGGTAGCTGTACTCCAAGTAGTCTGGCGCATCAAAAGGAGAGTCCGTAGGGAGAGGAGACTCGTAGCCGCCGTGATGCTGACTAAATGGAATAGCATCGTCCCTAGTCCACTGCTGCCTATCACGAATATATCGGTATTTCATGGCTTTCAACGTAGCCATGTCAATGGTATCATAGATACTGAGAGGACGACCTCCTAAAGCGAGATCTACTTGGGCAGACTCCAAGTAGGATGTGATAATATGAGCGTATGGAAGATGACGACTTGAGCTACATGTGCTAGTCATATAGCCAATGATAATATGGGGCAGACTGAGGGGTAGCATAAGAAGTAGATGCCCAAGAATGAACATGTCAAGAAGAGTGACATAGTTCTTGCTACCACCTCGTGGAAGAACGACTTTGTGAAGTACCTTATGAAGAAGGTGAGGTACTAGCTTAAAATCGGTATCCGTGATACCTGTCGGATAAACAGTTAAGTTCCTTTTGGACCGAAGAAAAGAGTTAAGAATTTCAAGACGGTCAAAAGGCCAACTCAAAAATTTGCACACTACCGTGGTCGAAGGAGGATGCAATGGAAGGTGAAGCCGTTGAGCGAGATTTTTAGGTGTAATCTCGATGGCTCGACTACCAACAGATGAACGAAGTATAAATTGATTTGAAGTTTCAAGGTTTGAATAGAAAACTCTAACTAGAGGAGGGTTGTAGTTAGCCCTATATGTACAAAAAGTAGTCCACCCCGCCGCATCAAGAATTTCCCGAATTGGGAGATGAGCCTTATCAAAGAAGGCGACATCGACAACGGCGGGTCGAATGATTTTGGCGTCCGTTAGCCGTGGAGCCACTAATTCTAGTACGGATGAGGACTCATGGACAGCTTTTGCACGACCCTCTCGTAGTGGGGCATTAGCCGGAGGTGGGACAGGGTGTGTGGATTCGGATTCATCACTAGATGAGGAGGATTGAAAAACACGTCGGCTAGAGGGACATCGTGAGGACGTGGCTTGGGTAGGACGTGATGTGGTGGGAGCGGTTTGTCGGGAGGTGGTGGCGGCAGTTGGTCGGGATGTGGTGGGTGCGACGGAACGTGAAGAAGGACGAGTGGAAGTGTGACGAGTTGACATGTTGAAAAGAAAATGGAAGGAATCAACAAAGAATGGAGAAGATTTGTACCTTAGAAGAGTGGAGATCACGGTGGAAAGTGCACACGGAGAGTGGATTTGGAAGAGGAGAAGAGAGACTTGTGTGTGTGAGGTAAGTTTTTGAACAAAAGTTAGGTTATAAAACCCTGGCCGATCGACATTAGCGCGCTAATAAGGTTTGTTAGCGCGCTAATTCCTCTCTGGAATTTTTCGGTCACAGGGCTGTTAGCGCGCTAATTTTCGCTATTAGCGCACTAATTCCTCTCTGGAATTTTTTTGACAAAATCTTGAACTTTTGCAATTTAGCTCCGATTCTTCTCAAACTTCATGGACACTTCACTAACACCATATAAAAAGGTTTGGAATGACTAGAACATATATAGAAGGTCCAATTTTCGAGACATGCCTAACTCACGCCGAATTTTAAAAACTTGTTTTCTAGGCAAAGGCTTAGTGGGTATATCGGCTAGTTGATCCTATATGGGCACATGGATGAGTTTTAACATTTCCCTTTTGGATGTGATCACACAGAGAATGGTGTCTAATCTACTGTGCCACAATCATGCATCACAATCACTTTGTGCATTCAAACATGAAACATTTTGCATATTTATCTCATCAAAGTTAATGGCATAAATGTTTTTATCTATATATGCAAATAACTAAGGCTTCATGCTTCTCATTTCTAACAATGCATTCTGATGATTCAAACATAACATGAAATCCTTTGTCACACAATTGACTAATACTAAGCAAATTAAGTTTCAAACCATCAACAAGATAAACGTTAGAAATAGAAAATAAATTGTTACCGACAGTTCCGAGACCAATAACTCTTCCTTTGTTGTTGTCTCCAACTGTAATCTTTCCACCATCATGCCGCTTTAGTTCAATAACTTGATGCACATCTTTGGTCATGTGTCTTGAGCACCCACTATCCAAGTACCATGGGGTGCTTTTCCTCGCATCCTATACTATGGGAAACACACTAGATTTTGGTACCCAAACACCTTTGGGTCCGAGAGTGTTAGTGTCGTAAACATTTTTAACTACCCATGCTAGTTTACCCATTTTGACCTTTTGTAATGCACATTTCCCGATCATGTGAGTCTTGTTGCATTTAGAGCATCTACGATCATCATTTAGCAATTTCTTGTAGCTTAACAAGTTTGCTCCATAACCTATGCCTCTTTTATTGAGTGCACGTCGTTGTGCTCCTAACATCATGTCAAACATTTCTTTACCATTTGTAAATTTATGCACCGTGCTAGTCAAGTCCTCTACTTCCTTGACTAAAGCATCTCTCTCCTCTATGACTTCATTTAAGTCATTTTGGAGATCATCAATGATCTCATTTCGTGATTCTATTTCACTAATTGCAATGATCAAACTCTTTTTGAGTTGTTTGGTGTTTTTGACCTCCTTTTTCAACTCTTTCCTAAGCTCATCAATATTTGGAACATCATCCAAATCATCAACATTATCAGAAATAAAAAAGTTAGAGTTTACCTCGCCTTGTGCCATGAGACAAAATATTGCCTTCTCACTTTCTGATTCGGATTCCGAACTTGATGATGATAAGTCATCCCAAGTTGCTTTGAAACTCTTCTTTCCTTTGTCAAACACCTTCTTGATTTTGCAATCCATCTTGACGTGACCCGGTTTGCCGCAATCGAAGCATATTATTTCATTTGATTTTCCTTTCTTGCTTTCACTTCGAAGCTTCTTCTTATATTTGTCTCGCTTGTACGCGGCCCTGTTTAGCTTTCTTGAGAGCATAGCTACTTCCTTCTCAAGATCATTTTCATCACATGATTCTTCATTTTCGATGACCTCTACCGATGCACTAGAGGAGCTATTTGCCTTCAATGCGATTTCTTTTCTTGAGCTTTTAGTCCCTCCACTTGATGCTTCCAATCTTGCTCGGTCTTTGAGTTCAAATTCGTGGACCGTTAATTCTCCACACAATGCATCAAATGTGTAGTCTCCAAGATTTTGTGCTGATTGGATAGCATATTTCTTGGCATCCCATTCCTTAGGCAAGCCTCTAAGGAATTTATATACTGAAGTTTCTTGATCATAATTCTTTCCTAGATTCTTGATCTCATTTAGTAGCTTTGTGAATCTAGTGATGGCGGTGGCTATGTCTTCATCAGCCCCAACTCGGAAAGTTTCATAATGTTCCTCAAGTATTCTCAACTTGGTCTTCTTTACTTGCATGGTACCTTCATAATGTACCTCAAGCTTCTCCCATACTTCCTTTGCCGTTTGACACGCACTTACTCTGTTAAATTCATTTTCACTTAATGCACAAAATAAGTGATTTACGGCTTGATCATTTGAAAGCTCAAGCTTTATCTCCTCTGTGGTGTATTCTTTCAATGGCTTACCCGGTGAAGTGTAACCATTTTCAATAGCGTCCCATAAAAATCTATTTTGTGCTCGAATGTAAAATTTCATTCTTACTTTCCAATGAGCATAATTGGTTCCATCAAAATATGGAGGCCTACTCGAAGTGGTGCCTTCCCGAAGGCGAGCCGGATCTAAAGTTTGCATCCTTGCACAAAAACACTCAAAGATACGTTAGTAATACTTTGAGCAATAACCCGCTTTGATACCAATTGAAGGTCACCCAAGAGGGGGGGTGAATTGGGTTACCGAGTAGTTATTGCCCTTTTTAAAACTTTATGCGCAATTTACAACTACGATGTATATATAAGCTATGCAAGTAAATGAAATGGAGGAAATATAAAATGACACACGATTTATAGTGGTTCGATCCAACGATCTACATCCACTACCTAACCTCCCCGGTTAGGATTTCAAACCCCACTTATATTACCAATAAGTGTTACAACCTAAGCATACAAGCCTAGAATGCCTAAATACAATTAGGACTTCCCACCTAGCCTCAACTAGGACTTTTCCCACCTAGCCGCAACTAGGATTTCCCCACCTAGCCTCAACTAGGATTTTTCCCACCTAGCCGCAACTAGGATTTTCCCACCTAGCCTCAACTAGGAATTTTCCCACCTAGCCTCAACTAGGAATTTTTCCCACCTAGCCTCAACTATGATTTTTCCCACCTAGCCGCAACTAGATTTTCCCTTTCGACTTAGATTCCACTAAGTCTTACAATAATTCAAATACAACAATTTTTCTTGGAAATACGAGAGATACACTTTACAATACAAAGTGGTATCAAATTCAATCACTAGCAAGCCACCTAGAGCCTAACAACTCTTATGCATGCAAGTGTGAGTATAAATGGAATATGCAAATATGTCACTGATGTTGTTGCAAATTCCAAATCTGAAATCGTTTCAAAAACTTAATATATTTGTGTGAAACCGATTTCGAGTATAAGAACAAAAGTTTAGTAAGAATCAAGTTTAAGTGCAACACTTTTGTTCAAATCAATCTCAGAGTTTGATAATATAAATTTAAGTACAAAAACTCAGAGAAGATGTTTAAACACACACCAAAATGATTTTCAAATCAAATACTCAAAATATGTAGATTAAGCACAAGTAAGATTGTAGATCTAGAAATTTCTTACAACCAAAAGAATGACAGAAGAGATCAGCTCTGGAGTGATTCTTGAACTCCTTTTGAAAGCCTCAAATGTGCTGGATTTGTGAGCTAAAGAACAGCCTCAAAGATCTCTCTTTTGCTTCTACACAAAATCAGATTTCTTCTATGTAGATCTTTGGTTTTTGAGTGTAGATCTTCTTCTTGTTTTAAAACCAAGTTTGTGGTGGTTTTATAGTGGTAGGAATTCCAATATGACCGTTTATAGCCGTTCTAGGAATCCAGGAAATCAAAAATTCAAATTCAAAGCTTGATTTCCAAAAGTCAAAAATTGCAGGCAGAGTGCAATTAGCGCGCTAATACTGTGAGTTAGCGCGCTAACACTGTCTTAGCGCGCTAATGACATTATTAGCGCGCTAACTGCAGGGACTTCAGAATAATTAATTTATCCCTTTGTGTTAGCGACCCTTAAACTTGTCCGGGACCTAACCAACCCTTATATAACATGTTATACATGTTTATTATGAGTCATTAAGCCTATTTGGGTGGTCCGGATATTTTTACAAATCCCGAAAACGGAAATTCAAAGTTTCACAACTTATTAGGGGCTTTTCTGCAAATTTTCAGTTTTCTTTTTAAATACATTTCAAAAACGAGTTTTCCTTTTTCAAAAACATTTATAATGATCTTCTAATATGTAAATGACCATTCACACAAGGTTTCACATAGTTTAACCTCATTTACCTAGTTAAGTGTTTAAAATCCACTTTTAAACTTTGAAATAAACTTATAACTTTGAGAAATGATTTTGAAAACTTGATGTATGCATGAACTAATGCATTTGGCTTGCGTGAAAGAATTTGTATACCTTACATTGATATTACAAATTGCGGCTTGAACTTTCTTCTTCATTTCTTCATAAATGCCAAGTCTTGAACTTGTATTTCTTGAGTACTCTTGAGGTGTTGTGTTGCATCCTTCAACACGAACACTTGTTCCAACAATCTCCTCATATTTCTTGAGTACCCTTGATGTGTTGTATTGCATCCTTCGCCACAAACTGAAATACAATTGATATTTATTAGTACATTTTCACCTTGTTTGTTTCCATCAAAATCTCGGTCGGAAAGTGACTAACCACTTAGTCCAACATTATGGGCAATTGATTTTATAGCCTTAGGGTAATATATATAGTATTTTAGGTAGTATATATCTCAAACTAACTCAAACATCTCGTGGTTATCGAAGATTCTCGATGTCGAACCCAACAATTTCTCAGCGATTCGTGGTTTAAGTGGAATCGTTGGAAGAATCATAGGAAAATCATCATTTATTTTTCATCAATCTGAGTAACGATTCCCAGTGCAAATGAAAAATTGGTTAGGAATCGATGGCCATAAATTCCAAGTCTTAATTTGATTTGCTAATGATTCTTTGCATACTCTTTCCACTTGATAAAATCCTTCATATCCTTCCTTTTTGATCCATTTCTTCATATATTCTAATTATCACCTGAAATAAGAAAATAAGAGAAAATCTTGTGTAATATAGTCTTTTACATCTAAAAACATCCTAAAATGTATTATAAAATATGTCCAATTATTGATTTATAAATCCGTTATTCTTTTTATAGGAATCTTTTCTCACATTTTTTCCACCACTAGATTCACTACTTCATTTCCTTTAGAATATGTAGGTCTCTCTATTTTTCATTTCAAAACTCTTGTTAGCTATTCTCACTTTCATTATAGTTAAGAAATTATTCTTTCCAACTAAGTAAAGTTTGTTGGCTAATTTCTTATTTTTTCCATTAATTCTGGCATAAATTATTTTCATTATATTTATATAAATATAGAATATTTGATCAATAATCATTGTATAACAAGATTTTTAGAAATCTCTTGTTTATCTTGCACTTTTGTTTTGATTTTCTACCCATAATAATATCTAAGACAAAGTAATCAATACTATCTAAACTCCTCTATTGTATTCACAATCTAGGTTGAGTTGAATATGGTAAAATAATTACGTTCTATCATGAAATTTTTATTTTCATAGGTAATAAAAATATTACTTTTATTTAAACCTAAATTATATTCAATTCGTATTCTAACCGAATTAAGTAAAAAGAAGAAATATTATCTATATCTTCAAAATTTTGAAAAAATTTAGTCAATTTTGAATATTAAATAAATGATTCTACCTTCGAATCTTTCATACTTCGCTTATGTATACTCCACCTCACCTAAATACCCCAAAACGCATTCCAAATCTTGTCCTCAAAGTTTTAAAAATTAAGTCAAGTTTCCAACAAAACAAATATATCTCATGAAACATAAATGAACTATAAAAAATAATAGTAGTTAACGAACAAATTATCATATGAATGAATTTTCAAAAACAAAGAAAATATGACAAATTAGAAATTTCCAAACATCATTAGTAGGATTAATGTAGCACAAACACATCAAATATAGTTAATTACAAACCATAATAGTAGCACAATATCGCATCACATGTCATATATCAAGGATCATATCATAAAATAAGACCTCGCAAATTATCATAAAAGATAGATAAAACATAGAATAAAATATATCAGAGTCGTAATCCAGAAGTCGCATCACCACCACCATATCCTCTTGTTCATGCTGTTGAGATTGATAGCTCGTTGCAGGATCACAAAGTTGTAGTCCACTCCTACCTCTGAAGTTCTGTCTAAAAAGAGTCCTTCATTCGGTAATCTCAATTTGGTAGATGATATTTGAATGTCAGCTCCTCTTCTTTGCATTCTTTTAGCCATTTTCCTTTTGAACTCATGAAAACTCCTTGCAATTTCACGTGTGTTCTAAAATATATACTCTTGATTCATTAGAGTTCACATTTGAGTACATAAAATTGGTCCCATCATGGCCATCTCCATCTCTTCAACATACATGCAGTGAAATCTTCAGCTGGTTGCTCTGAATTTTGGTTCATTCTCTCATTATGCAATAGTTTGCATTTCTTCAAGAGCTCATCTATTTTTTTGCTAGTATACATCTTCTCTCTACAACCTCTCTTTTGAGTATCTCATTTATCTTCCTTTCTCTTTCAGTCTACATAGCCTTGCTCTTGTTTAGTGCTCTTTATGTATTCATCAATGATAGTCTTATCGGGACTAACATTTAAACCAATACCTCTCATAGAAACTCAGTCTTATTTGTAGGATTATGTGATTATCAAGAGAAAAGGTAACCCTTCATTCTTATTTATGGTCATGGCATTTATAATCGAATCATAGATAACCTTGCCAACATCGATGTAATATATCCATTGAACAATGGGATATAACAATGTCGCCTTGTAATTCACTATCTTATAGTATTGAAAACTCGACTGCAGTCCCATTGATGAAATAATTTCATGCTTTAGTGGTTTTCCTAAGATTTTTTGTTTGAATGTGCTTTGGATACCCGTTCTTATCAAAAGTGAATCCATCCCCTAAAATTGCTTATAATCCATTCCTTATGGTTTCTTAAGGAAATCTATGTTTGAATCCATATTCTAGTTTCGAGTAATTGTTATTTTTTTCCTATGAAATTTCGATAATCAGTAGTATTTTTCATTCTTTTAGGTGAGTAATTCACTAGTATTCCTTGAACCATGGATATTGTTTTATTATCGCTCACATACCCGTTAGCATAAACTCCATAACTAAGATTTCACAACTCATCTCTCTAGGGATATCTATATCATCATCAACATTGTAAACCATAGTCAACAATCCCCAGTTCATCTATTTTATTATGTTAAAAACCCTAGGCCCGTACTTTATTTCATTCTTACACATTGAAGCCCCTTTCCGATATTATTTTTCTATTTTTTTGATGTCACTCTTCATTTTAGCAAGAGCCTTAGCATTTTTTAAATCATCTACATTAAAAGGAATTTGTGAAATCTCCTTAATTCTCTTTTTTTCGACTCATCACTAAAATCTAATGGTGGAGTAGGTTCTCTTCATGTTCTAACTCTTGGATTGTTTATTAAAATTAACGTAAAACTAATGAGTGTGGGTGGAACTTTAGATTTTGTTTTTGATTTTTCTACTAAAACTTCATTTCCCTTCTCCTTTCTTGAACTTCTACCTTTCCCACTTTCGGACATTTTTCCAAATCAAACAATCACAAGTCCAAATTGAATTTAAACCTATAATTCATTCAAAACTAATTATCGAAAACAATTCGATAGAATTTACAATTCTAATTAAAAGGAAAAATTCATTTGAAAAGCTAGTTTAAAAATTAATCATAAATTTAATATTTGGCATCAAAATCTTTACTTAAAATCGATTTTCCTAAAACTTTCATGATTTAAATCAATTTGTGATATAAATATGAGTATTTCTAAAACAAAACACACCCAAACTCATTTGACACTCAATTTTGAACCAATTGCATATAAGGATTTATTAATCAATAAAAATACCAAAATTTTGAAAATATTTGTTTTGTAAACCAAGAATCATCATAATCACTATATGTATTCTATTGAGATCAATGAAATTATTTATCAATGATAACTAGATGAATTTAAATAAACCATTTCGAAGTCAATTAAGATTTTTGCAAAACTTCATCAAACCAAAAAACTCTCAATATAAAAAGTTATGGTTATGTCATGATTACCTTCTTGAGAGTGAATACCTTAAGATATAGGCATTTGAATTCCTCTAGAACGATCTTCCAAGCATGAACTCAAAATTCCATCAAACCCTAATTTGGTTCCACCCCCTCAATTCACTATTTTAGGTTGAACGTAACTAGATTGAGGTGAGAATCACTTAAATACACTAAAATCTAGTTTATGAAGGTTGAATCTAGGCAAAAATTTGATGTTTGGGTTGAATGGCTACGATAGTTGGTGTGTGTGAAATGACTTATGATATGGCGAACTAGGGTTTTGTTTTGAAAACTCAGATTCGTGCACAACGAATCAAGGTTTAATTGGAATCGCTGGTGATTCACTACATAAGTCAGTGGTTTTAGGTTATGTGGCTTATCGATTTTTCCAGTGAATCGGCTATTAAGGACGATTCACTGTTGATTTGCCATAATTGAATTTTCACTTAAAATATATTTGTATTGTTACTGATTTTTCCAATGATTCATGGTGTTGAAACAAATTGCTATGGATTCACTAGATTTATTTTACTATTTTTTCTAAAATGACAATTACCATATACATCATTCATATTAATCAATATAAATGTAAAATTCATTAGAAATTCAAAAATTTTGATTAGGATTTGTAACTAACTAATAATTTTATTTTATCGAATAAATAAATAAATAAATAAATAAAGTAAATATGCATAAATGGCCAAAGAAACATAACAACTCGATCACCCCCTCCCCCTCCTTATTTGAAAATACTTCGAAGTTTAAATTCTAAAAATATTTCCAATACAAGAGATAAAAAGTGAGAGAATAAAATCATACTATACTAATGCTAAATCTATACTAAAATTAAAGCATAAATAAACAAGTAAGTGTTTGACTATACATTGTTAAAGTGATTGTTTTATTCAACCATTTCATAATTAGTTCAAGAAATGGCTTCCTAAAATTAAAGGAGGATTTTCATTGATAAAGTGTGGAATAACAAAAAATTAGTGTAAAATATACTTACTACTTGAATTGGTACATTAGTAACTACACCTATTGGTTTGATTGAAGTACCATTTGGTAAAGAAACTGGTTCAGAAGCAAGTTCATCTAACTTCAAACGAGTGTGCATAAAGAAATGTATCGACATGGGATTTGCATTAGAACCCATATCACATTGAGCTCTAAAGTACCAAGCCCATTTTATTTTCATATTCAAAAGTATACCTCCAGGATCATTAAGCTTCACAGGACTTAAATCCGCATTTTTCTTTTTCTTATTCTTCTTAACTTTAAAATCTTTCAGCATGTTAATACTCTTCCCATTCTCTAGTTGCTAAACTCTCCATTCTTGAGTTAATTTCTTTTCATTTGAAGTGTCTTCAACTTGTTCTTTCTTCAAAGCTTCAATTTCAATTTCCATCATTACTGCATTAATTGCATAAATCTCAGAGTTTAGATCATAATAATAGTTTAATTCTCGAGAATCATTATCATTAATTTCATTATCAAGTAATTCATTATATTCATGATAATTATTTTGTCGTTAATTTTGAACGTAATAATTTTGTTTTCAAATTTCATGGACATTGTTCCTTCAAAAATATCTAACTTAGTTTTAGTTGTTTCAAGAAAATATCTACCTAATTATATAGGTGGAGAATCATGTGATGTTGAATCTCTCATTTTCATTACATAAAATTCAGCTAGAAATACTAAGTCATTTACTTTTACCAAAGCTTCTTCTAATAATCCACATGGTTTGATAATTATATTATTGGCTAAAGTAAGAGTAATAGGTGTATTAGTCAACGACCCTATTTTCAATTATTCATATAATTTAAGCAATATGACATTAATTGATACTCCAAGATCACACATAGCAAATCGAATAGAAGAAGTAAATATTGTTACAGGTATTCCAAACAATCCTGGATTGAAATATTTCTTGGGTATTATCTTGTATATTAAGGATGACACCTTTTGCCCTAAGTTTCATTAGATTCATCTAGAAATTTATCTTTAGATTCAGAAAATTATTTCAAAACTTCATCATAACTTGATAATCGCATAATTGATTTCATCAAAGTTTTATTAATTTTTATTCTCTTAAATGCTTCAAAAATGTCTTCTTTAATTTCTTCCTTCCTAGCATATGCTAAAAAGCGTGATGGGTGCGAGCAGACGGACGCGTGCGCTTGGGCGAGCGCGCATGAACGCCCATGGACGCACGCAGACGGACTCACGCGCGCGCTTGGGCGAGTGCGCGTGGACGCATGGACGAGCGCGCATGGGCGCGCGCACATGGACGAGCGCGAGGCGTGATTTTCCTTGGCACTGCGCCTTGGCACATCTTGGCGCAAGGCACGGGCGGACTTAGGTACGCGCCTTGGCACGAGGCACGGGCAGACTTAGGTACGCGCCTTGGCGCGAGGCAGGAGACACGGGCGGACTTAGGTACGCGCCTTGGCACGACTCCTTGGCACGCCTTGGCACGAGAGCGGGCATACCTTGGCACGTCATGGCACGAGCGCGGGCACGAGCAAGACTTGGCGGAGTAAGTATGCACGTGCTTGGCACACGGAAAGTGTTGACAAATCTTGACTTGGGCGTTGACCCAGGTCAAAGTACGCTTGGTCTCATTTTGGGATGTTTTCTATTGGAGCCGAGGAAACGGCTTAACATCTACTATAAGGAGAGGTGTGCTCTCTCCTTGGGCGGCATGGGCAGACTAGCAGGGACCCTCGAGCATGCCTTGGGCGCAATGCCAAGGCACGACCTATGGACGGACCATGGCGTCGGCCACTCCTCGAGCCGGTGGGACTCGGTCGGACCGAGCCCCGGCTAGCACGCAGAGGTGCCTAGGCGCGCAGCTAGGCACCACGAAGCAGCCCCTGTCCAGCAGAAAACATGAACCACGTCCCTTGTGGCGTGGCTAGACCCAGTCAAGAAGGTTCCAAGGCAGTTGGGTAACTACCTTGGTCATGGGCTGGAGCCATGACCAAGGCACGACCAAGAAGTCCCGAGTACCAGGGGCCTAGGCGAGCAGCTAGGCACCACGATCGGTCCCTGTCTCGAATTCATGGTGAACCAAAGGCTTGGGCGGACCAAGTCAAGGGCGGTTACAGGTGGTTAGGTAACTACCTCGGTCATGGCTTAGAGCATGATCAATCCACGTTCCGGTAGCTTCAGGCACGAAGAGCAAGTGCCTCTTGACTAGGGGGTCAAGGCAGTTATGGAGCGAGGTGGCAGCAAGGAGCAAGGCAGTTCGGTAACTGCCTTGACCACTAGGAGTGGTGTTTTACCCAGTCTAGACGGTTATGTAACTGATTGTAGGCTGGTCTATAAAGCCAAATGCTCTAGGTGAGCAAGAGAGGAGGCAATGTAGGGTGAAAATGCATAGGAGTGCATGAGTATATGTATGCCTTGAGTTCCACAGTTGTATTCCCAATTGAGAGCTAATAAAACATTTCCTTGTTGCCCATTGCATTGTTGTTGCTAGTGCTTGCTGTGTGTTGTTCTTCCGCATTGAATTTTGGTTGTGCTGAACTAGGGCGGTCCCTAGGCACCACAGGGTTGGGTTGAGTGGAAAAAAATTCCTAGTGAAAAACCCCTCTTTCATTGGCCCCGTGACAATTGGTATCAAAGCCTACGTTTGGAGACGATGGCGACCCGAGCAGCGAGCGATCTAGGTGAGAGAGTTGCTCACCTAGAGCAGATGATGGCAACAATGGCGGTCCCGACGGACACGACAGGGTCTTCGAGGCTGGAGCAACGCCTTGAAGGCTCTGAAATGTTGGTGGTGTCTTTGGTGGCTAGAGGAGAGTCACAAGAAGCCACAATAGCTATGTGGGAATCCAGATTTGAGGAACTGGTAGCAGAGGTGCGTTCGGTGGGAGAGCGTACTAGTGAAACTGCTACGAGCATGGCTTTGGAGTTGAGCCTGCTTAAGAGAGCCGTGGGCGGATCCTCGGAGGTTACCGTTGCGGCGAAGCCTAGAACAAAGGTACCGGAGCCAAAGAAGTTCTCAAGCAAGCGGAGCGCAAAGGAGCTTGAGAATTTCCTTTGGGATATGGAGCAATATTTCGCTACGGCTCGAACGGAGGAGAGCCAAAAGGTCATATTGACCTCCATGTACCTAGACGACGATGCAAAACTTTGGTGGAGGACCAGAGTGGATGATGATTCGGCTGCGGGCAGACCGAAGATTGTGGAGTGGGAGGTGCTAAAACGGGAATTGAAGGATCAATTCCTACCCACGAATGCGGCTTGGCAAGTGCGGGAGGCGTTGCACCAATTGAAGCAGAAGGGGACGGTCAGAGAATACGTGAAGGAATTCCCTTCCTTGCTGCTGGATATCAAAAACATGTCCGAGGAGGACAAGTAGTTCAATTTTACCGCTGGATTGCAAGGATGGGCGCAGTCGGAGTTGAGGAGGCAAGGCGTGAAGAACTTGTCGAGTGCAATCGCAGTGGCAGATAGTCTTGTGGATTACAAGACAAGTGGTGCTTCTTTTGAATCAAAAGAAAAGAAGTACAAGGAGAAGGATCGAGCTAGCGGATCCAGGAAGGAGGAGGAGCCTTCTTCAAAATTTGATGCTAGTGCCAAAGCATCAATGGGGAAAAAGGGATGTTTCATATGTGATGGTCCTCACAGGGCAAAAGATTGCCCAAAGAAAGGGAAACTGAATGCGATTGTTGCGGAGGAACCGGAGGCTCGGATGAATCCTTTGCAGTTGCTGAACGCAGTGCAAGCGCACAAGGCTGGGGCATCAGTAGGGCTGATGTTCGTGGAGGCTCAGATCAACAACCAAGCAGTGAAGGTGTTGATCGATTCGGGAGCCACACACTCGTTTATTGCGGAGAACCTAGCTCGGATGCTTGGTTTACAGCTTGCTAAGAGTGCATGCATGGTGAAGGCAGTCGATTCCGAACCAAGGAATGCTATGGGCGTAGCCTCAGATGTGGATATTCGAATCCACACTTGGGAGGGCAAGGTGAATTTGATTGCTGCTCCGTTGGACGACTTCGAAATCATTGCGGGAAATGATTTCTTGATGGCAGGGAAAGTAGCCGTGATTCCATCACTTCATGGCTTGTTGATCATGGATGAGAAGAAGCCGTGCTTTGTTCCAGCGATGCGAGGCAGGGGCAAGGGCCGTGCACCAAGGCTGGTGGCATTGCAAGTACGTGATCATATGGAGATATGTTGCTTTGGTGGGCAGCAGTCTGGTGGACAAACGGAGGAGTGTTGCTTCGGTGGGCAACAGCCGGGTGAGCAGGCAGAGTTGGAGCATTCGATGAGGGCATCGAACAATTTGGCGGGGGGATGTTTGTCACACCCCCGATAACGAGACCCGAATAGGCTGGGCTGGGCAGCCGGTAACCTAGTAGATGTCCGAGTTTCGGAGGACTCGGGTGGTTCCATGGAGGTTAGATGCTGGATCTCGGAGGATTGTAGCATGGCATGCGGTGATGCGCGTGTGCAGTTGGGAAATTGCATGCGGCAGCGTGATGGGTGCGAGCGGACGGACGCGCGCGCTTAGGCGAGCGCGCATGAACGCGCATGGACGCACGCGCGCTTGGGCGAGTGCGCATGGACGCAAGGACGAGCGCGCATGGGCGCGCGCATATGGACGAGCGCGAGGCAGGAGACACGGGCGGACTTAGGTACGCGCCTTGGCACGCCTTGGCACGGCGCCTTGGCACGCCTTGGCACGTCTTGGCACGAGCGCGGGCACGGGCAAGACTTGGCGGAGTAAGTATGCACGTGCTTGGCACACGGAAAGTGTTGAAAAATCTTGACTTAGGCGTTGACCCAGGTCAAAGTACGCTTGGTCTCATTTTGGGATGTTTTCTATTGGAGCCGAGGAAACGGCTTAACATCTACTATAAGGAGAGGTGTGCTCTCTCCTTGGGTGGCATGGGCAGACTAGCAGGGACCCTCGAGCATGCCTTGGGAGCAATGCCAAGGCATGACCCATGGACAGACCATGGCGTCGGCCACTCCTCGAGCCGGTGGGACTCGGTCGGACCGAGCCCCGGCTAGCACGCAGAGGTGCCTAGGCGCGCGGTGGGCACCACGAGTTGCCCCCTGTCCAATAGAAAACATGAGCCACGTCCCTTGTGACGTGGCTAGACCGAGTCAGGCCAAGACGGTTTCAAGGCGGTTGGGTTAATCATTATGGAATGGGAAACAAAAGTGCATATCTTCATTTAATTAATCATGAATATTATCATTTTTTCTTCATTAATCATTTCAAAAGTTTGTAACGACTTTTCATAAGCATCAACTCTCGCTAAATACCATGGGTACAATCTTTAAGGAAAAGGTGTATATTTCAATTGTTTAGCCATCCATTCTCTAGTAGGAATGACATTGGTCATCGTCTTTTCTTCTTCCTCTATTATTTTTTTCGTACTTTTTTTTTTTTTACCTCTCTTAGGTATATTTTCTGATATATGTGTCTCTTTTTCGTTACCATAAAATAAAACATTAACTTTTGCTTGATTTGTAGGATTCATAGTTTAAGTAAATCATTTAGTTTGATTACTTAACCTATTAATTTGTAGGTTCTTTTGATTTAATTGATTTTTCAACTCATTGACACATGTATCAGTTTAACTTAATTCTGAGAAATTTGTGTAAAGTTTTGATGACTTTGAGTCATAAACTTATGTAGGATTTGCTTTAAATTTTGTTGCATAGGTTGAACAGTTTGTTGAGGTTGCTGAATTGGTGTAGATTGTATTTGTGCTTTTGGTCTATATGTGGTGTAATTTTGATTTTGTGACCATAGCTAAGATTTGCATTTGGTTTTTTAATGCAATAATTATTGATATTATATTGATTCCTGGGAGAACAAAAAAATTGGTTCATAATTGCATTAACCTTTTTAGTATTTTCTTAATGTAAAGTAGGACACAGATCCATAGGATGTGTAACTTCATTACAAAATTCACATGGTTTAACTTAGTTTGGTTTATCTTTTAATAGTAGTTTTAGCATGCTAGATAATTCATCAATTTTTTCGTCAAATGTATTACTTCTTTTATCACTAACTTCATAAAGTTTCTTCTTTGATGTCTCCATCTTTTCACCATATTTCATAGATTGTTTAGTCATTTCGTTAATAGCTTCTTTTGCTAAAGTTGGTGTTACATCGAATAATAATTCATCACATACGGTGTCTAATAATCTTTGTTCAAAATGATTGAGTCCTTTGTAGAAGTATTCTAATAAAGCTCTTTGTGTATGTCCATGTTGTGGGCATGAAGAAATTAATCTTTAAAATCTATCCAAAAATTCATTAAATATTTTATCGTCTTTCATTTTTACGACTCTGATTTGTCTTCCATAGAAACTAGTTTTTCTTGCAGGCATACATTGATCTAGAAAAGCTTCCAACATTTAAGCCCATATAGTTATTGAATCTTTATTAAGATAGAACAATCATTCTTGTGCTTGATCTTTCAATGCAAAAGGAAAAAAAAAATTAAGTTTGACTTGTTCTAACGTACAGTCTTTAGGTTTCATCCCATTGACTTTGTGTTGTATTCCCTTATAAATTTCTTGTGGTCTTCATTATCTTTACCATAGTAGTTAGGTAAGGCACTAATAAATCTAGATCTTAGTTCAAATTTAGGAAACCCTTTAGGATAGACAATATACATTGGCTCATTAGCTATGACAATTTGATTGGCTTTCCTAAAAATGATTTCTCTATTGTCATTATTATTATTATTATTATTATTATTATTATTATTATTATTATTATTATTATTATTATTATTATTATTATTATTATTATTATTATTATTATTATTATTATTATTATTATTATTATTATTATTATTATTATTATTATTGGATTTCATTGTAAATCATACAAGGTCTAAAACTCCTAAGAAATAATGTGAAAATTCTAAATAACAGTGCCAAGAATTTACACGTGCTGAACGTGTATAATAATTTTCTCGTATATCCTTTATTATACTTTTATATTTGTAATAATGATAAGTGGGGTCATTTTCACATGGACTTTGTAGATTTCTCTAGGAAAAATGATTTCAATGGTTTTTATTATTTTTTTTCAATTTAATTAAAACGAGAATCAAAATTATCTAATCAAATTATAGCAATCAATTAGACTCATTAAACTAAATTAACTAACTTCGCTAACATAAATCAAACTCACTAAAACTCAAAACCGACCCTAGATCATCACCGAATCCCCATCAATCTTGATTCGCTGGGCACATCGGTGGAAATTAGCTTATGTCCTTCACTAATTTGTCTAGCGAATCCTCTATAAATCTTGATTCAATGTTGATTCGTTGGTTGTTTTTTTCCAATTGACTGAATTCTTTATTTTCTTCATTTTTTCTTTCATTTCTTCACATAATCTAAATACGATTTGAAATCACAAAGCAAGAGAAAATCCAGTATAATATAGCCTTTTACATCTAAAATTAACCTAAAATATACTATAAAGCACTGTCTATTTACTGACTAATCATCAATATAATAAAGTTTCAATGCAATTAAAACCCTAAGTAGTAGAAAAACCTATAAAAGGATACCATGTATATCAAGGCGACAAAAGAAGAACAATAATAGTCAATATGGATGTATTTTTGTATCAAGTTTTCCCAATATTCCCAAAAGACAATAATTTGATACATATAATACCTACAATGTTAGCTAGAATTCCCTCAAAAGTCAAATGTAGTCCCTAAGCATGGCCTTCCCCCAACTCGTCATAGGATCTGAAACTTTCCACAACGAGACAAGTTTCAGTGAGTAAATCTCAGAGAAAATAAGCTAATATTCACAATAGTTTAAATAAAGCGGCTACTATTCAAGTAGGTAAGTAAAATATACTTGAAACAAAATGGCATGAATATAAGTTGCAACAGGAAAACAAAGTCAAGACGAATGTGTGGTGAGAGTCTATCGAACCTTAAGGATTGGGATTTGCTAAATCGAGAAATCCCCACTGGCTAGGTATTCCCCTGTCAAATGATTCACGGTCGAATAGAGGACCCAGTGGATGAAAGTTAAACTTCCGGTCAACTCCTCTCGAAAAAAACCTATGATGGAGCTGAGCCTCTTGTCAACTACTTCATGTACATATTAGTCTCTTAAAGAATAAGTCTCACGAGCTCACGAGTAGACACTAACATGGGGGTCACCGGATGTCATTTTCCCAGATCGTGCTAATCCATAGAGTATCGGGTTGGTGCCTTGCTACCTCGTCGATCAATTACAACACATGCAAGAGTAGAGTATATCCCTCCCTTAAACTAGTGCATGATAATGATAAAGCAATAGTAAAGTATCAAGGAATTAAAAGAATGCTAACAAAGTTTCTCATGGGTTTACTTACAAAAATGCAATGAAAACTTGGTCCTTACACATCCTGATTCTGATACTTTCCTGACACCAGATTATGTATCCTCGAGTCCCTAGTGTCAACTACACAAACTTTTGGTGTGTCAGATGCCCCTTCTATTAGATTATTGACATAACATTGTTGTTACACTCTTGTGGTCATAGGGCTTGTGATAATAGACCCTTGTGACCAAAGACATCCCTTGTGGTCACATACGTCCTTGTTGCCATACACATTCCCTATGTTCACAAACATCCATTGTACAAATGTAGCTTGGGGCATAGGCATCCTTTCTAGGCACTAACGTCCCTTTGCGCACACAACATCAAGGATTTGGTCATTGATTCTACAAAGGACACTATTTTGTTTAGTTCCAATAAACTAGCTATAGAGCTTTGAAGAGCACATAACATTCCTCAGTTTTCAATTTTTGGTAAAATGCTCTCTAATAATGTACAATCCTAGATAGAGCAACCGTTGGACTTGACACATTCGCCGCATAATGATTCGTTAAACCACTAGAGTTAGAAAATCAAGTAACGAAGCGCGCTCAATTTAGCCTATATCCTCTATAATCCGTTTGTGTGTTCAATGCTCCAAATAATTACGGATGCAAAATAATCGAACTAGCAATAGATTCAAATAAAAGAAAATTCATTTATAA
Source organism: Stephania yunnanensis (assembly GCA_039657365.1). Taxonomy (NCBI): domain Eukaryota; kingdom Viridiplantae; phylum Streptophyta; class Magnoliopsida; order Ranunculales; family Menispermaceae; genus Stephania; species Stephania yunnanensis. The sequence continues at coordinate 39,315,393 of CM077587.1, forward strand.
CTATAAAATCAATTATCCAAATTATGGTTTTCAAACAATAACAAGATTGATACAAAAAATAAACCGAATTTGAAATTAAAATAAATATGACCTCACAAATCTCATGGTGATATGGTGATGTTAAGCTTCCTTTGAAAAATTTCAATCATAGCCATTAAATCCACAAACCAAGCTTAATAATAGAGAGAAAAGATGTTTAATAGAGAGTTTATGGAGAGAGGAGATATAAAAGTTGGTAAAATGAATATTGTTTTTTGAGAAGATATAAAAGAGAGAGAATCAAAGTTTATGGGGAGGAGTGGTCGTTTTTCGTTGCGGGTGTGTGTTGTCTCTTGATGAGAGAGAAAACGGCCAAGTAGGAGAGTGAGAGAGGGTGTATGGATCGGACAATCCATGGTCAAAACCCTAAAAGGTACAAAATAACATCTATGTCCTTCAATTTGAGCCAATTATTGAAACGAGTTTAGGGCAGCATAGACGCGTTGAAGCAGAGACAAAGCTGACGTGTTACTCGAGGAGAAATCGAAAAGACAATATAGACGCGTCGTTATGAGATAACGTGATCGTGAGGAAGGTTATCTGGCTCGTGCGCGGAGGAAGATCGACGGCTGCTGATTATGGAGATGATGCTCGCACGTTGTTCGAGGGCAATCATGGGGAAGCTCGGCAGTTGAAGCGTGATAGAGGAGCCAAGTTTGTTGTTTGTTTCATCCGATCGTGAATACATCTCGAAGGACATCTATGTGACTATGGCTTAGCTGTGCTATATCGTGTGTTACCTTGTGTGTTCCACACTTTCGTTCCATCTCTTAAAATCAACTATTCAAGTCACTTCTCGAGGAGAATCCAAGAGCTGCTGAATCTTCTATCATTCTTTCATGCCCCAGCCAATTTTTCAACAACTTCTTCAACTTTTTTCAACAACTACTTTTCATAGAGGTTTTCAACTTTAGGCATTTTTTTATATTATCATCAAAAGATTACATAGGGGTTTCAAACCCCTATCAAATGTTAAAAAAAAAAAAAAAAAAAAAAAAAAAAGCTGAAAATGCTCAAAATTAATTTCCATTTCCATTTTCAATTGAAAATATACAATTCTACATTCCACTCGCAATATTATTATTCAATCAAGAAACAAAGTAACCTATATTAAAAGAAACATTTAGCTTTTCCCAAAGAGAGGGATATTGTTCTTCCCAAAAATGGAACTCCACTTTGAGAGATGGCAACATATGAACAACAATCTTGTTGATGTTGATGATAAGGGGGAACTTTGTGAGTTTTTGTACCACGTCTCTGAAGTCGCTCTTGTTGATGTTGTACACTGGTGGTTGGTGTTGTTGTTGTTGTTGTTGTTGTTGATGATGGGGTTCAAGTGGGGGAGGTGGGGGTCTTCGGATCGGCTTGGAAATCTTGTGAGATGCCCTGTTGAGTTTGCTTTTAAGTAGTGGTCACTCTGTTTGCTTCACTTCTCTGTTCTCATCATCTCTGTTGTTGTTGTTGTTGTTGTTTAGAGATGATGAGGATTGGGAAGTGTTGTTATCTGTGGTGGACATGTCGTCAGTGAAAGCTCTCGAAGTAGTGAGTGAGGGAGTGATGATTCTAGTGTAACGAGAGAGATGCAGAAAGAGAGAGTGTTGGAGAAAGTGCGATGGCAAAGGCAGAGCAAACATGCTCAAAATTAATTTCCATTTCCAAGTAGGAGTCTAATATTCTTGCATTCGAGACAGAACTAACTTTGAGAGATGGCAACATATGAACAAACATATTGACTCCCTTGAAGCCAATACGGATGGCAACGACTCCTTTCTTTCGCCTAATTAATCCCCAAACCCACCAACGGCGTAGTTATCAACTCTAAAGTCTGCATTGATTTACATATAAGTGATTCACATTTTGAAATGCGAGATGAGAATATTTATCAAAATTCAAACGCGAAGGTGACGAATCGGAAAAATAAAGTAATCGGGTTAATTTACCTTCTAGAAAGAGCTCATAGTTCTTTGGTCCAAACACAAACAACTGCAGAGATTGCATGACAGATTCCCCCATAAGGCTTTTTCGAAAAAAAAAAAATGATAACATGCAACCATCAGTTCCAATACTAAGTTCAAGCAATTTATTGAAAGAAGAGAAAATTATGATATGCAACAATCTTATGCAGTACCCGTGAGTTCCAATGAGAGCTTCTTGTAATAGTTATGCAATACAAACTTTTAGATTCCCCTTTGGATATTGGTAATAACGGCTCTGTAGTAATGGGCCTTTTCTGCTCAAGATGTTCTTTCCTATATTATTGGGGTGGAAGAAGAAGAGCTCCCCGACGACGCGTACTTGCTCGAAAGTGTCGCTGAGGCCGATGGCGGAGGGGGAGAAGAGTGAGAAGGATTGGTGGAAGAAGAGGTCGTGTCGTAGTTGGAGAGTATGGAAGTAGCGAGATCTGGGAGTAGCAACGCGATGGTGGTGGGAGCATAAACGACGATGATACAATGCGAGTAAAATTTTTTTTTCATCAAAGAAAGCGTAAAAACTTTAATTTCTTCCCTTCAAACTTGCATTGAAATTTCGATCTATAACAAAATTTTCTTGAATTGAGTAATTCCCACAATTATTAATGCATAATTAGATCGAATGGGGAGCTTAAAAGTTTAAACTTACCATTTTGTGTAGTCTGTTAGGATAGTTGCTCGGATCGTAGTTTCTTGAGATTCATTTGAGACTTTCAATGTGTGTTTAACGTGCGGCGGGAACAAAAGGAAAGGGTTTGCACGTGCTTGTTGGGCATTCATCTGGACAAAGTAGAACAAAGACAGAGAGCAGCAAAGTAGCATATTTTGGAATTTGAAGCACTGCTTCATGGATTTTCTTGTAATAACAAGAGCATACATGAGAACCAACCAAAACCATAACAAATTACTGCATATTGCGTTGGCATTTCCGCATTCAATCTTCCAAAGAGTAATTCATAGAATCTTGGCAGCCACATCATTGAATAGAGTTGTATAACGTACATGTCCCAACTCTCTGTGATGGCATATGCATTTCCTATGATTTAAATCATGCCACAAAGCGCCAAAAGGTACAGGTTTTACAGGATACCAAAGAGCCATCATAATCTTCATAATGCAAACACTATTACTATAATATTAATATGATCATTGTTATAAAACTTTTCTTGGATGATACAGATGAAAAAGAGATTAAAAGAAAGAAGGGAAAAGAAAAATAACAACATGAGAGATACCAAGACTGAATACTGAAATTCAAATTATTTGATAAAAAAACATATGTTCAACATTAATATTAATTGCCACCCACAAATACTGATTAATTTGAAATCTAAAGTTAGAATCCTAGCATAAATATATAGCATAAGTACTACTAAAATTAAGACTTCAAATAAATGAACGATGTTTTGCTTTTGCATTGGAAGATATAAAGAATTACAATTAACTGTTTTGAAGCACAATGAAGATCGAAGAACACTTACTTTTGAACCTCTTGCCCAATTTTGTAGAAGAGAAGCAACTCAGATGATGAAACCTTAAATAATACAGGATTCCACATTGGGACATTAGGTTCCTCATCGCCAACCACGGGAGAATGCCATAAGCCATCCTAGATAGGAATGTGATAATGTAAAAAATGATCACTATCTATCACAAAATTCACAACCATAGATTTGTAGGCCATTTGGCGGAAAATGGAACATACTGTGACTATTTATATCAAAGATTTAGATTACCCAACTAAAGATCAAATTAGTCAACAAAAAGACTCGGGACTAAAAAACATGTGTGTGGATGTTTGGGAATGGAGTTCTTTTTAAAAGAAAAAGACTTGTAAAATCTCTCACCTGGAAACCAAATTCAAACAGCACAATAAGAGTGCAATGGAACTAAACACTCCAACATAAGGGGGAAGTTGCAAAGAAAGAAAAACACTAAGTTCAGTAAGACTAGATTAAGCCACAACTTTCTTCATGGAAACCATTGAAAAAAGACAGACAATCATGTTCTCCAACTTCCAACCAAATGACATAACCAGCATCCGCTAATCCTTTTCGGAAAATAATACCAGCACTGCATTGAGTGGGGATGAGAAAAAAAAAATGAGATTTCACTTTCCTAACATCAGGGGATTCTTATTATTTAAACTCAAATCTACCTTTCCTAGGTCAAAATCAACCCTAGATTTACCTAAACATAGCTTCATTTCAAAGGTTTTGAAAAATCAAAATGAGATTTCACTTTCCTACTTTTCTGAACACTTTGCAACGATTCAACATCATCAATTAATCATCCACTTCATCAAATCCACAAAACCTACATTCAAATGAGCAATTTCACAAAAAATATCCACACAACGAACCGAATTCGAGTCAACATACTAGAACCATCAAAATCACACAAAAACGAGCGACTAAGAAGTTGAATCCACTTAAGCGAACCAAAATGTCGACGATATGTGGTGTCAAAGCTTCGCACGAGGCATGAATGAGGTCGTTCGTTAGCCGAGAGAAACGAAGATTCGAACACAACGACGTGAGAGAGGATCGGATACCATACCCTAGAAGAAGGCGAACTTCGTTCGTGCGAGAAATCAAGCAAAACCGCTCACAGCGCGAAACGAGCGTGGCGAGCGCGCGAGCGAGGCGAGCGAGAGAGACCAGAGCGACTGCGAGCGAGCGACTGTGAGCGACCAGAGCGACCAGAGCGAGCGAGAGACCAGTGCGAGCGAGCGAGACGAGTGAGTGAGAGTGGGGCGAGCGAATTTTGTTCTTGGGTCAACTTTCCATAGAGGTTTTCTAGGGGTTTTTCCAACACTAGGGTTGGTTTACAATTTTATTCGCAAAATAGGGAGGTTTTTTTTTTATCACAAAAGTAGGCAATAACGCCTTCTCAAAAGGCGTTATTGAGTGGGAAGTTTTTTCTTTGCGCTGACGTGGCGTCCACGTGGCATGGTTTTGTACAGATAGCGCCTTTTCAAAAGGCGCTATCAGTACATGTGCCCGCCACCTCACCGCCACGTCAGCGCCATATCACCTCATTCAATAACGCCTTCTCAAAAGGCGTTATTGAGCCAAAGTTGCGTTTGTGAGGTGGCGCTGACATGGAGCTGACATGGAGGCCACATGTACAGATAGCGCCTTTTGAAAAGGCGTTATCTGTACGAACCCATGCCACGTAATCGCCACGTCAGCGCCAGCCTCACAAACGCAACTCTTCGATCTGTCTATCACCGCCATGTCACCAGCCGGACCACGTCGTTCTCGGCCGCTCCGTCCCTCGCCGCTGGCCGGCATCGTCGTCGTCTAGCGATCTCGACAATTACAACCAAATTTGAATATGCATATGAGGAGTTTATATTTGTATAAAAAAAAACAATTTTGAATATATATATATATATATATATATATATATATATACTTTGGTTTCAACCTTCAACTCTCATTTCTAAACTAACTAACATTAACTAACCTAACCAACTAAACTAAATAAACTAACTAACTAACTAACTAACTAACTAACTAACTAACTAACTAAGTAACCAAAGTAAAGTAAACTAACTAAACTTAACTAACATAACCAAACTAAACTAAACTAACTAACCTTAACTAACCAAACTAAACTAAACTCCCTAACCTTAACTAACCTAACCAAACTAAACTAACTAACTAACTAACCAACTAACTAGGGTTGAAACTAACTAACTAAATAACTAAACTAAAATAACCTTAACTAACCTAACCAAACCAAACTAAACTAAAAAAGTAAGTAACCTTGACTAAACTAACTACCTAACCAACTAACTAACTTAACTTAACTAACTAACTAACTAACTAACTAACTAACTAACCAAAGTAAACTAAACTAACTAACTAAATAACCTTAACCAAACTAAACTAACTAACATGAACTAACCTAACCAAACTGAACTAACTAACAAACTAAACTAACTAACTAACTTACGAACTAACTAACTAACTAAACTAAACTAAACTAACAAACCTAAACTACCGTAACCTAACCAAACCAAACTAAACTAACTAACTAACTAACCTTAACCAAACTAAACTAACCTAACCAAACCAAACTAAACTAAGTAACTAACTAAATTCAACTAAACTAAGTAACTAACTAACATAACCAAACTAAACTAACTAACAAACTAAACTAACTAACATTAACTAACCAAACCACCTAACAATACAAACTAAGTAAACTAAAATAACTAAGCGAACTAGCTTAATTGCAAACTAAACATACTAACTAAATGGAACTAACCAAACTAAACTAACAAACATTAACTAACCTAACTAACCTTAACTAACCTAACTAACCTAACCACCTAAACAATACAAACTAAGTAAAGTAAAATAACTAACTTAACTAACTAAACAAACAACCAAAAAATGATCCACGTTAACCACCAAAGCGAAACTACACAAACATCCAAGTAGCTCGAGAGTTACTTGTGAACTAAACTCGACTAACCTAACCTAACCAAAGTACGTAAACTAAATTAACTAAACTACACTAAGGAACATACCCTAACTGTTGCACTAAACAAACATAACCTCAACACCTAAACAAAACTAACTAAGCTAATTAACCTAACCAAACTAAACTAATATAACCTAACCACCGACACCTAACTAACTAAGCTAACCACTTAAGTTAAATTAAACATATAACCTAAACTAACGTAACAAACTAAACTAACTATTGAAGAGTAATCACATATACGACATTATTATAATATGGAAAACATGAGGAATAAGTTTATTCAATGAGAAGGTTGAATACACGTACTACGTGAACCCAAAATATAAGTTGTTTACAAATCACCATGACATCAAGTAAACTCATCATGCAGGTCTATTTCGGCGGTTCCGTTGACGTTGTTGCTCAGTGATGCAAATCGGACGTACTCTTTGTCTAGTTGGACGATGTGTTTGTACATCCGGTTGAGGTTGTTGAGGTTGCTGGTCTTGCGATGAATCACGTCGAGTAGATTGATGCGTTTCCTCTGGTTCTTGACTCGACTCACCTCTGCTACTGATGCTACCAAAAATAGGAGGTGGAACCATCCCGAAATACTGGTTTCCTGCATGGGGTTGGGGGAATGGAACATGCGGCTGCGGCATGGTCAACAAGTTCACGAATGAAGGGTCTCCACTATACGCCATATTGTAATTATATGGAGTAGGAGTATATGGACTAGGCATGTATGGAGGCAGTGATGGATACGTTTGATGATGAGGCATTCCATGGTCCACATATGAAGGCGAAGGCCCAGTGCGTAAGGATCAAAATGGTAATGAGGAAGATTCACGCTCGGCGGCCTGGGTACAAACATTTGAGGTTCTGGTAAGGGTGTGGAAGATGCAGGAATGTACCCATGAGAAGAATGACTACTCTCGCCAACATTGTGCGTTCTACTCACTCTCGAACGAGATGAACGTCTTTGGAGGAGATTATGTCGCTACTCTCTGCAGCAATCTCGATCGAGTAGATGGACGTGGTGGACGAAGACGTCTGGTGCGTTCCCGCACGGTTTCTGGTCATGTTCGTCTTCTTCTCACCTCTATGTTTGGTTCGCCCTGATCGTCTTCTTCATCTTCTTGTTCATTATCCTCATCTATGAGAACCAAACGCAACCTAAAATAACCTAATAAAACGTAAACATATCCAAAAAAAAAAAACCTAAAAAATTATAGATGTGTTCATGAAAGTTTAGTGGATCGCAACGAATTCAAAGTCTAAACTAGGCTACCAAAACTAGGCTACCCAAACTAGGCTACTCTCTACAACATATCTTGAAACGTGCGCATATAACTAAACAAACTACATTAAGTAAATACCTCAACTACCTAAACTAGGGTAACCAAACTAATACATAAACTTAAACTAACTTAAACAAACTAATTAAACTAACTTAAAAAAAAAACTAACTGAACAAACTACATTAACTAAACTAACTTACCTAACTAAATCTAAATACCTCGACTACATAAACTAAACTAACCAAACTAATACATAAACTTAAACTAACTAAACTAACATAAACAAAGTAACTAAACTAACTTAGACATACCTATGTAACTCAAACGGAGTAACTAAATTAAACAAACATAACTAACTAAACAAACTAAGCTAAAAACAATTAATCAACAAACGAACCTCAACAAACTTAACAATCTTAATAAACTAAACAAACTAACTACACTAACCTAACTTAACTAACTAAACAAACTAACAAAACTAAACTAACTTAACTAACTAAACAAACTAACTAAAAACGATTAATAAACATACCTAAACCAAATTAGAAATACCACCTCCTCCTTCACCGGACCTCCTCCTTCTCCTCCGCTGCTCCGCGCTCCCCTGCCGCAGTAACGCCTCGGACCTCCCTGCTCTGCTCCCTCCTTGATCAGCTGTCACTCCACCGTGCTCCCCTGCCGCGGACCTCCCTGCTCTGCTCCGCGCTCCTCCCCTTGCAGTCCGCTCTCCTCCTGCTCATTTGCTCGTCCTCCTTCCTCCGCCGCTTGCTACCTCCCCTGCCGTGTGCCGCGTCGGTGCATTTGCTCCTTGTCTTTGTGTTCCGCGTCGCTCTCTCTCCACCGAGCTCCTCCCCCCCCCTCCTTATATACACCAACCTCCTTGGTCACGGGATTACTATCCCGTGATCCCTACCGCCCTACCCCTGCATCCCTACGAAACCGACGCGAGAGAATATTCTCTGCGTCGGTTTCAGAAGAGATGATGGGGATGCGCCGATAGCGCCTTCTCAAAAGGCGCTATCAGCGCATCCCCCACACCTCCCCAAACCTGTCCACGTGGATCCACGTGGACAGGTTCCAAATGCAATAGCGCCTTCGGAGAAGGCACTATTGCATTTGAAACTCCACGTGGACTGGCCAGAATGGGCAAGTCCACGTGGACACCAATAGCGCCTTCTCCGAAGGCGCTATTGGTGTTTTTCAGCCACGTGGATAGCGCCTTTTGAAAAGGCGCTATCCACGTGTCCACATCATCAAATGAATGTAACCATGGTGATAGCGCCGACTCATTAGGCGTCATTGCCTAGATTGAGAAAAAAAAAACGGGCCCTCATTTTGGGAAAAAAAAGTAAAATATGTTGTACTTTTGGAAAAAAATCGGTTTTCTAAACCTCTATGAATTAGTCCTATTAAAAGTCTTACTTTTCTAATTCATAAGGGTTAATTAAAACCTCTATGAATTAAGTGTTATAGAAACCTTAATCATCTAATACATAGGGGTTACTCAAAAACCTCTATCAATTAAGTGTTATAAAAAGCCTAAATTGTTCTAGTGTCAATTCCTTTGCCACATCAATCAACCACCATCCTACTCAACGTGGGACCTGCGGGACTGTCTTGAGATGTATATTTGCACACTTTTCTAGACAGATCATCAAAAATACTCTTAAAGAGCTCTTTTTTATTCTTTTTCATCAAACACTACTAAAAGCTTACCATCTGTTATGAAATATGGGTGACCATGCATGTACATCAACATATTGTGTAGTCATGTAACTTGTATTTCTCACTTAATAGTACATCCACTTGTCTATGTATTGTCATGTAACTTGTAATCCTCTCCAATGTACACCAACTCTTCCATGTATTGTCTATGTTGCTTGTGATGTGTTGTATGACATGGGGTGTATGTGTTGCTTGTACACATTGTATGAAGTACATTTATCATCATCACCAAATGGTCTATATAAAAGGTGTCAACCTCATTGTAAAAACACACCAAGTTGAATGAAAACTTATCATTCAAACTATCTCATTTCTTCTCTTCTCCTTTGTAGTAGTAGAAGTTCTTCGTCTTCTATTTTTCTTCTCTAGTTCTTAGCAAGTTCCAACTTAATTTGCAACACGTTATCAGCATGAGCTTGCTCTAGCATTAAGGAGATCTTGAAGTTCAAGAAGGCTTGTTAAGGAGACAAAGCTAGGAAGGTATAACTTTTATGAGTTCAGTTTATTTCTATATTATCATGGTTGCTTCCTTTTATTACATGCGTAACTTTTATATGCATACTTTATTCATATACTATGCATTATAACGTCACCGATTGCGAAAGTATGCTCTGTAGTTGCGTCTTGTACGATCTTCTACATCAGAAATCAAAAGTCAATATGAGACATAACTAGTTTTCTCGCTATACTACAAACGATTAATTATTCTCTATTCTTGATTTTTTATATTGCAAATAGTGTTATGAGTTTGGGTTGATAGTGGGTAAGCCTTATCCCCGGTAAAGCTAAACATTGAAAGGGAGACGGGTTATCGCGTTCGAGGAGGCATGGCTTTAAGTAGACTTCATCTCACCACCCAACCTGAAGGTTGTCCCACCAACTCATACAAGTAGTACATTTTGCATATTAATAATCAAGTTGTGAACATATATTTAATCGTATATTATTTATTTTTTATAAAAGAGAAAAACTATTTACTCTATTTCTTGACATATTTTCAGACTATGGCAAACCTTCAAAAACTTGAATTTGTTGCTCTTGATATCACTAAAAATAATTATTTGTCATGGCAACTGGATGCTGAGATACATCTCCAAGCTAAAGACTTAGGAGAAACTATTATAGAAGGAAATGAAACATTAATGCAAGACCGTGCGAAAGCACTGATATTCATTCGCCATCATCTCCATGAAGGCCTGAAAAGTGAGTATCTCACTATAAAAGATCATCTCACCTTGCGGTTAAGCTTGAAAGAGCGATATGATCACCAAAAGACGGTGATATTTTCAAAAGCTCAAAACGACTGGCTGAATCTTAGGCTGCAAGATTTCAAAACAGTCAGTGAGTATAACTCCACTATGTTTAATATTACCTCTCGTTTGAGGCTTTGTGGAGAAAATATATTTGATGAGGCAATGATGGGAAAAACACTAAGTACTTTTCATGCATCGAATCTGTTGTTGCAACAGCAATATCGAGCGCGCCAATTTAAAAAGTACTCATAATTAATTTATTGTCTCATGGTGGCTGAACAAAATAACGAGCTTCTATTGAAGAACCACAACTCCCGTCCAACTGGTTCCGCTTCAATTAATGAAGCAAATGCAGCATCCTATAATGACTATAAAAAGGGTCATGGAAAGAAAAACCACGGACGTGGAAATGGGAAAGGATCAATCGACAAAGATCATGGCAAGCCCTATTCTAAATTTCGTGGCAATAAGTTCCAAAATAAATGGAATAAGAATGATGCCGTTCAGAATAAGGGGAAAAATATTATTGAAAATAGGCATGCTCGTAATCGTGACAAACCATGTCACAGGTGTGGTCTAAAAGGCTACTGGGCTCATGTATGCCGCACGCCTAAGCATTTTATTGATCTTTATCAAGCCTCCTTAAAGGAGAAAGGCAAAACAGTTGAGATGAACTTCAATGTCGGAGATGGCTCGTCGGACATCAATTATATGGATGTCCCAAATTTTCATGATGATCCAAACACTAATCTCGATATTTTTAATGATCATATGTAACGATTTTAAATAATTCTTTGTACTGATTTTTGTTATGCTTCTTAGTTATATGTACTAGTTTCTTATTATGAATGAAATATGACTCTTTTTCTAATTTGCCAAACATTATTTGTCTAGATGGATCAACAAATCATGTGTTCAAATCATGAATCAAATAAGAGCGATATATGTCTTGTTGATTGTGCTACAATGCACACAATCCTTAAAAACAGAGAATATTTCTCCAATTTGAACTTAGCTGAGGCTAATGTTCAAACAATATCTGACATCTCCAATTTGATTAATGGCTCTGGAAGAGCAAATATTATGTTGCCTGGGGGAACAACAATTCTTGTTGACAATGCCTTATACTCTGAAAAATCCATATTAAATTTACTCAACTTTAAAGATATTCGACAAAATGGATATCACATTGAAACCATGAAAATAATAGAGAATTACTCTATGTCATATTGGTTTCAAATGGGAAAAAAGAAGTGTTAGAAAAATTTCCGACTTTATCCTCTGGATTATATTTTACTCATATAAGGCATGTCGAAATGAATGTCGTCTTAAATAAAAAAATTAATGATCCAAAGACATTCATTTTATGGCATGACCGGCTTGGTCATCCAGGATCATCAATGATGCGAAGAATAATTAATAATTCACATTGACATCCTTTAAGGAGTCACAAAATATTTTCAGCTGGTGATTATAATTGTGCTAGTTGTTCTAAAGGTAAATTGATAGTTAAACCATCCCCAAGTAAAATTGTTGTGGAATCCCCAGTTTTCTTAGAACGCATTCAGGGAGACGTATGTGGACCTATTCATCCTCACTGTGGACCATTTAGATATTTCATGGTTTTGATAGATGCATCAAACTAGGTGGTCACATGTTTGTTTGCTTTCGACCCGCAATGTTGCATTTGCTAGACTTTTAGCGCAAATCATTAAGTTAAGAGCACAATTCCTTGACAACCCAATCAAGACAATTCGTCTTGATAATGCCCGGGAATTTCAATCTCAAGCATTTAAAAATTATTGCATGTCTATAGGAATTACCATTTAACATTATGTTCAACACGTGCATACCTAGAATGGTTTGGCAGAATCTCTGATCAAACGCATTCAATTAATTGCCAGACCTTTAATCATGAGAACTAAGTTATCAACTTCAGTTTGGGGACATGCAGTCCTTCATGCAGCATCTATCATTCGTTATAGGCCTACTGCATACCATGAACATTCCCCTATGCAAGGTCAACAACCAAATATTTCACACTTGAGAATTTTTGGTTGTGCTGTGTATGTTCCTATACCACCTCCCAATAGAACTAAGATGGGTCCCTGACGAAAATTTGGGATTTATGTTGGATTTAACTCATCGTCCATTATAAGATACCTTGAGCCCTTAAGAGATGATTTATTTACTGCACGTTTTGCTGATTGTCACTTTGAAGAAGCAATTTTCCCACCATTAGGGGGAGATAAGAAACCAATTCAAAAGGAATGGCACAAAATTGCTTGGAATGCATCGACTTTATCACATTATGATCCACGCACAAATCAGTGTGAACTTGAAGTTCGAAAGATCATTCATTTGCAACAAATTGCAAATCAATTACCTGTTGCATTTAATGATGCAAAACAAGTGACAAAATCACATATTCCAGCTGTAAATGCTCCTGCAAGAATTGATGTCTCTGTGCAACAAAATGCACAAGAACCAACGAAACGCTTAAAGCGTGGAAGACCAGTTGGTTCAAAGGATACAATTCCTCGAAAGAGGAAAACGGGAGTAAAAATAAATGCAAATCAAAATGCTCCTGAGAAAGCACAGAATCATTTGATAAGGATTTGTCAGAACAAGTTGATTCTGACGAGGAACAACTGCCTCTAGAAAAGGAGGAAAAAAATGAAAATAATGAGATCTCAATAAATTATTTAAACTCTGGTAAGATTTGGGATCGAAATAAAATTGTTCCTGATGATATATTTGATTTCAATGTGTCCTTTGAAATATGTGAAAATGATGATGATCCAGAACCACGATCAGTGGACGAATGTCGAAAAAGACCTGATTGGCAAAAATGGCAAGATGCTATCCAAGCAGAGCTAAACTCGTTAAGGAAACGAGAGGTTTTTGGACCGATTGTTCAAACGCCAAATGACGTAAAACCTGTTGGATATAAATGAGTATTTGTACGAAAGATAAACGAAAAAAATGAAGTTAAAAGGTACAAAGCAAGACTTGTAGCTCAAGGTTTCTCACAAAGACCTGACATTGATTATGAGGAAACATATTCTCCTGTTATAGATGCAATTACATTTCGGTTCTTGATAAGCCTTGCGGTTTCTGAAGGGTTTGATATGCATTTAATGGATGTCGTTACAGCATATTTGTACGGATCCCTAGATAGTGAGATATATATGAAAATCCCTGAAGGATTTGTAATATCCGAAGAAATAAAATCAAAATCTCATAACATGCACTCTATAAAATTACAAAGGTCTTTTATGCAGATTGAAACAATCGGACGAATGTGGTACAAACGTCTTAGTGATTATTTACTGAAAGACGGATATGTAAATAATCTGCTTTGCCCATGTATCTTCATTAAAAGATCATCAACAGGATTTGTGATTATTGCTGTATATGTTGATGATTTAAATATAGTGGGAAACCACGACGACATCGTTAGAACATCCGAATACTTGAAAAAGGAATTCGAGATAAAAGAACTTGGAAAAACAAGACTTTGTCTTGGTTTGCAAATTGAACATTTTTCAAGTGGAGTACTTGTCCATCAATCAAATTATATTGAAAAAATATTAAAAAGATTTTATATGGACAAGGCACATCCATTGAGCTCTCCAATGGTTGTCAGATCACTTGAAGTGGATAAGGATTCATTTCGACCTCATGAAAGTGATGAAGAGCTAATTGGTCCGGAGGTACCATATTTAAGTGCAATTGGTGCATTTATGTATCTTGCAAATTTTACAAGACCTGACATTGCTTTTGCTGTCAACCTACTTGCAAGATACAATTCTTCACCAACACGAAGACATTGGAATGGTGTTAAACATGTTTTTCGATATCTTCGAGGAACAAGTGACATGGGTTTATTTTACTCGAGAGGGGTAAAATCGAATCTCCAAGGTTATCTTGATCTTTGGATTTTTATCGATCCCCATGGCCCGTTCTCAAACGGGATATGTATTCACTGTGGTAATATCTTGTTGTATCATGGAAGTCAGTAAAGCAAACTATGGTTGCTACTTCTTCCAATCATTCTGAAATACTTGCGATCCATGAAACAAGTCGTGAATGTGTATGGTTGAGAAACATGATTGAACATATTCAAGAATCATGTGGGTTGCCTTCAATAAAAGATTCTCCAACTATATTATATGAAGATAATGCAGCATGTATTGCACAATTAAATGAAGGATTTATAAAAGGGGACAGAACAAAACATATTTCACCAAAATTTGTTTATGCGCATGAGCTTCAGAAGAATGGTGAAATTGATGTCAAGCAAATCATATCGAGTGATAATCTTGCTGATTTATTCACAAAAGTCTTACCAACTACGACATTTAAAAGGCTTACATATGGTATTGGCTTGCGTAAACTTAAAGACATTGCAAGTAAAGAAACTGAACAAGTTTTACCCATGTTCACCTGAGGGGGAGTTATTGATTAGTGTATTGCACTCTTTTTCCATTAGCTATGATTTTATCCCATCGGGTTTTCCTAGCAAGGTTTTTAATGAGGCAATCTTAACAATATTATACCCATCTTAATATTTATGAGAATAGTGTACTCTTTTTCTTTTACTATATTTTTTCCCGCTGGGTTTTTCTTAGTAGAATTTTTAACGAGGCACAATCTCTAAGCAAGTGTCATCCAAGGGGGAATGTTATGGAATATGGATGACCATGCATGTACATCAACATATTGTGTAGTCATGTAACTTGTATTTCTCACTTAATAGTACCTCCACTTGTCTATGTATCGTCATGTAACTTGTAATCCTCTCCAATGTACACCAACTCTTCCATGTATTGTCTATGTTGCTTGTGATGTGTTGTATGACATGAGGTGTATGTGTTGCTCGTACACATTGTATGAAGTACATTTATCATCATCACCAAATGGCCTATATAAAGGGTGCCAACCTCATTGTAAAAACACACCAAGTTGAATGAAAACTTCTCATTCCAACTATCTTATTTCTTATCTTCTCCTTTGTAGTAGTATAAGTTCTTAGTCTTCTATTTTTCTTCTCTAGTTCTTAGCAAGTTCCAACTTAATTTGCAACATACTAGAATGACAGCAACAAAGTCACACCACGAGACACACTGGCTCACAAGAGCTATTCATGCGACCTCGACCCACGTGTTATGCATTATGATTTGTATATGTTCGCAATTCGAGATGCACGTGAATGACTCTTGCAAGTCAATATGTCTTTCGGTGTGACTTTGTTATTGTCATTCTAGGACTTCTCAAAAAATAAACACACGCAGTGTACAAAATAGACTAAAGAAAGCCGAATCATGTAGAGTCCGAATCATGTAGAATCCCTTCTCAACATCAGTAATTTTCATTCTCGTGAAGGGCCTCTAGAGAGCAAGCTTGCTTACCAGAGCTTGAAGTCCTATAGACTATAGAGCGACCCAAAAGCTTCAGCATAACCACTTTCTTCACTGATTGCACTATTAAATTCCTTACTCAATCCGCGAGCAAAACATGCTCGACATCATTAACTATTTATCTTTCCACTTCCCCAGGGTGTACCACAATCTTTTCCAAGCTCGGATCCAGTAGGGGTTCCACATCATGGCGCATCAAAGAGTCTCCAAATGACTTAGCGAAACCCACATCCCCCAGTACATCCAGTATCCTCTTCATGATTATTGACTTTCTTAGTGGAACGGTCCTCCTCTTCCTGAAGCAGAGGCGGAGGTGGTTTCATTAGTATCTCTATTTTTTAGTGCTTTATTAATGTATACAAATAAAACACACTTCTTCTTTCCTTATTTGATGAACTTAAGATATTTTATTTTAGGCAAAACCTATTATTTAGTCCTTGAACTTTATGTTTTTTTATGTTTTTGGTCCCCGAAGTTTTATTACCACACATTTGGTCATTTAACTTTCACAAAGATCTACATTTAGTCCTTACACTATTTAAAGTGTTAAATTTCGCCGACGTGAGTAATATAAGTGTCGCGTGACTAGTCAAGAAGAGTAAAAGAGTTTATATTATTGAACCGAACAACTCACATCGACCAACAAAAGTCGAAAAAAAAAATTAATTTTCCCAAAAAATATAAAAAACTCAAAGTTCAGGGACCAAAAGTTTAAAAATCTCAAAAGCTCAGGGACCAAATGTACAAAAATAAAAGTTTAGGGACCAAATGTACACTAATGAAAGTTTAAGGATCAAAAGCATAAAAGACTCAAAGATAAAGGACCAAAAAATATGTTTTGCTTTTATTTTATTTTTTATTTTTTTAAAGAGGCTCATAGTTGAGTAATGAGAATTGAATGGATTAACTTTCGGAATTTTTGTTATCAGATCGAAAATTCGTCCTTGGGAATTTTAGGTTTTATTTTATTTTATTTGTTAACTTTTGGAATTTCGGTTCTCAGTACAAAGAGGCTCATAGTATCAATCTCAGATTTTATTTTATTTTATGGAAGTTTTTTTAATCTCAATCTAAATTTTTATTGGGATATGCCCTCTAAGAGTGTAAGGAACTTATGAGAATTCATCCAAGGTGGAAAATATGTCATGTTGGTTAGGGTTGCAAGTGGGGCGGGGAATTTTCGTTCCCCGCGATGCCCCGCCGTAGTGGGGCAAGGAATTCCTGCTTTTTGCTCCCTGCGGAGTTGGGCACGGGGCAAAATCTTGCCCGACCACATGGGGCAAGGTGATGACAGTAATTGTTCTCGCCCCGCATCCCTTACATAAAATTCTCTATTTTTATTTTCTTACAAAAAAATTATATAACTTTTTTACTTAAAACATATGTAATATATGAAATAAAACTCAAGATTTCAAACAATAAAATTTATTTTTACCATTAAATTGATTCTATAATATATATATATATATATATATATATATGTTATATTATAAAAATATATAAAATTATATTTAGAACATTATTGAAATATATTACCATACTAGATTTGGAAATCTTATATATTTAATTAAGTATGATAACTTGTAACTCAATCAACAAAACAAATCCACATTAATCCTTCAATTTGAGAAAAATAATTTCTTAAAAAAAATTGAGAAAGTAGTACTTAAGTGCCAAAATGACCAAGGAATGAAGATCAAAATAGATATTTTTTACAAAATTGATGGGGCACCGTGAGGATCCACGCGAGGGGGGGCATGGGGCGGCAAAGTTCGCGCCGCGAAGAATTTTGCGAGAATAAATCCCTGCCCCGCACCTCGCGGAGATGAGGACGATAATTACGATCACTGCTTTGCCCCACTTGCAACCCTAATGTTAGTAGACAAGTGAATGACATAGCCCATCAAATGGCAAAGAAGTCACAAAGTCATGAAAAAGTAAGCTATGATGGAGGAAGGCGCATGAATTTATTCAAGCATTGATGTAATAATTGTATTTACTAAGAATTCACTTCAATAAAACTTGAGATTAAGATAAAAGAAAAGGAAACTTTTGGAATTTCAATCTACAACTACTCTATGCAAAATTAATTAATTTATTTATTTTCTCAACACATGTAAAGGCCTAGAATTTCGAGATCCTAGTCACACCCATTCATGGGATAGTGACATGAAAATCAGTTTGACTTGGTGTTCTTGATCAAATTTTGAATGTTGACTCAGAAATACTACATTTTATATTTATGATATATTGTGTATATTATTATCTTATATTTGGCATTCAATTAAATTGGTTTGTATCCTTAATTTTACGAGTCAAGAATTTCCTCGACATGTGTAAAAGGTCACGTGAGTTGTGCAATAGAGGGTGAGTGTGCACAGCATTATTGCTAAGATCGATAAAAAAAAAAAAAAAAACAACGTAAGTTGACTATCGAACTTGGGTTAAACAAAAGGGTATTTCAAAATTTTGCACTTGGAGTAATTTTTAGTAAAAAAAAATGTGTTGAGATAGACAGAGAATGTAAGAGAGAATCAAATAAGTGAGAGCGGTTATTTAATAAGTCGTCGTTCAAAGCAGTGGTAAGGTAAAAAGAGTGAGACATATTGTATTGTTGGGTGTGGTTTAAATGTTTGTGGACCAATGGATGGTGCGACACATCGCACTAAAATCTGAACATGAAAAGTCTACACTACACCCACACTCAACATTTCCATGCTTAACACCTCACCACAAGTAATATGTCGATTAATTATGTAATTATATATAGGTTATATATATTTTTTATGGTCGAATCTTTAAAATATTAACATAATTGTCTTTATTTATAATTTTTAGGTTTATTGGAGTGCGCTATTGAATCTGGAGCGAAAAACTACGCAAAATAATGTATTTATATGTAGTAGATCAGCTACCAGAGGATATGCCTCGAGACATGCATTCTACAATTGATTAATAGGTGACAACAGGCCAAGTGACGCATGAGATTAACAAACGTGAGTAACTCGACATCACAGCCGCTCATTCTCGAGATTCACACATTTAATTTGATCAATTATGAGAAATAAAGTCTCACCTTACCTCGGGATTCGTGCGGTGCTGCCTCCCAGAATTTTGATCTTCCTAAGCATGTCTCTCGATCTAGCAGCCATCTGCCACGTCGCATCCACCTACATGCCAACCAAGCTTTCACTTCCAATCATCTTCTGCCACGTCAGCACGCAGCAGCGCTTCACCTAATCCGTGTGTGACACACGTCCTAACTCTGCAGTGAACTTATAATAGCCATTAGATTTGCCTCCATGTACTTGTCATTCTACACCCTACGAAAATTACATTCTCTTTTTTCTAGAGAGCAAATAAAGTGGATTTTTATAATTAAGACTTATAGTTTTATTGGAGAACTCTCGACTACTCATTTGTCCATTCTCTCTACCTCTCATAGCTTATTATTTTTCTCTTTTATTTCAATGGATTTTTCCATCAACATGTCCGGTTAACTTCAACAATCTATACCGGAGGTGGAGTAAACTACTTTATTGGCATAAATGTATGTGAGATCTTATTTATTTCAATTCAATTGCTTGTCATTGGTATTTTATTCTCTTTGTATATATTGATTAATTAGGGTTAAATCTAAGTTTAAACCCTGATTCTTTTGCCAGTGAGTCGTTAGCATTCGTCCTAATGCAATAAGACCACACAAGTAGCAATTGACCATACAAATTAGTTCACCCTTTTTAGGACTTGTTAAATACTTTACGGATCTAGTTAAATAAGATACATTAGTGATCATGTTGTTTAGGTGTAGTACCTTCACAAAACCCATTGCGGTCGATGCATTAAACCCAATTCGCTTGAGTCTAGGGTTGTGTGTTTGACTAATGAAGTGGTCATTGTTGTACCTTGACTACCAAGATTGGGAAGTCTGAGGACCCGCATACTTTACCTGGTCTATAGCTACTCTATTACCTTTGAATTTCATGTTATATATTTATCGATTACCATATGTTAAATTATGCCAATTGAGGAAGTTTGTGATACCGAGAGTTTAGGTTATTTTTCTTGATTAATTAGTATTTGTATTCTTTATTTTTGGCAAATTCTTGACAAGTTTTTGCAAAACCCCCTTTTCCCTTTTCTTTTAAAACCTTAGGGATGTAGGCTAAATCAGACACATTAGTGATCATGTTGTCTAGGTGCAGTGCCTTAACAAAACTCATTGCGGTCAACGCATTAAACCCAATTCGCTTGAGTCTAGGGTTGTATGTTTGACTAGAGAAGTGGTCATTGTCGTACCTGACTACCGAGATTGAGAAGTGCGAGGACCCGAGTACTTTACCGAGTCTATAGGTACTCTAAATTACCATTGAATTGCATGTTTTATATTTATCGATGACCATATGTTTAATTATGTCAATTAAGGAAGTTTGTGATACCGAGAGTTTAGGTTATTTTTCTTGATTGATTAGTATTTTATTCTTTATTTTTGGCAAATTCTTGACAACCTTTTGCAAAATCCCCATTTTCCATTTTCTTTTAAAACCTTAGAAAGAATACTAATCTCTGTAGGATTAACTTTTTACCATTATCTACAAAATAGTTGGTTTAGGAACTTTATTTTATTAACAAGTTCGACGCGTGTCAATTTTTTGCGTCGTTGCCGAGATTCTCTTTCTTTGGTTTTATTTATTTATTTTGTCTATCTAATCCCTTATTCTTAACATGTTTGCAGGTAACCCCGCAATGGCCTCTTACTCCCAAAACTATGGTCGATTTGAAGACTCATACTATCATAATGGGAATGGAGTAGGTATGTGATATAATGGATATCAATTTTCTAACATGCATTCTTTTGTGCAATAGGTCGAGGTTTGTGAAATTTGTGAATATTATTCTCATTCAAAATATACTTATTCTTACTATCTAAATTATGAGAAGCATCACTATTCTAGCTATGGATCTCCATAACCCAACTTCTTTAAGCTCATGCCATGTCGAGAGATTCCTCAACATAAAGAGAGGTATATACAAAATACGATGAATGACTTGATCTTCAACTAAGAAATATCTTTTCAACAAGTTGATTAATAGTGTCATGAAGAGAACCGACAATTTCAACAAAGCACCTCCTTAGAAGATTTGATAAAGTAATTAATAAGTGGCCAACAACAACTACATAAAGAGTTTCAACAATTTCAACATGTGAATTCAAGGTTGCAAAATTTGGAAACTCAACTTATTCAAGTGAATACCACACTTCAGAATATGATTGACGAGAAAGAGTCATGTAATACACGACCAATTTTTTTATCCAGAGGAGAATATAAGTGTTGATACATTCAAAAGTATTAAGGTGAATCAAGATGCACAGGTGGACTATTGGAGCGAACCAGTGAAAGAACTTGAAGTCTTTCAAACTAAGCTAGACATTATCATTGCATAAGATGAGGAAGAAAAAAACGAGATGAAAATTAAAGTCATTTCAGAAAGGTCAGACAAACTACCGAAAGAGAGCAAGGAATACCAACCTCTGGTGTTAGCGAAACCACCCACCCTCTCGTGCTTATTTGTTAAACCTTACAAGGGATGAAAGTAAAGGAGCATTCACAGATTGTCTACACTACTGACACCTTTGTATTGGATGATCATGATGCGATAGAATCTTTTGTGTTAGATGTCCCAAATGAGCTCCCAAGTCTAAAGGAGGACGTGCATGTTGCAATGCCCAAAGTTATAGATACACCATTTGTTGTTGGTATCTTGAAAGAAGAGGGCATCATGTGATAAATCATGTCAAGTCTAGCCAAAGACTTAAGACACTTGTTGGGAGGCAGCCCAGCTTTATTTCTTTTACTTCTTGTATTTATTTCAGTTTTAGTTTAGTTCTTAATTTTTTTCATGTTCAATAAAACCCTAACTTGGCTTTTTGGGTTTTATTCTTTGCTATGAATGTTTGATTTACACCAAAGGTACCGAAGCACCCTCTACGTTTTGCTAGGTTTAAATTCGAATTTTTTTGGAATATTTTGTGCATTTATAGGAAATTAACATATTACTATGATTTTAGTTGTCATGAGACTTGGTTTGGACACAAACCAATTTAAGTCGCCACATTAGTGGGGGGGATCTTTGGGTAGATCCAAAACCCTAGACTCCATTCCACCATCTTATTGATTTCACCCTTAGTTGAAAGACTTCGGGCTCACATGATTTAGTGTAAATTATTTAATTTAACTCCTATGCTTATTAGTTCTTGCTCTTATTATGATGATTTTTTTCTATAGTTTCTTTAGTCACTTAAACATGAGAGATTTTGTCCATTCACCAGTTTTTAAAGACTTTTATTATGCATGCCTTTGTATCATCTTTTTTTATCCATGTTTTTTTTTTCACCACCATTCTCTTATTTTGTTGCTTGGATTCCTTGACTTATTTTGAACCTTGAAGACAAGGTTTGGAATAATTTTGGTGGTAGTTATGATTTATGGATTGAGTTGGATGTAGCAAAAGACGGTAGATGATATCGTTTAAGTTTTTTGATTATACATGGTTGAAAGATGGTAATAGTGGTTTTTTGTATCCCTTATTCTCTCATTTATCTTACCTTTCGATTATACATGGCTGAAAGATGGTAATAGTGGTTTTTTGTATCCCTTATTCTCTCATTTATTTTACCTTCCATTTCTTTTCCCTTCATACTTATCTTTCTCATTTCATTAGGAGTTAATACACTTTCATGTATGTATTTAGTATAGTTTTCATTATTATTATTGTTTAAAGTCACCCGAAACATTGCTTTATGCCTTTGGTTGTGAATGTGTAAACTATGTAAACTAAAGGAACTCCATGAATTTAGAGTTTTGTATAGGATTTGTTAAGTCAGTGCATAACTATATTAGGAGTCTAGTTTTCTTCTGTTTTGTCATTTACACCTTTGCTCGGGATATGCAAAGTCCAAAGTTTTAAGGTATTTGATAAGTTGATTAATTATATAATTATATATAGGTTATTTATATATTCTT
The DNA here is from genome assembly GCA_039657365.1 of Stephania yunnanensis. Classification (NCBI taxonomy): domain Eukaryota; kingdom Viridiplantae; phylum Streptophyta; class Magnoliopsida; order Ranunculales; family Menispermaceae; genus Stephania; species Stephania yunnanensis. The sequence goes on from CM077587.1 coordinate 39,338,608, forward strand.
TATGGTCGAGTCTCCAAAATACTAGCCTAATTCCCCATTTATTATTTTCACATTTACTGGAGTGCGCAGTTGAATTCAGGACGAAAAACTAAGTGAAATAGTGTATTTACATGCAGTAGATCAACTACTAGAGGATCTGCCTCAAGACAAGCATTGCATAGTTGATAAATAGGTGACAGCAGGCCAAGTGACGCAGGAGAGTAACACATGTGGGTCACTCGGCATCACAGCTATTCATCACATCTCGAGATTCGCACATTTGATTTGCATCAATTATGAGAAATGAGGTCTCACTTTTACCTCGGGATCTGTGCCATGCAGCCTCCCATAATCTCAGTATTCCTGAGCATGTATCTCGATCCAACAACCATATACTATGTAGCATCCACCTACATGCCAGCCAAGTATTCACCTTCAATCATCTTTCGCCACGTCAGCATGCAGCAGCGCTTCACCCAATTCGTGCGTGACACATGTCCTGACCCTATGGTGACCTCACAATAGCCATCGAGTTTGCCTTAATACACATGTTATTCTACACCCCACGAAAATTACATTCTCTCTTCTCCAGAAAGCAAATTAAGTGGGTTTTTTTATAATTAGGACTTAGGGTTTTATTAGAGAACTCTCGACTACACATTCTTCCATTCTCTCTACCTCTCACAAACTATTATTGTTTTTCTTTTTTATTTTCATGGACTCTTCCATCAACATGTTCAGCTAACTTCAACAATCTAGACCGGAGGTGGAGCAAACTACTCTATTGGCATAAATGTATGTGAAATCTTATTTATTTCAATTCAATTGCTCGTCATTGGTATTTTATCCCCTTTATTATAAATTGATTAATTAGAGTTAAATTTAGGTTTAAACCCTTATTCTTTTGCTAGTGAGTCGTAAGCGTCTGTCCTTATGCAATAAGACAACATAAGTGGCAATTGACCATACTAATTGGTTCTCCCCTTTTGGGACTGGTTAAATACCTTAGGGATCTAGGCTAAATTAGACACACTAGTGATCGGTTGTCTAGGTGTAGTGCCTTCAAAAAAACCCATCGAGGTCAATGCATTGAACCCAATTTGCTTGAGTCCAAAGTTGTGTGTTTGACTAGAGAAGTGGCCATTGTCATACCTTAACTCATGAGATTGGGAATGTGAGGACCGAGGTATGTTACCAGGTCTATAGCTACTCTAAATTACCTTTAAATTGCATGTTTTATATGTATCGATGACCACAAGTTTAATTATGCCATTTGAAGAAGTTTGTGATACCGAAAGTTTATGTTGTTTTTCTTGATTGATTTCTCTACACAATATTTTTTTCCTTATTTTGGTGAATTCTTGACAACCATTTACAAAACCTTTATTTTTCGTTTTCTTTTAAAACCTTAGAAAGAATATCAATTTATGTGGGATCGACCCTTTACCACTATCTACAAAATAGGTTGTGTAAGAACTATATTTTATCGCAAGTAGGGCGAGGAATCTCCGTTCCCCGCAATGCCCTGCCCCGGTGGGGGCAAGGAATCCCCTCTTTTTGCTCCCCATAGGGTGGGGCATGTGGAAAAGTCTTGCCCCGCCGCGTGGGGCAAGGCGATGATGATAATTATTTTCATTCCGCTCCTGCATCCCTTGCATAGAACTCTCTATTTCTTATATTTTTACGAAAAAAATCATATAACTTTTTTTACTTAAAACATATGTAGTATATGGAATGAAACTCAACATCTCCAACAATAAAATTTATTTTTACCATTAAATTAATTCTATAATATATATGTTATATGATAAATATATATAAAATTATATTTAGAACATCATTGAAATATATTTGCCATACTAGATTTAGAAATCTTATATATTTAATTATGATAACTTGTAACTCAATCAACAAAACAAATCCATAATAATCATTCAATTTGAGAAAAATAGTTTCTTAAAAAATTTGAGAAAGTAGTACTTAAGTGCCAAAATGACCAAGGAATAATGAACAAAATAGATCTTTTTTACAAAATTGATTGGGTAGCGCGATGATTTTCGGTCGCGAGGATCCTCGCAGGGTGAGGCATGGGGCGGCAAAGTTCGCCCCATGGAGAATTTGTTGGAATAAATCTCCACCCCGCACCCCACGGAGACGAGGATGGTAATTACGATCCTCGCCCTGCCTTGCCTCACTTGCAACCTACATAGCTCATGTGGTAGTATTAAAATTACCCACTGCTTAACTATTTTGGCAGCACTCTGGACATGTTAGAGACTAGAAAGATAAAGCATTGCAACACTTTACTATTTTCGTTTATTTATTGTTATTGTCGATAAATTGCTGCACTGTCAATCATATATAGTTATCGATATAACCTTTGTTAATGAGATTTTAGTGACTCTGCAAGTAATAAAGGTTATAGAAGATGAATAGTTTATTTTCTTAAAAGAAATGAACCTTGATATATATAATTCTTATACATTGTTAAACAATACTGCCATTACTCCAAAAATGGTAATTACAATTAATGTTTTTAACATATATGCCAAATGTTTGTATGTACGTTGAACTAATTGGTTTAATAAGGAGAATCACTTATGTCATTAGCATATAATTTTGATGCAAGTAAATTGTATACTTTCATGCTATATAGCTTGATTTTATATAAATCTTAAGCTAATTATTATTGTCATATTATGGTATCATATGAAGTTATATAACTAATTCTTTATTTTTATAAGTTAGTCGCATGTCACTAAAGTTACTTAACTATACTTATACAATACACATCACTAAAATCTTATGATTGACCTGAAGGTTGACAACATTTTACTAATGTATAATGAACAGACATTTATTACATATGTCACAAATAAAAAAAGACCTAATTATATATATTATTATATGTTTTAACATATATTATGACCCATACATGATCTAACATGAAACAATGTTGTTGTGACCAATTACATGTAGCTATATTTTTGTCTATCGACGTATACGCATATTGCTTATTGGTGATGTCAGTTATGGCAATAATAAGGTGGAATGATACTAATGGAATATTGAAGAGGCGTCAGTGTTTTGATTTAATGAAGAAAAAAGGATTAATTGTTCATCTTCTTGATAATAGGGATCTCGGTATGCTCTATGAGATCAAAGAGTTTCTATTTCAGAACTTTGAAACGAATGATATACCAAATCGAATTTTGATTTTTCAGTTGGCGTGTTGGGATGTTACCAAAGTAACCCTTCCATAGATCATTAGTGAGCTGCAAAGAAAGTTTTACAGCATTTATAATGCATGACAAAAGATTACATGCTTACTTATAAAAAGTCTAATAACTTTAGAGATATTGGTTATTCAGACCCATACATTGTTGTTTGTCTTCAAACTAAGAAGTCTACTTTTTCGCGTATTTTTCTTTTCACTAATGAAGAAATCTCTTTAAGTGTTAAGCAGACAATTACGACTACTTCTACTTTGACAGTTGAGTTTGTAGTTAAAGCTACAAATTTAGGATTATGGTTAAGGAACTTCATTTAAAGGCTTCGTACTATTAACTCAATTTTCAAGCCATTAACGAAGAAGTTCAAAAGAAATAGTGTTAATTTAACATATTAGCACATATCTTATGGTTACAAATCCTCTAATGAAAAGATTGCATTAAAGGCATTTAAAGAATATGTCGACAAGAATGATCCTTAGTTGTAATTCTTAAATAATCTTAATTTGAGATTCGATTGTGTTTTAACTTTATGTTTACTTTATGAGATCTCATTTAATGTGCTAATTATACTACAATATGTGCACACTTATGTTGATGATCGTTTTAAGTGAATTTAGTATTTGACACTGCCATTATGCTTTATGAATCATTTAAAACGAATTAGTAATGTTCGTGGTACATGGAAGAGAATATGTCTTATTTTGATGTATGACTGCTTGACTTTTAGTTCTAATTTATTTTATAATAATTTAATGATGTCAAACATATAAGTGTGCTAACATACAAATTAATTAAAGTTCGACTATAATGTGGGTCAAGTGGGAGAACCATTAAACTATATGCATGGGGCCCACATTATTGAAATATACGATACTATGGGACAAGTGGGAGAATATTAGATCATAATGTGTCTCATAATCCTTTTCATTTATTTAATGAATACACTATGTAACGTATGGACCTAAAGACTCTTGAGCTCCCATTACTGATACCAATTTGATGAAAATTGGTATTAATGTAGGAAGCTTAAGTTTTTCCCTCAAGCCTGTAAAAAGACACTTGAACCATCAAATAATGTGTCGAGTGTATTGAGGCCACGTGAGCGATAGGATCTTTGGGTTTTATGAGTCTATATAATCGCTTTCATATGTGATTTTCTTGTTGATCTAATTCTTATGTTTAAGAACGTTTACATTACAAACCTAATATAAGCTCGGCTTGGCCCAAGCCCTAAATAGTATTTTTTTAAGCGAAATAAAAATTTCATTGATCATCAATGGCTAATACAAGATAGACATAGAATCAATTGCGCTAATAAAAGTATACTGTTTCGCTTATTCTATTTGTTCAAAAAAAACTTATTTGTTATGAAATTGATTGTCAACGCGATTGTAATAATGAAGCAGTGTGATAATAAGGGACTGTTCTCTGCAAACATCTGGAACATATAGTGCAATACGCAAACACTGCTAAAACCATATAATGACAAACAAAACTACCAATATGGGAAGAAAACCTTAGACTTCCAACAAATGGAGAAAAATCATAACTTCCAACTATGGAAGGCAACACTACATACAAAATGCAAAAATCTAAAGAAAATCACCAATCCAACAATCGCACAAATCCATAGACAATCGTTGAGAGATGTACCACAACAAGAATAAATCAATCTTCGCATATCTGAATAGATATATAGTTTATTGAATGAACCAAATATAAAAAGATGAATTAGAACCACCCCTGATCAAAAGAAAAGATCAGTGATAGCTCAAGATCTATAATGAAAAGGAGAAGCAAATAAAGAGGTTTAGGGTTTGGAGCCACCGATGGTTGAGAAACACTTCTTAAATAGTATTATATATGTTTGTTTTGTAAAAATTAATGTTAGTTGTAATATTTAATGTATTATCAAAGATTTAACCCCTACACCACCTTCAGTTTTTTGCTTAAATCTTGATATTTATTGGATATATTTAGTTTGTAAAAAATATTAACAAACTTATTTAGGCCCACCTAAGACTAACCCATATCGGGCATAGACGAGCTTGGACCTGCTATATCTAGAGTCGAGCCTACGTAGATTTGGATAAGGCCTCGAAAAAAAAAAAAAAAAAAAAAAAAAAAAAAAGAAAGCTAAATGAAAGCTGTCTGGGCTGCTTTTTATGAACATGTCTACTTCTCAAAGAAAGTTCAACTTGGGCTTAAAACACAGTTAGACCCATTTTAAAGTGATATGGGTTTAGGTTGCCTTCAAAAGCCAAAGCCCGGACTAGGCTCAGCCCATTCTTAACTAACAAGTAAGTTTTTAAAAATAATATATAATGATGTTAGCGAGATTTGATCTTAAGACCTAAATTGTACTCGTATATTACTTTTTCATTTGAGTTCAATCTATTTCTTGCACAATAATTATATATATAAATAATTAGTCAAAAATGACTTCAAAAGAAAAAAAGGTAAAAACACATTTGGCATTGAAAAAGTACATACGAAATAAGTAATTACTTTGTTTGTATATCTTTAATAAGAAAAATGTAGGCTAGTTGGGTCGGGTTTGGACTTTATATTTTTTACATGGGGTGGACTTGAGCTAATGTATAGGTGATGCAACTAGCATTTGAGGTATGAATGCCTACCATGAGTTCGATGGTGTGCACACAAGTGGAGCATAGTGACTTGCAAGGTTTTTTAGGGTGTCTCATTTTTTGCTATTCAAGTAATTAATTACGTGTCTTTTTTGTTAGGTTAGAAAGTTCATATTTAAGTGTTATTTTACAGAGTGAATTGGAAAAAATATTGATTTTTAGAAACTCGGTTACTTAAAAACTTTAGTTAATTTAGGGAAGTATATATTTAGGTATTTCTATTTAAAGCAAGTTGAACTGTTAGGCATAAGTTAGAACTGAATTACGTTAAGATTTTCTTGTATTATGCTAAGTTCCCTTTTGTATTATTTTACAAAGTTGTGTGACATTTTCTATCTCAATTAGGGCAATAGCCAGCCTAAAACCCTAATTAAGCCCCGTTACACCAGCCAGACTTAACTAGAGCTAGGAGCCACTCTTTCCATACTTGATAAACACAACATGTATATTGATATTGAAATATAAATAAAAGTACATACATAGGAAAGTTTATACCTTTTTTGATAATACATTCGATATACATAAAGCTGGAGTTTACTAAAACCAAACTACATTTGTAAAACCTCCCACCTTGTTATATTACCATAATGTCTCTCAAATAGTATATATACAAGGAGTGTTCATTACACCATAGGAAAACAATAAAACTCATAAATCTTCTCCTTGCCTTTAGCTGATGTGCCTGCTTGTGAACCCGAAATGTCAAGGGGAGTGAGCGCTCCAACTTGCTTAGTAAGTGATACTCGTAAACACATCAATTATCAACTAATATCAATAAGTAAATGAATAGCAATATAAATCCAAAACATATTTATTTAGGCAGTGAAATTGACATAAACAATAAATAACTAAATGCAATTCCGACAGGTAACATGCAACCGTACTCGTGATTCATAATTTGAATTTGATTACGAAATCATAATTTCCAATCATTTGAGGAAACAACTCCATTCCAGTTTGAGTGAGCTACCAACTCCAGCTGGACAATGAGGATTAAGATAAAACTCTGACTAACTGAGGATAAACAGGCGGAATCCATTTTCAGGCAAACCTTTCCATTCATTAGGATATAGGGTGAAATCCATTTTCAGGCAAACCTTTCCATTCATTAGGACAAAGGGCAGAATCCATTTTCAAGCAAACCTTTCCATTCATTAGGACAAAGGGCAAAATTCATTTCCTACATACCTTTTCAATCTAAAGTTTTGGTCTATCTTATCGACCCTTTTCAAGATTTTCTACATATAAAAATAATCAAATCACAGTACGTTGCCCCAAATCCTAATTCATGATGCTATATGAATTAAACATACTAACTTACGATGCATAATTGATAAGAATATGACTCTCACTTATCTTGATTAGGTTTTATCACAATTTCCTAACTTTTTAAGATCACACGATCTTTCCCGGTGTTCCAAAGCCTATCATAGACCATTTAAGGTTAATATAGGTCTAATACCATATATTTTGAACTTCTAAGTTAGTCCTTAAGACCTTAAGAGATTCCATTCAAAACTTAATATATTTGATGTTTTTTGAGGTGGGAGTGCGCTCCCTCATTTGGTGGGTGCTCCTTTATTTGGTGGGTCATGCTCCACCAACTGTGTTCCTGACAATTCATAAAGGGAGCGCGTCTCCCTACTACATGGAGTGCACTCCATCCTTCACTGTCTCGATAATGAAAAGGCCAGCAGTCCTTGTTTAATGCACAACATCACCAACAATCCTCAAATCACTCCTCACAACATTAAGGAGGACCTCTAATGAGGTATAAAATCATTTCCAATCAATAACAACAATAATTAACACATAATTCATCACTTACATGAATAATTCAACTTGAACACTAAAACTAAACTTACCACAGTGATGAACTTTGATTACCCAATGGTTTGATAACTTCAAATAACATAAAAATCTTTCCGAATTAACTCCCTCAAGATTAAACCCTCAGTTGCTTACTATCTCTCTCTCTCTCACTCAATTGAATAGTGATGATAAGTTTGAAGCTTTTAATTTATATATATATACTAGGATGACCTACTAGGGACACCTGGCCAATGCACCTACTGACCTAGCGGGTGATGTGGACTACTGAGTCCCACTCCCAAACCATCCCACCTATTTGACCACCTTTTGGTTTTTTTACTCAAAATTAGTCACCTAGGCCAGTCTTAGCTGCACGAACTATGGTACGGTCATGTCAGGATGTCGGTCGAAGTTGGCTCACACGAAATCAAGAAAAGTGTCAAATTCAAATTTTTTCGACTATTTAATCCAACCAAAACACCCAATGTGGCCCCTCAAACGTTACTTGTTGTGTAGATGCTTTCTATGTAGAATTTGGTTCTGATTGTGCTGCCCTTAATTTTGAAGGTATTCTTTCACCCGTTTCACATGTTTTCTTGATTTATGGTTGAACTCAGAAGTGAGGGCTGAAGTCAAGTATGGCTAGCTAGCTCCACTAAGTTTAGTTTTGTATCTTAAACATCACTCAAACAAATTTTTTGATCCTTGAGGGTTTTTTTTAGATTTTAAACTTGATATATGAACTCATGGTTAGAGAGGCAAAGCTTAAGTTTCTTGTATTAAATAGGGTGCTTGCTCCCCTGCAAGCAAGTATGTTTACCTAGCTCCATTCTAGGGTGATAACTTTAAATCTTATGGTTACAGAGGCAGAGGTAGAGCTTTTTTATTGTAGTTGCTTGTGGTTTGTTAGAGTCATTTTCCTTAAATTAATATTCCACATTACTTGCAAGAACATGTCATGGATTAATGAAGATGAATCTTATCTTTTAATTATTTGAATCATGCCTACGATAATCATTAAGAAAACCTCAAGCGAAGATGTGATATGAAGATGAATGCAATTGCAAGGGATGTGGACCCGAATGCAACTATAGTGTAGTTTTGTTTAATGATGTTTAACGATGTTGTTGTCTTGTTATACTATAATGTAGTGTTGTTTAATGATGTTTAATGATGGTGTTGCCTTGTTATACTATAATTTATGGTTGTTTAATAATGTTTAACGATGTTGTGCCCTTGTTATTGTGATGTTTATGGATTAGCAATATAATCGAAAGCACATAATAGTACTCTCTTTTAGTTCGATTTGAAAGAAATTTGTGTTTCATTAAAATGAGTTCATTGTTCGCCTTCTCATCTATGCTTCACAACATTTATTGGGTTTATATACGTCTTCACGTCCTGAATGTAGATCCTCTCACTGGTTGAAATTGTTGAGACAACAAATAGAAATCTATGTGTTTTAGGAAAAAAGTTGCAATTGAGCAAATACTCCCCATATTCATATGCCACCGCAATAGAGTTAGACCAATAAGTAATCGATGTCATGATGACAACAAAAAGTAAACATAATGATATTAATGCCATCAAGCAACACAATCCTTAACCAAAAGATATAAACACATAGAACTAAGTTAAGAGATCGATAGAAAACATACAACTAAGTTAAGGGATCTCTAAAGTTAAAGCCAAAGTTGTAAAGACTATCATGAAAGTTTTATGCCATCACCGCAACATACATAAGGCCAACTTCAAAGACACCATAAAGATAGGTTTATACCACTATGGTAGACACACATAAACACATGTTTAAAGGCACAAGTTAAACCCAAGTTTATTACAATCACTATTGAGTAAGTTAAAGATAAGTTTTTGAAAGAACTGCCTTGCTCATAGTCTACAACTCTTGTTTTCCTTCCGCCTCACTGACTACCTATATTGGAATAGCCTATATTGGAACACTGACTACAACTAGATCAGAAAGTGCGAGCATCTCCGCATCCAAGCATGCGAGCCACAGCTTATCGATTCGCAAGTCGAAGGTTGCGTAGCTCGATTTTAAGTTGTTGATGAACTAACATTCAAATTCTCCAAATGTCTCAAGAGGTTCTCATATACTCTCTGCTTGCCATGTTCCCTACTTCCATTTTTCCATGTGCCGTATCAAATTTGGATGTTGTAGCTTCTTCTATCTCCCTTTATTTCCGACGAAAGCCTGATGCATCTCTATAAAAGCTTCCTACATGGCCTTCTTCATTGCTTGTATTGTAGTTGTAGTTGCCATGTTTATTCCTTATTCTATTGTTGTTAAGGTTGCAGTGTTCATTGCTTCTATCTTTGCCTTTAAAGCAGCAATCATTGCCGCCACAGAATCTTGCATTTTTGTTTGCATAAATGCCAAAGATTGTTGTAATGTCTCCAACCTTTGCTACAACAAAGCCTGCTACAATGGATCCACCTGTTGCTACGTTTGTTGCATAATATCGCTCTGCTGATGCACGGTATCAACTTGCTATTGTTGATGTTGCGACTGTTGTGTGCATCTTTCGCCACTGAAACTAATTATCATGATCCCACACATAAAAAAACATATTTAAACTACATAAAGCAAAAAAAAAAAATTAAAACCATGCACTACCCTATCACGACAGCATAATTGAGAAAGAAAATGACCAAAAGCAAATTGTTCTCACATTCAGAACCTTTTTGCAAGGCTTGCATAATTGTCCTCCTTCAATGGGCTTGTGTAAATGTCATCCATATAATTTTGTAGGGCTTCCCTCGCTTGATATATGTTCCTATTGCAAATTCAATACATTCAACAATTACATAATTTTACCATTCAAGTAAACATGTCAACATTGAAGTAAAAGGTGAAATTGTGATTACCGTTCTTACATGTTCTTTATTTTATAGATTTTTCATGCCACCATCTTCATCTTCGTACCGTTCAAAAGCATTAGAGTGTCCTAACCATTCCAACTTTTCTATTCATACAATAAACATACAAAAATTAACAAATAATATATATATTAATTTACAAATAACAAAACAATGGTAATTTGAAGAGAGTTTACTTTGGTCCTCATCACTATGTCATCATCCTGATCACCATCACCATCATTGGCGTCTACATCCTCTTCCTAATCATCATCCCCAACCTCATTTTCTTGCACACTAGCATCAGCTTCCACAGTTGGTTCCTCATCGGTTTCCTCTTCATTTTCATCATACATCTCATTGGATTCCTCCACTCCCTCATCCTCATCCCCATCTTCAGATACTCCTTCGGCAATTTCCTAGTCTTCATCAGCTCCTTCTTCACTCCCCTAACCTCATCATCTTCCCAATCCTCATCTTAACCCTCCACTTCCAATTCATCATATTCATCATCTTCATCCTCAACATCACTAACCAACATATTCATTTTTGACTTTTTTCTATTTTAGAGAAGTAGATTATCTAGCCACTCCTATCCTTTTCTATCTTCCCTACATTGCTTTTCGTTACATTGCTTTTTTGTTGCATTGCTTTTTCCTCTACTACCTGTTTTTTTTTATGTACAACCATTTTCCAATGCTCCACTTGTACCCCATTTCTCTTAAATGGAACTTGCCATTATAATAAGATCCATGGGTAACATCGTGCCTATCTTCCTTGGGAAAGCATTTTGAAGTTCTACGTATAGGGATACGAATCAAGATCACGGATGGGACTCCATTGTTTCTCATGATAGATATATATTCCAGTCCTCGACTTGAGATTACGAGAGACTTCAACATTAGGAACACGGTGATTTGACACAATCAAACGTTGTCTTTAACAGGACGATTATAAAGGTTGTGATTGGTTCTTGTGTGAGCAATGTGATGAAGTTTGTGTAATCGAGATAAAATTTGTCCCTCTCATATAAAAGAGATATCTTGTGGATCCTCGATGTGTTAAACTGTTAAAAGGCCTAGTCAAAGTGAATTGATATTGATCAATGTCACTTGGATGTTCTGATCTACCTAGAGATCGAGACTAGTACGATTGAACATGTTGGATGACAATTTCATGCCTTATGTTTGATCAAAAGGATATCGTGTAACAAAAGGATGTTATATACACTGTAGATTAGGTTGTATCGATTTGATATTCGTACAACTTGGGTAGTCATAATGTCTTGCTAGAGAATGCTTATGACTTGTATACCAAAATGTGTTTTGGTACATTGCCCCAACACACCCTCCATCCATAACTAGTACAAATTGTTCCCATAAGTCAGACCCCTTGACGTATCAGTAGTAGTCTTATACATTAAGTTCAAAATAATATGTGCCAAGTCCACTAGGACCCCATTCAACACTGCCCAAATAAGGAATATGTTAAAATGGCTGATGCATATCTTACCACCAGTTCTATGAGTAAGGATGTATGCTACTTTTTGATACACGAGGTATGCTTCTGTAAGTAGCTCCGAAGAAATTAGTTTGTTGTCTGTCGGGTCTACCCCTTTATAGAACAGCCTCATTTCCTTGTTAGGGTCGTATCCCCCTACCATTTTCACTATGTCACAAGAGCTATCGACACAATACTCTTCAACAGGCAACTTAAACACATTTCTTAGCATATGCAATTCAATATTAAATCTCCATGCATATATGTATGAAGTGAATATTGTATGGCCATCATTGACTAGGTGCAAGTGTGCATAAAATATACGTGCATAATTTTCATCAATAGGCAGTTTGGTAGTCAGAAAATCAAGCCAACTTATTTTCTTAAATATACTCCTAACATGAATACCGACCATATCAAAATATTTAAAGTCTAACCGATGTGTGATCAAGGAAAACCTTAACATGAATGATGCTTCCCTCGTGGTGATGCTCATTGCAATTTGAAGGGCTTTCTTATGCATGTTGTTAAGGAAACTGATATGTTAAAGAAACTACCAGTTATAGAAACCCAATAATATATTCAATAGTTAAGGAAATTAGTATATTGTGTAATTAGTAGTTTCCATTTGTGATTGCACTTTCCTTTTGTATTCTAAGCCTTGTACGTGTATATATAGGTTACCTTGTACTCAAGATGAGACATAATAAACTTATTCCATTCAGAAACTAACATGGTATTAGAGCTTGGTTTCTGTGCTAGGTCGGTCGACTTTCGAGTCGACGACCAATTTGTGGTGTCTCTTTCGATCTCTCGTTATTGTTCTCGCTTTGTCGACATCCCTGGTTGCCAAACCAGATCGTGTTCTCCATCATTGTGTTTGCATCTGCACATCCGACGTTCATCATCCACGCTGCAATGGCGCATCACCAGCGTCGCTGCATCCCGCTCCACCGTCCTTGGTTCGCCGCTGTCCGAAGCACCACCCCGCCACTGCCACTACACCACCGCTGCCGCTCACCCACCACTACCACCGCAACCGGGGCAAACAGATCCATGCCGCCACTACATGTCGGATATGCGCCTCTTCGCGCCTTTGTTTCACCGCTGATCGCCTCTATTCCACCGCTGCCTCCTCTGTCTCGCCGCAACCGTCGCAGCCGTTGCCACCGACTGCACTCTCTTCCTCGCTCGGCACTCTGCCCTTTCCGTCACTGACGTAGCGCGTAAGGATTTGATCATCGTCATTACGCCGCTCGCCTCTGCTCGTCGTAACTCGCCGCGCTCGCCATTCTATTATCGTTCCATCGCTGCTACCCTGTCGTTATTCCGTCGGTGTTGCTGCTGCTACTCCTCCGTTGCTGCCACTATCGCTCTGCCGTTGCTCCACAGCTGCTGCCGCCACCGCCGACGCTACATTCTAGATCTGCAAGCTGTTGTACCACCGCCACCGACGTTGCTGATGTTGGAAACCAGATTCGCCACTGCCACTGCACGAATCACATCCGCCGCTGCACAACCACGCCTGCTCCGTCATTGCTCCGTCTGATACCTGCCGCTTGTGCCCTTGTCACCATTCATCCTGCCTCCGATTTATTCAATCTATTGACTTCTGGTTGTGCGAGCCACAACAATCTGATTTGTCATATGGTTGTGCGAGACACAATAATCTATTTGACTTCTGGTTATGTGAGACACAACAATCAGATTAGTCGTTCTATCGACTCCGATATCTGGCTTTTGTTGTTGATTATGTCGAACATGCTATCTGCTATCAACTATGTCGATTCTATTGCCTGCCTGCTATTTGTCATCGACTCCGTCGACTATGATATACGTTGTTCTACAGTTCCGTTGTTCTGACTCTGCTACATAAGAATCTGTTTCTTGTGATCTACGGTGGTCGTTGATCTGCTCCGCAACGAACCTTAGATTTATCAAGTTTACGGATTCGATTGACAAACTCAAGTTGATTTCTACGAATCCATCTTAAGTTTGAGGGAGGGTGTTAAGGAAATTGTATGTTAAGGAAACTACCAGTTATGGAAACCCAATAATATATTCAACAGTTAAGGAAATTAGTATATTGTGTAATTAGTAGTTTCCATTTGTGATTACACTTTTCTTTTATATTATAAGCCATGTACGTGTATATATAGGTTGTCTTGTACTCAAGATGAGACACGATAAACTTATTCCATTTAGAAACTAACACATGTCAGCATCACTGGACCTAACATCTCCTTCACCATCAATAACGTAAGGGTTATTATAACTGGTCAGTGGTAAGGCAAGGGTCTTTGCTTTAGACTTCATGGTCTTTAGTCGACAACTCATCCTAGTGGTGGCGCTCCTCTTTTCAACCTTGGAGACCATTAATTGCTTCCCCTTCCCACTGCTTTTGTTGGCCACTCTCCCAGTCACTTTGTTACTAGGGCCAGTGGCTTTAGATTTGGTCGTTGATGATGGGGTAGCCTTTGTTGAAATAGTCCTTTAGTGATGGTGTGACCAGTCTATTTGGTGTTGGTGTGGCCTTTATTAAAGTAATGATCAGTAGTGATTTAGGCTTCATCTTCCCCTGCAGATCCGACTTTGTGGAAGCAGTGGCCAGTAGGGTTTTAGGCTTCGTCCTCCCATACGAGTTTGACTTCCCTACTGCCTTTGGCATAAACCGTGTGGTGGCTTTCCTGGCTAATGGAGTAGGACATATGTGCATTTTATCCTTCCATTTCGACTATGCTTGGCTCTGGCCAAAGATCTTCACACCGGATCCTTAATATCCTCTGTCCTCTTCTTAATGACAGGCTTCGATTTTGGGTTTATGGAAGTGGCTGCTTTAGGGTTATGCTTGGGGTTCTGCATGGTCTCTTCTGTCCTCTCCACTATGCCCTTCATCTTCTTTGACTTGAGGAATGGTATAAGTTGTAGCGGTCTATAAGGTTTGGAGTTGGTTAGAATCTCAACTTGGTTTGAAAGGGACGATCGGAAGATGAGAATAAGGAAGGATGAGAACGATGATATAAGAATTAATAACGAAAGGGAATGTGGTAGTTATTGTGATTACCACCACCATCACCCTTACATCAAATCTGCAACACCCACGTATTCACAACCCTCATTAATCACAACCCCACGTTGCAAATAACGGCTTAAATTAACCACCCACAAAACCCTCATTACTACCCCATTATTTAAAACCAAATTTAAATTTGAATTTACCTCACACAAACCCTCATTAATCACAACGGCTCCTCCATTTTAATAAAATTTAAATTTTAATTAACCTTACAAACACTTACTGATAACACTAGTTATCCACCAAATTAATTAATTTACACAACTCCTTAGTAATAGTAAGATTTTAAATAACAATTACTTATCACACGATAAGTAACATCATAATAATAGTAATTTTATTTATGTGATTTTCTCACATGATACCACAAAATCAATAGCATATGTATATGTCACACAGTACCACAAAATATATAACATATGTATGTAGTGAGTTTCAAAGCAAAAATTACACACATATATACTAATGTAAGCATCAAATTGAAGCTAAGTAACATGTGACTTCCCTTCGAAAAGAAAAGTAACGTGTGTCTTAACCCACGAAGCAAAAAATGTAGAGACTATGCATCAAATTGAAGCTAAGTAAAATGTGACTTCTCTTCGAAAAGAAAAGTAACATGTGACTTAACCTCCACAAAAAATGTTGAGCGTAGATAATATATATTATATTAAGTTAACAATAGAGAGAACTAAAATCATTAAAAAAGGACTTAACTTCATTGTGTGCATGTTTGTTAGCTTTGCACTTGAACGAAATCTTATGAATCCATTGACATCGCCCAAATCATCCGTATCCACAACCATATGGTCTCCCTTATGGTTTCTGTGAAGGCCCTCTCTTAATCTAGGGCACCGCCCGGCCTAATCCCGTAATTAAGCCCTAATCCTATCCACGCATTACTCAACTACGTATTAGTCAGCCTTTACAACCTAAATGCCTATTTTCTCGTGTTAGGATAAGTAATACACTAGTCCTACTAGTTTATAAAATTTATAGTTAATTAAAACTTTTTATTGAATTAATTATTTAGCAATAGTCTTATTGGTTATGCGGAAGCCATTTATAAAATCCTGAGTGTGGAAAACCAGGAAATGACATCATATATATAAAGTCCTCAAAATGCAGTGAAATAGTAAAATAGTCTAAGTCGGGTCGGGGAAACTAACGCTCAACCTAATATATAACCAAAATAGTATTTAAAAGACATATATAACATATACAATCAAAAAACCAAAAGAAGACCTACAATCAATGAAGTGACGCGCCACGTGCTCAGAGATAATCGCCGATCTTCTCCTTGCCCGGCCTGCTGGTAGACGGCTCTGCACCCACCGTCATAAAAAGGACGGTGAGTACAAGAATAAAATAGTAATTCCCGATGACAAGTTTAATTTGCATTTCCAAATATTCAAATGGTATTTAAAAGCATATAAATGGGAAAACTAGAAAATAAACCATATGCGAGTAAATGCCAGAGTTAAACAAGTGATACTGACACTAGGCTAAGTAGTGGTGATTTAGGTCCGGTCGACAGTGAAACGCGTCACTCCGACTCAATAATCATATAGTACAAGAGATTTTAACCCAAGTGTTACCAGGGACTCTAACCTCGGTGTGTAGACCACCTCAGGGACTCTAACCTCAAGTGTCATACAGTGTCAGGTAACATGTGCTGACATCCCAGGGACTCTAACCCCATGAGTCGCGCACACCTCGATCGAGTACGGGACCTAAATGCGAAAACTACTTTTAAATTTCAAGAAATACAAAGTATGGATTGTCAAGGCATAGGCACATCTACACACCTAAATAAATAAGGAATACAAGTCTTCTTAAACATTTATAAGATATTCACTAGCCTAATAGCATGTTATTTAACATTCAATTCACATTTAAAACAACAAGAATAGACATAGCATGGGATAGAATCAATGAATCAAATCAAATGAATGGATATCTTGCAAACTAGACTCATTAAGTAAGCATAGACACAAAGAGCACATGATATAAGAACACAAAGGCAAAATAGTCTAAAATACTATGCAAGGAAAACAATTAATAGAAATGAAATGCCAAGTAAAGTTGCCATTGGGTATACTCACTACAACAAAGTAAAGTCCTAGCTTTACCGGCCTCCCGATACTCCAAATCTTGTATTCGCTCTCCCATATCCTTTTCCTAGGTTCCTGAGTTTTGTATCTCATTAGTTCAAATATAGTGGGTTTAAGCTCAATTTAGTGGTGTTTATTGTGTATTTAAATTGGTTCAATAGACTTTAAATCAATCTTCCTAAATCAATCCCTAAAGACTAAATTAAGTCTCAATTCAGTCCTACACTTTAACGAAGTTTTTAGGCATGAAATGGTCAAAATATTGAAATCCTCCACTAGTAAAGTTATTGTTGGTCTCTTTCTTAGCTTTCCATAAGGTTTAGTTTGCAAAATTCTGATTTAGAATGAAGGAGATATCATGATTTTAATAGACATAGGTCTAATTGGAATTTAATCCGACCAGCGGATTTAGAAAATCTATTTCTCCTAATCTATAATTTCTAAAAATGTGATTTTCGGTCACAAGGCAAACAATATATCCAAATACAACATAGTAAAAGATCAGCTCATTTGGATAAGTAGTAATGGAGTTATGCCCTTAACATATTTAGTTTCAAAACTTTCCTTTTTAATTCCAGCACCTATTTGTAGAGCATGTTTGGATATAGAAAGATTTGAATCAAAGTACCTTTAGTTAAGAAAAGTCATGCCTCTTTAAATAAGCTTTCAAATGCCACTAGTTTGGATCAATTTGGATCTAAAATGTGTAAATTATGACCAAATTACCTAGGTCGATTCCTAATACAACATGCAGAATTCTAGTTTTGGTGTTACAATTTCAAAAATTCATATCTTTATGATTTCAAAACCAAATTAAGAACTTCAATATAGCTAGATTATCAGCTTAAAATGACAAATCCAAATATATAAATGAATTGCAAATAATTAATCATCTACTATCTGAAATTAGCCTAAAACCATAACTTGTTCTAGTTTCAACTAAAAAGATGTTTACCTAGTTGATGTAGCACACTAGCTTGAGAATTTCTCACCAACTCTAATGGATTCCTTCAACACCTTGATGATTCACTCCTCTCCAGCAATTCCTTATTCTTCTCCAGAAAAATGAATGAGTGATTTGGTTTGCATGTTGTTTGATCTCTAATAATATATATTAAGGTGATGTTCCTTCCAACCCTTAATCTTCATGGATTTATGTATCCCTAGGAATATCTAACGGTCCACATTTGTCATATATCTCACTAACTCCCACTAACTCAACCTCAAGTGACACCATGTCATTACTAACCTAGTTCCTAGACGTGCCAATGTGTATCTCTAAATCAATCTTATGCTTTCCATTTAATTTACTCAACTATAGGCCTTTAATTTGATTTACATTAACAAACACAACCATAGGCTTATAAGTAATTCCTTATTTCATATTAGTATTAAATAAGACTTACCAAAATACTAACTACCAGGTTCCCCGGCTCGCACGCTACTCAAGGCGTGTCCCCGCTCTTGTCTCGATGCCTACAACTATATAAACCAACTTAGTAAGTCTACACAATACATAACACTAGGCACACATCAATACAAAAATATGATATACCTCGGCCACATGCCTTGGTTGGTGCACGTATCACAGTGTAGGTCACACGACAAGGGTCGATGATCTGATTAAGAAATTAAAATGGGGTTAAAGATTTGGGTCGTGACAGTTTCCCACTATAGGGTCTCCCATAATAGTCATATCAATATGAAATAACATCAAAATATATCTTAAATTATGCATAAAACGACTGAAGGAGTGCACTAATACAATCATTATGTTTGAATTTCTATTATTGATTACGACCTTCTTCTTGCCTTTCCCTTTAGGACTACATTTTTTCCCCTGCACAATTACTTCTTCTCTACCATTATCTTTGGTTTTCCTCCTCTGCGTCATTGATAAGTTATAATGCAATTACAGATAGAACTTAAGCAACATCTCATGTTAACTAACATAATTTAGTCATAACAATTAAAACAACTACAATATCATTATACCTTAGTTGTTTTTTTCTTTTCTATAGGTATCTTTCCACCTCATTTCTTTCTACTCATTCAAGGACGCCCCTTTCGATTATGTGCATAGGGTCCTTCAATGGGAGGGTTCCTTCAGTTGAAACCCCGATAGGGTGGCAAACATCTTCACGTCATCATCTTCCATTTCCATGAGCTATTCTTGCAAGCCCTTAATGGTCTGAAAAACCAACTTCATCTTCATAACGCTTACGCTACCAACATCAGCCATTATGGCACAACGAGATAAGATTGCATCATAACAGTTTAAATTGTACTAGCGGTGTGATCCAATTCTTCCATTTATTTCTCTCAAGCATATATACTTTTGAAATCCTTTCTCTACCTATCCTTTATGTATTTTTGAGGAATCAACATCATGTCTAGCTCTTGGAACACACAGAGAATGTGACAACAAACAATGCCTCTAAACTCAAACCCCTGACACATGCAATAAAACTCATCCTTTTCCTTGTTCTGAATCATTATGTAAATATGGGGGTTGAAATGATGACATCCAAGAGGAATGGTGAGGTCTCGCACCTCGTATGTATAAAATTCGAGGCCTTCTAAATCCTAACTTGCTTTGCAATTTAGTCTCTTCCTCCCTTCTTCTTGAAATTTATGAAAAATATTGTTTGTGTATATGCCATGCATTTGGTTAACACATCACAATGTGTCAACCTTATGAAAGTAGTTAAAGTCCTCTTTCTCCTCTTTTTTAAATCTTCTCTCCAGAGCCAATTCATACTAAGATATAAATAACTTCAAAAAGGTCCTCGTGTTCAGAAACCCATCAAAGAAACGGTTCATGCTATCGTTCCTTTGAGTTGTAGACATCCCAGCATAAAATGTTTCCTTCATGTACACCAGAACCCATTTATACCTTATTTCATATAGACTGCCTAAGATTCTTCAAATTCATCCAAAGCTATGAATTCATACACTACATTCTTCGTCCTCCTAGTGATTTTCTCTCGATCTTTAAGTCCGCATGTTTTTCAGGTAGTTTCTTCATGATATGCCACAAACACAATCTATGTTTCACATTGGAGAATACTTTTGCAATAGTACCACCTATAGAGGGGCACTGGTCTGTGATAATGGTTGGTAGCTCTTTCCCCATCCATAAATTCTAACCAAGTTTCAAATAACCACTCATAACTTTCTAAGCTCTCATCGCTAAGCAGGGCACAACCTAACAAAATAGAGTGGCTATGATGGTTTACCCCAACAAATGGTGAAAATGTCATGTCAAACTTTTTGGTTAAGTAAGTTGTATCAAATGAACCAACATCTTTAAAGTAATTATAACAACTTCTTGACCGCAAGTCAACCTCAAATACATGCCTGAGTTGATTATTCTTACCAACTTTGATTACGTGAGAAAAATTTATATCGTGTTTCTAGTTTTTTCAAGAAATGCTAAAGTATTGCCTCCATATCACCTTCCCCAAGCTTAAGACTTCTTTTCACGTCAATGTTATTTCGGATATCCTTTTCTCTGTATGCCAATTGATCAATCCCACCAACAAGCATTGACTCTACCATTAATGACTTGCACAAAGAGATTCCTGCACTATCATTAAGTTGCATCCTCTTCTTTGTTGTCTAACTAATAACTCTGTTGCACTAGTAGAATCTAGACTTCCCCTGGGCTCAATGTATGATTATGTTCTAGGAAACACCATATCAAGTGCCACTTTCCATCGGGTAATGCCACTTTCCATCGGGTAATAAGTGCACCAACATTCTTGTTTTGCATCTGTACCACGAATATAAAAATCCAGTATATTTCTTATGATTTGGTTTTGTGTGCCCTTCCTTACAACAAGTAAATACACGTTTGCAAACGGTATCATCAATCTTTTCTAAGGACCTTATTTTTATTCCAAATCCGTCCCACTTAGCATATCGTTTAAATGCTAAATGTGTCTCATTAAGGCTACTAAAGGTCATTTTAGCTTTAGGGACAACAAACTCAACTTCCCCATCCTGTTCATCAGCAGCTTCACTACTACTAATCTAATCATACGTAACATCTTATTCATTTATTTCTTGTAAAGACGGCTCCGACTATGCCATGACCTAATGAAAATGAAATGTCATCATAAACAGTTAGTATTAATGAAAATAAAATGTATCATCATACATGGTTGGTTTTAACTATTCTTTCAAAGAAATGCAAGGCCATTTGGGCCCTTCGTAACATTTTCTTCAACTAACCCCTGTCTAGAAATGCACCAATAAATGCAAGGCCATTTGGGCCTTTTGGTTCATATGCCATGTCACCCATAGATGACCACAGTCCAAAAAATGCACCAACAAATGCAAGGTCATTTAGGATTTTTGGTTATGGTTTCGAACAAATGTCCTACACCCTAACTCTGAGTAAATGCATGAAGAGTAAATGCATCCCAAACTTGTAGTAAATGCAATGAGTAAATGCATTTCCAACATAAAAAATGTGCTTCAAACCCCATGTACTAACCCCATTTACTACAACAGAGAATACTACATTAAAAGCATCCTTAACCATATTCCCACCCACATTCCCACATTCCTGAATAGATAAAAGTGAGAACAAAAGGGCTTTACCTTTGTATGCCTTCATTTGTTTTTGCTTTAGTTCCGTCAGCGGTACACGAGAGTGGTCCTAATCACGAAATATGTTCTTGGCTTTGTTGCTTAAGTTCTAAGAATCTGGTAAAGATAATGAAAAGGACAAAAGTGTGGTTGGGAGAGATCAGTGGTTTTGGTTTAGATGAAAATTTGTTTTTGGCACCCAAATCACCTGCTTAAAAATGGCATTACATGATCGGGAACACCAGCCAGCTTCGACTGACATCCTAACATGACACCTTGACATGATCGTACTGCAATTCGTGTAGTAAAGACTGACCAAGGTAACTAATTTTAACAAAAAAAAAACCAAAAGGTGGTGAAAAAGGTAGGATGTTTTGGGAGTGGGACCCACTTATCCACATCATTCGTCAGGTCACCAAGCGCATTGACTAGGTTTCTCTGACAGGTCATCCTAGCATTTCTATTTATATATATATATAAATATTCTCCTTAAGATACGCATCATGCTATCTCGATGCTAATCAAATGAGTATTGTGCTAAAGTGACACTGCTTATTGTGATGCACATCTTAACACAATCATCACTTACACTCATCTCAAGGCAATCTAACGATCCATAAAAATCAAATCGAACATATAGTTTTATTCATATATATATATATATATATATATATTTATATATAAATATATATAAATATATATCTCGTGCATTTTCTCACCAATAAATTCACCAGACATGTGAATGCCTCCGTCCTTACAAACTGGGCCCCACCTAGCCTAAGCTTACGTGGACCCTCGTTCCACCAAGTAAACGTACACCTAGTTAGCCTCTTATTTGAATTAATCATCCGTTGGTTGCTTATTAAGTTCGATAATTACTTTAACAAGTCTATATCATTACACATCATAAAGTAATTTAAAGCAACTAAAAAATTAACTAAATTTGGGATAAGTCTTAGATGTGGAAATCATGAACAACATAGATCTCCTATATATCAGTTGACAACAATATAAATAAGCATTATATACATGTATCTCAAGTGTATCACTTAAAACCCCTACCCATACATGTATAAAAAATGTCAAGTATAGTATAATAGATACAATCAAAATACCTATAATTTTAACAAAAAAAAATACAACTTTTGGGGAAACTAAGAGGTAGTCACCAATCTTGGTCTCCTCACACTTGCTACTAGAGGAACCTGCAATTGTCACCAGTGATAAAGATAATTCAGTGAGTAAAGCTAGAAAAGATTCAACGGTATTTCTGAATAATAAATGAAAATAGTCTATAAATCATGTAGTTATTTAAAGAAATTTGTAAATAAATGGTAAAGTGCATCATAAACATATTAATGAAGTGAAGCAGTGAAAGTCAAGTGGAAATGAAGCAAAATAGATAAGCGAATAGGTAATCTCGTCTAAACTGCAGGTTATAAGACCAAAACATAGCTTGAAGTCAACAAAGTAAGCTTAAGGCCACTTCAAACTGCTCCGACATGACCTTTAAGCATTGCAAACTCCTCGAGTCACTTTCAACAGCCTCTATTAAATTATCAAGGTAAGACACAGTGATGTCGAATGCTTTATCCCTTGCATAGACCTCATCGAGAAGCCCCAGGTGACTCCGAATCCTTAACCCATGAAATAACACAACTAGTAGATTATCTAGACCCTATGCCACTTGAAATAAGAATGGAATACAAGTATGACATGCTTTTCAAGATATTAACAATGAGAAGTTGAAAAACATGTTGACGTTTTTACTTGGTTACTTACCTCAAAATGCAATAAAACCCAAGCTAAATGTGGCTTCCACACATCCGTACTACACTCCTGATACCCGACACTGACGCTCTAGGCCCCTAGTACCTATAATAGTTCATTTGGCAAGTGTTATAGCTTATTTAACTTAGACCAAATCTCAACTTCAATATGTCCTAAACAAGTTTATGCTAAAGCCTCAGGGTCCCTAATCGTTTATTTTTACCATATACAAAGGCTTAATGCGAAGGAATAACCCGAGATGCCTCTTTTAATAATTTGAAATACCCATTTGACCCTTAACTCAGCCAAAATGCCAAACTTGGTGTTAGAAGGTTGTAGACATTTTGCTGTTGTTTTTAAGTTTTATTGAATCATTAAATTCCATTCGAAACCATTTCAAGTTGGTTTAATGCATTGGTTTGCAAAACAGTCCCTAATGGACCTTAAAATAATTTCCAAGAACTTGGTTTTCATGCAATTTGAAATGCGGCTAAAACACTCGAGAGATTTTAAAATTATTATTATTGGTTCATTGAAGTCTATTAACTTTAAAATAAGATTTTTAAATGATAAAATCTCATCAATATGATCGAAAACTAAATTTGAGACTAAGTAAAACTTTAAGTCCTTATTTGTAATTATCGATCTCTTATTCGAAACATGACTTGAAAACTGAGTTAGACACAATGAAAATTACAAAACTCTGTGGGCACCTTTACTATGATCTAATAACACATCTTGAAAACATTGGTTCAATTCTGACATCATTCGATGCTAAAAACACCTTAAGTAAAAAATAAGCTCATTAAGTAAGTACATTTTGCCAATTTCAAAACTCATTTGCAAAATCATTCAAAACATCTCAGAATCACTTAAAGCTCTTGAGAAATATAAATTATAGTATTTCAAGCTATTCTAGAGATTTCGGTCATTTTTAGACTAGTGGAGACCCCCGAAAGAGTTTTCGACATCCAAACACTTGCACAAGGAATATCTCAATAGATTAGCATTGATTTTCATCCTTTTTTGACAAAGGATATGACTAAAATTCTTAATAAATACTAATCTCAAGTTTTTGTGCTATGTATTAACTTTTTGAAATGGTAAATTACGCTCAAATCAAATTAAAATTGAGAGATTTATGCTCAAAATACCAAAACAACTCAACTTGAGAGAATTTCGGACTAGCAATGTTAGAAAATTCATTATTCTCAAACCTCACATCCAAAAATGAGATTTTTGATGAAAAGCTTGTCCAAACATCAAATAATAACACGCAAGAAAATCAGCCAAATCTAAGAAGAAATGAATGACTTATGCTATCTAGTATTTCAACTAATAAGTTGACAATTCATCGAACATGTGCTATTCATAAACAACATAAACACCTTAAGTCAAAAATAAGCTCATTAAGTAAGTAAATCTCGCTAATTTCAAAACTCATTTAGAAACCCATTCAAAACACCACACAATCACTTAAAGCTCTGAGAAATCTAAATTATAGTATTTCAAGCAATTCTAGAGATTTTGGTCATTTTTGGACTAGTGGAGAACCCCTGAAATAGGTCCCGACATCTAAACACTTGCAAAAGTTATATCTCGACGGATGAGCACTAATTTCCATCCCATTTCAGATAAAGAAGAATAAATCTTTAATAAATACTAATCTCAATTTGTTGTTCTATGTATTAGCTTTTTGAAATGGTAAAGTACGCTCAAATCCGATTAAGATTGAGAAAGTTAGACTCAAAATACCAAAACAACTCAACTTGAAAGTCTCAAACCAACAATGTTAGAAAATTCACAACTCTCAAACCTCACATCCAAAAAAAGTGATTTTTAGTGAGAAACTTGTCCAAACATCCAAGAATAATACATAAAAAATCAGCCAATTCTAAGAAGAAATGAATGTTTATGCTATTTGGTATTTCAACTAATAAGTTGGCATTTCATCAAACATATGTTATTCATAAACAAAATAAACACCAAAGCTTGCTCAAACTTAACCACAACTGTCCAGATTCTAAAACCATATATGATATTCCTTTTAAGAGTACAAACTTCATTCATCAAACAACCAATGATAGACAAATTCAGTCCATTATGGTTTAAGATTTAAGGAAAACACCAATTGAGACATATAAGCCTTATGTTTCTTGACCAATTTTTGACATCATCCATTGGGTCCTTATAGAGCTTTGTAATAATTATAATTAAGATCAAAGTCTTTTCAAATAGTGATAAATAAAAGCCTTAAAGTCTTAGCACATACATGAACCAAAGACACCCATATTTGAGCATGAAATGAAATAAAGCTTATTACCTAGGCTTTGAATCACTTGACACTTCAATTCCTTCTCTTGATTCACATGTTCTTCTAGATCCAAATCACAAAATCTCACAACAAATCTTGCTAGAATTTATTTCTTCTCTTAATGCATTTAAAGAAGGAAAAACCTTTTTAAAGTCTTAGTCATTAAAACCTATCCACTAGATGAACTTTGTATCTCTGAATCTCATAAATCTCTAGAAAGATCTTTGACTGCTTATTTAAAGGGACATGCTTTCCATAGATGCACACTAATCTTCTAGAGTTTTTCAACAAAGAGATCCCTAGGTTCATTTAACATACCAAAAGAATGGTCTCCATTTAAATCATCATAATGTTTCATGGCATTTAGTTGGTAAGTTTGGCTCATAAATAACCATATGGGTAGTTTTCTCAACCTTAGGCTAAATTTAGTTTTTTTCTTACTTGAGTTAATTTTTCCATGACTAAACTTTGGTTAATAAGCCCTTCTAACTCAGTCTCATCAAACATATTAGTTTGGATCCATAATAAAACTTAAGTATTTCTTTTTTCTTCAAATTTAGACTAGTTAAATAGGTTTTATTAGAATAACTTAGGTACTCATTTGATTTCATTTAGGTCCTACGTAACAACTAGCCATTTATTGGAATTTACAACGATCATACCCAATGCCCTCGCGTGCACACAGCTCGAAGTAAACTCTTGTCCATTGATGTCGAATGTCAAAATCATAAAAATTGCGTACCCTATAAATAGATAGGAATAACGTACTACATGGGATCAAATGTAAATAAAATAATATTAATTATTATTTTAGTGTCGACGCTTTAGTGTTGACTGAGTGTACCACGTAAAATTGACCGCCCAATCATGGTAGTATAAAGCGTACAACTAGCATTAGATTATTGGGATCATAACACGACATGCCTACAATTATTCTCAGGTGTGCACATTCATTTCATGACCCACTTTTCGCATTTAGTGTACCGTTAATTTATTATTTCCTTGTTTATTTTCCAATTATAGGCTTGTATATAAATTCTCTTTTATACTACAACCTATAAATTCATTTTAACATACTATACAAACACCAATCATCACATAAACTCACGCACACACTAATCGAGGTATGTCAGACTTAACCACCAGCCTAACTCTGGTTAATTAGAATTCGGGTTAATATTAATCACCAGCTTAAAGTAACGGTTGTTATAGTCTCTCCAATTTAAAGAAATTTCATCCTCAAGATTAAATTTCACACAAAATTACATGTAGTTTCGAATAGAAAAGGAAATTGCTCCTTCATATAAGATTATTGCTCCCTGGTTAATTCCTCATCTCCATGAAATTTCATTTCCCTTTAACAAAAGAAATTTTTTGGTGCTCAGCCTCTGAATTTTATGATCATAAATTTGAATCGAATGCTCATCGTAAGATAAGTTTTCCGAAGACCGAATTCATTCCTATCAATCCTCATTGTGAATTGAGTCTCCGTTTTGCGAAGCATAGACACATGGAAGCCCATATGAACTCCAGCTAGTTGAAAAGGTAACTCCAAGCCGTAAGCAATGGGGCCAACTCTTTTTTTCACTCAAAATGGCCCAACACATATAGGAGCTAGCTTACCCCGCAATGCAAATCTATACAGCCCTTTCACAGGTGAGACTTTCAACAAAACACAATCGTCCTTTGAAAACTCAAAAAATCTATGATTTTTATCGGCTTATCTCTTTTGTCTTAGTTGTACCGTAGTGGAACACTGGCGAATCTGTCGAATTCTTTTTGTGTAGTTGTAAATCAACTGCGACCCCAACAAAATTGTATCTCCAATGTTTGACCAACACACAGGTGAATGACAAGGGCGACCATATAGAGCTTTAAAACAAGCCATTCAAATACTAGCCCGATAGTTATTATTATAAGAGAACTCACATAGGAATGTATTTCTCCCAGTTACCACCAAACTCCAAGACATAAGCTCAAAGCATATCCTCTAGAACTAAGATCAGTCGTTTAGTCCGCCCATCAGTATAAGGATGATATGTCGTATTAAGGTTCAGAACAGTTCCCAACAGTCTCTCGCAATTCACTCCACAATCTATACATAAATCTCAGATCTCTATCTAAAATTGACACTGGAACTCCATGAAATCTCAACACCTCACATACGTTTATCTCACATAATCCGTCAAGAGGATCTTGCATGAAAATTGGCAAGAAACGTGCTGACTTCATCAACCTATCAACTACAACCCATATTGCATCGTGCTTACATTGACTCAAAGGTAGACCGAAAATAAAATCCATCGATAAATGTTCCCATTTCCACGCAAGAATCGACAGAGAATGCATTAAACCTTCAGGTTTCTTATGTTCACCCTTAACTTGTTGACATATCCCACATTTCGTTACAAACTCAATGATATCATTCTTCATCCTAGAACACCAATAAATATACCTCATATCTCGATACATCTTAGTGTTGCCTGGATAAATAGAGTAAAAAGATCTATGAGATTCCCATAGCAACTCCTGCCTCAATTGATCTTGAGGTGGGATCCACAATCTATCCTTGAATCATAACAAACCATCGCCATCACTAACTCCTTCCATGATTCAGGTAATGTAAGAATGTGCGTTGTAGTCAAACTAATTTTCAAATCCTTAAAGGTAGCCTTGCATTTATCAGACAAATCAAAGTCAACATCTTTCTATGTTGGTTGAGTCATTGGCAAACCAATACAAGAAAAACCATCAACAAATTGTCTGTACTAACCCGCTAACCCTATAGACTCCAAACTTCTGACCTTTGTCGGGTCAACAAATATACCCTCAGCATTAACCACATATCCAATAAATCTGACCTCCAAAACCAGAATTCCCATTTACTAAACTTGGTAAAGTGTCGATTATTCTTCAAAGTAGGTAATATAACTCTAAGGTTGTGCAAATGCTCCTCCTCAGTCTTTAAATAAATCAAAATATCATTGATAAACACGATGATAAACCGGTCAAGATAGGGTTTAAACACCATATGCATCAAATGCATGAACATAACAAGAGCATTAGTGAACCCAAATGGCATCACTGTAAACTTGAAGTGTTATAGCGAGTACTGAAAGTCATCTTCAACATATCCTCATCCCGATCCTTAGTTGATGATAACCACACCTCAAATCAATCTTTGAGGAAACTCTGGCACCCTTCAGCTGTTCAAACAAGTCATCTACTTTGGGCAATAGATATTTGTTCATTATAGTTACCCAATTAAGTTGTCCATAACCAATACATATACGTAAGGTTGTGCCTTTCTTCTTCACAAAAAGAACCGGGGCTCACCATGGTGACATACTAGGACGGATAAACTCTTTCGATAACATAACTTTTTGTGAGTTGAGTCCGCAACTCGAGCAAATCGTTCGGTGTCATGTAGTATGGAGGAATTGACATGGGTCTGGTGTCATGAATAAGATCAATGATGAAGTTAATAACATGTGGTGGTGGAAGTCTAGGCATGTTAATGGAAAGACTTAGGGAAATTTATAAACCATTGGAATCTCTCTACATTAAGTTCCTAACCAAGCTCTCCAAATGTAATAACCCCTGCCATAACCTCTAAATCTCAAAAAGTAGCTTCCCTTCTACGAGTTGTAAGTTGTGAAGGACTATAGCCTTTATAAACTATAATCTCACAAAGCTTAGTGATCAGAAAGATTACCCATTTTATGAAAATAGTCAATATTGGCATGATATGCTACTAACCAATCCATCCCTAGTAGTGCATCACATTCCAAAAACTTCATAACCCTTAAATCAATTAGGAGCTAATTCTCCCCAACTTTGACTGCACATCTTTCACAAATCAAGTTAGGATAAACTTTCTCACTTACTACTATATTCAAAATCAACAAAGTATTACCTCTCACAGGTTTCAATTTCAACTCATCTACCATTGCACCAGTAATAAAAGAAACTATAAAATTAGAATCAATTAATATAGGCATATCTCGACAACAAATATTCAAAATACTTTCCATAAGCCTCCTTGTAGCATCAAGATCTGCCTCAGCCGAAACCTAAGACTGATTTGCAATCTACATCATTTAGCCTAATAAAAAAGTTGGAGGTGTAGTATAATTCCTCTGTATGTGGCCTACCTGATCACACTGATAACATACCACACTAGGCCTCTTAGATCTTCCACTAGCCTGCGAAACCTACCTTAAGTTTCTCGATCCCGGACCAGCCTAACCTCTACCTCTGCTTTTACATCCTAATTGAGCGGTGGTGAATGTGGTTTCACCACTGAATGATTTGAAATAGATGGTGCAACAATCAGTAGGCTAACATAAATAGTTCCTTATGGAACTGATTGAACTGGTGTTATAAAAAATAAGAACCATCTAGCTAGTGATTACTATTAATCGAAACCTTAATTAACCCAAGTTAGGCTCGTCGTTAAGTCCGACATACCTCAATTAGTGTATGCATGGATTTGTGTTTAATGAATTTTATATTTGTGGGATTAATAAAAAGTTAATACAAACCTGTAATCAAAAATAAATAGTCACTACACCAAGTGCGATGAGAAGGGGTCATGAAATGAATGTGCACACTCAAGAATACTCGTAAGCATGTCGGTGAATTTATTGGAGAGAAAATGCATGAAGTATATACATTTATATATAGTTGATATATAAATATATATAACTATAAGTTTAGTTTGAATTATATGGATTGTTTGATCAACCTCGAGATGAGTGCAAGATTTGATGGAGTTAAAATGTGTGTCACTTTAAGGAATGTCATTTTAACACATCAATCACTCTATCAACCTTGAGAAAGCGTGATGCGTATCTCGAGAAAAGTCTATATATGTAAATCCAAAAATATCAAACTTATCCTCATTTCATCAATCGATCATTGGGGAGTAAGAGAACCAAGCAGCTGAGGGTTCTGATAATCTAATTTAGTGAGGAGTAGATCATGAGAATGATTTCCAATAGAGATGAGGAGCTTAAAAAATTGAGAGATCAAATATCATCATCTTGGTGAGTTGAGTTTTGAATTTTAAGTTGAACACACAGTTAGGTGATGATTTCTCCGTTAATTATTGTTGTTTATCATTGGGAATGAGTTGTTACCTCATTAGAGGTTCTCGTTGATGATTTGGGAGAGTGTTTGAGGCTGTGGTGATGATTTGTTAATGAAACAATGGCTATTGCTCTCTTCACTATCGAGGCAGCGGATGGTGGAGCACATTCCCTTCATAAATTGAGACGAACCCAGTTGGTGGAGCGTGCCTCACCAAGTAAGGAAATGTGCTCCCACCCCTTAAAATAGCAATCATGCTTTATTTTGCATAAAATCTTTTGAGGTTTTAGGGGCTGACTTATAAGTTCTAAACATATAGAGTTAGGTCTATATTGATTACAAATGGTTTGTGATAGGTTGTGGAACACCGGGAAAATACGTGATAACTAAAAAGTTAGGAATTTGGATACGAAACGTAAACCGAGGTAAGTATGGATTCGTTTATTTATCAATGTTGTCTAGCTATCTTAATATACGTAGTTCATACAGTTTATGGACTGAATGGGGGACTATGTACACTGTGATGATTTTCAATAAATGAAAAATGGTATGTAATGTAACCTACGAGAGTAACTCTTGGTTTTGAGAATAGGTTTATATGAGATAGATTACTTTCCCGACCTATATATAACTCTTGTTTAATTCAACAGGGTGTATGGATTATATACTCACTAAAGGGTTTTGGATAGAACTATTGGGCATTAATGGATTGGGTAGACAGCGAATCGGCCAATATGTTGGTCTAGTAATCGCATTAATGGATTCGGTGGATAATCGACCTTAGTTTTATATATAAAATGGGAGTCACAATGTAATAGTCATTGATGTTTGATTTGCATCCATTATTTATTGAACTATATGCTTTTCATATTCTTATTAGTTAACATAGGTGCATATTTTTATTGCATAACATTCTTAATGATTATATGAAATATTAATGGCTACGTGCATCCCTACTTACTGAGCAAGTTGGAGCGCTCACCCCAATTAACATTTCAGGAAAATGGATGAGCACACAACTACGGGATAGAGAAAATTTAGGAGTCTTGATCTTTCCTTTGATGTAATGAATTTCCCCTTATCTTATATATTTGTATTGAATTATAGTTTGTAATACCACAAGGGATGGTAGGTGTTGTATAACCGAGATTTATTATGGTTTAGTTTTAATACTATATATTATGTTTGATTATCGAAAAAGTTTTAAATTTTTGTTGCATTATTAATTGTTTTATATTGATATTCGATATATAATGTTTATCAGGTACTAGGAGAAGAGGCTGCTGGCTCTAGTTAAGTCTAGCGTAATTAACGAGGCTTAATTATGGTTCCAGGCTAAATGACGTTTTAATTAGGTTGGGGATGCTACAGCTTTGTATCAGAGTCCAGGTTTAAGGACTTTATTACATTTGATAACTCATATAGTTTGATATCAAATATTGGTCAGAGCTAACTCCAAAGCTTGAGGCATACATTATCATAATAGAGTTTTCTTTAGAATATAACCTTATTACTTAGAAAACAAGTGATAACTTGGAAATATGTGGGACGAGAAGTAAAGCATATAAGTTTTTAATTTGATTTTAAGTAACTTAGAACTACACAAAAACGTGTTGATAGACTATCAGTATGCAATTACAACTCAAATATATGGAAAAGAACAGACATAGAGAATGTAGCTACTAATAGAGCTTTTCAATTTAGACTTCTTAAGGAAGTATCTATGATGACGGTTCATATAAGTCTAGTTGACACATCATCAATTAAGAGAGCTAATTCTTGAGCTATTAATCTATTTTTCTGAACTCAAACTTAGACTGAATTGGAGATGATTCAGTAGGTGATTGGTTATCAGAAAGCTAATCAAGATTATATAGTACGTCAGAGATATACAACTAGTGTAGATCATCCTGATGGGTTAGTTTCTGATTATGGTGCGTTATGGTTTAAAGATAAGTTGTAGATTCCAATGCAAAACATATTGAAGCAGGAGTTGCTACAGAAATCTCATAGATCTATTTACTCTATTCATCTAGGTAAAAATAAGATGAATCATGAAATGAAGTGTATTTATTAGTGGCCCGAGATGAAGTTTGATATTGTTGAGTTTGTAAAGAGATGCGAAATTTTTTAGCAAGTTAAGGCTAAGCATAAGAAACATGGATGGTTATTTCATTCACTACCTATTTCTGAGTGGAAATGGAAACATATATCAATGGATTTTATTTTTTTCTACCTCTGAATTAGCATAAGCACGATGCAGTATGGGTTGTAGTTAATAAGTTGACAAAGCCTGCACATTTCTTGCAAGTTTCCATGTGAGATCCTCTTGACCAGTTATGTGATGTGTACATAAGGTGTTAAGATTTTATGGAGTTTTGGTGTCGATTACTTCAAATAGAGATCTGAGATTCACATCCAAACTGTGGAGTGAATTGTAGAGACACCTGGGAAATATTCTTAACCTCGGTACAATATATTTTTCGCAGACTAATGAGTAGCCTGAGTAGTTAATTTTCGTGCTTGATGATATGTTTTGAGCTTCTATATTAGAATTTGGTGATAACTGGAAGGAATACATTTCTCTAGTATGAGTTGATTCGGAACTACACAAAGAGAATACAACAGATTTTCCAACGTTCAACTACAGCACGGCAAAGACAAAAGTGATATGTCGATAAATATTATAGGTTGTTAGAGTTTTCAAAAGACGATCTCGTTATATTGAAAGTCTTACCCATGAAAGGATTATATAGATTAGGATTGCAAGGTAAGCTAGCTCCAAGGTACATTAGGTCGTTCAGAGTACAGAAAAAAGATTGGTCCAGTTGCTTATAGGTTAAAGTTACCTCCTCAGCTAAACAAAGTTTATAATGTCTTCCACGTGTTTATGCTTAGCAAAATGGAGACTCAATTCACTCTAAGGATTGATTTGAATGAATTTGATTTCCAAAAAGACTTATCTTATGACGAGCAGCCGATTCAGATACTTGATCGTAAGATTTAAAGGATGAGAACCAAAAAGATTAATTTGGTTTTGGTGAAAGGGTAATTTCATAGAAATGAGGAACTAACTTAGAAGCGGGAGTCATATATGAAGGAACAATTTTCATTTCTCTTCGAAACTACATGTAACTTTATGTTTACTTTAATTTCGAGAACGAAATTATTTTAAATGAGGAGACTATAATGACCTATTACCATAAATTAGTGATTAATGTTAATACAAATCCTAATTAATCTAATTTATACTCGTGGTAAAGGCTGACGTACCTCAATTAGCATATGCATGAGTTTGCATGATGATTTGTGTTTGTTTGGAGTGTTTAATGGACTTTATAGGTTGTGGGATTAATAAAAAGTTAATACAAACCTATAATTGAAAAAATATGTAATCAAACAATAAGTAGCTGGTACACTAAGTGCGACGAGGGGTCGTGAAATGAATGTGCACACTCGAGAATACTTGTAGGCATGTTATGTGAATTTATTGGCGAGAAAATACATGAAGTATATATATTTATATATAATTGATAATATATATATATATATATGTAACTATAAGTTTGATTTGAGTTATTTGGATCGTTCAATCAACTTCAAGATGAGTGTAAGTGTTGATGGAGTTAAAATGTATGTCACATTAAGGAGTGTCATTTTTAAACATCAATCACTAGATCAGCCTCGAGATAGAATGATGTGTATCTCGAGGAAAGTCCATACATATAAATCTAAAATTATCAAACTTATCATCATTTCATCAATCAATCATTCAAGGTGAGAGAACCAAGCAGTTGAGGGTTCTGATGATCTAATTTGGTGAGGAGTGGATTAGGAGAGTGATTTCTAGTGGAGATGATGAGCTAAAATAACTGAGGGATCATAGATCATCATCTTGACGAGTTGAGTTTTGAGTTTCATGTTGAATTCACGGTTAGGTGATTATTTCTCTATTAATTGTTGTTGTTTATGATTGGGATTAAGTTGTTACCTCACTAAAGGTCCTCCCTGATGATTTAGGAGAGTGTTTTAGGTTGTGGTAATGATTTGGTAATCAAATAGTGGTTGTTGCACTGCTCAATGTCGAGGTAGTGCAGGGTGGAGCGCGCTCCCACTTTGAAAACAACAACTCTATTATGTTTTACATATAGTTTCATAAGGTCTTGGGGATTGACTTAGAGGTTCAAAACACAGAGAGTTAAGTATATATTGATCACAAATGGTTTGTGATAAATTGTGGAACATTGGGGAAGTGTATGATAACCGAAAAGTTAAGAATCTGGATACGAAACTTAAACCTAGGTAAGTAATGGATTTGCTTATTTATCAATGTTGCATGGCTATCTTAGTATACTTAGTTCATGTAGTTTATGGACTGAATGGGAAAGTATGTACGATGTGATGGTTTTCAATAAATGGAAAATGGTGTGTAACGTAACCCACGAGAGTAACTCCTGGTCTTAAGAATAGGTTTATAGGAGATGGGTTACCTTCTTAGGTTATATATAACTCATGTTCAATTTGATAGGTTGCGTGGACTACATACTCACTAAAGGCTTTCAGATAGAAATAGTAGACATTAATGGATTGGCTAGATAGCACATCGGCCAATGTATTAGTCTAGCAATCACATTAATAGCATCGATTGGTAATCAACCCTAGTTTCATAAACAAAATGGGAATCATAGTGTAATAGTCATTAATGTTTGATTTGATCCGTTATTTATTGAACTATATGCTTTTCATATTCTTGTTAGTTAACACTGGTGCATATTATTATTGCATAATGTTTTTGATTATTATATGAAATATTGATGGCTATGTGAATCCCTACTTACTGAGCAAGTTGGAGTGCTTACCCTAATTAACATTTTAGAAAAACAAATGAGCGCTACGACTACGGGATAGAGAAGATTTAAGAGTCTTGATCTTCTCTTCAATTTAATGAGTTTCCCCTTATTTTATATATTTGTATTGAATTACAGTTTTGTAATATCTCAAGGGATGGGAGGTTTATATAATCGAGGTTTATTCTAATTTGATTTTGATATTGTATATCCTGTTTGATTATCGAAAAAGTTAAATTTCTTATGCGTTTATTAATTGTTTTACATTGATATTTCATATACAGTAGTGTTTATCAGGTACTAGAAAAAGAGTTTGTTGGCTCTATTAAGTGTACTGGGATTAAATAGGCTTAATTATGGTTTCAAGTTGAGTATCGCCTTAATCGAATTAGGGGATGCTATAGAATGTCTTCCCTCCTCTCTTAAGGGAATTCCACCACTTACAAGCAAATTCTATTAGAAACAAATGTGACTAGTTTAACCTTAAATCAATCCTCAACAAACACATCAACAAATCGTTGTTTTATCTCTAGTATTGAGGCCTCAGCTTCCCTGTCCTTCGTAGTGCCATTGAATCTCATAATATCGTATTTTATGAATTCATTCTAGGTTTCGAGAAATGTAGCCTTCTCATAATCTGTTGGCTTTGCTAAAGCTGTCTCTAGCACCTGAACATGTGCTACAACCGGCAGTGCTGGAGTTGCTACTGTAACGGCCCAAAATGCTGAAGGGGGATTAGTTTGTAATTAAGGGTCACCAACCTGTGACATGGCCCAAGAGCGGGTACATAATTTTAACACTCAGCTCGAAGACCGAGTAATGTATTATTTTTTAATGATGGATGCCTAGTGTGATGTATGTATGTACACTATACCTAAGTTGTTATTCAATTTTCTTTATTCGTAAGTTTAGTGCGTGAGTAGAGACACGCATCGAGGTACGTGTAAGCGTGGGACCGCGATAAAGAGTGATGTGGTGAGTTTTGACTTATTTAAATGTGATTAAAATCATTAATTTAACATGCCTATTATTGAGCTTATATAAATGTGGCCTATGTTAAGAAAATAAAACATAAAGCATTGACCTGCCTCGGGATGCGTGTTGGCTCCATCATTATGGGACTTCGTGTAAACATGTGTTAACATGATTGAATTAGTGGGTTGTAGGATCAAGATATGAACTATTAGATGGTTCATGAGATGGGTGTTTCACACAAGATCAAGGACTACAAGTGTGACGCCCATTTCTCAAATTAGGGCACCGCCCGACCTAATCCGTTAGTAAGCCTTAATCTCACCGAGTAGGACTTAACAAGAAATTAGTCAGCTTTTCCAAAATTTTTATATTTGCAATTTAACTATACAAATAAGTGTTTTCTTATCTTATATAAAGTAATAAATCAGAGTTAATGAAAAATCTTAAGAAATTAAAATTTATTCAGAGCATAAGTCTTAACAATTTAGCAAAAGCTTTTAACATGATACCTAATAATGATGGAAAATCAAGAAATAAAGATCACACGCATATATATAACTAAACGGTGATAATATATCATCATGTAATCTGGTCTGGTACTATCTCTCAACCCATAATATATACAAATCAAAAAGTATACGATAGACGTATAAAAGTCATACAACAAAACCAAAACCTACAAAATCCGGTGTAGTAGTGCTCTACTAGCTCGGAGGTAGATGTCGATCTTCTCTTTGCCCGGTCTGCTACTCGATGGATCCGCACCTACTGTCGTAAAAATGATGGTGAGTACATGAAAGTAGGAAGTAACACTGAGAGACATTTGCTCACATTCCCAAATATACAACAAGTATCAAAAAGCATAATAATAGCAATTATGTTGAAAAGAAATCATGCTAAAAGATATTCTAGCTAAACAATATGAAACTGACACTTGGCTAAGTAATAATGATCTATGGTTGGTCGGTCGTGAGTCCTATCACAATGCTTTTCCATTATATAAGGATGGAGCTGAGTTCTACATCTTTGCAAAGATCGGAGTTGAATTCTACGCCTTTATAATTAATCCCAAGTATCAGTCGCATGCGATGTATACATACTAACAACCCCGAGTCCCATACTCCGTGATTTCACCCAAGTTAGTAGAGATACCCCGATCACTCCAGAAATCTAGTGACCCCGTGTGTCGCAACACCTATATCATATAATGGTCTTAGATACAAGAACTACTTTCATATTTCAAGAGATAACATGATTTGAGAATCCAACAAAGCAATTGCATATCTAATGCACAATGAAAAATAAATTTAGAACACTATGTAACACCTACGTAATAGCATGCTATTTCATTTGACCATGTGTATTAATAATAAAAAATAACATAGATGTCAGGACCCAGGACCCATATCTCTAAGCCCTGACTCAACCTAATTACCCCAATTAGTCACCTTAACCATACATTTAACTTAAGCCTCAATGCGATTTTTAATTCAATCCTTAAACTGCTCTAAATCTAAATTAAAATCGTTAGTTAAACCCAATTCTCAACTTTTTCCAATAGAGCAAATTAGGAAGTAATACATAATATATTCCAATATTTTTATAATAATTTCGGTAGCACCTCCTCTAATTATGTACTGTCGGCACCCAAAACCTAATAGACAGTAGAATGGGGAGAGGCCTAAAAGGACTCACAGCTCCCTGTAGTTCACAATATGATATCAATATAAAATTATAAAGTGAACTATAACTTATAAACCTTAATTACAAATCTTAACCTCAAATAAAATCTAAAACCTATCTCAAAAACTTAAATATACAAAACTAAACTATTTAAGTTTCAAACCTAGTTCAAAAATATTCATGAACTTCTCAAGTTATTTCTGGAGTGATTAACGTCCTATGCTCACCCTGAAAAAGCCATTTGAAGAACACCAAATAACAATGTGCACAAAATAAACAATGTCGGATAAGTAAACATCTACCTTGCTTCATACAACAAGTAATAACAAGAGATAATATAAGTATTGCATGATAAATGAAATATCAAAATAAATATACAGCATGAATTCACATTTCCTATTCTAAGCTCATAACGAGCGGGCTCTATCACAATGAACATAGAACAATATTATGAGTCAATGCATGCTACCTCAGAGTTGACATTACCCACCTTAGGCGCATGCAGTACGTCTACTCTAAAGTGGAGCACCTCACACTCTTATGACCGAAGCAGGGGTAATTCTATCCGGATGCCATGAATGCATGATCAAGAGTTTCATTCTCTCATTGTGCAAAATATAAATCATATTACTGTAAAAAATAAGAAATAGTGTTTACTTACAATCAAACCAACGTAAGTTGGTTAATCGATTCCTCGCTCGCACGTTCCCCGAGTTCCTTTGTTCCAAAATCTTATTCAATCATAAGAATCCATGATTTATGAGTCTCAGTTCAATTGTACCATTTTTCAACAATTTCTCATAATTTTCGAGTTATGTCAGTTTTTTATCTCCTTAAAATTTTGACAACACTTTTAAATACTCCAAATATTTCTCGTGAACTCAATTCTACAACTTGATTCCTAATTACTATATTTTATTTCTAATTTACCTCAAAAACCAATTTATATGATTTTTGGAATTCAATTTGGTGTTATAGGCTTAATCGGCCTAAATTACGCTTTACAAGGCAAAACCTCACTTAAAAGTTTCGTGAAAATCTCAACTTTGCATATTTTCCATAGAAATCCAAGAAATTCCATTTATTTGGTCAAAATCCCTTTTTTTGAATTTTTGGCTATTTTCTAGGGTTTTTTCTTTTATTTCGAAAATTAAAACATTTTTTTTTAATTTTAAGGGAAGTGGTTTGATCCCTTGAATCGGGTCGCCTAACCCGGTTCAGCCTGTTCAGGGATCATCCCTTTCAACACACAACTGCCATCGAAACGAAACAGAGGTTTCCTCTGTTTCGTTTCGATGGCTTCACCACCATCGTGCCTACTGATCTCTATGGGGCAGGGCTCCTCTCCTTATCATCTTCTTCTTCATTGCCTAGCCTCACCTCCCTCATCGAAACCAACTGTTTTTCTATGTCATCGTTGTGTTGTTGTTTCGTTGTGGCTTTTGACTGGTTTTTGTTGTTGTTGTTTGTTCTTTGTTTCAATCAATAAAACCTTCACTTCTCTCTTATTTTTGAATCAAACCCTCACAACAGTTCCATATAATCAATCACAGTCCCTAATCGATTCACAGTCATCCCAAATAAAAATTGAATTTGCTTTTCTTACATTTGATCATAGCGCACAACAGTCAAGGCTCCTCTCTTTTGATTTCAATCCAATCGAGAGAGAGATAAAAACGAATCAAAGAGACGTGATCGAGAGAGCAGCAGTGAGAACAAGGAGATGAAGCACTGTTGATGAAGGCGATGAAGAAACCCAACAATCCCCTGTTTCGATTTCGTTTTCGGAATTAAAAGGGTAGCCAAATGACAGCTCTGCCCCTCTAAACTTATCCTTTATCATATAAACAGTTACCCTTTTAGGTAATTTGCTAGTTTTTTATTTTATTTCGTGTTTATCTCTTATTTTTATGTCCGAATTAAACCTCAAAAAAATACCACAATTTCGCCAAAAATTGGAGAAAATACTAACGTGCTCGAAACACTCGAAAAATATGTCTAAACACTAATTTGAGCTTTTATTTCGCGATGAATAAGATATAATACGTGGGTCCCACCTCGGATTCCTAAAAATGAAATCAAATCTGAAAATCGTTAATTAGTCGTCTAATCCAGTTTAAAAAATTCTCGGATTTCACAATTTTTCCCAACTAATTTAAAACTTCGTCCTCAAAATTTAAACTTAAGTTACTTGGATTAAAATAAATACGTAAAATGATCTTTCATATGAAATTCTTGCTCCCAGGTTAACTCTGAATCTCCATGAAATTGTCAATTAACAAGTACAAGTAAAATTTCTTTACTCCTCAAATTCTGAATCTTTCAATTTATGATCTGAATAGGTTGCTCTTCATAAGTAATATCTTGCCTTCAATCAATTGATTCTACTCTGCTATATGACGTGAATTCAGCTCCTTCTTATGAAGTATAGAAACATGGACTACGTCATGAACTCCAACAAGATGGGATGGTAAAGCAATCATGTAAGCAACCTTTTTAACTTTCTGCATAATCTCAAACAGACAAATAAACCTAGGAGAGAGTTTTCCTTTCAATCCACAATCCTTTCAATCCAAATACAATCCTTTCTATGGTGACACCTTCAAATAGACCCAATCACCAAAGTTGTATTTAACAACTCGGTGGTAAAGATCATAATAACTCTTATGCCTATCTTGAGCAACTTTCAGCCTCTGACGAATCTACTCAACTACTTTTGTGTGATCTTGTACAATTTATGGCCCTAATTAACTCAGGTAAAACTCCTGGTTATGCCCAACAAGATGGTGTTTTACACGGTCGACCATATAAAGCTTCGAAAGGCGCCATTCTAATACTTGTTTTATAACAATTATTGTACGAAAATTCACACAATGGAATGTATTCTTCCCAAAAGCCTCCATATTCAAAAACATAGGATCTCAAAATATCTTTTAATAGCTAAATCAACCGCTCTGATCGACCACCAGTCTGCGGATGAAACACGTTACTAAATCGCAATTGAGTGTCAAAGTGTTCCTGCATATTCTGACATATTCCAGAGGTGAACTGAGCACCTCTATCAGAGACAATAGAAAGCGATGATCCATGTAAACAAAGAATCTAACACTCATAAATGACACTCAACTCTAGAAAACCAAAATTAAGGGCCATTGGGAGAAAATGCATAGATTCGTCAACCTGTTAATGATAACCAGATAATATCATGTTTCACTGAGATCTAGGTGGATGAGTTATGAAATCCATAACAATATGCTCCTACTTCCACTTATGAATGGATAGTAGTTGTAATGTTCCTCCTAGTCTCCACCTTTCGGCCTTGACCTGCTAGCAAATCTCATAGCGTCTAAAAAAATCAGCAACATCTGACTTCATCCCTAACCACCAATACAAACGACACATGTCATGATATATCTTGGTCCTGCCAGGATTAATACAATACCTAGACCTGCGAGACTCCCTAAGCATCTCATCTCGGATCTCAGTGTCAGACCCCAACTAATTAAGGTATCTGATTGGCCTAGATTACCTTATCCCATAGATAATCTAGCAACCTTCATTTATCCATCAATAAAAAAAATTATTAACCACAAAGGATTCTACACTGAATCTTAAACCTTAAGTTCGTTTAGATGAATTAGATAGTCCTCAAATTTTTGTAAGAGTTTCTCGACAGCACCCCCTTTATTTCTAAACCTACACTTAGAATCTCAGCCTTCAAAAATCTTTAATAAAATATGCTCAGCTTTGGTGGAAATGTGGAAAGGACTCACAATCCACCCATAACAATATATATTGCATCAACTAAATGATATACTTATTCTAACTTGATTTAAAATATCAAAATTCTTAAACTAGCATTACCTTAATTCCAAGATTATTTCAATTCATCCTAAAATCGTTCCAACCATTCTAAAGAAATCCTAATCACACTCAAACCAAAAACTCATTTATACCATATAATACATTCAAAAACAATATATATATATATATATAGAGAAAAGAACTAAACAAGTCGCATACAGTCGGAAAGCTTTTCCTTTCATTTGTTGCCACTAGAACCTGTCATTATCCAATTATAACAATTTGATAATGTCAGATAAGTGTATCCCACACTATCCAGTACATCTGTAGTAATCAAATGCATAATAATCCAAAAAATCAAATGACGAATATAATCCAAGGAATTTAAATACAACCATGAATTCATCCCATTTTTATTATCCGACCACAATCAAATATCGTTCTCCGAAAGTGGTAAGTAAAAGATGATATAGACTCATACATGGGAAGAATCGTTCCTCAAGTCTATCAAAGTATGATTTGGTTCACTATGATCTCATGATAATCATGG
Organism: Stephania yunnanensis; assembly: GCA_039657365.1. Taxonomy (NCBI): domain Eukaryota; kingdom Viridiplantae; phylum Streptophyta; class Magnoliopsida; order Ranunculales; family Menispermaceae; genus Stephania; species Stephania yunnanensis. The sequence goes on from CM077587.1 coordinate 39,381,477, forward strand.
GATGCAAAGTATCAGTGACTCTATCCCCTCAAGCATAATATGGTTCTACCATGTACACAGTTAGGTAGACACTATAAGTTATACTCTATAATACACAGTCAGGAAGCTTAATATACCTAGTGCACATAATTAAGTAGACACTAAATAGTTCTACCCTGTAATACAGTCAGGGATACACTATAAAGAGACTCGTAACATTTTATCCTCCCAAATCGTCTCTACATGTACAACAAAAATGCAATTTCAAGGATCAATGCAATTAACACGCGCCGAATGTATCAATTAAAAAAATTCATAAACCAACTATTTTGTAGAATAGTGACAAATGATCGATCCCACAAAGATTTGTGATCTTTATAAGGTTAAAAACAATGAAAAGGAAAAATCGAGGGTTTTAAAATAAATAATTTAACTAACTTAACTAAAATAAACTAAATAAATAAAATAACAAAACTAATTTTGAAAACAATTGATGAACACCTAAGTAACACCTAGGTCTACGGTTTCAAAAATCAGGATCAAGATTTAATGGCACATTATGGTCTTCAATCCTTCCCAAAAAGTTATTAATTTAAGTTCTTCTAGATTAGCTATAGAAAATCGACATCCGCTAGAAATTCCTCATTCCCTTAATCTCGATAGCCAGGACATCTGCCACTAACTACTTCCTTAATTAATGCATAACCCTAGACATCCGCCAATCGGGTTTAATATACTAATCGCAGTAATATGGGTCTGTGGGAACACTAATCGTAAATAATCAAATTGCATCCGCTTTCGGTTTAACCAAGATTCAATTGTTGCACATTCAAGAACGAAAGGGTTTTACGGCAAACGGGTGAGTGTTCGTCACTTTATTGGTTCAAAATTACAATAACACTGATACTATCAGTTCAAATAACTATAGGTTGTCCACCTAAAAGCATGCACTGGCCACATACATACCCTTGATCTAAACCATATTCATTAAAATCAACAACAATGAAATATGAGAATTTAAACTAAATTAAATAATAAAATAAAAGATCTCAAATAATATGCCATGAATCCATAATCTCGACTTGTTTCCCCTCCGACCTAGGCAACGATTTGATTCGATGCGACTACGACGTCTAAAAAATATAAAATTTGGTGTTCCCTAAATAAGACCTAAGGTTCTTAATGTATAAAATTATTAAAAATTGATCTCGGGATGTGAGAGAAACTAATTTTGTAGGTTAGTCACGTGACTCATGTACCGAGGAGCATCTGGTGGTTGCTGGGAATTCATTACATGGCTTGGGTCACGTGTCAATAGCTAATGGGTGAAAAAAATGGAGACCGCAGACGTGGCGCGTTCTGGTTGGTTAAGAGAACTGATGATCACGAGTGAATGAGAGTGAGCCACATGGCAAGCAAGGAAGCAACTAGTTCGGTTCGCTCAAACGAACGAACGTGCATGAGACAAATGCACAATGAGTATCCCGATGACGAACTCACGGCTGCTATGCGAGGAGATATGGTGGACGTGCTGCTGTGGTCGCGTGACATGGCATGTATGATGAGATGGCAGAACTTGATTGGAGCCGCGTAGCAGCAGAAAATGAGCTGGGCCAATGGACGCCTGACATGTGGCACGTTGAGGCAAGATGGACCAATAGTATGTTGCCACGTGTTAATTGATTTACTTATCCTCTATTCTACCCACCATGTAACATGTAACTCGAGGCAAATAGTTCGACATCCGATCAATGCATGTAAATACTCCATTTTGACTATTTTTTGCCATAAATTCAACCGCACACTCGTTTCATCAAACAATGACCAATAAATATAATTAAATATATATTTTAGAGATTTTCCACATTAAATATACTAAAATAAACTACTAAAATTATATAAATACCGATTTATCATCAATTTTTTATAATCATACAATGTTAAGTTTAACATGAGATTTAGTTTACCTTACAAACATAACACCGTAACTCCCTTATGCTCCTAGTCAGTAAACTAGTCTAGATAGGGCTTCGATCGTAGTCCTACAATTCATTAATACTTTATGTAAGCCTTCACAACAACTTCACCATTTTTCCAATTATTTGCAATTTAAACTCAATTGCATCCATAACCCCTTCGAATCCTTCCAACATAAATTCTTTAATGACCAGACTTCATTTTTCAACTCAAGAATAATGTTCAGCATCGAAAATTACGTTGTTTAGGCTTAAATATTATTTTTCTAATTTTTTATATATTTATTGGTCCCTACTCGATCTGAAAACCCCGGAATCCGTCCAAATCAACTCCTCGGATATTCGGATTCCAATTTTGACTCCAAATTGTGATTTAAAATCAAAAATTACCCTTGACTAGGCTTTAAAACATTTTTTCCAAATTTTAAATATTTTCTAGTATAATAGCACGTACTACGAGAAAAATACCCCGGTAAAAAATTCTCAACAAAATCTCAATATCCTCATTTTTCATAAACACTCCCATTTTTCATTAATTTATCCAAAAACTCCATTTTTATATTATTCATAATTCTCAGGGATTTTATGTAATTGTTTTCCTATTTTTAAAGCCATATATTATTTTATTTATTATTTTATTATATTTTTTTAATAAAGGGGAAGGGTCGTCCTTTTCCTCCCTCACAATTCTTCTCTGTTTCAACAGAAAAGAATTTTTTTTTCCCATTTTCATAGTTGATTACTGGGGTTGGGTTTGGCCCTAACCAGGGGCGTACCCAAATGGGCCTTGCCCTCAGAAAAAGCCCAAAAAAAAAAAAATAGTATTTATGGCTTTTAAGCCCACACAACAGCCACACTTTCTGTTGCGACCAGGGGCTCCCCAATCTCAATCGTTCTTCAGTTTTTTTCAATCGAAACATCGCTCCTCGCCTCCTTAAGCAAATCTCTTTGGTTCTCTGTTTAGCTCTCCTACGGTTTCCAATCGATCAAGGTGAGTTCATCTTTTTATGATTCTATCTCTTCAGTTTTTGTTGTTGATTGATCGCTGCCAGCTGCCATCTCTTCAATCTCTTCGTTCGGTTTCTTCGATCGTGTTGTTGATTTTGATTTTGTTTGTACAAAATCCTGGACTGGTAAGCCTACATGCCCGAATCGGCTTCGTTCGAGTTCGTCTTCGTCGTCGCGGTTTGCTGGGCAGGGTAGGAAAGATAGGGAGAGCGAAGGGGAGGCGGTGAAATTGGAGGTTAAGACTAGGTGTGCTGAGGCATTGAGGTTTTTGTCGAGGGGGAATTTGTCAAATAGTACTCGAATTACCGAGAATAAAGGTCTGCTTGTTTTAGCTAGGCATGTTAAGAATGAGAGAGGGGAATTGCAGCTGCATTGCTTGTTTTAGTTATGTTTATGTTTTAGATCTCTTCTTGTGATGTGGCCTAGTTCTTTTGTGATGATTTTGATTTTGTTTTCGTTTTGCGCGGGTGATTGCTAGATTTGTCTTTGATAAATGAACGATCTATTTCAGTTTTGTTTCTGTTTTGAATCTTTTCTTGAGATGTGATCTTCTTCATTTGCGTTTGTACGTTTGATTTCGATTTCAATTACGTTGCGATTATTTTTATGTTTCACATGTTTTTTTATAACTTTGATTATATACTATTTACATTGATTGAATTAGGAGAATAAAAAAAGTTTGCATGACTTTAACATTTAAGGAGACATTTTTTTTTAAGGATAACATACTAGCTTTGGACTAAACTCTATGGAGCGTCATGGTAACAAAAGATCGAAGACACTTTTTTCATTTTTTTAAATCAAGTGGGGAGGCATCTAAGGTTGATAATCATTCTCCATCAGTTGTTGAGGCTTCATCTCGTGAGGAAACGAGACCTTTAGAATCTCCAACTCAAGAAGTTTATATTGATTCTAATTCTCTTGAAAGAGATCCGGGCTTGCGTACTCCAATACGGCAATATTCCTTCAATGTGAGAGATGAGATTAGACGAGCATATATAAAGATGGGCCCTTATCAACCTAGGTTGCCAGAATACCCACGAACTCAATTCGGAAATCAATATCGTCGCTTTCAACCAAAATGGTTTGGAGAATTTCAATGGTTGGAGTATTCTCCTTCAAAGGACGCGGTATTTTGTTTCCCGAGTTACCTTTTTGAAAATGGTAATACACCTCACTGCACATTAACTAATGGGGGACTTAAAAATTGGAAGAGAGTTAATCAAGGGGTTAATTGTCTATTCTTGATACATATGGGAAGCATCAATTCGCCGCATAGAAAATCTGTACAATCTGTTGAGAATTTGTCGAATGTTACTCAACACATTAACAGGGTGATAAATGCACAAACTTCAGAGGATGTTCGAAAAAATCGGTTGCGGCTTAAGGGTACAAGTGAGGCTGTTCGATGGCTTAGTTTACAAGGTTGCGCAGTTAGAGGTCATCGTGAAGGTTCAACTTCAGGAAATCGAAGAAATCTCATAGAAATGTTGAAGCTTATGGGTAGATTAAATGTTAACATCGATGATGTTATACTCGACAATGCTCCAGGGAATGCAAAGTACACCTCACCAAATATTCAAAAAGAGATTTTGCATATTATGGCTAACATGGTGAGAAAAAAAATTCGTGAAGAAATTGGAGATAAAAAGTTTTGTCTATTAGTTGATGAAGCCAAGGATGCAGGAGGCAAAGAAGAAATGGCAATTGTGTTGAGATTCGTGGATGGTCAAGGCTCAATTAAAGAGCGTTTTTCGATATTGTCCAAGTCGAAAACACCGCTGCTTCAACACTTAAGAAAAGTGTATGTAACTCTCTTGCTCGGTATAACTTACTTATAGATGACTTGCGTGGTCAAGGATATGATGGTGCTAGTAACATGCGTGGGGCATGGAATGGGTTGCAAGCTTTATTTCTCAAAGACTGTCCATATGCATATTATGTGCATTGTTTTGCTCATCGACTACAACTAGCATTAGTTGCAGCTTCTAAAAAGAAACCGTCGATTTGGTTACTCTTTTCAAAGTTGTCTTCTATTTTTAACCTTATAGGTTCTTCTCCGAAACGCCATCGAGTTGCAAGCCTTTCATTTGTAGAGATTGCACGTAAAGTAGCTAGTGGTGAACGTGAAACCGGTAAAGGAGCTAATCAAATCGGAAGTTTACAACGAGCGAAAGGAGAAACACGGTGGAGCTCTCATTTTGATTCTATTTGCAAAGTGTGATTGATATGTATTGGGCAACGATGCAAATGCTTAAAAAAATGGTTAGTGATGGATCTACTGATGATATTCGTGGTGAAGCAAAAGGTGTTTTAATGATGATGGAAACTTTTGACTTTGTATTCATGTTCCATGTAATGCATAGAATTTTGGGAATTACTGAGATATGCTTCGTTGAAACTTGCAAGAAAAAACTCTAGATATTCTGAATGCAATAGATTCAATTGCTACAACAAAGTACTTCTTCTAAAATTACGAAATGAAAGCTTTGATCACCTTTTAATGTGTGTGAATTCGATTTGCATAGAGTATGAAATCGAAACGCCCGATATGAATGCTTGGTACAATGAGGGCACAGGTCGTTCTTGTCAGCAAAAAAGTCTCATCACAGTTGAGCATCATTACCACTTTGATATGTTCAATTCCGTGATTGACTATCAATTGGAAGAGTTGAATTACAGATTCAATGATGATGCATTGGAAATCCTTAAGTTGAGTTGTGCTTTACAACCAAATGATCAGTTCAAATTATTTGATGTTGATCAAATATGTATTCTTGCAAGAAAGTTCTATCCCTGCTGATTTTAGTGATCAAGAAATGCATCATTTGAGATTTCAATTGGAGCATTATGAGGTTGATGTACTTCACCACAAGTGTTTTCAGAATTTGTCATCAACTTCTGAGTTATTGCGGAAATTAATTCGAACAAATAAGTCGCATCACTACAACTTGGTTGAGAGATTGATTCGTCTTATTTTGACTCTACCTGTATCCACGGCATCAACAGAGCGAGCATTTTCAGCTATGAAGCGTATTAAGACTGATTTACGAAATAGAACGGAAGAAGAATTCTTGGCAGATACTATGATCATTCATATTGAACGAGAATTCGCTCAAAATATCGATATAGATAAGTAATTGATGAATTCGATTCTTTAAAGCAAAGGAGGGCACAACTTAAATATGTTATTTTTCTTCATATTCTGATTTTTATATAACTTATTATTTAAGTATTATTTTTATTCTTTACCCACCAATATAATTTATATTTGATTCTATATTGTTTGTGTTTGCAGCTGATACACTTTTCATTGATCGAGTCATGTTTGTGACAAGTAGACAACAATTTTTAATTTAAGGTACTTTAGTTGAACTCATTATCTATTGATTTGGTTTCGATTTGATCTATTACACGTGTTTGTGTTCAAATGTTTTTTTTTTCTTTGCTTAATAGTTTGTGGCTTAATTTATGCGATAACCATGCTAATTTTATGTTTGTCAAAGATGTCATGGATTCGCCCCCGGCCCTAACCCCAAGGCTCTCTAAACAGGGCAGATGGCACCCCTGCCATCTCAACCTCAAATGAACTACATAAGTCCTAGCCTTCCATCTCCACATCAACATACAACAATATCAACATTAGCGAACAACAACAATCAACAACAACTTACCATCGTCATCGCCTCCTTGCTTCTTGGTTTCTCTCCTCTCTTCCAATTCTCGATTTCCCTCTCTTCCTCATCTCGATCTCTCAGTTTGTGTGAACAAAATTGTGGAAGAAGCTACTATTTCATTTAAAGATTTATGTTAAGAGTTCCTCGAGATTCGCATAGCACGAATCTCAAGAAAATCTAATAGTTCCATCATCATTATATAATTTTGTTTATTTACGTCGAGATACATATTAAGTATCTCGAGGTTAATATTTGTCTCTAACTATTTGAATGAGGCGGTGTATTGTGGTGTAGATATATATTAGGGTTTTCTCAAGATTCGCATCACACGAATCTCGAGACAAATCTAATTATTCACTTATTTTACTTATTGTTCTTTCTCGAGATTGAAAACAACATTGACGCGCGCCAAACGAATTAATAAAGTAAAGTTTCCTAAACCAACTATTTTGTAAAATAATGGCAAAGGGTCGATCCCACAGAGATTGGTAGTAGGTTAAAAACAACAAAAAAGGAAAATCGGGGGTTTTAAAATAAATATTAATTTAACTAACTAACTAATCTAACTAAACTAAATAAATAAAACAACTAAACTAATTTTGAAAACAATTAATTAATATTTAAGTACCATCTAAGTCTATAGTTCCACAAATCAGGATCAAGATTCAATGGCAATCATGGTCTTCAATCTTTCCCAAAAAGTTATTAATTTAAATTATCCTAGATTAGCTATAGAAAATCGACATCCGCCAGAAATCCCTAGTTCCCCTAATCTCGATAGCCAGGACATCCGCCACTAACTACTTCCCTAATTAATGTATAACCCTAGACATCCGCCAATTGGGTTTAACACACTAACCGCATTAATATGGGTATGTGGGAGCACTAATCTTAAATAATCAGGTCGCATCCGCTTCTGATTTAACCTAGATTCTATTGTTGCACACTCAAGAACCGAAATGGTTTGACAATAAACGGGTGAGTGTTTGTCACTTTATTAGTCTGAAAGCACAATTACACGGATACTAATGGTCCAAATAACTATAGATTGTCCACCTAAAAGTATGTATTGGTCGTATACATACCCTAGATCTAAATTATATACTTTAAAATCAAAAACAATGAAATAGGAGAAATTAAACTAATTTAAATAATAAAATAAAAAATCTCAAATAATATGCTATGAATCCATGATCCCGACTTGTTTTCCTCTCCAACTTAGGCAATGAGTTGATTAGCCGAACATCGTCGTTGAAGAAAGTAGATATTAAAATAATAATAGTCGGTGTTCCAAAAATAATAAAATCTAAGTTCCTAATATATAAAACTACTAAAAAGTTGATCTTGGGAGGTGAGAGAAACTAATTTTAGGGGTTGGGGAGGTGACTCGTTCACCGATGAGCATTAAGGGCTATTTTTGGCTAAAAAATAGGTATCTGCCACATGTCCGTAGCTTATTGGTTCGTTTCCTGCTGTTGCGCTGACATAGCGTCGTCTGATTGGCCGAACCAGCATGTGATGACGCGTTGGTGTAGTGAGTGAGCGCCACGTGGCGTCCATGAGGCGGTGAAGAATCGTGTGAATCTGTACGAAAATCTGGGAGCTTGTGCGGACGCGCATCGCGAGGCAGATCAACAGCTACTATGCAAGGAAAAGAAATGGTTTGTGACGTATATTGTGTTGGTGACGCGTGGCAGCATGTGATTAGTAGAGCTGGTGCCTTGCTTGCAAGCTGGCGGGGTTGAACATGACGTGGCGCTTGCTGATTGGAGGAGAGAAAATGGGTGACGTGCTTGGAAAGGGTAAGAACGCTCCACGTGTCGGCTGCTGTGATGAGAACCGCTGACGTGGCAGCCTGTAATTGGTTGAAATATGTTGTCTCCTATTCTACCTACCCGTGCGATGCGTAACTCGAGGCAAATTGTCCGACATCCAATCACTGCGAGTAAATACTCCATTTTGAGTATTTTTCCTCCACAAATTTAACCGTGTACTCCATTTCACCAAAAAAAGATCAAAAAATATAATTAAATATATTTTAGATACTTTGCATAATTAAATATACTAAAATAAACTATTAAAAGCATATAAAAACCAACTTATCAAATACCTCCAAACTTAAGACTTTGCACGTCTCGAATAAAGGTGTAAATGACAATACAAACTAAACTAGACTATGCCTATACATATACCTACACCCGATTCAAAATTCATGGCATCCCTTTGATTTACATGACCCAAATTTAACAAGTAACTTAGAAAATTTCAGAGTTATGATATGTCAAGTCTCGCAACTCAAACACAATTAATATCACACTTTAAAAACATAGATCCGGTCAAGACAAAGGTCATCAACTACTCACGAGTTTTCTTAGTCTATATATTCAAGCACGCGAGTTTAAAATTCCCACTTAATATAATGAAAGCACTTGAACTAAATCTTTTATTTGAGGATTTTCACTACTTCCGCCTTCATTCATTATTTTTTTTTTTTTCTCAATTTTTTCTTCTCCAAATTTTTTTTTTCAATTAATACGATCCCTGCTTCATTTCTTGTAGACCGATTTTCTCACTTTTTCCCACCACAAGTTTCCCTGCTCCATTTCCTGTGGAAACCTGTAGGACTCTCTATTTTTTTTGTTAGAAAAACTTATGTTAGCTCTTCTCACTTTCACTATAATCAAGCAAATCCCCCAATGTGCGTTAAAATAATATCACTTCTACAAATTTGAGCGTTTGCTGATTTTCGTTATCTAGCACAAAGTCCAACCATCAACTAAGTCCTTAATCATGAAATCATAAAAATGCAGAGCTACGAACTCGATTGAGTGTTTCCCCTAGTTTTACTTAAGTTTCAAGTCAAAAAGGCAAGTGTAATCTACTCATCCACAACCAAAGGCATGAACGAAGTTTGGGGTGACTCTAAATAACTAAAAAAATATTAAATACATGCATATATATATGCATGAAAGTGTATCAAATCCTAATGAAATGAGAAAGGAATATGAATGGACAAGAAATGAAAGAAATGGAAGAAATGATATAAAACACCACTATTACCATCCGATATCCACATATAATCGCATAAAAAATCTAACGATCTCACATGCGGTCTTTTGCAAAGAATCCATCCAAATCAATCCACAATCCCTAAAATACCCCCAAACTTATTCTGAACCTTGTCCTCAAGGTTCAAAATAAGTCAAGGCATCCATATGACAAAAAGAAATGACAGTGGTGAAGAAAAACATTGATAAGAAGATGATACAAATGCATGCATAACAAAAAGTCTCTAAAAACAAGTGAACGCACAAAATCTCTCATGTGTGGGTGACTAAGGAAACTATAAAAAACAATCATAACAAAAGCAAGAACTAGTAAACATAGGAGTTAAGTGAAAAGATTCCAATCACATTTTGCGAGCTCGAAGTCTGTCAACTAAGGGTGAATTCAACAAGATGATGGAATGAAGTTTAGGGTTTTAGGTCTACTCAAAAACCCGCCACTAATGCATCGACTTAAGTTGGGTATGTCCCAATCAAGTCTCAAAACACCTAAAGTCCTAAAAACATGTTAATTCAAAAAAAAATTTCAAAGTATGCTTAAAATATAATCCAAAGTCAAACCTACAAAACTCGGTACTCCAATCCTTTAATGAACGTCAAACGTAACGTATCACTTGTAAAAATAAAGAGACCAAATTAAAGTGTTATTAAAAAAAAAACTAAAACTAAACTAAAACTGAAATAAATGCAATAAATAAATAAAATAAAATAAAAATGAAGCTGGGTTGCCTCCTAATGAGCCACCTTTCTTTTAAGTCTTTCGCTAGACTTGACGTGATTGATCAAGTGATGCCCTCTCATTTTGAGATGTCAATAACAAATAACGCATCTACTTATTTGGGCAATGAAGCATGCACGTCCTCTTTCAGATTTAGGAGCTCATTCGAGACTTCCAACACGAAAGAATCTATCGCATAAGGATCATCCAACACGAAGGTGTCGTCAGTGTAGAAGATCTGCGAAAGCTCCCGTACTTCCACCCCCTTATAAGGTGTAGCAAATGTGGATGGAAAGAAGGTTGGTCTTCCTCGCTCTCTATTTGTAGCTTCTCCGGCTTGTCTGAAATGACATCAATTTTCATCTCATTTTCCCCCTCAATTAATGCAATGACAATCTCTGGCTCAATTTGAAAGACTTCACATTCTTCTAATATTTTCTCCAATAGTCCTCCACCTGTGTAACCTCATTCACCTCAAAATTTTTCAACTTATCAACACTCACATCCTCCTCTAGGTTAAAAATTGGTTGTGATCATACTCTGAAGCCTGACATTATATTGAATTAATTGAGTTTCCAAGTCCATCAAGCCTGGAATCTCAAAATTAATTTGTCGAATCTCATCAAAAAGTTGTTGAAACTGTTGTTGACTATCTATCAATTGCTTCACCATACCTTCCAAGGAGGTGTTTTGATGAAATTGTTGATTTCCTTCATGTTGAGGAACCTGTTGGTGTGACATGAGCTCAAAGAAGTCGGGTTGTGGCGATGCATAGCTAGAATAGTAATAATTTTCATACGCGGATAATAGGAACAATTATGTGCGGAATGAGAATAGTCTCCACAAATTTCGCAAATCTCAACCCGTTGCACAAAAGAATGCATGTTAAAAAATTGATATCTATTATGTGACATACCTACCCCATTCACATTAGAATAATGTCAGTATTCGAATCGATCATAATTATGGAGGTAGGAGAGTCCATCGCGGGGTTGCCTGCATACATGTTAAGAGCAAAGGACTAGATAGGCAAAATAAAAATAAAATAAAATAAAACCAAAAAAGAAAAATACCAATCCCCGGCAACGGCGCCAAAAATTGATGCGCGCCGAACGCGTCAATAAAGCAAAGTTTCCTAAACCAACTATTTTGTAGAATAGTGGCAAATGGTCGATCCAACAGAGATTGGTAGTCTTTCTTAGGTTAAAAGCAAAAAAAAAATCGGGGGTTTTAAAGTAAATATTAATTTAACTAACTAATCTAACTAAACTAAATAAATAAAATAACTAAACTAATTTTGAAAACAATTAATTAATACTTAAGTAACAACTAAGTCTACAGTTCCACAAATTAGGATCAAGATTCAATGGCAATCATGGTCTTCAATCTTTCCCAAAAAGTTATTAATTTAAATTCTCCTAAATTAGCTATAGAAAATCGACATCTTCCGAAAATTCTTAGTTCCCCTAATCTTGATAGTCAGGACGTCTGCCACTAACTACTTCCCTAATTAATGTATAACCCTAGACATCCGCCAATCGGATTTAACACACTAACCGCATTAATATGGGTATGTGGGAACACTAATCCAAAATAACCAGGTCATATCCGCTTCCAATTTAAACTAGATTCTATTGTTGCACACTCAAGAACCGAAAGGGTTTGATGGCAAATGGGTGAGTGTTTGTCACTTTATTGGTCCAAAAGCACAATTACACATATACTAATGGTCTAAATAACTATAGATTGTCCACCTAAAAGCATGCATCGGCCGTATACATACCTAGATCTAAACCATATACTTTTAAATAAAAAACAATGAAATAAAAGAAATTACACTAATTTAAATAATAAAATAAAAAATCTCACATAATATGTCATGAATCCATGATCCCGACTTATTTCCCCTCTGACCTAGGCAAGGAGTTGATTAGCCGAACATCGTTGCCGAAGAAATTGATATTAAAATAATAATAGTCGATGTTCCAAAAATAATAAAACCTAAGTTCCTAATATATAAAACTACTAAAAGTTGGTCTCGGGAGGTGAGAGAAACTAATTTTGAGGGTTGAGGGGGTGACTCGAGCACCGAGGAGCATCGTAGGGCTATTTTTGGATCAAAAATAGGTTCTGCCACGTGTCCGTAGCCTATTGGCTCGTTTCTTGTTGTCACGCTAACGTGGCGTCATCCTATTGGCCGAACCGGCATGTGATGACGAGCCGGTGTAGTGAACGAGCGCTACGTGGCGTCCAAGAGGCGGTGAAGAATCGCGCGAATCTGTGCGAAAATCTGGGAGCTTGTGCAGATGCACATCCCGAGGCAGATCAACAGCTACTGTGCGAGGATAAGAAATTATTTGTGACGTGTATTGTGTTGGTGACGCGTGCCAGTATGTGATTGGTGGATCTATTGCCTTGCTTGCAAGCTAGCGGGATTGAGCATGACGTGACGCTTGCAAATTGGAGAAGAGAAAATGGGTGACGTGCTTGGAGAGGGTAGGAATGCTCCACTTGTCAGCTGCTGTGATGAGAACCGCTTATGTGGATGCCTGTGATTGGTTGAAATATGTTGTCTCATATGCTACCCCCAGCGCGCAACGCTTAACTCAAGACAAACTGTCCGACATCCAATCACTGCGAGTAAATACTCCATTTTGAGTATTTTTTCGCCACGAATTAACCACGCACTCGTTTCACCTATAAACGACCAAAAAATGTAATTAAATTTATATTTTAGATACTTTGCATAATTAAGTATACTAAAATAAACTACTAAAATCATATAAAAACCAACTTATCACGTATCTCAAGGCATGTAACAACTCACCAACAACCATCGAATCGTCCAACCATTTCAACTACTTGATGATCACGCTACTCATATCTCGAGGTGCATCCAATGTATATTTTTATTTAATTCAAACTATATGATTCATTTATATATATTTATATATATAAACCATATTATATATATAAATATATATACACCAATGTATTCGCGGTTATAAATTCGCCACGCACGCCAACGACCATCCTCAAGAGTGCACTCTATTTTACATTTCAAGCGTGTCACCCTCGACCCCACGTGTCACTAGGTGCCCACCAATTTATTTATTATTTTATTTAATTTTATGATTATTTCTTCAATTTACTTCCAAATAATTCCTCGAAAAACACCACAATTTCGCCAAAAGTCGAAGAATTTACCAGAGCGCTCTAAAACTTCGAAACAACTGGTCTTATATGCAAATGGAGGTGTGGAGTCCACATTGGCTTGTTAAATCCATTTAAAGTCCTAAATTCAAATTTTCAAACTTACTTGTAAATGTTTTTCACGAAACACGAAATTGTTGCTCGGGTCGACATTTAAACTTTCATTGAACTCGTGTCGACACGTATCTCGAGACAATACTCCAAAATTATCAAAATTAGAGAAAATTCTCCAACGCGCTCCAAAACTCACGTAAACTGCATATACACTCCACTTAACCATATTTCACATCGAAATAGTGTATAATATATCAAATAGGCACACAACATACAAAAATAATATTAAATTTTATGATCTCTGATCCGTAATACATGGGTCGGATATTTAAATCTCAAATTAAATTTGGAAAATACTTAATTAGCCGCCTAATTAAGTTTATAAAATTCTCGGATGTCACAATCTTCCCTAACTAATCAAAAACTCCGTCCTCGAAATTTAAACTTATAATTTATTAAACTAAAAGATATATGAGAAAATGATTCTTCATATACAACTTTTTGAATTCAAACCTGTAAAATCATTTCCAAAGTGAACCGTTAAGTGGGTCTAATCACTTTTGTTGTATTCAATAACTTGGTAGTAGAGATCATAAACATTTCAACTTTTCATTTCTAAATCCTTGGTTTAATGAAAAGTTATCTCCATTACCTTGCAAATTTATGCAATTTATGAGTTTCTGACAAGTTAAATAATCAACTTTGTCAAATATCTGATAACCTTACTTCATTTCTCATCTCATACTTCAAATCTTGTTCAAATATTACTATTTAGCAAGACCTAGCCTATCTTGCTTTTTATAACACAACTCTCATTCTAATCTAAACACAATTCCACAAACCGTTGATAATTCTTTTCATATCCACTCAAACTTCGGTACGCATCCAAGTTTACTTTTTCATCACTAATCATCCATTTTTATTTCAATTATCAGCCGATTACTTCTTAAACTATCATCAATCTAAAATGAAAAGTTATGAAAATCTAACACGCATATAGTCTTCTCACTCCCGAATTAGTTTCGAGTCGCCATGGAACTGCCACTTGACTAACACCTTTGGGATAGACTTGCCTCTCAATTGTTGTAACTTTTGGTCTAGGATCTGTACTAGCTACTTCTCGTAAGATACGTCCTCACTCAGATCAATCTGGTTCAAGTCAACTGTAGGTCTCACACCCACTTTCGACCTAGCTAGTCAAAGCATAGAAGTATGAAAAATTAGATAAATCTCCGACATCTATGAATTTAACTCATAAGAAACCTTTTCGACCGGATTTTGGTCTTGAAAGATCCAATGAATCTCGGTGCTAACTTTTCTTTCAAACAAAATATGTGAAGATCCTTCCGAGGAGAAACCTTTAGATACACAAAGGTTCCTCGTCAT
The DNA here is from genome assembly GCA_039657365.1 of Stephania yunnanensis. Taxonomy (NCBI): domain Eukaryota; kingdom Viridiplantae; phylum Streptophyta; class Magnoliopsida; order Ranunculales; family Menispermaceae; genus Stephania; species Stephania yunnanensis. The sequence goes on from CM077587.1 coordinate 39,396,553, forward strand.
ATGTGAGATCCTTGTGATACTTGTCTGTATACTTCTTCTGCCTCTCCTAGGCTCTATTAAGTCTTTAGAGTGTCTATCGTACCTTCTCCGTGTGATTAACAACAATTTCAAGCCCTACTAACTCCGATCCTCTAGCTCAGTTGAACAAGATGGCAAGTGACATGATCTGTCATAAAAAGCCTCAAATGATACTATTTCAATACTAGCTTGATAATTGTTGTTGTATGCAAACTCACAAAATGGTAGGCACTCCTCCCATGATCTACCAAACTCATGTACACAAGCCTTAAGCATATCCCGGAGTACCTAAATCAACCTCTTAGTCTGCCCATCAAATTGAGGGTGAAAGGTTGTGTTGAATCATAAGTGCGTACTATACTACTCCTGCATACTTTGTCACATCCTGGACGTATACATACCATCTTTTTCTAATGTGATAGTCAACGACACCTCATGTAGCTAAATGATCTCCCTCTCGAATAATATGTTAAACTAGTCAAATGTGTAATGAGATGCTACTAGTATAAAATGGGTAGATTTCGTCAATCTGTCCATAATCACCTAGATAGAATTGTGTCAACGAGCAGTCATCATCAATCCCTTGACAAAATCCATGGCTATGTCTTCCCACTTCCATCGTGGAACGAAAAATAGTTGTAATAATTCTCCAAGTCTACGATGCTCGGCCTTTACCTACTAATAGATCCCACAATTCTTGATAAACTTTGATATTTCTGCTTTCATCCCAGGGCACCAAAAATGTCTCCTCATCTCATGGTATATCTTGGTCTTGTCCGAATGAACAGTGAACTAGGAACGGTGTGAATCGTGAAGAATCTCATCTCTTAACTCTGCCACTAACGGTATCCACAATCTGCCTCTAAATCTCAAACACTAATCCGTCGTCTTCATCCAGTCTGTACGATCAATACTCTAGGCTAACTAATTAAACCTACAATATAGAATGTCGGTTCTCTGACCCTCTGACACTCTCTATGCAGACATGGTTGAAACCTCATTTGTGCACAAATCATCACCAGAGTGTCGGTAGAAATATTTGACGAACTCAACATCGCCACTGCCTCAAGTAATCCATACTCATATGTCATATAACATCTAACAATATATGCATCTCCAATAAGTATCCTACCTAGCACATCAGCAGGTACGTTAGCTTTTCTGGGTGATCTCCAGAGAAAAGTTGCGATCCTTCGGAAACTCCAACTATTTACATTGTCTCATGTTTAGCTCCTTTTATGTGAAGAGGTATTTCAAACTTTTATGATCAGTATAGAGTGTAAACCTCTCTCCATATAGATGATGTCTCTATATCTTCAGAGCAAATACCACCGCTGCTAACTCAAAGTCATGAATGGGATAATTCTTCTCATGTATCTTCAGATGTGTTTGATGCACAAGCCATCGTGAATTTGTCATCCATTAACACACTACCTAGAATAAGAAGCATATGTATATACCAAGAATCCCTGTCCAGCCTTTGGTGATACTAACACTGGTGTAGTAGTTAACAACCTCTTCTGTTGCATCCCCTAACCTTATTAGGGCAATACCCGACCTGAAACCTTAATTAATCCCATATTACCCATAACCGACTTAACTAAAGCCAGCAGCCTTACCACCTTTACATGATAAGCACTACCGTATATTGACTATCGAAATAAAATAATTAATATACGCAGATAAAATTTTAAACCTTTTCGATAATCAAAATAAGATATACAGTATTTAAAACAACCCGGAATAAACCTCGATTATATAATCATCCATCCAATGTGATATTACAAAAATGTAATTCAATACAAATATATAAGACCAGAGAAAATAATTACATCGAAGAGAAGTTCAAGACTCCTATAACTTATCCATCCCATAGTCGTAGAACTTGTCGAATCTACCTATAATGTTAATTGGGGCTCCAACTTGCTCTATAAGTAGGGATTCACACTAATCATCAACATTTCATATAATATACAAGGATATCATACAATAACATCATGCACCACTAATATATAACAAGAATATAGAAATTATATAAATTCAATATATAAACATATGCAAAGCAAAGGTCTTGGACTTGTACATTGTGATCCCTATTTTATTTGTAAAACTAGGGTCGATTACCCATCGACGCCATTAATATAAATGTTAAACTAACATACGCGCGTATGTGATGTTTAGCCAATCGATTAATGCCTAATGATTTTATCCTAAACCCTCTAGTGAATATGAAACCCAAGCAACCTATAAAATGAGTAGGAATTACGTATAGACCCGGAGATTAACCCCAAGTACTATATAACCTGGTCCCATCCCTGAGGAGTTACTCTCGTGGATTACATTAGACACCATTTTTTGTTCATTAGAAAAACCATCACAATGTACATAATCACCCATTTCAATCCAACAACTACATGAGCTACATATGCTAAATAGCCAGGCAATATTGACAAATAAGAGAATCGTACTTACCTCGGGTTTAAGTCTCTATTTAAATTTCCTAACTTTCCGGTCATCTCACTCTTCCTCGGTGTTCCTCAACCTATCACCAATCATTTAGGATCAATATAGGTTCATTATACTACATTTAAAACCTTTAGACCAGTCCCTAAGTCCCCCAAGAATTATTCATAAAACACATCACAGTTATTGGTTTCAATGGTCTAGTAGTGCGCTATATGACATGGATAGTGCGCTATCCATAAGTCAATCATCTTCCCCTAGCACGCGTAGTGCGCTGTGGTTAGTGCCTAACGCGCCTATGTGCACCAAACCTGCAATAAAGCGTACCTCTGCTGATCCAATTGATCCAAGTCATATCCAAACTCAACAATTACACTCCCAATCGATCCGGAAGGACCTCTAATGAAGTTATAAACCAATTCTACTTATCAAACCGCATAATTAAGTAAAATTCTAGCATCACCATCGAATTGAACTTTAACAAGCACAAGAAAAAATCATACCTAAACGTTGATCTCGTGTTGTTGATTTGATTAAGCTCCTCAACTTGATCGAATTCGACTCCCGGAACGACCTCCCTCGATTCGGAATCAACCGAACCCTCATCATCTTCTCTCGAATGTTCGATTGAATTGGATAAGAATGAGTTTTTGTTTATATATATGGATTTTCCTCAAGATACGCATCGCGTTATCTCAAGTCCAATCGCGTGGTTGATGCGTTAAAGTGATATTCCTTAAAGTGACATGAAATTTGATACATCAAGCACTCACGCTTCGTTCAAGATGATCCGATAATCCATATATTTTCAATATTCTTTTATTTTCCAATATATATTTATATATTTAAAAACATATAAATATATATATTGCATATTATTCACCAATAAACTCACTGGACATGCCTACAAGTGTCTTTGAGCGTGCACACTAGTGCCACAACTCCTTTATCACACTTGGTGTCCCGATAAATAATTTTTTATTAGGTATTTTCCATTTTATAGTCTTGTGTATAATTTCCATATTATACAATAACATATATATAAATTGATTTAACAATCCAAACAAACATCATATATCATGCAAATGCATGCACGCGCTAATCGAGGTATGCCGCACTTAATCATGAGCCTAACTTAGATTAATTAGGAGTTAGATTAGTACTAATCACCAGCTTAAGGTAACGGGTCATTATAGTCTCCCCATTTTAAGCAGTTTCGTCCTCGAAATTAAAGTAATCTGAAATTACCTATAGTTTCGAAGAGAAATGGAAACTGTTTCTCATACTTCCGCTCTCGGGTTAGTTCCTCATGTTTATGAAATCCCCATTTCACTATAACCAAAGGAATCTCTTTAATTCTTAGTTTTTTCATCTTACGATCAAGTTATCCCCTTAACTGTTTTTCGCAAGATAAGTCTTCTAGAAGATCACATTCATTCCAATGAATCCTTTGAGTGAATTGAGTTTTCGTTTTTACATAATATCAACATACGGAAAACATTAAGAAATTTTACTTGGATGATGAGGCAACTTTAACCTGTAAGGAATTAGACCAATTATTTTCTATATCTTGTACAACCCGATATACCTTGAAGCTAACTTACCTCACAGTCTAAACCTATACCACTCCTTTCATAAGTGAGACTTTCAATAGAACATATTTGTCATTTGAAAACTCAACCATTTATGATATTTATTGGCATATCTCTTATGTTTTAATTGGGTTGTAGTTAAACGCTGGCTAATCTGCCACCTTTCCTCTGTGTAGTTCTAAATTAATTTCGGCTATAACAAACTTGCATCTTAACCACTGTTCAGACACTCTAGTGAAAGACATGGTTGACAATACAAAGTTTCAAAGGAGCATTCCATTCTATAAACAAATTCACACAGAGAAATGTATCTCTTCTAGTTATTATTAAACTTTAAGACACAAGCTTAAAGTATATCCACTAGCACCAAACTTTATTACTCCGGTTACCCATCGGTCTACCGATAGTATATCTTACTGAGGTTAAGATCAGTTCCACAACTGTTGCAAGAATTCACTTCATCCTTTGGATGTGAATCTCGGATCCCTATCCAAAATAGTCGACACTGAAGCACCCTGAAATCTAACACCTCATGTATGTATATTTTGCATAAGTAATCAAGTTGATTTCACATAGAAACCGGCAAGAAATGCACAGACTCCATCAACTGTTAACCATAATTTTTATCGTATTGTGCTTATGCTAACTCAGAGATAAACTGGAAACAAAATCCACCAATCTATGTTCCCATTTCCATTCAGGAATAGGCAGTGAATACAATAAACCGTCAGATTTCTTATGCTCAGCCCTAACTTGCTGACATATCTCATATCTCTTTCATTATTCCCACAACATCATTTTTCATCCCATATTAACAATAAATAAAAGTTCCTCATTTCATGATATTCCTTACTACTATCTGGATAAATGCAGTAAAGAGATCTATGAGATTTCTGTAACACCTCCTACCTCATTTGACCCTGAACTAGAATCTATAATCTATCCATGAACCGTAATGCACCATTATCGAAAACCGACTAATTAGGATAATCTACACTAGCTATTAACATTTAATGCTCATATAATCCTAATTAGCTTTCTGAAAACTAATCACCACTTAATTTTCTCCAATTCGGTTTGAATATGAACTTAAAAGATCCAACTAGTAGCTCCAAAATTAGCTCTCTCAGTTGATGACTTGTCCACTAAACTTACACAAATCATCATCACCGTCATTTCCTTATGAAGTCTAAACTAATAAGCTATATTAATAGCTATATTTTCTCCATATACCTAAGTTGCAATTGTATACTAACAAGTCTGATAACAACTTTCTATGTAGTTCTAAATTACTCAGGCTCTAACAAATTTGTATCATTACTTCTCATCCCATACCATTTAATGACAAAGTAAAACATACAAATTTTTAAGGTAAATACATCAACCTCATATTTAGCTTGTTAGAATTAACACTAGAGAACTCATAGTAAATATTTCTTCCAGTAATTCATACTTTCCAAGTCACAAGCTCAGAAACTATATTCTCTGGAAACTATGGTCAACTTTAGATATATTCTGTTAAGATTGAGAAGGTCTATCCCAGCTATTATACATCTCTTCCCCCGAGAAGTAGATTTTTAGTTCCTTACAAAAATAATAATATTGGTTTTCCATAACTCTCAACTCTTCCACACACATACAATCTCTCTTACGTTTCCACGAGGATTTAAACCACAGTATTGGCAAGAAAGTTTTAAACTATGTTAGTTTTACAATTATATCAACAACATTATGCTGTCACCACAACTTAAGTTAATTCATCACTGATTTTTTAGCATGATCTCTCATTTATATAGGGCAATAATAATATAACTCTCTTGGTTATATTATGCAGCTTCCTCATGCTAATACATCTCATATTTCTTTATAAAATTGACATTATCAATTTTCATTTCAGGTCACCAACAATTCATTCCTATTATTATGACTTTGGATTTCACCCGAATGAATATTTTAAAGAAATCATGAAACTTTCACAACATTCTTGCATCACTTTTTGTTTTAGGTTCTAAGAGTTTTTTTTACATGCTCGATGTTTTGATATGAGATTATTTTCATCCAACTTCAACAATTAGTAGTCATTCTTGACCTACTAAATAATCTCAATCAATTCTTCATTAATTTATCACTAATTTAATCATCATTAGCTCAATTCCAATCTGAGCTTTAAAGAACAGAATTATAGTTATTAATTTAGCCAACTCGATTGATGATGTGCCTACGTAGGACTTCCACTTGGTTAGAGTAAATATCTCGCCTAAGAGATATTACTGAGCGGATTTTATCATAACTATATCTATGTCCCTTTCTTTTCAAAGCATTGTCAACACAATTACCTTGACGAGTGTGTTTCAGAGTGAATTCCTAACACATAGGAAAGTTTTAAGGTAACTTTCTTACCTTCTATTTCTATCACTCTGGCAATTTCCATTTTTTCAAACTTCCACAGTTTGAAATTCGTTAGTTACTCTTACACCAGTCCACTAGTGTCATATTCTTAGGTTGTCTTTTAATGATTCCTCTAAGATTCTTATTAATCTTAAAGAATGATTAAAAGATCCTCAACAACCTTTCTTCTTAATTTACGAGTGATGTTTTTTCATATTTTGTACAACTACCAAATTAGTTATCCCGAGATTATAAGTCTTTAATAGTTCTTCTCCCAAATCTGGAACTATTTATATATAGCTAGAAATATGAGTTACAATTTTGCTTTATTTTGTCACCCACGCATTCTTACCTAGATCAAAAGTCTTAGGTTAAACCTCTAACTTCTTTCATAATTTAGGTTTTGTCAAGCAATCATTGTAATCAAACTATATTTTCCCCTTCCTCCAAGGCATCCTTGTATTTGATTTCAACTGATAACCATCTCCACACTTGAGTTAACTGAATAAATCACTCAACGATATCAAAGATCCCTGGATCAATCGTTTGTAATATTTAATTATTTCAAGTTTACTTTCCTCTTTTTATTATTGTGTTGAACATAAGAAAACCTCATATTGTCTCAATCATAGTTAAATTCTCTGATTTATGTTAATATTCAACATTCTTACCATTTTATTAACCTTTGAAACTTAGCACTTGCACTTTGCGAAATTCTAGTCCAAAGCAACTTACCGTTACCTATTCCAATTCTATACAGTAATTGCTTGTGTATTATCTAAGTCTTCAATGATTCCCTGTTATTGTTGATAACACAATAACAAATTTATTACAATAGGGTTTTCCTTCACTTGACACCTTTAATTTATGAAAAGAGCATGAGTTCTAGTAAGTTCTAGTGGTTTCCACCATCCATTTAAAATGATCCAGCATCGTATGCAATCATCTTATAAAGATATATATCCTTAGCTCTGATCATTTCACTGTGAAAATCAAATCTCAACTACCTCTTGAGTACTGTTGATTTCACTTATTTTTAGGATTTTTCAATTCTGAGTAATGAATACTCATTTCGACTACTAAACATTAATCCTTAGATTTCCCCAAATCCTCAGATTAACCGATCACTCATTCTCCCCAATTTAGACAATACTAATCTAATAGATCAGACTAGAATATCTTACTAACTCACTGTTATATTCTATATCTAACTATCTTTTATTAATAAACGACTTGTTACTCCAATATGGATTCACACCATGACTGAATATCAACTTCATAACAACTTATGAAGTATAACTGCATTAGTGGTTTCCTAACCTCCATCTGGCTTTTATCATTTACAAAAAAATTATTCACTGAATAACTTTCATTACTTCCATATTAGTCTCAATACTAGTATTAAATCACCTCTCAAAGTGATCGGCCATCTTTGAGTTTCATCAAAAGTCATTCAGTATTTCATTATTTTATAATTTCCATTCTCTTAATATACACCTCAAGATTTTGATCAAATCAAGACTTATTTACTGACTATTATTTGTCTAATAATATCAGTAAGAAGAAAGACCACTGATGATGTTACTTAAAGAAGAGTTTTTATTTCATTTTTGTAATTTTTCTTATGTCTTTCCTTTTTTGTCTATCCTCGAGGTTAAGATTCTTCTGAGCTCTTACCAACCGTTCGGAAAAGACATAATTCTTATATCTACCACGTAGATATAGTATACACAACAAATAACATATCTCAGTCTTTTATCTTTTGTTTACCCCCAAAATCACGATAAAAACCATTTACCCTAAGTTTATTCACAACTCGAGACCACTCTTTGAATCGATAAACTTAGGTTTCGTTATTAGGGTAATCAGAGTATCTTAAACTTTAAAGTCGACTTTCATTCACTTCGAACACCATTCAAAAGTTAATGTATGGTCAGAGCCTTGTCCATGATACCCAACTGTGTCACTATTACCACTTTATCCCTAAAAGTGATAAACCATAAACTCTGACACCACACTGTATCAGAGTTATTCAACTTTAAGCTCTAAGGTAGGATATAACTTTGCCTAACCTAAGCTCTGATACCAAACTGTATAAAAGCTAAAAACCTTAAGCTCTTTATAAACCTTAAGCACTTATACCAAACTGTATCAGAGCTAATAATCATAAGCTCTTTAAAAACCTTAGGCTCTGATACCAAATTGTTGTATCCCCTAACTTAATTAGGGCAATACCAGGCTTGAAACCATAATTAAGCCCCGATTACCCTTACCAAACTTAACTTGACCAGTAGCCTTACCACATTCACCTAATAAGCACTATTGTATATCGACTATCGAAATAAAATAATTAATATACGCGGTAGAGATTTAAAACCATTTCGATAATCAAAATAAGATATACAGTATTTAAAACAAACCGGAATAAACCTCGATTATATAATCACCTATCCCAAGTGATATTACGAAACAATAATTCAATACAAATAAATAAGACCAGAGAAATTTGTTACATTGAAAAGAAGTTCAAGAATCTTATAGCTTCTCCATCCCATAGTCGTAGAACTCGTCGGATTTACCTGTAATGTTAATTAGGGTGTGCACTCCAACTTGCTCAGTAAGTAGGGATTCACACTAATCATTAACATTCCATATAATATACAAGGATATCGTGTAATAACAACATGCACCACTAATATCTAACAAGAATATGAAAATCATATAAATTCAATATATAAATGGATGCAAAGCAAAAGTCTTGGACTTGTACACTATGATCCCCATTTTATTTGTAAAACTAGGGCGATTACCTATCGACGCCATTAATTTAAGTGCTAAACCAACAAATCACGCATATGTGATTTTTAGCCAATCGATTAATGCCCAATGGTTCAATCCTAAACCCTCTAATGAATATGAAACCCACGAAACCTATTAACTGAGTAGAAGTTACGTATAAATCGACAGATCAACCCTAAGTACTATTCAACTTGGTCCCAGCCCTGAGGAGTCATGGATCACATTAGGCGTCGTTTTTTGTTCATTAGAAAAATCATCATAGTGTACATAATCCCCATTTCAATCCAACAACTACATGAGCTATATATACTAAATAGCCAGGCAATGTTAATAAATAAGCGAATCCGTACTTACCTCGGGTTTAAGTCTCCGTCAAAATCTCCTAATTTTCGGTCATCTCACTCTTCCTCGATGTTCCTCAACCATCACCAATCATTCGAGATCAATATAGGTTCGTTATACTACATTTAGAACCCCTAGACCAGTCTTTAAATCCTTTGAAAATTATTCATGAAACACATCACAATTGCTGGTTTCAGGGGTCTAATAGCGTGTTGCATGACATAGACGCGCTATCATAAGTTAATCATCTTCCCTAGTACGCGTAGTGCGCTATGCCAGTGTCTAGCGTGCTATGTGCACTAGACCTTCAACAGCAGCATACCTCTGCTGATCCAATTCGATCCAAATCACATCCAAACTTAACAATTACACTCACAATCATACCTAAATGTTGATCTCGTGTTGTTGATTCGATTAAGCGGATAAGAATGAGTTTTTTGTTTATATATATAATTTTTCTCGAGATACGCATCGCACTATCTCAAGACTGATCGTGTAGTTAATGCCTTAAAGTGACACAAAATTTGAAACATCAAGCATTTACACTTCGTTCGAGACAATCCGATAATCTATATATTTTTATTATTCTTTTATTTTACAATATATATTTATATATTTAAAAACATATAAATATATATATCAAGTATTATTCACCAATAAACTCACCAGATGTGTCAACAAGTGTCCTTGAGCGTGCACACTTGTGCCACGACTCCCTCGTCACACTTGGTGTCCTGAAAAGTCATTGTTTATTGGATATTTTCCATTTTATAATATTGTGTATAATTTTCATATTACACAACAACCTATAGATAAATTGATTTAACAATCCAACCAAATACCATACATCATGCAAACGCACGCGCTAATCGAGGTACGTCGAACTTAATCACGAGCCTAACTCTGATTAATTAGGATTTGAATTAATATTAATCACTAGCTTAAGGTAATGGGTCGTTACATCTTCAGCTGAGTAAATGCCTCTTTACATTCCTTTGTCTAATGAAATTTGACGTCTTTCTGGGTCAATATAGTAATCAGTAAAGTGATCTTCGAGAAATCCTTCACAAATCTACAATAATATCCTGCTAAACCTAGAAAACACCTTATCTCCATTACTAACGTCAATGCTAGCCAATCCATAATAGCTTGAATCTTGGCTGAATCTACAACAACACATGCCGCTCCGACAATATGCATGTCCCAAATACTTAACCTCTAACAGCCAAAATTCACACTTATTGAACTTGGTGTAGAGTTTTTGCTCCCTCAAAGTCTGCAACGTCTCTCAAAGGTGTTAGTCATGATCCTCTCGAGTCCTCGGATATATCAATATGTCATCGATGAAAACTATCATGTAGCGGTCAAGAATGTTGGGTTTTGGGGTTCATACGCAGCGGAGATTACAAAATAATTTTGACAAAAACCCCAACAACATCCAAATCTAATTCCATTAAACGTTTAAACCAAGAAAGCTTAACCATACCTAGGTCGCTAAATACCTTTTTGAAGGTTGATCGATCTCTAAGGCGCTACCAACGACGAACGCCCTCTACCAGCAGTCCACACACGAACGGTAGCCAAGATTCGAAGTGCTAGCATCAAGAGAATACCAAACCTTTTTATTTCTCTCCAAGATGATCCAGAGCGTACCAGAAAACCCTAATTCGTTTCTAAACGAAAATAGAGTTTCGGCTATAAAATTTCATCCGTGTGTTCTAACTTAAAGCGTCTATTTATACAACCCTTGTATATAGATGGTTAAGTAAATTACACATATACCCCTACTTAAAGAAGTATAAGTGTAATACACCACAAGGACGTTTCTATCATGAATTTTATCATATAAAATTCATTTTTCTGAACCATCTTAAAATCTCGCAAAACCATTCTTAGTGTGCGACCCAATAGGCTCATACAACGTTGGCAGCGTACCAAAACACATTTTGGTATACAAGTCATAAGCGGCCTCTAGCAAGACATTATGACTACCCAAGTTGTATGAATATCAAATCGATACAACCTAATCGATAGTGTATATAACATCATTTTGTCACACGATATCTTTTTTATCAAACATAAGGCATGGAATTGTCAATCGTACTAGTCTCAATCTCTAGGTAGACTGAAAACATCTAAGTGACATTGATCAATATCAATTCACTTAGACTAGGCCTTTTAATGAGTCTAACACATCGAGGATCCACTCTTTGGATATCTCTCTTTATATAAGAGGGACAAATTCTATCTCGATTACACAACTTCATCACATTGCTCACACAATAACCAATCACAACCTTTATAATCGTCCAGTTAAAGACAACATTTGATTATGTCAAATCATTGTGTTCTAATGTTGAAGTCTCTGGTAGTCTCAAGTTAGATGACTGAAAAATATACTTATCATGAGAAACAACTATGACTTAATCCATGTGATGTTCTCATAGTGGGTCATTCCAGTACTTTGTTCCCTAACAAGTATTCGTGATCTTGATTTGTATCCCTATATGTATAATCATCATATGATCATCAATCAAGACTCACACTAGTCTTAATTCATTATAGTTCCTAGTATAATGATCGCTAGGGACATTTAAGATATTTCTGCAAATACCCATGGATCTTATTATAATGTAAACATGTAAATTAATTATAATAAATAACAAATGAAATCCTCTATTTTATTAACTAAAAGTATTCATAAAGACAGTTAATGGATTGACCTATGGCACATGCCCCAACAAAGAAATGGTATTATCATTTGATGCATCAAATCCATAAACATGGCAAGAGAATTAGTCAAATCAAATGGCATGACTGTAAATTTAAAGTATCCATATTTCATGTTGAACGCTTTCTTAGACCTATCCTCATTCATGATCCTAAGTTGATGATAACCTGATCTCAGGTCTATCTTGGAGAAAAGTTGCGCTCATCTTAGCTGATCAAATAAATCATCAATCCGTAGTAATGGATATTTGTTTTTGACTGTAAATTTGTTCAATTGTCTGTAATCGATACACAGTCTAAAAACACTATCCTTCTTTTTCAAAAAATAAGATAGGTGTTCCCCATGGCTAAATAGAAGGTGTGATGAATCCCTTCTGTCCCAAATCCTAAAGCTAACTCATTAACTCCTCTAACCCTCTTAGAGCCATGCAATATAGTGGTATAGAAATAGGTATGGTGCCTGGTACCATCTCAATAATGAATTCTATCTCCCTTAGCGGTTGTAATCTAAGTAAATCCTCTCGAAGCACATATGTAAACTCACGCACAATCGAAATCTCCTCAAGTCTAGTTCCTTGACTCTCTGGTACTGTGTATAAAGATACAAGAGTCTTCATCTCTCCACTAGTCGCAAGTCGACCTCTAGTGCCCTTGGCTCTCGGTGTGCCATCACTATATATGAACATCGGACGCCCTGAGAACTCAAGTATCACTGTCTTACTGAAATAGTCAACATGAGCATGATACACGGCTAGCCGATCCATCCCTAACAATGCGTCGAAATCTAAGAACTCGAGAACCCTGAAGTCTGTAGGTAACTCTACCCCGCATATCTCTACTGGACATTCCTCAACAAGATAATTAGGTTAAACCATATCCCCGACTACGGTACTCAAAATTAAATGTACGCTAATTCCAATTGGTGTCAACCCTAAGATGCCTATCATGTGATCAGAAATGAAAGATACTGTAGAAATTGAGTCAAACAAAACATATAATTTTATACTACAAATGGAAATTGTACCCTCAATAAGTCCTCGAATGGCATCGCCATCATGTAGTGCTACTATATGTACACTCTCTCGACTCTGTAGTGGAATCACGGATACTGGCTGTGGAAAATCTCTAATCACATGCCCAACCTAACTACACCTGAAGCAAGTAATCGGCCTACGCTGACTCTATGTCTGATCTTAGGCCTATGCATGTCTCTGTCCCTATCTGAAACTATCTCGACCTCTACCTCTACCTTTGCCTCGACCTCTACTACCCTAATGCTGCTGACGTGGTGCTGGTGGTGCTGAACTAGCTGGTAAAGTAGTAGGAGTTGGAAACACATGTGTGACTGGTGGTGGCAAGGGAGGTCTACAGACTATAGTCTGTAACAGTGTAGGAAGTGATACATAAGGTATAATTATTGTAGTTATACCTAATCCTTGAGAACCTCTATTCCATCTCCTTTATCCATTACCTCTTTGTCTCTTCCTCTCAAACTCTATAATCTGATCTTATGTCAACATTGGTGTAGTGTTGTCCCACTAGCAACTCTACTCAAATAGTAGGTCTCATGAGAAAGTGCATGCTCGCAAATCTCGCCTAAAGTCCTCGCACTTAAACTAACCACATAAAACCATATTTGGACTCAATCCACTTCCAAAATGATATACATCCTTCGAATCATCTTTCACTAGATCCCCAGTAAATTGTCACAAATAGTCGTATATGTCTCTGTAACTCATCACCGACTTAGCAGTTCCTTGTCTCATATTCATGAACTCCTTTCTCAACCTCTTCATCATTGCAGGTAGGAAATACTGCAAATAAAACTTCTTCTTGAAGGAATCCCTAGAGAGAAAGTCTCCATCAAAAGCTATCATCGCATGCCACCAAACATCAACGTCTCTTTGCAATGTATACAACGAAATCTCAGCTCGGAGTCTATCCATGATCCTCATGACTCTATGCAAATTCTCTTGAGATAGCACCCACTTCTTCATTTTCTTAAGGTTTCGCTGACCATCAAAGTACATTGGCTTCAGTTTGATGAAATCCTTCACCAACTGAACCTCTATTGTCAAGTTAGAATATGTAAAGGTGAGAAATGGTGCATAAACTATCTATATGGCTGGTGTTGTCATTACTGGTATAGTTTGTACTACCGGAACTGGCTGCCATCGGTAAAGGTCAGTGTTTCTGTTGGTGGAGCAAAACGTGATGTCATCATGGAAATGAACTAAGCTAATTGTTGTCTCTAAGCAGCTACTCGATCAGATAGCCTCTAAAAATCATCAACAGATGGAATAGGAGGTTGGCTGCCACTAGCACCTGCATCATCGCTATCACGTGAATCAGCCATCGGCGTCTGCAAGTTGATAGTGAACGTGAATTAGCCATTACATAGACAACGCATATACATATAAAAACTAACATGTACATATAAGATGTCCCTATCTTACTTTCACTCACTTCCTAACTAATGGTTTCTAGGCAAGGATCATATGGTTTCCACAGATAAAATTTATGTTTTATAGATATTTATTTGTTACTTATTAGAAAAGTTGGGCTTTTGCTACCAATTATAGCTTTAATATCACATTGTAGAATAACTAAAATCTACTACTTAAGATTAATAAACTTAGGCTCTGATACCACCTGTGACTACCCCTTCTAAAATTAGGGCACCGCCCAGCCTAATCCATCATCAAGCCCTAATCTCACCATGTAGGACTTAACAAGGAATTAGTCAGACTTTTCAAAAAATAAATTATCTTCAATTTAACTATACAAATAAGTGTTTTCTTATCTTATATTAATCAATAAATCAAAATTAAAAATCTTTAAAATTCAAGATTTATTTAGTGGAATTCTTAACAATTTAGTGGAAGCTTTTAACATGATACCTAAGAATTATGGAAAACCATGAAACAAAAACCACATGCATATATATGTAACAAAACAACGATAATATATCATCAAGTATCTGGTCTAGGTATTATATCTCAACCCATAATATATACAACCCAAAAAGTATACGATAGATGTATAAAAGTCATACAACAAAACCAAAACCTACAAAATCCGGTGTAGCGGTGCTCCATTGGCTCAGAGGTAGTCGTCGATCTTCCTCTACCTAGTATCCTACTCGATGGACCTACACCTATCATCCTAAAAAAGACAATGAGTACAGGAAAGTAGAAAGTGACACTGAGAGACATTTTTTCACATTCTCAAATGTACAACAAGTATCTGAAAGCATAATAATGGCAACTACGCTGAAAAGAAGTCATGCTAAAAGATACTTTAATTAAACAATATCCAAGTGAAACTCAGTTAAGTAGTAAAGATCTAGGGCCGGTCGATCGTGAGTCATCTCACAATGCCTTTTCCACTATATAAGGATGAAGCCGAGCTCTACATCTTTGTGAAGATCAGAGTTGCACTTTACGTATTATAATTAATCATAAATGTCAGTCACTTGCAATGTATACTTGTCAACAACCCAAGGTACCAAACCCGATGATGTCACCCAAGTTAGTGGAGAGATCTCAATCACCCCGGAAATCTAGTGACCCTCGTGTGTCGCAACACCTCTATCATATCATGGCCTTAAGTATAAGAACTACTTTCGTATTTCAAGAGACAACATTGTTTGAGAATCAACAAAGTAATTGTATATTTAATGCACAATGGAAAATATATTTACAACACTATGTAAATGTCAGACCCACCTTATTAGGGCATTTGACCTCCCTAGATTACCTTAATCCCTTGATAATCTAGCATCCTCTTCATAAGTAAACAATTAAGATTAAGATCTTGTACTCATTAATTATAAAACCTTATTAACCAAAAAGGATTCTAAAGTGAATCTTAAACCTCAAAGTTTCATAAAGATTAATTATATAATCATCAAAGTTCATTTAGATTAACTACATTATCCTCAAAATTTCATAAGTCTAAGTTGGAAATCTCGACTTTCATAAATCTTCAACAAAACTTGCTCAGCTTTGGTGAAAATGCCCAATGATTCACAATCCACCCATAACAATATATATTACATTAGCTGGATGTATATTCATTCTAACCTAATTTAAAGAATTAAAAATCTTAAACTAACATTACATTCGCTTCACAATTATCTCAATTCATCTCAAAACCGTTCCAACTATTTCAAAGGAGATCCTAACCATACATGAACCGAAAAACTCATTTATACAATATTTTATATTTTAAAAAACACGTACATAGTGAGAAAGGAATTAATCAAATTATTGAAAATCTGACAGCTTTTCCTTTTTTGTCATCGCTAGAACCTATCATTAGCCAATTATTAAAATTCGATAATGTCAAATAAGTAAATTCCACACTATCTAGTACACATGTAATAATAATCAAATACATTGTATTCCAAGAATTTAAACAAACAATAATATCGCAAGAAATCATAAACATACAAGTATGCAATCCATCATGTTTCTGTTGACCGACCATAATCAGAAGAAGTCTTTCCAAAAGTGGTGGGTAAATAGTAATAAAGATTCATAAGTTTAAGAGGAAAACCCTTGAGAAGCCACGCCCTCAACTCTCCGTGGAGTATGATCCTGGCCAGCATCACAAAAATAACCCATCTTAAACAAATGTTTACAATGATCAGTGACTCCAGTCTCAGAGCACCACGGTGTTCATCCTACCACATATATAGTGAATGAACACAATGGGACCCCCACAGCCCCTTTCATCTCATGTCCGTGAATGCATGATCAACAAATATGCAGTGATAAACCATGCATGCAATTATATTCGTGAAACACTCATACAATGTAAAGGTTACCATGGGATTTTCTTAACCTTACAAATAGCCAACTTTGAGCTTTATTTTTGGGGTTCCTAAAGCGTTGGATCACCTTGAGAATAGTTCCAATAGCTTCCCTATATATCCAATTATATTATAGGTCAAGCTTCAAGTGAAACCATATCACAAAATCCAATGAAAACTGCATCAAAGTACGCTTGAGAATAGTTTCAAAAATATTAATTTATATAACTATTTCAACTAGCATTAAACTCACCAATCGGGGGTAACTTTTTAACCTTGAAAACCTCAATATTTTGTCATCATTACCTAAAAGGAACTTGTAGTGCACATTCCTACTTTCCATAAACTCTAAGAACACCCAAATCGAATCACCAACGAAGAAGTTATGAATTTTTCTATACGACCTGTCAACTAAGTGAACTTTATTTATTTTGAACTGAAAAACTTTTCAAAATCAACATTTTCACAATTAATCCACAAAAATTGACAAAAAAAAATCACAAACCACTTGATAACAACACAAAAATATTTTCACAGCCCTTTGAGTCAAATTAGATTAAATTCAATAATCAATTCATCTAGAAACCCAATGTAAATCAATATCAACTATAAAACATCTCCAAAATAGTTATCAACTGAATCGCGTACGTTCAATTCACCAAAACCCTAACCTACATCAGTAGGATTTATTATAAATTGACCAAAATCAACCTAATTTACCAATTAACAATAATCCCTATCAATTTCTATCAAAACCCTACGAAAAAAATTAAAAACAAAACATGAGAATTCAAATTGAGTTGTGGAAAAATGCCTGGCATTGAGAATTTACCAGATTGCGAGCCAAATACTTTGTTTACACCATGAAAACTTAGCTCGAATTGACCGTATCGCGACGCTCTACAGTGTTGCGGAAAGAAATCGAAAAAAATCGGACATGGGGAACTCTATGAGTGAAAGTGTCTGTCAAGAGTGTTAGGAAACGAACTTTTTGTTGAAATGAAAATGAAAATGAATCGTTTGATTGATTTTTTTTATATTTATATATAAACTCTCAGTTGTTTGTCAGCAGCTTAATTTCATTTTATTTATTAATTTCCCAAATTCTTATTTTAACATGTATTGATTTACAATGCTCTTTTTTATCCAATTTTTCACCAAATTGAACCAAACTCTCGACAAAATAGTCCATCTTCATAAAATGTTCATAATAATAGTTTTGATCACACCAAACCCCAAAAATCTTAACTTTATCTATGGCATACTAAAATCTTCCAAACCAATCCTCTTGTCATACTTAACCAAACATGCACCAATTTGGACTCAATCTCAACCTCGACCTCCGTCAACCGAAATGAAACTCAAAAATAATGTCTTGCACTAATTTTCTTTTCATTTCACACTACCTCTGATCCCAACTTCCATGCAAACCAAGGCAAAGTCCTCACGTCGGCTTGTTAAGTCAATTTAAATGTACAAATTCAGATTTAAAACTTAAATATAATTATTTTTCATGAAATTCAAAATAAATGTTCACGTCAATATTTTAACTATCTCGAAACCCATCTCGACACATATCTCGAGATAAAACTCCGCAAATATCGAATTTACTCGGTTAACTTGAGTTTCTCAAAATAACATGGTCTATAGTACACAACACTAAGCATACATCACACAAAAATAAAATTAATTAAAAATCTCAATTTCACCGGTCTTTAGCTGCCGACTCGCGACCTAAGCTATAAATAGGTTCCGTTAATCCCTGATTAGTCGTAATTATAGATTTAAGAATTTTGGGTTTTGAAAGTAACACCTACCTAATAGCATGCTATTTCATTTGACCGCATGTATTAACAATAAAAAATGACATAGCACACGATTTGGAGTCAATAAAACCATTTAACCAACAATTTATACCATGATAGCAAACCATGAAATGATCTAGAAAACAAGTAATGGTATATAAAGTACAATAGGAAAGTCAGCTTAAATGACTGGAATTGAATAATAAAATAGAAATGAAATATAAATAAATATCTCAATCGATTTACTTATAATCCACAAAATATTCCTAGCTATTTCAGCCTCTCAACACCTCAAAACTTGTATCCGAACCCCCGAGGCTTTTCCCTAGATTTCTGATATCATTTAACATATTTTTAGTGTGTTTAGACCTTTAATTAGGACATTGGACCTACATGTGGTATATAAGTAAATTTAAGAAACTGTAGATTTTTATGCTTTCATAGCACTTAGCGTGTTAGGTGACTCGATCAGGGTGCTAGTGACCACGTTAGCATACTACCAAGTTTCTCTAGCGCGTTATATAAAGTTAGGGCACTAGTTGATCGTACCGAACGTGCTATGTGCAGGAAAATCCTAAATTCTACACTTTGAATATGGGTTTTCTCCACATGTGGGCCACCCCAACACCTTGAGTTTGCTATTCCACACCTCTAGAGACCAAAGACATAAACAACAATATAAAAATAGTCATACATCATATAATTCATGAATTCATCAAATTTAGCTAAGTCTCTAGTGTAAGTGAATTACCTAGTTTGATGAACAACTAGTTTGATCAATTATTCACCAAACCTTCCAAAACCTTGCTGATCTTCTTCTCTCGAACTTCTCTTTTCCAGCAAGCTTTTGTAAATGAAATGGGTTTGATTGCTTGAATTGATCTTATCCAATCTTATATATTATGTTGGATTGATTAATATCCATTGATCTTTAAATACTTACGTATCTTGAGACTTATCTAATAGTCTTTAACTTGACACATTTTTCACTTATTCTTCACTATCTCATACTAGCTAACACCAATTTTAACCTCAATTGGTCTTTTGATATGTCAATACGTATCTCGAGAATCATCACACAACTATTGTTTTAAGTTTTTAACTTAGTTTACATTTAATATACAAGCAACTATAGCCAGATTATTTCAACTATATAAGCTACACTAAGCTTAAAATGAACTTACTACATCACTCTCTACTCCTTTACTATGCCAGCATGCATTTTGAGGCGTGTCTTCACTCGCATCTCGATACGTACACACACTTAGTAGTCTATAAATATACAATACAGTAGGCATACATCACAACAAATCTAACGTATACTTCGAATACCTTGCCTCGGTCATTGCATGTATCTCTATGCGAGTCCCACGTCACAGGTCACTGATAATGATTAAGAAATTAAATTAAGATTTGAGAATTTGGGTCGTGACAACAAGTGAAGCTCATCACCATATGTATTGAATTGGTGGGGCAAATCATCTCAACTACTTGCATGCAAAGGGAGAAGGAGATATGGAGTAATGTTCAACATCTTTTACTGAGAGAATTTTGTGAAACTAGGAAGAGATGATTAAGTTAGAGAAGCTCCACATCTAGGTAAATCAATCTACATCACCACTTTGTGAAATTCAAACAAAAATTGTAAGTTTCGGTTTAATTTTTGTTTTTCAGCAATTTCAGTAGGCAAATGACTTTGCTTTCATAATCTAATTTCATATTTAGATTCCTAGTGAGATTCCACTAATTTTAATATAAAGAAATATGGATTTGGGTTTGTTTTCATTAAGTTATGAATTGAAGTTCATGAAGTTGTAAAACAAAAACCGAAAATTCTACTTGTTGTTATGAGCTGGCCTCTCTAATTTGATTATAACTTCCTTATCTTAAATTAAAATGAACCTATTTCGATGGCACTTGAAAGCTAACTCAAATGGAAACAACTTTTGGCTTGAAATGTTTTGAAATCCAAATGTTTTCATATCTAAAAATCCTCTACAACTTTGATGATGAACTTGAGATTTCAGGGTTTACAGTTTTGCTAATTTCCTGCTATTTTGAGCATAACTCCCTCATTTCTTATTAGACTGAGCTCATCTTTTAGTATGAAGTTATAGGATATGATTGTAGAATTTAGTAAAAAAATCATGATTTTTGAGGCTATGGTTTAGAAGAAATGAATTTTATCAAGTTGTTGGTCAGAATATAAAACTGTTTTAAGTCATTGTAGTAAAGCTTCCATATCTCCTTCAATTCTTATCAAAATTGCATAAACCTTATAGTTCTTGAAAGCTAAAACATAGCTCTAAAAGCTTTTTTAGACACAATACATATTTTTAATATTTTGGTAATTGAAATCAACTCACACGTTGTTACAGAAAAAAAATGTCTCTATTTTAATAAGTAGATTTGGACATAAATGAATTATTAAAAGGGCTGATTTTAAAAATTGAGATTTACAACCACTTAAACCAACTCTAATAGCTTGTACAAGTACTAAAACACTATAATTAACCTTATGAAATTAGAGGAGGGTTTTAAGAGTTTGGGTATGCGTTTTGCGTGAATGGAAAGTAAATTGATTTAGATATTTCTCTTCATTTTATTTCAATTGTTTGTTTGTCTTTAATATGTCATGCCTTGAATTTCGTGTTTATGTTAAACCTTGATTGTTGTCAAATTAGAACATTTGTTTAGGTTTCCTTATTTAATTTGGGGTGTACGCGGCACATGGGGAATGTGACTCGAGGATGTCGGTATTCCAACTAGTTAATGACACAAACCTACTATCTAAGGTTGATGAAATGAACAAACAGTGACCAATTAGGGTAATATAAAAGTACTATGTGTGTTGACCTATTACATGAGGTCGATATGTCGTGTTTCATAACCAATAAGGATAGTACTTTCGTGCACTGCTAATTAAGCTATTACCTGATATTTATGTGATCTAAAAAGGGTAATATCTAAGTCTGTGTATTGGACACACGACTGACTAGACTTAGTTCATTGTTAACGTTTATGTTAATCTCACTATGTTTAGCTGTGATGTTTTCTAACATGTTTTTATTTCAGCATTTCTTTGTTTTTCATATGCTTTTAGATATCTTTATATATTTCTAGAAATGTGGATAAATGTCTCTCAGCGTTACTTTCTAATTACTGTACTTACCATCCTTTTTATGATAGTAGATGCAGATCCATTGAGTAGCAGACTAGGAAAGGAGAAAATCGAAGACTACCTCTAAGCCGTTGGAGTTCTACTACTTTAGATCGTATAGTGTTTTGGGATCTTTTTTTGTACAAATTACTTTGCCATTTACATACTTTTGGTTGTATCTATTCGGGTTGAGTGATGGTTTCTGACCATACACAAGTTGTTACACTGTTATCGACGTTCAGTTATTTTTATACACGTAATCGTTGTTACTTGGTTTTCATAGTATGTGTTTTATAATGCTTCTACATATTTTTTTAAGTCTTACGTTGATAATGTTAAAATGGTAAAAAGTTTTGAATGAACTATAAAATTAACAATAATGATAATTGTGTAATGCTTATTCTAAACAAGAATAACCGGGAGAATGGATAAAAAGGCTGACTAATATGTTGTTAAGTCCTACATAGCTGAGTTTAGGACTTAACGACGAGATTAGGTTGGTTAGTGCCCTAGATTAAGGAAGGGGCCATCATAGCTACTGTCTCAGCTCCTCCCTCAGTCTTGCTAACTTCAAGACTGGCTACAGGCTGAATCTCGGGTTGTTGAACTGGGGGTCCCATCTAGGCTATCAGCATTGCCATAAACTTGGCCTGAAATTCCATAAGCTCCCTCATTTACCGCTCCCTTCTAGATTTCCATTGAAACTCATTTTCATAATTACCCTAAGGTCCATGCTTTTGCTAACCCTCCCTCTAATCTGCCATTAGATTCTTAAATCAAATGAGAGATAAGAAATAACATATAATAATGTTTTCATTTTCATTTTCACTAGAAAACATGATAAAAATCATTTATCATACTCTAAGCTTTTTCATAACTTGAGACAACTCTCAGAATTAGTAAACTTAGGTTTTCGATACTAAGGTATATCAAAACCAATAAACTTAAGCCTCAATACCAAACTGTATCTAAGTTATTACTCGTTTCCAAGTAATAAGGTTCTCTCTTGAACTAGGCTCTGATACCAAGTTGTGACATCCACTATCCCAATTAGGGCGATACTTGGCCTGAAACCCTAATTAAACCCTGTTACACTAGCTAGACTTAACAAGAGCCAGCAGCCACTCCTTTTCATACCTGATAAAAATAACATGTATATCGATATCAAAATATAAATCAAAGTATACGCAGCAGACAGTTTAAAACTTTTTCGATCATACATTCGATATACATAAAGTTAGAGTTTATCAAAACTCAAAATACATTTGTAAAACCTCCCACCCTCTTATATTACCACAATGTATCTCAAATATTATATATACAAGGAAGATTCATTACATCGTAGAAAAGATAATAAAACTTATAAATCTTCTCCTTGCCTTTAGTTGAAGCGCTTGCTTGTGAACCTGAAATGTTAAGGGGAGTAAGCACTCCAACTTGCTCAGTAAGTGATACTCGTAAACACATCAATTATTAACTAATATTAATAAGTCAATGAATAGAAATATGAATCTAAAACATATCTATTCAGGTAATGAAATTGATATAAACAATAAATAATTGAATGCAATTCCGATAGGTAACACGCAACCATACTCGTGATTCATAATTTGAATTTGATTATGGAGTCGCACTATCTAGTCACTCGAGAATACAAACACAAAATCCATATGTTGACCGACAAAAGATTCTGCTGGTTTATTCTAGCTTGATTGAGCTCCAACTCAAACTAGACAATGAAGACTAAGGTAAAACTCCAGCTAAGTAAATATAAAAGGGCAGAATCCATTTCTAGGCAAACATTTCCATTCATTAGAAAAAAATGAAATTCATTTCCCAGCATACCTTTTTAATGCTTAGTATCGGTTCGCCTTATTGACCATTTATGGGATTCTCTACATATAAAAATAGTCAAATCACAGTATGTTGCCCCCAATCCCATTCCATAATTCTATATTAACTAAATATAGTAATTTACAAAGCATAAGCAATAAGAATATGAGTCTCACTTACCTCGATTAGGTTTCGTCACAATTTCCTAACTTTTCTAGGCCACTCGACCTTTCTCGGTGTTCCAAAACATATCATAAATCATTTGAGGTTAATATAGGTCTAATATAATATATTTAGAACCCCTATGTCAGTCCTAAAAACCTTAGGAAATCTCATTCTAAACTCAGCATAGATGTTTTCTAAGGTGGAAGCATGCTCCCTTATTTGGTGGGGCACGCTCCGCCAACTAGGTTCCTGACAACTCATGAAAGGAGCGCACATCCTTGCTACATAGGGAGCACGCTCCACCTTTCACCATCTCGATAGTGAACAAGGCAGCAACCCTGTTCAATCCACAACATCAACAACAATCTCCCCACAACATTAAGGAGGACCTCTAATGAGGTATAAGCTCATTTGCAATCAATAACAACAACAATTAACACAAAATTTATCACCTACATCAATAATTCAACTTGAACAATAAACTAAACTTATCACGGTGATGATATCTAATTAGCAAGGGTTTAATCACTTCAAATCAAAAAGAAACCTCTTATGATCAACTTATTCAAGATTAAACCCTCAGTTGCTTACTCTCTCTCACTCGATTGAACAATGATGATAAGTTTGAGGCTTTTGCTATATATATATATATATTCTACTCGAGATATTCATTGCAATATCTTGAGGTTAATCAAGTGAGTATTGTGCTAAAGTGAAATTGCTTATCATGACACACATCTTAACATGATCATCACTTATACTCATCTCAAGGCGATCCAACGATCCATATAAATCAAATTAAATGTATAGTTTTAATTATATATATATATATATATATATATATATATATATATATATCATGTGTATTTTCTAGCTAATAAATTCACTTGACATGCCTACGAGTATTCTTGGGCGTTCACATTCATTTCACAACCCCTGTGTCGCATTTAGTGTACCAACAATTTATTATTTAATTGTTTATTTTTCAATTATAGGCTTGTTTATAAAGTTTCTTTTTATACTACAACCTATAAACTCATTTAAATATACCATGCAAATACCAATCATTACAGAAACTCATGCACACGCTAATCGAGGTATGGTGGACTTAACCACGAGCCTAACTCGGGTTAATTACGATTCGGGGTTACATCGATCACCAGCTTAAGGTAACTGGTCATTATAATTTAAGGGTGGGCAAACTGCAGTTTGGTTGTAAAAACCATCAAACTTCCA
Source organism: Stephania yunnanensis (assembly GCA_039657365.1). Classification (NCBI taxonomy): domain Eukaryota; kingdom Viridiplantae; phylum Streptophyta; class Magnoliopsida; order Ranunculales; family Menispermaceae; genus Stephania; species Stephania yunnanensis. The sequence goes on from CM077587.1 coordinate 39,421,900, forward strand.
TCAAATCGGGGGTTCCCAGTTTAGCCATTTTGCAAACCACTACCAAATTGCGAACCTTCAAAACCATAACTAAAATGACCGTGGTTTGCATTATTTGGTTGGTTTGGTTTTATGGTTTCCTGCGATACATTTTCAACAAAAAAAACTCACACATTCCATACAAGTCAATTTATGTACATCAATAATACATACAAATATATGTATATATATATATATATATATTCATATATGGCTATCCACTAAAAACACAATGAAACATACGAACTCAATCAAAATTATGAGGCTAAGTTCATTTTCAAAGTTAAAACAACATGAAAATGCTCCAACTCTATTCCATTCGATTTCATTCTATTTCAAGTTTGAGAGTGGTTTTGCGGTTTGATGAACCGCGATTTTTTATAAATGAAAATCACTCCCAAACCGCGGAATTGCGATTTTCAAATTTTCTAAACCACCCTCAAACCGCTAATTCAAAAAATCAGACGAGACTATGTGGTTTTCAAGTTTTCTAAACCACCTCCAAATTGCTAGTTCAAAAAATCAGATAAGACTATGCGGTTTGGGCAGTTTTGCGGAAATCACCGTCCACCTCTAGTTGAGGTCATATGTTAAGTGATTTTTTTTTACTAATTAAAGAAATTTCGAACTTTAGTTTAAGTTTCTCCCCTAAATTGCTTGTTCGAGGATTTTGAACTTTAGTTCAAATAAATTATAAAAATTAATTCAAAAACACTCATAAAATACCCATTTAAGAACCTACTTAATTTATATGTTACAAATATTATTTTGAACACAATTATTAAGTAATAAACTTATTTAAGCACCAAAACACTTGGATCTCTCTTGTAAAGGTAGCAATGCTATTTATTATTTTATCATAACATCTACAAAAAAACATCTCATTGTATGATTTACTAGAAATAATTAGAGTTTATAATTAATTAAAATAATGCAGGTAAGACCGGTCAGCAGATGATGATTATGCATGTGACGTTGGAATAGTACAATTGATGATGTGTTGGATGACGTGAAAATAGAAAAAAGTAAATTATAGTCAGTAGAGATAAAAAGATTTATTTGCTCACATAATTGAAAAATAAACCCACCACCTTCACCCACTTTATTTTCGCACAAGGGATTGGAACATGAATTTATATAAGTTGTCGAATGAACTTGCTGCAAGCAGAGCGAGTGGATTCATATGTACGTAACACGTATAAAAAACTAGTATCTACAATAAAATTAGGCTAATTCATATTTTTACTGACACGAGCCTCAAGTATAAAACTTGACACAAGTAATAATGGCACCAACTAATGTTGGTACTAGATTTATCAAATCCATGTGGACAATGTGAATGATAATCTATCGTCCAATTAAGAAATTAAGTTTGGAACAAAAATTTGAATTTTTGAAATGTAAATTGATCAACAAAATTAAACTAACTAATTGCAAGGATGTTAAATTTGTGATTTCACAATAGAGAAATAGTCCAAGTTGATTTCACCTAGGTTGCATTATTTCTATCCAATTTTATATCACAATCCCCAATTCAAGTGAAGATAGGTGAATTTCCCTAATTTCTCAATTCACCCTGAGGTCTCGACGATAGAGATTCTAACGTTGCACTCGGACTCCATCGATCAGTGTGAGTAGCGTAAGTGCAGCGCCACTTTAGACTCCAAATTCTAAAGCCTCCCTCATCAATGACCATCGATCGATGTACAACACGTTCAAGGGTTGGATTTCCTACTTTCGGGTTGAAAACCCTAATGGTCATGATGGAATTCAAACCCTAACTTCTACACCTACGTGATCAAGGCAAATATACCATTAATTTCAAGAAAATACAAATTAACACCTCAAACTGAAGAAAACAACATGAATTACATTGGAGTTAAAAAAAAAAAAAAAAAAAAAAAACAACCCGGGATCCATCGATCCCTGGGACAAAGAGTATTACCCCATAGTATAGCTCAAATCCACGCAAAACATAGTAGAAACTAAAAGACAACATGAAATCAAACCTGAAAATTGAAGTTGATTCCACAAGTTTGATCCAAATTTCTAGCTTCTACTAGTGTTTCTCTGAAGCAAAAGTTGTCTCTAACCTAATTTTCAAGTCTCTTTATACCTTGGGGCAATTCGATCCAAAAAATGGTCTAAAATCCAAAAAAAAAACTCTAATATGGGCTTGCTGGCCGTAGTAGGCACTTGCCTAGGCGATGAGGCGCCGGTTCATTGCTCACTGCAATTCCCCATTATGAAATATCATCATTTTATCATTCGCTTCTAGCCTCGCTTTCCTCCTTCTAGCCTCACTTATCGTGCAAACCATTCAATCACCTTATTTACCTACCACGCACAAAAAAATGCCCGAAATTAGTATACACTCATGATTTATTTTGCTGAGATATAAAGTAAATACTACTATAAAACATATAAACTATGTTGCACATCATTTACCATGTACAAACCTTTAAATCCCCAACTATTTGTAGGAGGGGAAACTTTACTCCAATGCCAATCGCAACTACACTTTGACCTTTAAGATCTAATATTTTAGAATGGAAGATGCTAAATAAATCCACTTTGGACATCCAATTACACGACTTACTTGGGTGTCCAATGGTGCATTGTTCGATACACTTTGAGATACGTGTTTGAGGTATATCGAGCGACACACCTTGGTAGGACATACTCACAAATGTCACACAGTTGAACACTCGCTCATATCGTAACGGTACTATACACTTCAAAATATATTCACACGCATACGCTTTTCAAACTGGTGCCTAACTCAGTTTTTGGTCCAAACATTAAACTCCATAAGCTTTTGGTTGGAAAAAAGAGAGAAATCTTGGAAAAGGTGTTTTTCAAAAAGTAAGGGACATTTACATTTTATTTCACAAAGTAGGGTGGTGTACTTTTAATTAACGAAAATAGGTAATAACACCTTACGAAAAGGCGTTATTGCTTATGAAGGTTGTGAGGTGGCGGTGAGGTGGTGAGGCAATGTATAGATAGTTCCTTTTGAAATTGAGCTATCTATACAAAACTATACACTCTATGAATGACTCATTTTGAAAAGGAGTTTTCAATGCAAATTCTCTTCCCTATGACCACCACGTGCATATGGAGATGGATGACCCGCGCCACTTGCGTATTCGAGGTAGACAACCAATGTAAACAACACGCACGCATATCGACGTGGACAACCCATGCAAACGTCACCCATGTATGCCGAGGTGGAGATTTCATGCAAATGTTAGGCACGTCTGTCGAGGTGGGCGACCTATCCAACCTCGTGCAAATTTCACGCACGTGTCTCGAGGTGATAAAGCCAATGTAAACGTCACGCACGTATTGCGAGGTGGAAACTCGTACAACCCGTGCAACCCATAGGCGCTATTCGGGCGGCTCATGTTCACGCGTCATACGTGGACTGTGTTTCACGGATGACGCCATTGGTGTAAGCCTATCCACGTGGATCCACGTGGACGTGGGTTACACGGATAGCTCCTTCTAAGAAGACGCTATTCGTTCGGCACATGTCCACGTGGCCCATCCACGTGGACATGTACATTGATAGCCGCCCAGACCCAGGTGGCCTTGGTTGGGCCGAACTGGGTCCAACCAAACCTGGTCTGGTTCGGGCCCAACCCACTTTAAACTAATTTTAATTAATTAAAAATTACATATTTTATGATTTTTCTAGATTTTTCCATTATTTTCTAGCTATTTTTCATATTTTTTTATATTTATTTAATTTAAAAATATATTTTTATTTAATTTTATGTAATTTTTAATTAATTACAATTAATTAAAAGTGGGTTGGGCCCGAACCGGGCCAGGTTTGGTTGGACCCAGTTCGGCCCAACCAAGGCCACCCGGTTCTGGGCCGACTATCAGTGTACATATCCACGTGGATGGGCCACGTGGACATGTGCCGAACGAATAGCACCTTCTCAGAAAGAGCTATCAGTGTAACCCATGTCCACGTGGATCCACGTGGATGGGCTTACACTAATGACGCTATCCGTGAAACACAGTCCACGTATGACGCGTAAACATGAGCCGCCCGAATAGCGCCTATGGGTTGCACGGGTTGTTCGCCTCGCAATACGTGCGTGACGTTTACATTGGCTTTATCACCTCGAGACACGTGTGTGACGTTTGCACGAGGTTGCATGGGTTGCCCACCTCGACAAACGTGCCTGACATTTGCATGAATCTCCACCTCGACATACATGGATGACGTTTGCATGGGTTGTCCACGTCGATATGCGTGCGCGTTGTTTACATTGGTTGTCTACCTCGAGATACGCGAGTGGCGCGGGTCATCCATCTCCATATGCACATGGTGGTCATGGGGAAGAGAATTTGTATTGATAGCTCATTTTCAAAATGAGTCATTCATAGAGTGTATAGTTTTGTATAGATAGCTCATTTTCAAAAGGAGCTATCTATACATTGTTTCACCACCTCACTGCCACCTCACAACCATGCAAACATGGATAGCGCCTTTTGAAAAGACACTATCCATGTCCACGTCATCAAAATTTTTTTTTCACTGTGATAACGCCTTTTCATTAGGCGACATTGCCTTTTTCTCGAAAATAAAAGCATTTTAGCCTTACTTTTCTCATTTAAAGTGTGTACATTTGAATTTTTTCCTTGGAAAAGGAGTCAGCAAAGGATGCCCTCCTCCTCAACTGATGTCCCTACATAATTTGATTCTTCTCCATTAACCGGGAAATCTACATTTGTTGGCCCTTTTAATTCCGTTTACGGGCTAACTTTCTACGCAATCGTTGTAAATCCCTTAGATGTACATCATTTTTTGTGTTCACACAGATTCATGCAACAATCAAGGTTCACAATTAAGGGCGTGCCCAAAGTGTGTGTTGAAATGGTATTTTCCATTTTCCTTTCCTTCTCTCTCTTGCTTACATGGCCCTCTTCATTCACCACCACGAGTCCTCTCCTCTCCTTCCCATGCACAACCGAAGGCCCTAGCACAGTTGGTCATTCGAGCAAACCTCTTCAAATTTGTTCTTGCAACCATTCAAAACCCTCCAATTTTTGTGGGTCTTTGTCAATTTTGCTTTTTATGCCATGAAACCTCCTTTTTGATCCATATTTTGGGGTACCCAGAATTCCCTTTTGTGGTCAAGTTTTGATTTTCAGTTGAGGAGGAAAAAAAAGGGGGCTTTTGGGGATGGTGGGTGGTGGTTCGAGGCATAATTTGACTTCTTGGATGGGCGCAGCCGCTTCAAGGGCTGGTTTTGACAGGAACATGGCTCCTTCTGGGTCTGAAGCTGTGCTTGCTGAAGATGATAATGGATTCCGTTCTTCTTCTTCTTCATCGAAATCGCAGCGCGATTCGAACGCGCTGTTGGATTTCGATTTGGGGATTGGAGAACGGGCGTTTTCTGCTGCTGGTGCTGCTGTTCTGTCTGCTATTCTTGTCAACCCTCTTGACGTTGTCAAGGTATTGATTTTTTTTTTAGTTTGTTTTGTTGGTAATGTTTTTGTGGTTTTGAACGGTCTAATTTGATTTCATTGCTAACATGTTCTTCACTTCTTCTTCTTTTTTTTTCTCCTATAGACAAGGTTGCAAGCTCAGGCTGCTGGAGTTCTTTATTCACATAATCAACAACATGTCAGGGAGAGAGTGACTTCTTTTAGAACGAATCCGGTACGCAAACTTATTTTGTTGCAGCTTTGTTGATAATTGATGTATGTACTTTTGTTGTTAACTGATATTTCATCCAGGGCCGGAGCCACATATAAGGTTGCTTGTAGCTCAGGGCAACTTGCACGTGACCTCCTTATATATATATACAGTTGATCAATAGAAACATTATAGAAAATGCTTAAGCTAGCCCACCCCTCAAAGTAATGCCTAGGTTGCTATTGGTCTAACCCAAGGGAGCTTGAAATCCTAGCTCTGCCCCTGCTTTCATCAGGTTGAGTTTATTGGGGTGTATCTTTCTATGAAATGACTAATACAACTCCAAAATTTCAATAAAAAATTAGTTGGGTTCGGCTATATGGATCAAAATCTTTCACTCTGCTCGATTTGATGGGATGGTGTACTTTCATAATTCTTTAAACCCTTCCTAGTTAATGTACCGTAGGTCTATTGCTATACCATCAGATTTCATCAATTTCTATTTTAAAACGACTAATCTGCTAAGTGCTGTTTACTAGACTCGGGAAACATATTTGTTGTCTATGAAGAATGAATTGTTAAGTGGGAATCCAAACTTTGGGTTCTTTTTAAATTCAAATGATTTGCTTGTCAACCAGAGATCAGCATCATTATTCTCATGTGGAAAATCTTGCTCAAATTAGTAATCTAACTGCATCGATATCAACTTTATTATTGTAGACAACAGTTGTCTATATTCATATTGCTGCTAGGATCATTTTCCGTCCTTAATATGTCCGCTAAATTCTTACATTTGTACCTTATTGGTTTATGTGGATGGTTGTATTTGTCGGGCCCATATGAAATAACATCTTTTGCTCCAACCTCTAAAAAATCCACATGTTATGCTATTAATTAGTCCATCAATCTTTGCCTACATTTTCTTTTTCATTCATCATCTTTTTCTAGTGACCAAATTTTACCGATAGAAGGGAAAAACTGTATAGCTTTAAGTAAAAGTGATAACATTGGACTGTTCCTTGCAACCTTCTTTTTCACTTTCTGTTGATTCTGGTTGTCGCTACTCGCTATCGCTATTAATATGAACTTTGTTTCCCTTCACAATGAATATTAGTTATTGTAAATGTGCATATTCTGATGCAGTGGGCTGTCTCATCTCCATTTATCGGTCATTTGTCTCTCTTCTTAGCATACTCTATACTTTTGAGATGATATCCATTTTCTCTTTCCTGCAATATTAATTTTCTGAAACTGGAACCTAAGCAAACACATTTTCACTCTTCGTATCTACTTTTACTTTGTTTTTATCTAACTTTGGAATGTGTTGCTTCAGATGTATTCACATCTTAGATGTTCTGCGTCATGCACATGTGCTGGATTTGTTGGTACTGAAGCAGTTTGTCCCCTTGAAACTTTTCAGTATAAAGGAACTCTGGATGTCTTCTTCAAAATCATTCATCAGGTAAGTGAATCTAAATCATTTATAAGGAAGTATGTTAATCAGACAGGACGTTTTACTTCACATGCTTTGGAGTTGATGTAAAGTATGTTTTTTGTGAAACCTAGCATATGTATTTTGTCTTTGGTTGAGAAAATTCTCAATGATGAAATTCATGTTGTTTTGAGATGGGCACTTTTGTCATGGACCACGTACATATAATATTAAAGTAGATGATCCAAAAATGTTGTGTTAGAGTCATAAAAATATATTAACATTTAGTGAGTGAATTATGTCGTACTTGCAAGCCCCGCAAAACGTTGTATATTGGGTCCGAGACTATTTATATTGTGTTATTGATATTGAGCTTCTACGTGGAGATCTTATTCTGATTTATTGATTTATGCAAAACTATATACATATATTATTGGTTTCGTAACGTGCTATGCACTAATGAGCCCGCTCGCTATGGTCAGGAATCGAAGATGATAATCTAACATTCTAGGAGACATACATTTGTTACAAAATGGTGTAGAATAGGATGTTCTTGCCCTTTCTTACTATCTGAATAGTGCTATAAAAAAAAATTAAGAGATTCGAAGGCTAAGAGACTAAAAAACACAAATTGTCACTTTGAGGAGTAAAAAAGAGAAAATTACCAAAAGGAAAGAATGTTAGGGCAAGAGATAGAGCAACACTGGCGAGATGAGCAAGAGAGGGTAGCACAACATTGCCAATTCAATTAAGCCCGAATCACTAACACTGAGATTCAGAGAAGTGCGATTTTGATCTACCCAGTTAAAATCAATTAAACTCCATGAATTCAAACAACTAATGCATACTTTTGCCAATTGCATCCATTGTTTATATCATCATATTATACTTTTTCAGAGGCCTACATGCAATACTTGTTGCTATCTAAATTGTTCTCAACTAATGTACAATCATACTATACTACATATTCTAACCTTCTTGAGATCATAATTCTGATGATTTCATCCTGGTAGCATGCCTATGAACATAAGGACAACATCTTCATCGAGATTCAAATTATCAATATATTAAGTTTAATGTTAAAGTGACCCACTACAAGCATGCACCTTGATTTTTTTTTTTTTTACAATTTTGTGGTTGATGAGGGTGATGGTGTGTGTAGACAGGAAGGAGGTGGAGTGTGGGAGGTGGGATAAAATTGTAAACAAATTAAAAATAATGAATTAAAATCATTCGATCTATGTCATAGAACATCAACTAATTTAAGATCGTAACTTTGTTCCTTTTACTACTCAATTTGCCCCCCAACCGCAAACTACAAGCGCACTGCGTTATACCCCAACCAAAATCAATATATTCTCTTAAGAGATATATAGAGTTGGGAGAGAGCGCAAATGGCGTGAAAAAAATATAAAATCAGACTTCTAATATTAACAACACTCCTACAACTAAATCAATCAACAAACACACAAAAGTCGTAATCAAAGTAAGAACCAAAGCAATGAAAATCACTTACCTAAAAGCATTAAAAGTGATCGAAGCACAGCAGATGTTAAGCCCCTTAACTCATGATGAGTGGAAGAAAGGGAATAGATCGACGACGATCAAGATGGAGAGTTAGGTAGAGAGATCAATCTGGTTTAGGGTTTAGGAGAACACCTGTTGTAATCAAAAGAAAATAAGTTGGACCATCCGAGATCGAAAATTAAGAAAGGCAATTTAGTGATTTCAATTCATGAAGAAGAGTGGTTGTTGAAGTTGTTTTCGAAGAGGAAGAATGGCGAGACGGTTGTAACTTGTAAGACTTGGATGAAACCTAAGGTGATTTGGACAATTCATCACGGACGAATGGAGTTGTTGCCGAAGACAAATCTAGAAGAAAGGGAAATTGATTTAGGAACAAACACGATATGTTGAAAAAGGAAAAGGGTAAAATAGTGAATTTCCTTACCATCTTTTTGTCGGGTATTTGTGCTTATATATATTATATATATAATTAATAAAGGCAATTTAGTGATTTCAAGTCATGAAGAAAGGGTTGTTGAAGTTGTTGTGGAATAGGAAGAATGGCGGAACGGTTGTAACTTGTAAGACTCAGATGAAACCTAAGGTGATTTGGACAATTCATCACGGACGAATGGAGTTGTTGTCGAAGACAAATCTAGAAGAAAGGGAAATCGATTTAGGAACAAATACAATATGTTGAAAAAGGAAAAGGGCAAAATAGTGAATTTGCTTACCGTCTTTTTGTCGGGTATTTGTGCTTATGTGTATATATATATGAGAAAGAAACTACAACTTGTCCACTATGAAGCTCGAACTCTCGACCTCTTACCCAAGTAACCCCATACCATACTAGTGAGCCATCCACTTGGTTGGTCTTTTTTCCTATAATTTTTAGTTTCATGGTTCATCTCATGTTAGTGTTGTGTATGTAAATGGTGTGTCTGCATATTATAATATTAGACTTTACGGCAGGAAGGATTCACCCGACTGTGGAGAGGAACGAATGCTGCCTTAGCACTGGCCGTACCAACTGTTAGTCCTTTTTTTTTTTACTTATTGTTATTGTTTTATCTAGCACATTTCGGACATTGCATCTTGGGCTCACTTTATGTATAGTACTTGCTAAACGGGTTGGTACACTTAAAAGTTGGGTTTGTGAGATGCAAATTTTTTGCCAAATTACATTTAATGTTTTGTTATTTTTCCATCTATTTAATCAGGTTGGGATATATCTACCATGCTATGACATTTTTCGAAACCGGATGGAGAATCTAACTAAAAGGAAAGCTCCTCATTTGACACCATATGTGCCTTTAGTTGCAGGATCAATGGCACGTTCATTAGCAGTTATTTCTTGCTATCCTGTTGAACTTGCAAGAACTCGCATGCAGGTATCCATAATATTTTTGGTGGCTTCAGATCAATGTTTAAAAATCGAAGTTCGGCCGAAGTTTGTCAATTTTGAGGTGAGCGAAGCGAAGTTCATAGGCAGTAGAAAAATTGCAAAACTTCGACTCAACTTCGGCTAACTTCGACCGAACTTCGAAAACATCGATGAAAGTTAATAAAACATGAAGTAAAATTGTCATATTTCGTGGAAGTTGAGCAAACTTCGACTGAAACTTCAACCGAAACTTTGACTATGCTAGAAATATACTTAAACTTCGGCTAAATTCAAATAAAACATAGTTCTAGCATATCTACGAAGAAACTTGAGTTTTCTAGCATTTAAAGTGAAATTTCATAAACTTCCGCACGCTGACGAATTTTTGTCAAGCTTCCATCGTCGAAGTTAACACCTCGAATTAATTCCAAATTTTAAATGAGCGAAGTCATAGGCGAAGTCGAAGTTTCAAACCTTGCTTCATATTCAACCTTTCTTTCTGTGGTTGTCTTGTTTTTGCTTATCGTGAACCATGGATATCAAACTCTTGATTCTATAACTTGGAAGCTTATGATGTCGCAATCTCCAAACATATCTTCAATCTGGATCTCGACTAGAATTCCTATTGTAGAAAATCGAGGTAGAACTTTGGTCTAAGTAAGATGATTGTGTAGGATCTAACCGTCCTTTAAGGTCTCACGCCATTTTATTTTTAATGAAAAAATAAAAACTTACCATTATCTTAAAAACTAGGAAAATAGCAATTATTTGAAACTGTGTTATGTATTACAAGGAAAATTCTATAATCTTAAATCTTAGCAATAATTTGATCATTAGAAAATGTGATTTACCGATTTATAGTATATTAAAGTCTTGTGACTTCATATGGTTTTGCGCCAAATAAATAATTATATGCTGCTGCTACTGCCTCTGTTAAAGAAATCTGTATTACCATCATTTATTATTACTATTTGTAGTTAATTCTTGAGAGCCCGCCATCAAGGGCATTGAATCTCGCGGTGTGGAAGAGTTTGGCCCATGTAGCCAACCCCAACTAATTTGTTGCCCTTGTTCTTGTTGTTACGTTTACCCTTGAACTCCATATAGTGTGAGAGGGGGATTTTGGTTGAATTCCGTGCTTATTTAAAGCAAAATTATTGTGTTATCTAGTGTCTTAATATTCTCAATGACATCCTATGGTCCGAATCATGAGATCTCCTCATTGATTCAATGTGGAATTGATCTTGACGACCTTGTCATGGACCATCTGTGAGAAACCAGAAATTCCTTGTTAGCAACATACTATGCTAGATCATAAATCTGCAAAGTTAAACATTTTGGAGGTTTAGCATTTACTATACTTTCACTTTCAACAGTTATCTACTTGATCTACTAAGTTTTGAACTCCTACTATTTAGGGATGAAACTCCTATATGCTCTCCCTCAAGCTAGGTGAATAAAATCATTCATTCCCAGCTTGTTCATTATCTCTGAAAAATTGGAGTTTTTTTTTTTTTTTTTTTTTTTTTTTTTTTCTGACAAGGCCTGCAAAGTTGGACTTGGGAGCCCTTCTGTTAGTGTGTTGGTAAGTTATTCTCTTGATGTAGTATCTATGCACCTCCACATGCTTGGTCTGGTCATGCTGCTACTGGATTTTGAGGAGAGCTGGTGGTAAATTTATAGTAAAAAAAGTAGTCTCATAGGACAGATGCTGTTGATCTTAAGATTTTCAAGGATAATATTAAGCAAAAGTATTTCACAAATACCATGAGCAATGGGTTTGACCTCAGACTGTAGATATTGCAACTATTTGATGCTTATTTCCCCATGTTACCATTTTTTTTTCCAAACAAATGTGCAATATCCATTTCAACTTTCATGGGTTCTCAAATTCATGGCTCCCTATTGGCCCCATTTGAATTTCCATGGCTTTTTCCCAAATTCTCATTGCTTAATGCCATGCCTTAGCTTTTACAACGGGTTATGGTGGTCTTAATTAACATTCTAATAGCTTCGCCTAATGCTTTTCTGGTAGGCATTTAAAGAGATTGAATCTGGTGTGAAGCCTCCAGGAGTTTGGAAAACTTTACTAGGGGTTGTCTCTCCCATTCGTAGCTCAAACAACATTCCAAACTGTAAGTTGCATCTTTCTATTTTTAGTTGGCTTATTGTTTCATCATTTTATTCTTTTTAGTTATTAGAAGAAAATCAAAAGTAAAAGAAGAAAAACAAAGAAATAAAATTTAAAAGAAAGAATTGAATCCCTGAATTTACATTTTCTCTTAAGCATGAATAAATAACAAATAACAACAACCACATGAATAAAAACTAAATTGTAGCTCTTTATTAGATAAATAGAATCCTTGATAAATACGTGAATCATTCTCTTCCACTTGAAGTACTTGACTTAGGTGAGTTAAAGTCCCCCAATAGGATTGGGAAATTGTGTTTTGATTTGATGGTGCACTTGTTTAAACCTCTAATATCAATCAGTGTGTGGGGGTGAGATCCCTTTGACAAAACCCCAAAAAAGAAAAGAAATATAATTGTGATTATGGGGGTGTGCAAACTGCATCATGCTTTGCATAAAAGGTTTTGTTGTAGGGCAAATGAATATGCATTAGAGGCATCATGAATTCACATAACTAGGGGTTGATGCACTAAAGAAGTCATGTTGACATCAGTACTTTTGTGATTTTGAACAGTAAGAAAGATGAAAATCATGAAACGACGGTTATAGAATGAAGGGGAATATATCTAGAGAGAATGCCTGAGAGTGGGCGTAGTTGAAATGGGAAGAGAGCGAGGATATACTTATGATATAAACTTGATACAGGCAGGACAATAGTTTTATTCCATTATTATTGGTATCAACACAATTGCATCCCCATATTTATAGATTTCTGAAAAATTGTCTCATGGAAACTTGTTTGCAGATACTAAAGAGTAAGACAATACCTATAGAAACAGTACTAGCTAAACTATGTAACCTAAATAACAACTGCAAAATCAAAATCCTTGTTTAATATAAATTGGTACCTGAATGTGAAATGCAATCACATTTTTGCTGGGCTGTGGACGTTTGTTTTTGGCAGTTTGTGTCAAAGAAATCTATATTCTGAAGGGATAACATGTTTGAAGCTGTGTTTGCTCTAATAAGCTATGGAAGTAATGTTTACTTTTGGTGAAAAATGTTTGTGAGTCATTTCTCATGTTTAGGATTACAACGTTTATGGAAGCAATAATGTATAATGGGTTGAAAGGCTTTTTTCTTAACCCTTAAATATTGCTCTTCAGACAGTTGGACTGCTTTTTTTCATTATTTCATTATATATGTATATGGGTGATAATACATTGGAGAAGGAAAATAAAAAAAGAAAAGAAAAAGAACTCCATGCTCGGGTAATTGTTTTTCGACCCTTATTATGCAATGAATCTCCATAGCATTGAGATTCTTGTCGCCTCCATTTGTAGTGTGCATTAAGTCACAATTAAGCAAGTATTATTGCATAATGCTTTTGCTTATGTATTATTTAGGATTGTAATTTGATTTAGAGTAACGTACTGTTTAAACAAAGTTGACTTATAATGAATGTTGAATGGTTTTTTATTTGATTGCATTTTCATAAAGTTTCCTATTGATCGATGATCTTTTTTTTTATATCTTAGAACCTTTTTTTTGGGTGCTTTTGTCCAATTTCTACGGCTAACTACCTTGAATAGTCTGGGTCGTCCTTGTATAGCATTTGTTGTTTAGCAAGGTCTCCCAACTGTATTGATTCATACACAAGGCTCCAACATGATACTGATAAGATCCCACATAGAGTAGACATATAGAATTAGTGAGAAGGAAACACTATAAATAGGGGCGAGTTAGTTAGATTAGACACCTTGGGATTTGATTGTAATTGGGCACTCTTTGGGTTACTTTTGGGTTTGTAATCATTGTTGTCTCTCTCAATTCAATAGATCAAAATCGGTGTTCTATCATTGGTATCGGAGCACCCTAGCCATGGCGCCAAAGGTGGATTCTCGAGTTGATTTGTTGGAAGAAGAGATGAAGAAGATAGAGATCTCTATAGGAGAGATAAGATCTGCAGTTGAGGCTCAATGATCTACCATGGAGTCACAGTTTCATGCCCTATCACAAAAGATGGAGGTTATGCTCCAGCAGCAGACGTTGAGTTGGGGCGAATCTCACCAGATCGGTGAGACCAGTGGTGCAAAAGGGCCAGATCCACAAGTCATAGCAGAGCAGTAGATTGGAGTGTTCTACAATACACAAGCTCCAGATCCAACAGATCTGACAGTGCCAGAGAAGTGCAGGTCGAAGTTGATTCAGATCCATAACTTATGTTCCTCGTGCAACACCTATTTCGGTTCTCCTCGACGAAGATCTGACTTCATCTTGTTGAATTGGATGTTGCGAAGGTCTCAATATGGCCAGATTCGGCTTTATCCGATCAAAGTTCAGCAAATATGCACTCTTGAGTAGAAGATAAGGTGTTAGGGTTGCGAGTTCTCTTTTTGTCTGGGAAGGCTCATTGTTGGATTGCACAACCTCCTTGGCCTCCACCTTCGTCCGACTCGTCGTTGCTCTCCACCTTCAATCTTGGTATTTTCTTGTGTTGCTGGGCTGATTTCTTAACGCTCTTTGTATCAATTGATACTAGGTTATCGATGGGGATTAGGACTGATGAATTATGGCAGAGGATACTAGATGATCGATGGGGATATCGAGGTGTACGGATGATGGGAAAGTTGCCAACACATGAGGGTAAGTGTTTCCTTACAAGTGTTGTACGTCCCACATTAATCCAATTGCTCCTTGATATAGATGTTGATCCTCCTCAATTAGCATTTCATTCATGTAGCCCTTGATTCTCCTCGATGTGGTGGGCCCACATGGGTTTAATGTGTAGCACATTCCAAATGATGATGGGTTCTTTTGTTTTGTAGCCCTTGATTCTCCTCGATCAACATGTTACTTCTTCGACTTAGAGGGACTGGTCAATTTAAATATCACATCACTAATTGACTATTCAACCCCTGCTGTTTCATCTCCTCTATTGGGTAGCTCAGTTCAGTTTTATATACGTATGGGGGCAAGGATTCCGTTGGCTTCAGTGGTCATTGCGCTTACATTCGTCCCTGCAGAGCACTTGGTATCTATAGTTATGCCATCATCGATGTATGTAGACGTCTTCTTGGGCAGGGGTGCACCAGGTGTTCATTGGAATGAAGTTGAGAAATGTTGCACCCAAGATTGTTCTTTATGCGCCTTTATTTCCTTATTTTGTTAGGTCTATGTTCATGCTATTCTATCATTTCTTTGTATGTTTCTTTTTCTTCCCACCATGACGACAAAGTGGATGTTAAAGTGGGGGAGTAATGATAATTGATTCCCACATATGGTAGACACGTAGAATTAGTGAGAAGGAAATACTATAAATAAGGGTGAGTTAGTTAGATGAGACATCTTGGAATTTGATTATAATTGGGCACTATTTGAGTGATTGGGGTTGAGAAAGTTTTAAAACTTTCTCTGGGTTACTTTTGGATTTGTAATCGTTGTTGTCTCTCTCAATTCAATATATCAAAATCGGTGTTCTATTAGATACTTTTCGCTATAGGGCACCGAGTCCCTCGACTCACAGCCACTCAACTAAAGCACCATTGACAACATTAAGATCCTTTTCATTATTTACAATATAAACTTTTTTTTTCCAATAATACATGAGATTCGTGTGGCCTGTCAAAAGAATGCACAAAGAAGGATGATGTTAGTGGTGTACTAATGAACAATAGAAATTATGAACTTTGTCAGAGAGTGTTAAAAGGCAACTTATCACTATTTTTTAAGCTTGTCATCTATATTTTCAGTTAAACGCTTTTTTCTTTGAAATGAACACCTAAACGTTGTAATCTTTCTGACTAATAGTGCTGATAACATGTCAGAAATGTTTAAGCTTGCAATGAGTATCACAACTATGAATGTCTACTAATCTAATTTGTAGTGTGAGCATGCAAGGAATGTGAATTATGGTAATTGTTTGTGGTGGTTCAAATAAATTGCGATGCTGTTAATGCAAACCAATTTATTATTGATGTAAATTTGTTTCTGTTCTTTACAAATTACAATGACCTTGCTCTATATTAAATATTCTCAAGGTTTCGTCTCATTTAGAGGTTTTTGCGCATCTCCCTTTTAAGGAATAACTTGCGTCTAATGTGGCATACCTGAATTTATGAAACATGTGACTGACTCAATTCATTTAAAAATAAAAATAAAAATAAAAAAAGCTCGACATCAAAGTAGATCATTTATATGCTTCCAGAATTCACTTAGCATTCTACTTTTGACATAAATTTCCAATTTTCTTGATTTCAAGCAATGCAAGGCTATTGCCTTCTATGGACGGGTGTTGGAGCACAACTTGCTCGGGATGTTCCTTTCTCTGCAATCTGCTGGTCAACCTTGGAGCCGGTGAGATTTTGCCTTTAAAGCTAAAACCATCCATGTTTTGCAGTTTATAGTATGAAAAAAAAGTGCTAAATCTTCATTTATACTGGTTTTTCTTTTATGCAGGTCAGGAGGAGGATTTTAAATTTTGTTGGTGAAGATGTTAATGCCTCAACCATCCTTGGGGCAAATTTCTCTGCCGGCTTTTTAGCAGGAAGCATTGCTGCTACTGTCACATGTCCCCTTGATGTTGCCAAAACCAGGAGGCAAATAGAGGTTGGTCATTATGAACAAATTTATGAATGCGATTGTTCCGTTGTGTGCTTAAGATCATGCACCTACCAGTCCCCCTCCCCTCCTTCCAACCCAACCTAATCAACATAGTTTCCAATGATAACTATTGCAACATTTTTAAGCTGGAACAAGGACTAACAGATTCTGAAGCCTCACCGTCTCAGAACCATATTTCACCACTCATAGTACTTAGTTGCATCAGAATTTTTTTTTTTTTTTTTTGTATATAATAATCTTTTTAGTAGCCACTAATGCATGTAAACTAGCATTAGGTAACTATGACAGCCCTTGGTCCCGAATAAGCGCGGTGGTTACATGGATCAAACGACTCCTTTATTTGATCTGTGTTTATATAGATGACAAAGGTTTTACTCAAGGCTACCGCAAACCCTCCACTTTTAGCAGGAGTTGGGACTGGGCCGACCAGCTACATAAACATAGGAGAAGCTCCTAGGGTCTACATAGGTGAAATTCAGCATTAGCACTGAGAATGAGTATTAGTACAGAATCTACGGATCAATGATATGATTAGAAGACTAAGCGAATTCACAAAGAAGTTATGGAATAACATTGAAACAAAAGAGATAACTCAGTATTCTAATGCCATAATGCAAATCAAGGCATCTGAATAGCAAAGATAATTCTTGAATGATGTAGAGAAGATTAGATAAAATATTCCATCGGCTTGTGCCTCAAAGCAAGTCTCGAAAATGTTCCTTGATAGGATTTTATATATTCTATTTTTCTTCTTGAAATGAATCGCTATGTAGTTTTTTGGTAATTGTAATTTTTTTTTTCTTTTTTGTTTTTTTTGGTACATCGTAATATTTTCTTTTTTTTGAAGTATTATTTTCTTTTTTGAGGCCATTATAATATACTTTTAATGATTCAGTTTTTTGATACTCATAATATGCTTTAGTTTTTGCATATTGATTTTCAATGAAGAAAAATGAAAGCAATTGATAAAGTAAATTTGTGTTAGCAATTCGGCCTTATTTTACCCCTCTATTGGCTCTATATATATCAGTGAGTGTGCAATGGTGCAAATGTTAACCTAAATAAAATTATCAACCTTCACAAATGTTACGTGCTATTTCTGTTAAATGATGATGGTTAGAGTCATTAATGTATTCATGTCGATCACGTATATTCTTAACCCATAAGTTCTCAATATGTGAACACGAAAATCATTCAACTTAATTATCACGTTTCTTCTTCTTATTTTTTTTTATGGCAAAACCCACCTTTTGGTCTCTGAGCTTTCAACTTTTTATGCTTTTGATCCTTGAACTTTCAAAACTACACATTTGGTCCCTCAACTTTCTGATTAGTGTACATTTGGTCCTTCTGTTAGTTGGGGTGTCAAATTAGCCGACATGGCTAACTAAACCGAGTTACGTGTCTGATTTTTCTACGAACCGGTGGTGCAAAAGTGAACCGAACCGATTTCCTAACTCAAATTTTAAAAAAATACCCAGTTCAATTTCGTCGTTTTTTACAAAACAATAGAGATATACAATGCAATTGAACACGAAAGAGGAGAAAAAACTCGATCTTTAATTCCTTCCCGTCTCAATTTATTCTCATGAATATCTATAAAGTTCACAACTTCCCCTAATTTGTATCTAAGTTCAATTCAATTAAATAGATGTAAATGTAAATCAAAACGAATTGAAAACAAAAAGAATAAAAAATTCGCCTGAATCAACAGAGATGAAGACAACACAAAATCACATCTCATCTCTTCAATCGGTTCATCATACAAATAAATACAATCATACAACAACGCGTCCATCATCATAGCAGATCTCCCATTAATTAAGCTCGAGCTAGTTCTCCCCAACATCGGAGGTGGGGACGAGGGCAAATGGGTACCCGAGCTTTCCATCCTCGGAGGAGAACCTACAAGAGACAACTTCACCTAGGAGCTAGAGCCCCTCCTCCGTCGCCATCGCCCACATTGCCGGAGCTCCTCCTGGTGGTCACCGCCTACATTGCCTATATGTAAATTGAATGAGAATTTTTTTTTTTAAAAAAAAATGAGTTAGAAAATCTGTTCGGTTCACTTTTGAACCGTCGGTTCATAAAAAACCCGGACATATGGCCGGTTTAGTTAGCCACGGCAGCTAATTTGACATCCCAACTAACGAAAGGTCCAAATGTGCATTAATTGGAAAGTTGAGGGACCAAATGTGTAGTTTTGAAAGTTCAAGGACCAAAAGCATAAAAAGTTGAAAGTTTACCAAAAGGTGGGTTTTGCCCTTTTTTATTTAAGGTTATTCCTTAAAAAAATGTTGAGGCTTCGCCTTATTTCAGAAGGCAAATTGCTGTTGCTAGGCCTCATTCGTGTTGAAACTTTGAAAGCAATGCGGTGGTATTCATTTGGTACTCCCAATATTTTTTGTCTATGTTAAGGAATAGAGGAGATATCTTTGTTACTGAGGTCTGAATCATCTCGGTTGATTTGTCTAAAACTGAAGTTACTAAAAGCTAATAAGATCAAAATAACTTTTGCTTTCAGACATTAGTAGGCGGTATACATCTATGGAATTGCATTTTGTGGTTAAGGATAATTTTGTGCATTGACTTTATTTTTCTTTTTTAATTTGCAGAAAGATCCATCTAGGGCTTTGAGCATGAACACAAGGTTAACGTTGATTGAGGTTTGGAGGTACACTTCTATAGTTGCATGTTTTTTCTACTAACCGGATGTTTCTAATCTTAAGGAAAAGAGGCAATGCAAATATCTTCCATTTTAATACTTCGTGTTGTTGCTTGATCATTCTTTGCATGTCTTTCTGTAACGTTAATTGATATGTGGTCATTTACTGTTTACATCAAGTAGCTTTTGGGGATATCCTTTTTCTTATTGGGTGCTACTGCTTATTATCAAGGACCAACTGTCCCCGCTAGTTTGGAGCGACCCTTAAGGTGTTGAGACTTCTTGTTAAGGGAATCGAATCTCAACCGCATGACCCTACCAATGCAATTGCCATTACTTTTCAAAAGTTATTACTTGCTGACAGCAGCATTACTCTTCATCTTTAGGTAGACCTAAAAGGCTAAAACTACAAATAGATTGAGCAAGTTTTTTTTTTTTTTTTTTTGTTAAGAAACTTGCTCTCCCCACTCCAACGTCCGCACATGGGAAGATCAAACTTTCAACCTCGTATCAAGGCGAGGACATGTCATGCCAAACTAGTGGAGCTACACCTAGCCTTAGGTTGTTGTGTATAATGTTATTATTTCGGTTTCACCTTTCCTCAGCTAGACCTTTCAGATTGCATGTTGTAAATAGGTGCACTTGCTCGTTTAGTCATGAAACATTTCTGCCTTGATGGTAGTGGTGGATGTTGATACGCGTATTTGTGGCTCATTCCTCCATTCATGCTTTTGTTCATGTACTTTTGCTCGAGGTGGCAACACTTCCATTGGTTTTTAATCTTGTAGTTTGATGTGCTTAGAGTACGTACAAGATCATACTCACCCAACTCTGCGTCAAAAAGAATTTATCTCAATAGTCAGTTTGTTGGCTTAGAGTGTTATTTATGCTCTTGGTCTTGCCTAATCATCTATTGGTGTTCACTGTAACAGGAATGGGGGAATGAAAGGGTTGTTTACAGGCGTTGGCCCTCGAATTGCCCGTGTTGGTCCATCGACGGGGATTGTAGTTTCGTTTTATGAAGTCGTGAAGTACATGCTGCATCAAAGGCAGGCAAGTCAAGGTAATGTGATTGAATGACATAATTCTGTGCGGTCTGACAATACAATCTTTGAGTCTCTTCAAATCCTCTGCGTCAGGACAGAGACGGAGAACTTTGCTAATAGCGGCTAGGCGTTTGTGTTGTCCAATTAGAGGAAAAAACAAAAAAAAAGTTCTAAATTCAGTGAATTTAGAATCCAATTTTGGTTTTAAAATGTTGTAAGCATCTAGTACAAAAATAAGCATGTCATACTGTACCAAAAAAGAAGCAAGGCATAACATTTTTTATGAAGGAAATTTTCAATACTGTTGTGAATTGAGTTGGAAAGTGTTAGAAACTAGAGAAGGAAAGTAGAAGATTGAGAACTTCTACTACTACAAAGAAGAAGAGAATCAATAAAAGAGTTGGAATGAGAAATTTTTTTATTCAACTTGGTGTTTCTTTACGATGAGGTTGACACTTTTTATATAGGCCTTTTGGTGATGATAAATACACTTAGACAATGTGTACAAGTAGCACATACACGACATGTCATATAAAATATTACAAGTAATTTGACAATACATGGAAGAGATGGTGCACATCGGAAATGATTACAAGTAACATGACAATACATAGACAAGTGAGGGTACCATTATTAAGGAATACAAATTAAATGACTACACAACATGCATAGTCATCCATACTTCACAACACTTTCCCTTGGATAATACTTGCTTAGTGAATATACCTAGTTAAAACTTTTACTAAGAGAAACCCATTGGAAAAAAAATATAGTAAAAGAAAGAGTACATTATTCTCATAAATTTTAAGATGAGTATAATATTGTTAGAATTGCCTTGCTAGGAAAACTAGTGGGGTAAAACCATTACTAAGGGAAAATGAGTGTATTACACTAATTAATAATTCTCCATCATGTGAACATGGGTGAAACTTGTTCCGTTTTTTTGCTTGCAATATCTTAAATTTAAGCAAGCCAATACTATATATAAGCCTATTAAATGTTGTAATTGGTAAGACTTTTATGAATAAATCAGCAAGATTATCACTCGACCATATTTGCTTGACATCGATTTCACCATTCTTTTGAAGCTCATGTGCATAAAAGAAGTTTGGTGAAATATGTTTTGTTCTGTCCCTTTTATGAATCATTTACTTAATTATGCGATACATGTTGCATTATCTTTATATAATATGGTTGAATAATCTTTTATTGAAGGCAATCCACATGATTCATGAATAGGTTCAATCATGTTTTCAATCATATATATTCATGACTTGCTTCATGAATTGCAAGTACTTCAGAATGATTGGAAGAAATTGCAACTATAGTTTGTTTTACTGACTTCTATGATATAACATTGTTACCACAAGTGAATACATATCCCGTTTGAAAACGAGCTTTGTGGGGATCAGATAAATATCCAGCATCAGCATAACCTTAGAGATTTAATTTTACTCATATCGAGTAAAACAAAAATATGTCACTTGTTCCTCGAAGATATCGAAAAACATGTTTAATATCATTCTAATGTCTTCGAGTTGGTGAAAAGCTACATCTTGCAAGTAAGTTGACAACAAAAGCAATGTCAAGACTTGTAAAATTTGCAAGATACATAAGTGCATCGATTGCACGTAAATATGACACCTCCGGACCAAGTAGCTCTTCATCATTTTCATGAGGTCGAAATGGATCCTTATCCACTTCGAGTGATCTGACAATCATTAGAGAGTTCAATGGATGTGCCTTGTCCATATAAAATCTTTTTAATATTTTTTCAATATAATTTGATTGATGGGCAAGTACTCAACTTGGAAAAAGCTCAATTTGAAAATCAAGACAGTTTTGTTTTTTCAAGTTCTTTCATCTCGAATTCCTTTTTTGAGTATTCGGATGTTATAATGATATCGTCATGGTTTCCCACTATATTCAAATCAACATATAGGACAATTATCACAAATCTTATTGATGATCTTTTAATAAAGACACATGGGCAAAGTATGATTATTTACATATTATT
Source organism: Stephania yunnanensis (assembly GCA_039657365.1). Lineage (NCBI taxonomy): Eukaryota > Viridiplantae > Streptophyta > Magnoliopsida > Ranunculales > Menispermaceae > Stephania > Stephania yunnanensis. The sequence goes on from CM077587.1 coordinate 39,444,381, forward strand.
CTTCAAGTAAATAATCACTAAGGCATTTGTACCACATTCGTCGGAATTGTTTCGATTCGTACAAAGACCTTTGTAATTTTATATAATACATTTTATAAGGTTTTGATTTTATTTCTTCAGATATTTCAAATCTTCAAGGGATTATCACATATATTTTACTATTCAGGGATTCGTACAGATATGTTGTAACGACATATATTAGATGCCTATCAATCCTTTCATAAATTGCAAGACTTTTCAAAAATCGAAATATGATTGCATCTATAACATGCCAATATGATTCCTCATAATCAATATTAGATTTTTGTGAGAAACCTTGAGCTACAAGTCTTGTTTTTTACCTTGTAATCTCATTTTTCTCGTTTCTCTTTTGTACAAATACTCATTTATATTCAAGAGACTTTACGTCATCCGTCGTTTGAACAATCGGTCCAAAAACTTTTCGTTTCTTCAACAAGTCTAGCTCTGCTTGGATAGCCTCATGTTATTTTTGTCAATCAAGTCTTTTTTAGCATTCGTCCACTGATCGTGGTTCTAGATCATCATCATTTTCACATATTTTAAAGGGCACGTTGAAAGCAAATATATCATCCGGAACAATATTATTTCGATCCAAAATTTTATCAGAGTTTAAATAATTTATTGAGATCTCATTATTTCATTTTTTCCCTTTTTTGAGGTAGTTGTTCCTCGTCATAATCAACTTATTATGATAAATCTTTATCAAAGGATTTTGTGCTTTCTCAAGAGTATTTTGATTTGCATTTATTTTTACTTCCATTGTCCTCTTTCGAGAGACTGTATCCTTTGAACCAACTGGTCTTTCATGCTTTAAGCGTTTCGTTGGTTCTTTTGCATTTTGTTGCACAGAGACATCAATTCTTGTAGGAGCATTTACAGTTGTAATATGTGATTTTGTCACTTGTTTTGCGTCAATAAATGCATTAGGTAATTGATTTGCAATTTGTTGCAAATAAATGATCTTTTGAGCTTCAAGTTCACACCGATTTGTGCATGGATCATAATGTGATAAAGTTGATGCATTCCAAACAATTTTGCGTCATTCTTTTTTAATTGAATTCTTATCTCCTCCTAATGGTGAGAAAATTGCTTTATCGAAGTAACAATCAACAAAATGTGCAGTAAATAAATTTTCGGTTAATGGCTCAAGGTATCTTATAATGAACGATGAGTTAAATCCAACATAAATCTCAAGTTTTCGTTGTGGATCCATCTTAGTTTTATTATGAGGTGGTATAGGAACCTATATTGCACAACCAAAAATTTTGAAGTGTGAGATATTTGGTTGTTGACCTAAAATGAGTTGCATAGGAGAATGTTCATGGTATGCAGTAAGCATATAACGAATGATAAATGATGCATGAAGGACTGAATGTCTCCAAACTAAAGTTGGTAATTAAGTTCTCGTGATTAAAGGCCTAACAAAACTCCACCTATGTTGTACACTATGTGCGCTACATAGCCGGTCCCAAGTCCGGATAAAGGAGGAAGACTCTGACGCCCATTTTTTTATACCGAAAAATGGGTAAGGGAGGTCTCAAACTCACTTTTCATACTCGAAAAGTGAGGGAGGGAGACCCCAAGCTCATTTTCCATTCTTAAAAAATGGAGGAGGGTTGCGATAAGTTGATAGCCAACGTAAAACTTTTGTCACTTTTCATGAAATTGATTAAACATATATAAACGTTGAGGTGTTCCACCTAGCGACACGCTGCATCGGAGCCCGGGTGTAGTGAGAAATGAGCAAGGGTGTGTTTCATATCGCCACCTGGGTCTAAAGAAAAATGAGCAATGGTTCCCACACATAGGACGTGTGTGGGTAAAGAAGTTAGTCCCTTCACATCGTCGCCCGGATGTGAAGAAAAATGAGCAAGGGTTCCCACACGAAGAACGGGTGTGGGTAAAGAAGCTAGTTCAAAACAAACACGAAAACAAAAACAAAATCATAGATACGAGCACTAGATCTTTTAGACAAAATAGAAATAGAAAAGGAAAACAAATACAAAGGGGAGAAAAAATTCGTTTAGGAACATGGAACACTTACGGGGAAGTCAATAGAACTAGTAGATACCATGATTAGAAGGAGAGTCAAAGGAGAGTCAATATTCCTTGCCTCCAAGAGACAAAATGGGTAGGAGAAAATAGTAGAGAAATAGGAAGCACAGGGTTTAAATTGTGGCACACTGGTATAGATAGAAAATGCAATGGAGTAGGAATTGTGGTGGATAATGATTATAAGGATAAGGTGGTAGAGGTTAAAAGAATGGGGGATAGATTGATTCTAGTTAAATTAATTATTTGAGACGAAAAAATTAACATACTTAGCGCATATACACCACAAGTAGGATTAAGAGAGAGCATCAAACACAAGTTTTGGGACGATATGGTTGGATTTATGCAGAGTATACCATTAGATGAAGAGGTTTTTATTGGAGGATATTTAAATGGGCATGTCGGGCAAGTAACGATGAGTTTGAGAGAGTTCATGGAGGTTTTGGTTACGGTAATAGAAATGAAGGAGAATCAATCTTAGAACTTGCTTCAGTATACGATCTTATCTTAGCAAATACTAATTTTAGGAAGAGGGAGTCGCATATAATTACTTTTAGTAGTGGTCATAACAAGAGTCAAATAAATTTTCTTTTAACAAGAAAAATAGATAGAAAAATATGTAGAGACCGCAAAGTAATACATGGTGAAGCACTTACTACCCACATAAGTTAGTAGTACTTGATATTAAGCTAACACAACGACATAATATGAATAAAAGAGTTAGCGACTCTAGAATAAAGTGGTGGAACCTAAAACATAGTAAACAAGTAGAGTTTAGAGAAAAATTACTAAAGGAAAATGTTTGGAATCTTGACTTAGATGCTAATACAATGTGGCTAGAAATGAGTATTTGCATAAGGAGAGTGAGATCAAACGTATTAGGTATATCTAAGCGCCGGAGACCTCCAAAGAAGGAAATATGGTAGTGGAATGAGGATGTCCAACGAGCAATTAAGACTAAAAGAGAGATATATAGGAAAATACCTAAGTGTCAAGGTGAAGATGTGTACAATAAATATAAAGAAGCTAGAAAACAAGCTAAAAAAGTACTTAGTCAAGCTAAAACAAATTTCATGGAAGATCTATATACAAGGTTAGATAATAGAGATGGCGAAAAATATATATAGATAGGCTAGCCAAATTAAGAGATAAAAAGAAACGAGACCTAAGTCGTGTAAGATGTATTAAGGATGAAAATCAAAATGTTTTAACGCGCGAGGAGGATATTAAGGAGAGATGGATAAGTTACTTCGATAGTTTATTTAATGATGGCCAAGTTGATACTATAATAGATGAAAACCCACACCAAGAAAGAAATGTAAACTATACACGCAATATTAGAATTGTAGAAGTTAAAGATGCATTGAAAAGAATGAAAATAAGGAAAACGTGTGGCCCAGATGAAATACCCATAGAGGTTTGGAAATGCTTAGGAGAAATTGGATTGACTTGGTTAACAAAACTTTTCAATAAAATTCTAAAATCAAAACGGATGTCAATGGATTGGAGAAAAAACACGCTTGTGCCAATCTTCAAAAACAAAGGAGACATTCAAAGTTGCTCAAACTATCGGAGAATTAAACTTATGAGTCACACTATGAAACTTTGGGAGACGATAATTGACAATAGGCTAAAGAGAGAAACAACAATATCAGAGAACCAATTTGGTTTCATGCATGGGAGGTCAACTATGGAAGCGATTTTTCTTGTAAGACGATTGTTAGAAAAATATAGAGAAAAGAAAAAAGATCTTCATATGGTATTCGTAGATTTAGAAAAAGTATATGATATGGTCCCTAGAGATGTTCTTTGGTGGGTTCTAGAAAGAAAAAAAAGTGCATGCTAGATACATAAACACTATTAAGGATATGTATGATGGAGTAATAACGAGTATAAAGACATTTAGAAGAGCTACAAAAGAATTTCCCATTACGATAGGACTACATCAAGGATCGGCTTTAAGCTCATATCTATTTACTTTAGTTATGGATGAACTAACTAGACATATTCAAGAAGATATACCATAGTGTATGCTATTTGCAGATGATATTGTCTTAGTGGATGAAACTAAAGATGGAGTGAATATGAAATTTGAACTCTGGAGGAATACATTAGGATATAAAGGCTTTAAGTTGAGTAGGATGAAAACCGAATATATGCACTATGAGTTTGGAAACACTAGACATCGAGATGACGGTGTGGTAAAATTAGGGGAAGTAGAAGTTCCTAAGGTAAACCACTTTAGATACCTAGGATCAATCATACAAAATGATGGTAACATTGAGAATGATGTCACACATAGAATTCAAGATGGATGGATGAAATGGCGGAGTGCAACATGGGTGATTTGTGATCGAAATGTTCCAACTAAGTTAAAAGGAGAGTTTTATAGGACCGCAATTAGGCCAGCTATGCTCTATGTAAGTGAATGTTGGGCGGTAAAGCAACAACAATTACATAAAGTGAACGTAGCAGAAATGATGATGCTTAGGTGGATGTGTGGTAAAACTCGTAAAGATAGAATAAGAAATATAGAAATTCAAAGACAAGTAGGAGTAGCACCAATTGATACAAAGATTAGGGAAGGGCGGTTCTGCAAAGACGGCCTATAAATGCCACAACTAGAAAACTTGACTCAATAGAAACTGTAGAAATTCGACGAGGTAGGGGCAGACCAAAGTTAACATGTGATGCATTAATTAAGAGGGATTTAAATGGTTTGCAAATCTCACCATCAATTGCACTTAATTGAGCACAATGAAAAAGTTTGATCCATGTAGCCGACCCCAGTTAATTTGGGACTGAGGCTATGTTGTTGTTGTTGTTGTTGATTAAAGGCCTAACAATTAATTGAATGTGCTTGATTAAAGATTCTGCCAAATCATTTTGTGTATGCACATGTGGAATAGAATGTTGAATGACAATTCCTATAGACATGCAATAATCTTTAAATGCTTGAAATTGAAATTCTTCATCATTATCAATACGGATGGTCTTAATTGGGTTGTCGGGAATTGCGCTCTTAACTTGATTATTTATGCTAAAAGTTTAGCAAATGCAACATTACGAGTAGAAAGGTAACAAATATGTGATTACCAAGTTGATGCATCTATTAAAATCATGAAATATTTAAATGGTCCACAGTAAGGATGAATAGATCCACATATATCTCCTTGAATGTGTTCTAAGAAAATTGGAGATTTCATAACAATTTTACTTGGAGACGATTTAACTATTAATTTATCTTGAAAACAACTAGTACAATTATAATCCCCAGCTGAAAGTATTTTTTGGCTCATTAAAGGATGTCTATGCAAATTATCAATTATTCTTCGTATCATTGATGATCATGGATGAATAAGTCGGTCATGCCATAACATGAATGTCTTTAGATCATTAATTTTCTTATTTATGACGACATTCGTTTCGACATGTTTTATATGTATAATATAATCAAGAGCATAAAGCTGGGAATTTTTCTAATTTCTTTTTTCACGTTTGAAATCAATGTGACATAGAGAAATTCTCTATCATTTTCATTCACGGTTTCAATGTGATATTCATTTCGACGAATATCTTTAAAACTAAGTAAATTCCTTCTGGATTTCTCAGAGTATAGAGCATTGTCAACATGAATTGTCGTACCTAAGCGACATAATATTTGCTCTCCCAAAGCCATTAATCAAATTAGAGATGCCAAATTTTGTTTGAATATTAGCCTCAGCTAAGTTCAAGTCAGAGAAATATTATCTTTTTTTAAGGATTGTATGTGTTGTAGCACAATCAGCAAGGCATATATCACTCTTGTTTGTTTCATGATTTGAACACATGACTTGATTACCCATATAGACTAATAGTGTTTGGCAAATTGGAAAAAGAGTCAGTTCTTTCATGATAAGAAACTAGTAGTACATGGAAACTAGAAAGCAAAACAAAAACTAGTATATAAAATTATTGAAAAGCATTACATATAATCATTAAAAACATCAAGACTAGTGTTTGGATCATCATGAAAATTTGGGATATCCATATAATTAATGTTCGACAAGCCATCTCCGACAGTGAAGTTCATATCAACTATTTTATCTTTCTCCTTCAATGATGCTTGATAAAAACCAATAAAATACTTAGGTGTGCGGCATACATGAGCCAAATGGCCTTTTAGACCACACCTGTGGCATGGTTGGTCACGATTACGAGCATGCCTATTTTCACCAGTATTTTTTCCTTTTTTTATGAGTGACGTCATTTCGGTTCCATTTGTTTTGTAACTTATCACCACAGAATTTATGATACAGTTTGCCATGATCTTTATCAATTGATCATTTCTCCATTCCATATCTATAATTTTTCTTTCCTTGACCATTTTTGTGGTCATTATAGGATGCAACATTTGCTTCATGAATTGAAGAGGAACCAGTTGGACAAGAGTTGTGATTCTTTAACAAGAGCTCATTGTTTTGTTCAGACATCATGTGCAAGAAATTAATTTCGATTACTATCTAAATTGATGCACTCGATATTACTGTTTCAATAACAGATTCAAGGCATGAAAAATATTGAATGTTTTTTCCATCATTGCCTCATCGGATATATTTTCTCTACATAGCCTCAAACGAGTGGTAATATTAAACATGGTGGAGTTAATACTCACTGACTATTTTGAAATCTTTTGGCTGAAGATTTAGCCAGTCGTTTTGAGCTTTTGGAAATATCAATGTCTTTTGGTGATCATATCGCTCTTTCATGCTCAATCATAGGGTGAGAGGATCTTTTATAGTTTTGATACTCACTTTTCATACCTTCATGGAGATACTGGTGAAGGAATATCAGTGCTTTCACACGGTCTTGCATTGATGTTTCATTTCCTTCTATAATAGTTTTGCTTAATTCTTTAGCTTGAAGATGTATCTCGGCATCCAGTTGTCATGACAAATAATTATTGCCAGTGATATCGAGGGAAACAAAACTCAAGTTTTTGAAGGTTTGTCATACTTTAAAAATATGTCAAGAAATAGGGTAAATAGTTTCTCTTTTATATAAAATAAAAATAATATATGATTAAATATATGTTCACAACTTGATTATTAATACACAAAATGTACTACTTGTATGAATTGGTGGGACAACCTCCAGGTTGGGTGGCGAGATGAAGTGTACTTAAAACCATGCCTTCTCGAATGGGATAATATGTTTCATTTTTAATGTTTAGTTTTATCGAAGACAAGGCTTACCCGCTATCAATAATAATCAAGAATAAAAGATAACTAATAGTTTGTAGTATAGCGAGAAAATGAGTTGTCTCACATATTGACTTTTAATTTTTGATGTAGAAAATCGTACAAGGCGCAACTACAGAGCATACTTTCACAGTCGGTGACGTTATAATGCATAATGTATGAATAAAGTATGCATATATAAGTGATGCGTGTAATAAAAAGAAAGCAACCATGATAATCACGGAAATAAATTGAACTTATCTAAATTAACAAAAATTATAACTTCCTAGCTTTGTCTCCTTAGCAAGCCTTTTTGAACTTCAAGATCTCATTTATGCTAGAGCAAACTCATGCTGATAACGTGTTGTGAATTGAGTTAGGAATTGCTAGAAATTAGAGAAGGAAAATAGAAGATTAAGAATATATACTACTACAAACTACTACTACAAAGGAGATGAGAAGAAATGAGAGTTGAAATGAGAAGTTCTTTATTCAACTTGGTGTTTCTTTACAATGAGGTTGACACCCTTTATATAGGCCCTTTGCTAATGATCATAAATGTACTTAGATAATGTGTACAAGTAACACATATACCACATGTCATACAATATATTACAAGTAATTTTACAATACATGGAAGAGTTGGTGTACATTAGAAATTGATACAAAAAAACATGACAATACATAGACAAGTGAGGGTACCATTAGTAAGGAATACAAGCTACATGACTACACAACATGCATGGTCATCCGTACTTCACAACAAATACATATATGTTGAAATTTGATTTACTTTGATCATTTGATCGAATTCAGAAAGTTTTAGCTACCAACTAATTGCAGCTCAATGATTTGGTATGTGGTCACTTGTGTCTAGTAACTCTAATTTGACATGTGGTTATAGGAAAGGAAAATGGTTTTTTTGACATACTTTGGCTACATGCACGGGATACAAAATGGTGTAGATTTCATAGGGATATGTATTAATGAAATTTATACTATTGCCTATCCAATGTATGTATGAAATACCATTGTCCGTGATTATATATGGTCAAGTGTTTGAGTATTCTCGTCCACAAGTTTTGAGGGGTAGTAAATGGTAAGTTGAATTTTTATCAGAAAAAAATTAAGAAAGTTTTGACTCTTACTATGCTTAGGCCTAGTTGGCTTTATTTATGCAGAGTTGATTTTTAGGAAGGGAAGTGCTTAAGTATCCACTTCTCAAGCCTTCATTTATGTTAATTTCTAAAGGATATAATCTTTTATTGTGTATTTTTCTCAAGTACAAACTATCTATTTATATAGGTAATGGTTACAACACAATATCTTTTTGTTACAGTCGAATGATCTCAAATGTTAATATCAAATCTTAACATATCTCAATACTCTCCCCTCAAACTTCAAATGGGTTTGTCAAAACCAACTTGAGTTTGCTAAACAAATCAGTGGAGTACGCAGGCGGTAACATAAGAACAAATTCAAGTGAACAAATAGCAAAAGACAGATTTAGAGTTCATTGTAAAGGAGATTAATCAACGACAACCCGCAAAGCAAAGACATATATAAGTCATAACCCACGACATTGAAGCGGATGATCTCAAATCGAATAGATGAGCAGATGGTCTTAATGTGACCACAAAGGCAGATGCAACACAAGACGCAGGGGAAGATGATGACGGGCTTAATGGTCACATGCGTAGATAAGGCAAACATGTGAGGAAATCACATGATTTCATGTAATGCAAGGCAGAGATAAGTGCAAGGCTCGCGCGTGCTCGATCACAGTAGTAACACACAAATCGCAAACTTTTTTGCTGACAAAAAAAAAAAAAATCTTTATTCAATACATTATGGAACAAACTAGGATCTAATACTGTGCACAATAAGTAAGACGTACGGGTGGACACGGGTGAAGGCGCACGCACAAATGATAGCCAGGCTTGTAGATCAATGACTACAAGTGAAACGACCCTTCCCCGACTTAGGGTTAGGTCGTCCGGCCCAGACCGCCACTTAAGCTCAAAATCTGAATCATGCCCAAATTACGGTCTAGCACGCCTAAACAACTTGCGGAATAACTTATAGACAATATGGCAAAAGAATGTGCTATTTAAATTTCGATAAATACCAAATGTCATCATATACTAAATCATCGGGTATCTCAAATTAACCTAATCAAATCAAAATAATATGAAATCCCAAAAACTTTAAAAGCTTATAAATGTGTCAAACTAACTGAAGGAAGGTTGAACTACCCAACAAACTTGCATAGGTTATAACCCTTATTAATAGTTTTCAAAACAAATATTAGATATAACATATAATGCTCACACTACAAGGAGACTCCAAGCAATGACACTCCCCTTTTCACGATCTATCACACTCGTAGATGGACCTGTAGTGTAAGTGGGGTGAGCTAAAAAAGCAACAGAGCCCAATAAAAGAAGAGCTACACTCAAATATTAAATATGTAAGCAATACCTATAAAACAAAATAAAGCTAGCATGCATTTAAAATCAGGATAACATTGAAATATGTAGCATGACATCAATTTCATATAGAATAAGCATATCAAAATCATAAAACGACTTAAGCAGATATATGAAATTTCAAGATTGTAAAACATAAGAAAAATGAACTTTTTCATGCAAAGGGGTTCCATACATAGAACGTAATAGATATAAATGCAAGTCCGTTGTCTCATTTGTCATTAACTTCCCTTATTGACCAATCATCATAATATATAATAAATAAGTGAGGGTGAGTTGATTCCACCTTGTGTCCACTACTCCTCAAGAGGCCCGGGTGACTTGGTTCCATCGTGCATCCACGACTCCCCAAAAGGCCCTTGTAGAAATAGGTGACTTGGTTCCACCGTATTACTACGGCTCCCCAAGTGGCCATTAAGAAAATGGTGACTTGGTTCCACTTTATTACTACGGCTCCCCAAGATGCCCTTAAGCATGTAGTGACTTAGTTCCACCAATGAGTATGGTTCCCCAAGAGGCCTTACATGAAGTCAACCAAGGTAGGTAACGACCCCATCCCAAGTCATTTTGTCAAGATCATGAATTCTAATTATACTAATACCATGCCATATTTAATAGATGAGTGGAACTCCCTACTTAACTCGACTCGCCAAGTTAGACTCTCTCGGCCGACCTCGCACGCACTTGGCTCGATGTGAACTTATTTGCGGATCTATACAATTTAAACAACAGTCACATTATTCGACGATTCGAAATCCAAAATTAATTGTTATTAAATTACTTTGGGGTGGGGCCCACTACGACGATCCTGCGAGTCCCTCTTCGCTTGTGAGAGGGTCGAGTGTGGGGGCCCACCCCAACCCATTTGAAAACATAATATTATCATATTTATTTATAATATCTATTTATATATAACATTTTATTATATTTCATCTTTATTTTCATTTAATACTATTTATGATTTTTTATTTTTGTGTTGAGCGGTCGAAAAATAGTTGACGAAACCAGGAGCAATGCTCCTGGTTCGTCAACCACATGGGAGGGAGGAAGCAACTGCTCCCCCCTCCCTCGCCGCAGCAGGTGACATCCCTGCGCGGCGGCGCTGGGGCATCCACCGCAATTGACCGGGGGCGCGAGAGTGCTCTGGTAAGTCGTGGCTCTCCAGTAGTCACCGCGGGAGGGGTGGCTTTGGGTGCCACCTTTTTTTTAATTAATGAAATCAAGATTAGAACCAAATGGGGAATACCTCATTTGTGGAGTCTTTTGGCTTAATCTCCCACTTCTCTTGTTTTTTCTCCCCTTTCTTTTTCTTGATCTAGGGTTTGTAAGATAAATGTGGTGGCTAGGGTATACGTTTTGGTTTATTTTCTATTAGAGTTAATTTAGTTAGGATTCGGGGGGTAAATTACTAGGTTGCCGCTATAGTTGGTCAACTTGATTTATTGGGATAACACCCCTAATTTTAAAGAACTTTTGTCCTCGAAAGTAAAATAAAGTCGTATCTTATAACTCGAAGAGAAATGAAAAGTTCTCCATCATATAGTCCTCATGTTCCCAAGTCAACTCCTGTTATCCATGGAATTGCCACCAAACTTGCACCAACGTAATTTCTTTTATGACCCATTTTTTTAACTAATGTGAATCCGCTCCTTTGAAATTTGATTATACCCTCGTGAAATAAAATCTTACTCTTGAATCTAACTTTTCAATAGTATTATTCATGTCCCAGAAGCCAAAACTTACAAAGTAGGCCTCATACAAGTCCTAATAGAATCATTATATCTTAGCTACATGCCAAATCCTTGTATCATCACGCATTTCTTGGCATTCCTTTGTAATCTTCATTGAAGTCGCCACGTGCACCCAACTAGTTTAACCAACAATTAGAAAGAACCATACTGAGATGCGATCTGGTGTCTATCTGCGTCGTAAAAAATCTCTGCCATCTAGCAAAAAATACACACCACCAACTGGTAGTAGGAACAATGATAGCTATCTGCTATGATATGAACACTAGCACACCATATCTATCACCATCTCGATTACACATATCCATGAACGATTCATCATGTCGTTGCGACTTATCTGTTAAGGCTACAAATGTGCATACATGATATTCTTTTATTGAATTATACCTTAACATCATTTTCATTACACGTTTATTGACATTAATTTATGAAGGTTCATAATTTAAGTCAACTTTTGACCAACGGTCCACCTAGTAACTTCTCTGTCACATTTAACTGTTTACTTACACATCAAAGCTTCCGCCCTTGGTAAGATGTGGAATCATCATCATCATCACTATCCCTAAGCGGCTTTCGATACTCATTTGTATGCATTTTATTACATCGTAATATTTTTTTTTTGGTTTCATACCAAAGCCTCCTATTATAATTACTCAAGTTTATGGAGACTTGTCGTATCGCATCCTCGTACTAATCAACTCTCACGATCTGGGTAACCGTTTTAAGTTCTTTTCACGTTGTCAAGGTTCACATTTATTACACAATTGTCTCTTATCGTTCCATCGAGCCAAATCTTAGTTCTTATAGTTCATTTAGAACTTCTCTCTCTGCGAAATCAATGATGGTTTAACTTTCGTGTCGTTTCTTGAAAATGTAAACCGATACCTTGGGTTTTGTCATTAAGGACTCATAATCTCACTATGATCCAATTATTTTAAGTTCATAATTCACCTTCAACATTTGAATTTGATGTTTGTGCACGTTACTACTGTCGTACTTTCATTAAATTATTTTTCGGGTACTTCGTAAGTAAAGTGCATGATTGTGTACTTAGTTACCTAGGCAAGCGTACGTGCACGTCATGCCATTTAAAGCTTTGGTTCAATGGTATCCAAACTCATATTTATACATGCTTCGAGAATTTTCTTGCAACGCTAAGCTGGTGGTTTCCACTTTTAAAATCGCATTAAGTTCTCAAGTTTCCATGTGTAAACGACACATTATGTTTAACAATTCTTAATGGTGTCAAATTTAGAATATCTCATCTCCACTTAGAGGTACATGTTTCATAACTAGCTTAATATGTCTTCTCATCTTTCCTAATTATCTTATTGTTCGTGTTACACAATATGATGTAACTATTATGATTTCTCACGTAATTTCAGGATCCCCAATTTTAAATTGTCAACCTATCATTGGTTCGAGCCTTCATCCTTTCCTAAATTGTGTAGTTTAGTTGTCCAGTTTTTTACAATGACGTTTACTCTTATCATGAAATTTCGGGTTACTTTTCACACGTAATTAATATGATTTCTCGTGATGTCACCATTTCCATAAAGAATTTTAAGTTTTGAGGTACTCTTTAATTTCTCATTTACTGATCATTACGACATGTTCTTATATTTTGCATTAATCCTCATTTTAGGATTCCTCAATTTCAATATTCAACCCATTGAATGTTGGTTTAGATTTAACTTTCTTCTATATAAGGTCGATCAAAACTTGAGGAACGTGATTCAATTTCCTTTATGTCAAATCCAAATCGAAACTTCTTCAAAGTCTTGAGTTTTCATCATAAATCATAATCTCAAAACAGAGTCATTTTCACGAAAATATAAAACCAACCTCGCGTTTCGTGCGACTATAAACACCTTTTTAAATCAATTTGGTCTATGCCAATTGAAAAAGAATAGATCATAACACCACGCAAAGTTTTTTTTTATATATGTTCATGGGATGATGGTTTAGATACAAACCATTACTTTGCATTTCATTAAGTCCAACTCAAATTCGTAAAAACTTTTTTGTGTAACATAATTAGGTTCAAACTGTCTTAAATTCAATCATCCTGGAAATCTCAACCACGTTTGCAAAATTCATTTCAAGATACTTCATTTTATTTAAATAGCTTTTCGGCTTCTCACGACGAGTTGAAAACTCATAAATCGAGTTCACCCCATTTCAATGATACAAATCACTTAGTATAGATTTCGAGCAAAATTATGACAATTTGTGTTTTGTTTTTGAAATACAAGGAAGTCTATTCACTCTATTTTCATTTTTTTAACACTAAGGAAAATGAATAATTTCTTTCATACTTGCTTACGCTTTCAAAACTTGTAAAACAAAAAGAGTTCTTCCTTAAAACTTCATGAAAGTGAGATAAACATTCACTAGAACAAATTCTACTTTTCATAAGGTTCTTGACCTCTATGAAAAATGTTATCTTTTAAGGTGTTATCTTATCTTCCAAGCTTACATAGAGGTTTCAAACCTCTATCAAATCTTGACTATTTCATAGGGGTTTCAAACCTCTATCAAATCTTGGCTATTTCATGGGGGTTTCAAACCTCTAGAATATCTTCAAAGGCTTAGATAGGGGTTTCAAACCCCTATCAATTGCATGTAGTGATTTTATAGGGGTTTGAAACCTCTATATTATAGGCTTACATAAGGGTTTCAAACAAAATAATAGTTGAAAATGCCCAAAATTAATTTCCATTTCCATTTTCAATTGAAAATATACAAATCTACATTTTACTCGCAATATTATTATTCCATTCAATCAATAATGTAAAGTTTGAACAAATATTCTTGCCATTCCAAAATCATAAATCTTTTGATTCATCTCCGCGTCTAGCAAAACATTACTTGCTTTAAGGTCTTTATGAACAATTCTTAATCTGGAGTCTTGATGAAGATATAAAACTCCTCTAGAAATCTCAAGAATTATGTCACGACGCATCGCCCAATCCAATGATGTGCTTCTACTTTTATTTATGTGTCTGCAAGTACAAATAAAGTAATATGTATGATCATAAATAGAGAACAACCTGCACATGTATATTCAGAAAGGAGAGCTCAACTTTAGAAAGAGTACTTAGAACAAATTTACACAACCTTATCAAAGATAAATAAAGGTAGCATACATATTAAAACCATGTAAGAACTGTTCACTAGCTATGAAAAAGCTGAACCTAGGAAACAAATAAGTGAATAACTTTCTCGTCAATACTTACTTGCAATTAATTTGTCAAGATCAATACCGAAATTCAGATTCTTAAACAATATAGGGCCCCAGGATAACAAAAGATGCATCTTGTCACCATGATTAAGAAAATATTAGATGATCAACATCACAATGTGGCTCAAATAAGCTAAAGCAGACACCCTAATGTAAATATTTATTTAGAAGTAGGAAACGCAAAGATAAATGCTAATACATAAGTAGGGGATTAAACTTAGGACAAAAGTATTAGGAGGAAAAGAGAGCATGCCTCACCGAGTTGAGTTTTTTTGGATAGGAAGAGGAATCAAAAATATAAATTGAATCCAACTCCACAACAAAAATTTACAAGTTATTGCAATGTAAGAAAGAGATTATTGTGAATCGGAAAAATTAAACAAAAAAAATGAAACCAAAAACAATGGATGCATTTCCAAAAACATCATTATAAAATCCACCACAAAGAGCACAACGAACCCGAAACTTATTATAGGTGGTCCTGGTTTGTCATCTCGGTGTTGGGAACTCAAACTTATATTTGTATGACAACAGAAGAAACGGATAATTAGTCTTTGCTAGTTGCAATAAACCAAGAGGACTATATGCCACAAAAATTTGCAGGATGCTGTTGAAATTAATTAATCAATCGCAAAATATTTTTTTTAAAAAGATAAAGACAAAGTGATTCATACTCGAGATCATTGATTATTTCATCAACACGACCCATTCTCTCCAATGCCTGAACAACAGCCAAAGTCGGTTTAGCATTCAGAAAAGAATTATCAAATCCAGAGACAGCTAAGAAAAAATGACCGAATCAAAAAATTAACCAAGCACCAAGCACCAAAGTGAGAGATACGACTATTAGGTCAACAAGTCCTCAACAAAACTAGTCAGAGCTCTTATAAATGTCATACAAACTGGTACAAATGACTTTAGATAAATAAATATTTAAAAGGCATACAAGCAGCATTGCCACTTCGCAGTAAAAAAAAAATAGCAATTAATATTTTTGCACTTATTATAAATTTATAATATCGAATCGAAATAGGGAATAAACGAATCTCCATTGGTTGGTTCCATCCTCGGCTTTTTTACATTCATCAAAAATATAAAAGGGAAGGAAAGATCACTACACATTCGTATACATTATGCCTACATTGGATGCATGTAAGAAAATTAGAAAAGGCTGCAGAAATACAAATGCAAGGTGCCATCACTTGAAGGAGGACGAAATAAATATAAAGAACCAACAAAATAAAAATGACAGCAGTAAACACCGCCAAGGGAAAAAGGAAAAAATGCATACCGTTGTATCATCATTTGGTTGATAGTTTCGTTCGCATGAGACTTGAACTCGAAAACAAGAGAAGATTTAACCAATTATGCTATGGAACACTATGATACTGGACCATGGGCTTCCCGCCAAGGTGAGAACCTTAAACCTTGCTTATTGCGCTATGCATCTCAATGCTATTCAAAAGTTGAACACTTATGACATTTTAAGTTCTGCGAGATAAATGTTTCGCGAAAAACTAGGAAACAAGATTTTCATACCAACTACATACCATCAGACCTCAATAATCAAAAGGAAGGAGATATTGATATTTCATTCTAAATGTAATCTATAGTCACAAAAGTAAGTATATAAATAAATATGATTTGCATACTTGTGAAACTTCCCGGTCGTCTGACAAACTGTAAAGCTGTACGCAATAATTTTCCGTACATGTTGCGACCAATCCAACAGAGTGGTCAAATGTATAGGTCTCTGGATATGAACAACGTGGCTGAAAATACAATGTATATTGTGTAAGAACGACATGTAATGAAGATTTCATAGCATCATTGTAAAAAAGAAACTGGATGAACAATGACTAAATCAACAGCAATAAGAGACATCATTCTCGCTACAAACAAATAAAGCAAGAAGATCGGGACAAATTTAGTTCGAGTTTAGCTTTGCGAAAATGAATATAAAGGAAAACTTTTTTGGAACTTTTGAAAACAACTTTGAAAATACATACATAGAATTGGTTGTTTTCAGTAAAGGAAAAAAAATGCTTTCCAATTTTAATTTTCGATACCAACTTACTATTTTTATTTTTTTTTTTTGAATTCTACCAACTTACTATTTGAATCTCCATCTAAACACAACCTTAGGAATGAAAAATATACGCAAACCTATTCTATAAATCTATTTGAAGCTAACAACTAGTCAACTAAAGAATGTGTTTTTTTCATGTTCATTAAAGACATTGGAGACAAGGAATTGATGGACTTTCAGTAGGACCCATTTTACTAACAAGATTAATGTAACCATACTTGGTCAGTGTGCACCAAGAGCTGCTATATAATGGCTCAAATACAAGCATCGCATATTCATACACAAATAGAAAGTGCAATAACAAGATTTTAAAGAATGTGGCAAGAACAAACCTTAATTTCGGAGATGGACTTTGAAATTCGCATCTAGAACACCCCCGCCAAACCATCCAAACAAAATTTTGTTCAATAAAGATATTGGAAAGATTATGGCACACCAAAATCAAAGACTTAGCATCATAAACTTGGCACCATGTCGTTGCTATCATTTTGTTTTTCAAGAGGTTGCTAGCATTTTCATTCACATATTCATTGACATCAACAACCTCAATCCTAAAACAACAATAACAACAACAACAACAACACATATGTAAACCACCTCGCTTGCTTGTATGTATTGTAAAAACTAAAACCAAAACTAAAACAATAGGACTTATTTTCACAATTAATCTTCCATGTATAAGAGTGTTGATCATTTAAGATCACATTTGGAGTGGCAGAGGTTTGTACAGAGAGGTTCTTGTGCCTCTCTTTGTGTACTAATGAAAAAAGTAGACAACTTAATCCTTTTTAACCATCATATTTCTCATCTACTTTTTCCACTTTCACATGGCAAGGCTTGAAACAAGAAATGTATCATCAAGATGACAGTCAAGAATAACTACTTCAATCCTATGAAAGAAAATCAGACAAACTCTCACAAGTTACCTCATTTTAATTTTTCTATCACAACCACCTTCCATGACGGAACTGCTTAATAGTGACGGCTCCATCGTTAATTTTAGTATGCCTTGGTGAAATCCATTTACCCGTATTCCTCAAATAACACATCAAAAGACAGTTACTAAAGCTGGACTTGTGCCATTTCATGAACTACTTCCAAATAAAAAAGATGACAGCAAAGCAATGGCTCTTCCTCTTTAGCCTCTTCAATTTTCTCCTGGTTGAGTTCTATATCCACCATTGGGGGATCCATTATAATGGTGATCTACAAGAATATTTAGTCATTGATCAGTACAATTTTTCTAATAAGACCAATAAAGGAAATCTGAATTCTAAGAAAAAAGAAAAGAAAGGAAATGTAAGTGACTAACATTACTTTCAAACGAGGAAAAAGGGTGGATTTCATTGAATTGTAAATGTAAATGTGAAAAAAAAATTTCTTTCAAAAAATTAAGTTGTGATGAATCATGTCAACCGATTAGGAGAAAATGATTGAAAGCGAAAATAATACCATAACATTCATGGGCCAAAAACACGTAAGCAATGAAGCATCGATGGCCTTCTTCAATTTATTTTTACCAGAGAATTGGTTTATGATTGTGATTTATCATTTGGATAAGTAAAAAGTGATGACTGAATCTAGACCCCAGGATTCATTTTCGTATGAAAAAACTCATTATCTTTGGATAAGTAAAAAATGATGACCTGAATCTAGACCTCTAAGATTCATTTTCGTATGAAAAAACTCTAAAAGGAAACGAGTAATACTTACTTGGAACATGTCAACAATGAGGCCATGGTCCATCAAGAATTCAAGCAACTACTGACATGGCAAAATGACAGAGGATTAAAGCGAGATGAATTCAATTCAAACCATTTTCACTGATCAATCTACTAATCATATAGACAGATATATGTTGCACCAGTTCTTACCTTCGAGTTTTCTTCCGCTTCTAGCGAAGTTGCTTTGACTCTTGAACCACCTTCTCCATCGAGATCTTGTTGTTCAACAAAATATCTTAGAGCGGACTCTTCCTTATCTAGCTTCTCTTGCTCAACTACTTTCTTTATTTCTTCAGCAGCCACAAGTCGAGCTTCAAGTGCTTGGCGCATCTAACAAAATTTTAAAACCAAAATTCATGAGCAGGGTGACTGATTGCTATTAAACATTCTCCTATAAACACATGCATTCACACATCAAACTGCTTCTATAATTAACAAGAAAGAACTGATACAAATTACTAAGATAACTATTAGAGGCTCTTGAATTGGGTTTGATTAGGTTCAAGTGATAATATTAACCTCGAATGTTTGGCCCAACCTTTATCCATCCTGAGATTGTAATCTTTGCTCTGTTAAATTTGAAGAACGTTAATATCTATTACCTCTTTTTTGTTTAAAACTCTTTGCACATATTTTAAATTTCTTGCATTTAAAATTAATAAGAAGTAATTCAATTATTGCAACTGATGGAAAATTAAAGTTAATCATATATGTACATCTAGCAAAACTCATATTTCATCTTAGTTACTTCAACTGATCGAGCTAGGGAGTACATTTCATAAAACAGAAGATATATCATTTATATACATTAGGCTTAAAGTATCTTATGGAGACTTAATTACATCACACTTTGCTATCACACATATGTTTAGTCTTGTCATCCTGACTTTGACATTCACAAGTTGGAAGGATCCTGAATTTACTTAGATAAAAAGGTGGTACACTCATTAGAATAGGGTTCTTACATATGTTTAGTCCTTGTTGTTTGAGAGAGGAACATAAACCAAGTATTATTTTACATCTTTTTGAATCAGGATGAACCTCACATTAGTTCATAAACCAATCAAAGAAGAGATTAATAAAAAGAGTAAAATTTAAAGAAGTATTGACCTTGATTTCTAAAAATAAAAAAGAATGAATTGAAAAACAAAAAATAATGTAAACATAAATTTTTTGTAAAGAAAGAAGCAAATTGAAAACAAGTATACCTCTTGAATCAATTTACCAAAGAGTCGCCTCGGACCTCAAGAGTTCATCCATAATTCTAAGCCTAAAAGTGGAACTCTCATAGTGTTTGACGAGATAATCACATAAACACAAAAAGGACAAGATCTTCTTCGATTTTTTTCAATGAACCAAAATTTCATCTTGATCGAACAATCATTCCATCAATTATACCAAATCGACAATTACAATACGTAAAATTTAAAGAAGTATTGACCTTGATTTCTAAAAATAAAAAAGAATGAATTGAAAAACAAAATATAACGTAAACAGAAATTTTTTGGTAAAGAAACAAATTTGAATATGTAGGAGTTTATAAAACAAGTATACCTCTTGAATCAATTTATACATTGGTTTCAACCTTCAACTCTCTTTTCTAAACTAACTAACATTAACTAACCTAACCAATTAACCTAATAAGTAACTAAGTTCATCCATAATTAACTAACCTAAAAAAGAAACTGGAACTCTAAACTAAACTAGTGTTTGACCAAATAATCTAAACATAAAACACAAAAAGGACAAGATCTTGTAAACTTATTAACAAACTTAATAATAACTAAGCAAAAAATAAAACATCTAATGCATAATCCACTAAAATGTAAAACTAAACTGGCTTTGTAACCTTAAGTAACCTAACCTAATTTCAAACTAAACTAAGTAAATAACTAAACCTAAACTAACAACTTTCAGTAACCAAACCAAAGCATAATTCCTAACCAAAGTACTAGTAATAAAAATACAAATGAAGGCTAACCTACAAACTCAGTAGGCAATTTGTCAACTATAAGTAAGTAACTAACTTGAATAAACTAAGTAACTAATAACCTAATCCAAACTAAATGAACTTAACTAAGTAAGTATTTGGTATCAATGCATTACCAGTTAACTGATCCAACTGAACTTATTACCTCTTGGGATAATGATCGTCTAACTAATTATCAAGACTATAGATCAAAATAACCCTCCAACTACCAAAATCAACGAATTCAACATCATTTCCTCTAATCAAACCCTCACACAAAAATCCACCCGCCGATTCATCGTTGACCTCTAATCGATCAATTCCAAACGACTAACTTAACTAGCTTAATTGCAAACTAAACATACTAACTAAATGGAATAACCAAACTAAACTAACTAACATGAACTAACATAACTAACTTAACTAACATAACCACTAAACAATACATACTTAGTAAAGTAAAATAACTAACTTAACTAACTAAACAAACAACCAAAAAATGATCCACGTTAACCACTAAACGAAACTAAACAAACATAACCTCAACACCTAAACTAAACTACATTAAGTAAGTAACCTAATTAACCTAACCAAACTAAACTAATATAACCTAACCACCGACACCTAACCGACTAAGCTAACCACTTAAGTTAAATTATACATATAACCTAAACTAACTTAACAAACTAAACTAACTATTGAAGAGTAATCAAATCTATGACATTATAATAATATGGAAAACATGAGAAATAAGATTATTCAATGAGAAGGTTGAATACACGTACTTCATGAACCCAAAATATAAGTTATTTACAAATCACCATGACATAAAGTAAACTCATCATGCGAGTCTATTTCGGCGGTTCCGTTGACGTTGTTCCTCGGTGAAGCAAACCGGACGTACTCTTTGTCTAGTTGGACGATGTGTTTGTACATCCGTTGAGGTTGTTGACTCTAATGGTCTTGCGATGAATCACGTCGAGTAGATTGATGCGTTTCCTCACGGTTCTTGACTCGACTCACCCTCTACTACGATGCTACCAAAAATAGGAGGTGGAACCATCCCGAAATAGTGGCTTCTGCATGGGGTTGGGGGAATGGAACATGAGGCCGCGGCATGGTCAATAAGTTCTGAATGAAGGGTCTCCACTATACGCCATATTGTAATTGTACGGAGTAGGAGTATATGGACTAGGCATGTATGGAGAGCGATGATGGATTCGTTTGATGATGAGGCATTCCATGGTCCACATATGAAGACGAAGGCCCAGTGTGCGTAAGGATCAAAATGGTAAGGAGGAAGATTCACGTTCGGAGGCCTTGGTACAAACATTTGAGGTTACGGTTGGGTTTGTGGAAGATGCGAGGAATGTACCCATGAGAAGAATGACTACTCTCGCCAACATTCTCTGTTCTACTCACTCTCGAACGAGATGAACGTCTTTGGAGGAGAACGTCTCGCTACTCTCTGCGCAGCAATCTCGCCCCGAGTAGATGGACGTGGTGGGCGAGGACGTCTCGGTGCGTTCCCGCATACGATCTCGGTCGTGTTCATCTTCTTCTCACCTCTATGTTTGGTTCGCCCTGATCGTCTTCTTCATCTTCTTGTTCATTATCCTCATCTATGTCTTGTTGGACGTCAATTCCGTCATGCGAAAGATTAGACCTTTGTCTTTCATCTTCGTCCAAAATTTTAATCCCTTCATCAAGGGCAGCAAGACCTTACTCGTACCCATCCTCAATAAACACACGCCTAAGTCGATGCACCAAGTTACGTTGATATACAAAAAATAAGAGCTCAAAAAACGATCAGATATAAAATATTAAATGTTTGAGGAAAAGTAAGAGTTAGAAGATTACCGAGTAGTCACGTAAATTTGACGTATTGAGGAAAAACATGTTACCTCGCCCCTCCAGGTTTGCGTTGATCTGTGTGTAGATTGGAGTTGCAACAGTGATGGATCTGAAGGTCCTGGATCCATTGCAGTACAACTAAAAAGAAGGTTAGAAAAATAAAATGAGTATAATAAATCGACTATAAGTAAACATGTACCCAAATAATAAATGAATACTAACCTCAAGTAAGTTAATTAACTAACGTAACCTAATCTAAAATAAATTGACCAAACTATGTGAACCAAACGCAACCTAAAATAACCTAATAAAACGTAAACATATCCAAAAAAAAAAAACCAAAAAAATTATAGATGTGTTCATGAAAGTTTAGTGGATCGCAACGAATTCAAAGTCTAAACTAGGCTACCCAAACTTAAACTACCCAAACTAGGCTACTCTCTGCAACATATCTTGAAACGTGCGCAACTAAACAAACTACATTAAGTACATACCTCAACTACCTAAACTAGGCTAACCAAACTAATACATAAACTTAAACTAACTTAAACAAAGTAATTAAACTAACTTAAAAAAACTAATCGAATCGAACAAACTACATTAACTAAACTAACTTACCTAAATAAACCTAAATACCTCGACTACCTAAACTAAACTAACCAAACTAATACATAAACTTAAACTAACCTAAACAAACTAACTAAACTAACTTAAACAAAGTAACTAAACTAACTTAGACATACCTATGTAACTTGAACAAACTAATACATAAACTTAAACTAACCAAACTAATACATAAACTTAAACTAACCTAAATACCTCAACTACCTAAGTAACATTAACTAACCTAAATACCTAAACTAAACAAACTAACTAAATTAAACAAACATAACTAACTAAACAAACTAAGCTAAAAACAATTAATAAACAAACGAACCTCAACAAACTTAACCATCTTAATCAACTAAACAAAGTACTTTAATTAACTAAACTAACTAACCTAAAAACCAAATATAAACTAACTTAATTGACCTGAACTCACTAAACAAACAAACTAAACTAAACTAAACTAACCAAACTAACCAAACTAAATTACCGAACCTTAACTAACCTAAATACCTAAACTAAACAAACTAACTACACTAACCTAACTTAACTAACTAAACAAACTAACAAAACTAAACTAACTTAACTAACTAAACAAACTACCTAAAATTGATTAATAAACATACCTAAACCAAATTAGAAATACCACCTACTAAAATAACAGAAAGTAACGATTGATAGTACGCCTCCGTGATGCTGCGGACCTTTAGTCCGCTCTCCTCCCAAACTTTCGTCACTCCTTCCTCCCGTTCTGATGACCTCCTTACCTCTTGGTCAGGATTCTATTAATACCCCTCCCTTACCCATTGAAAAGAATTAGACGTTTAAGAATATACGCTATTGGTGTTTGTTATCACCTATCTCGATAGCGCCTTCTCGCATCTCATTTTGGGAAAAAAAAAGTTTTCAAGTTTAACTTCATAGCCAAAATATCTTAACTTGATTTATGTATGTCCAAGACTCATTGGCATCCTTGCTATAATCATTAACTTCTTTTAAACATGTATTATGAAATTTAACCGTCTTATTAGAATTTCAAGAGTCAGAGTTGCTTCTCTAAAGTGTGACAACGTCACTACTCCATTTTGCATATGTAGCGTGGTGTCCCACTGCCTTTCAAGTCTCATGATTCTTGTTTAATTATTTTATTTGCTACTCTATTATTATGTGTAGGCACATCTCCAGGTAATTCCAAAATCAAAGCTTATTCGTTTTCATAGTAGTCGTTGCAAATATCACTTGAAGCGCATGTGGGCTCTCTCCCAATGGGTTCTATGACGGCCCCAATTTTCCACAAATTTGGCCCCGCCCGGCCTAAGCCCACGTGGACCCTCGAGCCAGTCTCGCAAGGTCAACTCAGACTTAGTCAGCCTTCCAATCTCTCTCATTACACGTAAACTCACAAGTTTTAAGTTGAGTTATTAATGTTTTGCAAGTTTTAAAATTTAACGGAAGTAATTACTACAAATAAATAACTCAACCGTAATGTCAAAAAAATTAGGCAACCTAATTGTGGAACCCAACATAGATATATCATCATTGGAGGAGAGTAAATAAAAGATATACAAAAATCACCTAGCTATGGAGCTTTCCCCCTGCTACTCGTCTGTGGCTCTACGCTCAGTCAAATATAAGAATGACGAGCACAGGTAAGTAAAGCCAGTAAGACATATACACAACATTTCACAATATCCAAAAGCAGTCGAATTCATGCAAATAGTGGAATGGAATAAATAATGCATGAATATACAAAACTGTAAACAATCCATCAATGAGTGAGGCCAACTAACAAGGCGTTCCGACCAAAAGGTCGTTGAGTCGCGACAAAAGCCCAGCAGACTCGGGTTTAGGACGAGACCCCAGCCTCCCAGCCCTAACCCTTGCAACTATGAGACATCCATAGACCCGGATCTAGGACGAGACCCATGCCTCCCAGCCCTATCCCGTACGACTATGAGACATCCATGGACCCGGATAATATCAACGGACAACTAGGAAAAACCTCGGGTTTAGGACGAAACCCCTGCCTCCAGCCCTAACCCTCTCATATCGCATATAAATAGTAACCATGACTCACTTGCCAATGGACTCACTCAATCGACAACAATTTCAATGATAGCTATCATCACAAAGCAGTGAACAACAATAAAGCTATCACAAAATAGTAAACAACAACAACAAATGGAGAGAGAATGAAATAATGTATAAGTCCCTAGCTGGTTTATTTACCTCGAGAAATCGCAAACCCAAAACGTCTCGCTCGCATCTCAATTTGCGCACCCGACACCCGACTCCTAAGTCCCCCCATCGCGTCGTTGCGGTTTCGTCGAAATCGCGCATCCGACCGGTCGACAACGCGTCATCGCTGCTGCCGTGGCCGCTGCCCGCCAGTGGCGCGCGCGCCCGCGGCGGCGCGCGCGCGCTCGTCGTCGTCGATCGACCACCACCGCGACCGCGAGCCGATCCCCCGTTGTTGGAGCTGCTGCCGTCTGCCATTATTCGGGCTGGACGATCTTCCACGGCATGCCGACGCGTCGCCTCGTCCGCGAGTCGTCGTCCGCACCAGCCTCCTCCCAGGCTCGCCGCTGCACCGGCAGCTCGCGCCCTCGCCGGAGCCGCCGTCTCTCTCTCCCTCTCTCTTCTTTGATCTCCTCCTCCTCCTCCCGATCACTCTCTCTTTCTTTCCATCACTTCTGATCTCCATTCTTATCCCTTTTTATATATATATATATATATATATATATTTCTCTTTCTCTTTAATTTCAAATAAAAAATGTCCTCGAGATTTGTGCAACACGAATCTCGATGCAAACTCAACAACCAAGCAGCACGCATCTCGAGGCACCAACTCGCCTCCTTTCAAAATCTTGATACTGCGCTACACGCATCACGAGGCATATCCAATGTACACATTGAAACTACATAGAGCCACTATCCTGGTCCCACATTGACACGCGACTCGAGGCACGTTCTCGTTCGTGTTTTGGCTCCCCGAATTCTCCGCGTATACCTTTTTCACCAATTATCATCTCCACTCAAGATTCGGACATACGCATTTCGACGAGTGGATCCCACATACGACCCTGACCGACACATGGCACAAGTCAAATTTTCGGGCCGTTACAGCCTTCCCAACGAATTAGAATTTCGTCCTCGAAATTATGACGCAATTATCAAAGAAAGATAGTGTTATGAATGAAGACCCAAGGCCATACTCGCCCGATGCCATACCCCCATCTTACTCTGTAGGTCGGGCTCCTCTGGGACAAGTTAGGCTCCTCCGTGACGAGCTGGGCTCCTCCGAGACCTCCAAGCAAAAAAACACACCATCTGTCTCCTCCCAGCAACATATATTGAAAATACAAATGAACATTTTAATCTCATTATCCACCGTCACTAACATACGTATATCCGTTGTATGTCCGAGAACGTAAATCAGTACATCTAACTGTCCGTTAATCTCTCTGATCGAGTGAGTCTCAACCCAACTCCTACCCTTTATCAGGTTACGATGGATAATAGTCAGACCTGACGTGGCAATAGCATGAATATGTTTCTGGCTCTGCTGTACCTGGCTGTCCATACGTCCATACAAATATGTTGAAATCTCGATCCAAATGGAACATGTCCATGTCCTTGTCCTGTGTATGACTAGATCGTTGTCCCTGTCTGTGCACTCGACTGGATCTCTGACCGTGTCTCTGGCCACTACCTTTGCCATCAACCCTTTGATGGTACATATGCTATAGATATGACGGTGCTGGCTGTTGTAATGTACTAGCGTAACTCTGCGCTGAACCACCAAATATTGGCGCCATATACGCCGCATATGATGGAAACACAATACGCTCTGAAGTTGGTCTCTTTGCCACGACCGTCTAACCCTCGTTTTCCTCTGATCGTCTCCAGACCCTCGCACTAAATGCGACGATGTCGAGAATGCGACTGGTACTCCGATGCGTGTACGCCCACGCTCTCACTCACCATAACATTACTGCACCCCCAGAGCGTCTAC
Organism: Stephania yunnanensis; assembly: GCA_039657365.1. Taxonomy (NCBI): domain Eukaryota; kingdom Viridiplantae; phylum Streptophyta; class Magnoliopsida; order Ranunculales; family Menispermaceae; genus Stephania; species Stephania yunnanensis. The sequence goes on from CM077587.1 coordinate 39,471,411, forward strand.
ATCAACGCCACCGTAGTGCGCACAAAGACATCGGCCTCGCCGAACAACGAAATTGATAAGATGCTCGACCTTATATGATTTGGTGTGGCCAAGACGTCATGAATATTTTTTTACAACATGCACTACTTACACGAGAATTTCCTTTCAGTGCATTTACTAACGCATCTGAACAAATTTAGCATGTGATAATTCTTGAGATATACAATCCATAGGATTTATACTTAAGTGTCCCTTAACTTTTAGAATGATTCGCAGACTCTACCTCAACTCGTAACACTTAATTCATTTACAAGTCCCTAAAGGTGGCGGTCGACTTCACCAACCCTGAGACGATAAATGCATAGTGTCACTAAAGTGGAGTTACATGGGCTTCTGATCCAACAGTACTACTCCAAAACTTTCGTCAAAGCCAAGGAGTCCGTACATGATGTAATCGTTAGCTCTCAAGTCATCTCAACACTCTGCTCCCTTAGAGTCTGCTTGTCTCACAATTCTTCATTCTTTTTATTTATTTTCTGATTTCCTATTAAATCAATACAATTCAACTCTTAACATTTGAGCTACAATTCAATATCATTTAGAGACTCGAACTTTGTCAGTTTTAAAATTCTTGCTTGGAGCATATATAGGCATCGTTGAACTCTCTTGATTGAGTTTTACTTTGCTTGGCAATCTATATATATTTATTGTTATGTCCACATCAATAGCTGCCATGATTTAGCATATGTTGGTTAATTTGTTTCAAATGCATAAGTTATGGGTCATGGATCCTACTGATATGTATGGTCCACACTTGATTCAAAGAGTCCATCAAACCAGGTCATCACATTGTGTGTTTGATGAGCCACCCACTAATATGACAATCAAAATGGTTGTCTGGTTCCACAACATCCCTTGTGCCTCTATCCTTGCTTCTTTGGGTTTGTACCTTCAATTTACCCCACCATTTGTTCAAATTGTTGAATTGGCCCCAGTTTTATGTACCCTCTACTATGGTCCTTTTTTTCCATTTTCTTTTTCTTCTTTTTTTCTTTGACCATAATAAGCACACATCATATTTGATGGAAAGAAAATCTAACATACTTTCGATGCACCTCAATCTGTATTGAAAAGATCCTTACCATCGTATAGCAAATGTATGTATCAAAAGGCAAGCAACTCAAATTTTTCCATTGTTGGAAAATGATCTTTTAACATGCAGAGGTGGAGTTCAGTCTCATCTTATTCATTATTCAAACGGCCAAATAACTGGGGTCTCATCTAAAGGTCATGGCTGCAATAACAGTTGCACTTCAAACAAGATTTTAAGTCATAAAAAAACTTGTCCATCTCACTTCTTTTAGACCTTCTGAGTTACCTCGCCAAAGTGCACAAGTGGAGATGAATAAATAACCCCTAAACCTTTTCTTTCTTTGTTGTCTGCACAATCTCAAAGTCCTAGTAAAGGATTATCAAGCACAGACGAGCTCATCATCGCAACCTCGTTTAAGTGAAACAGGTGTGTCACTTAAATTATCGTTGTCATTCTCCCATTTTCCATTTTCCACAATGTTGTAAACAACTGGAAAAAAATTGTTGATTTACCAAAAATGAAATCAAGTATGTCAATGAAACATCAATCACTAACTGATTCCATTTAATTTATATCAAATTAATCATTACCATAGCCACAATTCCTCGAATCAGTGTATAATTATCGATATCGTATATAGTATATAATATACCATATATGATACATTTTTATTTTTCCAAACTCTCCTCACTTCCCAACGAAGACTCAAGTCAGGATCATAGGGTCCCACTCTAAGTTCAACCATTCCTAACTTCCGCTGGTTTTGTGTCTTAATTTATTATGCTAATTAAGAGTCAAGTTCTTTAAAATGTCGTCTATGATACCAACTGTGACGGCCCCAATTTTCCACAAATTTGGCCCCGCCCGGCCTAAGCCCACGTGGACCCTCGAGCCAGTCTCGCGAGGTCAACGCAGACTTAGTCGGCCTTCCAATCTCTCTCATTACACGTAAACTCACAAGTTTTAAGTTGAGTTATTAATGTTTTGCAAGTTTTAAAATTTAGCGGAATCAATTACTACAAATAAATAACTCAACCGTAATGTCAAAAAAATTAGGCAACCTAATTGTGGAACCCAACATAGATAATCATCATTGGAGGAGAGTAAATAAAAGATATACAAAAATCACCTAGCTATGGAGCTTTCCCCCTGCTACTCGTCTGCGGCTCTACGCACTCAGTCAAATATAAGAATGACGAGCACAGGTAAGTAAAGCCAGTAAGACATATACACAACATTTCACAATATCCAAAAGCAGTCGAATTCATGCAAATAGTATGAATGGAATAAAGAATGCATGAATATACAAAACTGTAAACAATCCATCAATGAGTGAGGCCAACTAACAAGGCGTTCCGACCAAAAGGTCGTTGAGTCGCGGCAAAAGCCCAGCAGACTCGGGTTTAGGACGAGACCCCAGCCTCCCAGCCCTAACCCTTGCAACTATGAGACATCCATAGACCCGGATCTAGGACGAGACCCATGCCTCCCAGCCCTATCCCGTACGACTATGAGACATCCATGGACCCGGATAATATCGACGGACAACTAGGAAAAACCTCGGGTTTAGGACGAGACCCCTGCCTCCAGCCCTAACCCTCTCATATCGCAAATAAACAGTAACCATGACTCGCTTGCCAATGGACTCACTCAATCGACACCAATTTCAACGATAGTTATCATCACAAAGCAGTGAACAACAATAAAGCTATCACAAAATAGTAAACAACAACAACAAATGGAGAGAGAATGAAATAATGTATAAGTCCCTAGCTAGTTTATTTACCTCGAGAAATCACGAACCCAAAACGTCTCGCTCACGTCTCGATTTGCGAACCCGACACCCGACTCCTAAGTCCTCCATCGCGTCGTCGCGATTTCATCGAAATCGCGCATCCGACCGGTCGACAACGCGCCACTACGCCGTCGGCGTCGCCTGCCCGCGCCGGCGCGCGCGCGCGCTCGCCGTCTGCGTCGACAACCACCGCGACCGCGAGCCGATCCCGCCGCTGTTGGAGCTGTCGCCGTCTGCCGTGCTGCTCGCTGGCCGATCTTCCACGGCATGCCGACGCGTCGCCTCGTCCGCGAGTCGCCGTCGCACCAGCCTCCTCCCACGCTCGTCGCTGCACCGGCAGCTCGCTCTCTTGCCGGAGCCGCCGTCTCTCTCCCTCTCTCTTTTTTGATATCCTTCTCCTCCTCCCGATCACTCGCTCTTTCTTTCCTTCACTTCTGATCTCTTTTTCCATTCTTATCCCCTTTATATATATATATATATATTTATTTATTTATTTCTCTTTCTCTTTTAATTTCAAATAAAAAGTGTCCTCGAGATTCGTGCAACACGAATCTCGAGGCAAACTTTCAACAAGCGGGAGCAGCGCGCATCTCGAGGCACCAACCCGCCTCCTTTTAAAATCACGAGGCATTTCCAATGTACACATTGAAACCATATAGAGCCACTATCTCGGTCCCATATTGACACGCGACTCGAGGCACGTCCCCATTCATGTTTCGGCTCCCCGAATTATCTGCGTATACGTTTTTCACCAATTATCATCTCCACTCGAGATTCAGACATATGCATTTCGATGAGCTGGACCCCACATACGACCCTAACCTGACACGTGGCACAAGTCAAATTTGGGGCCGTTACAGGTTCGCTTCAATTTTCAGGCGTCATTCATTGCCATTCCCTCCACTGTCTCATGGAACTCAAGTTTCTTATTCGTACGTGGAAGCCATTAGAGACACTTTGACTAATAGGGAAGACAATTATCTATATATCTAACGTTATATTCATACATACAAGGCAACACATAATCAATATAATAAATCTTTTGTCATATTTTTTTTATCACGTCCCATCCTAAAACTCATCGTTTATGTATGTTAAGTTGACTTTGAACCAATGTCCCATACCATTGATTCGTCTAACTCAATCTTAACCTTTAAATCTTCAAGGCACTAAAAACTTAGGTTCCATTGACCTAACGTTTCCCTAAGTTCAAATCCCTATGCTCTGATACCATCTGAAACAACCCTTCCCCGACTTAATGTAGGGTCGTCCGGCCTAGACCGCCACTTAAGCCCAAAACCTGAATCATGCCCAAATTACGGTCTGGCACGCCTAAACAACTTGCGGAATAACATATAGACAATATGGCAAAAGAATGCGCTATTTGAATTTCGATAAATACCATATGTCATCATCATATACCAAATCATCGGGTATCTCAAATTAACTTAAGCAAATCAAAATAATATGAAATCTCCAAAAACTTCAAAAGTTTATAAATGTGTCAAACTAACTGAAAGAAGGTTGAACTACCCAAAAAACTTGCCTAGGTTACAACCCTTATTAATAGTTTTCAAAATAAATATTAGATATAACATATAATGCTCACACTGCAAGGAGACTCCAAGCAATGACACTCCCCTTTTCACGATCTATCACATTTGTAGATGGACCTGTAGTTTAAGTGGAGTGAGCTAAAGAAGCAACAGAGCCCAATAAGAGAAGAAAAATGCTCAAATATTAAACATGCAAGTAATACCTATAAACAAAATAAAGCTAGCATGCATTTAAAATCAGGATAACACTGAAATATGTAGCATTACATCAATTTCATATAGAATAAGCATATCATAATCATAAAATGACTTAAGCAGACATATGAAATTTCAAGAATTGTAAAACATAAGAAAAATGAACTTTTTCATGTAAAGGGGTTCCAAGAGAGATACATAGAACATAATAGATATAAATGCAAGTTTGTTGTCTCATTTGTCATTACCTTCCATCGTTGACCAATCATCATAATATATAATAAATAAGCATGGGTGACTTGATTCCAATGTGTGTCCATGGCTCCTCAAGAGGCCCGGGTGACGTGGTTCCATCTTGCATCCACGACTCCCCAAGAGGCCCTTGCAGAAATAGGTGACTTGGCTCCACCGTATTACTACGGCTTCCCAATAGGCCCTTAAGAAATGGGTGACTTGGTTCCACCGTATTACTACGGCTCCCCGAGAGGCCCTTAAGCATATAAGGTGACTTGGTTCCACCATATGAGTATGGCTATCCAAGAGGCCTTACATGAAGTCAACCAAGGTAGGTAACGACCCCATCCCAAGTCATTTTGTCAAGATCATGAATTCTAATTATACTAATAGCATGTCATATTTAATAGATGAGCGAAGCTCCCCACTTATCTCGACTCGCCGAGTTAGACTCTCTCGAGCGACCTCGCACGCACGGGGTTCGATGTGAACTTCTTTGCAGATTTATACAATTTAAACAACAGTCGTATTATTTGACGATTCGAAAGCCAAAATTAATTATGATTCAATTACTTTGGGGTGAGGCCCACTACGGCGATCTCGCGGGTTCCTCGCCGCCCGTGAGATGGTCGAGTGTGGGCCCACCCTAACCCATTTGAAAACAAGATATTATCATGTTTATTGATAATATTTTATAATATTTAATTTTTATTTTCATTTATTATTATTTATGTTTTTTTTATTTTTGTGTTGACCGGTCAAAAACAGTTGACCGAACCAGGAGCATTGCTCCTGGTTCGTCAACCACATGGGAGAGGGAAAGCAACTGCTCCCCCTCCCCCGCTGCTGCGGCGACGTCCTTGCGTGGTGGCGCTGGGGCGTCCGCCGCAACTGGCCGGGGGCGCGAGAGCGCTCAAGCCAATCTCGGCTCCGGCCGTGGGGGGGGGCTTTGGGTGCCACCCCTTTTTCCCTTTTTTAATTAATGAAATCAAGATTAAAACCAAATGGAGAATACCTCATTTGTGGAGTACTTTGGCTTGATCTCCCTCTTCTCTTGTTCTTTCTCCCCCTCATTTTCCTTGATCTAGGTTTGTAAACTAAATGTGGTGGCTAAGGTATAAGTTTTGGTTTATTTTATATTAAGATTAATTTAATTAGGGTTTGGGGGTAAATTACTAGGTTGCCCGTATAGTGGGTCAACTTGATTTATTAGGTCGTCACAACAAGTGCGCACGGATGGAGATTGCATGGACGACAAGGGAGCAAAGTTAGAATGACGCATGGCATTCAGGCTTGTAGGACACGGACATGGGGGCAGATGGGCATTGATGACATACACACACGAACGAGCAAAGTAGCGACGCGGAGATGGGCACAAATGCCACTAGGACTCAGGAATAGAGATGGACAAGCAGGTATGGGAACAACATAGTAGATTGTTACGGAAACAAGCACAAATAGAGGCGTGATGGGTTTTGCATCAACCTAGGATAAACGAAGAGGGCATCAATGAGACAAAATTGACACAAGGTGATCAGGGAATGATTCACGATGCAAGTTTTTTTCTTATGGCAGTCTACAAAGACATAGTCGAGGAAGTTGACCAAAATAAAAGAAAAACAAGAGACTACCCATAACCTAGCTCCGATACCATGTTAATTTCTAAAAAAGATAATTTTTTATCGTGTATCTTTCTTGAGTATAAAACACCTATTTATCAAGGTAACAGTTACAACCACAATATCTTTTGATTACAACCGAATGATCTCAAATCTTAACATCAACTTTTAACATATCTTAACAATTTGATATATATATATATATATATATATATATAATTATTGTGGTCCCTTTGATATACTTAGAAGCACATGCACACGTATCTCAATACAAAATCTAAAGGACAACAACAATAAGCTGTTAAATTTGGGTGTCAAAAGTAGTCAACCAATAATTTTCCTTAAGAGCCCGATTAAATAAAATTTTATTCATGTTGTAACAATTCATATTATAAGTTAACCCCCTATTTTTTAAAAAAAGTTTGAATGTGATTTATGTAAAAAAATAAATAAAAATTATTTTAAAGTCATTCTCAACCAATTAATGAAGCAAACATAATCACTTATTAATTTTTTTGATACCCCTTAAATATTTGTAAGAACTTAAAAAAAATATATTTCAAAATCATTCTCAAGCAATTAATAAAATAAATACAATAACTTGTTTTGTAAATGGACACTCTCCTAGGTTTACTAGCTCTACTAATTTGTTTCTCTACCATTGTCTTTACTTTTGTTGTCTCTATGCATGTCATGTATCTTATATTTCCCTAATTCCAAAATCAAAAGCAAAAATTTAACTGCTAATCTTTTTAAGCACTTTTAAGGCTATTTTATTCTTACTATTTAAATGTGATTGTTGGGTGAGATATACACATTTCGTACAACTTAAAAACTCGAGTGTCAAACTACTCGGATCGGCCTACAGTTTTGGTTTTCTAACGTTTAGCTATAAAGTTAATGAAGTTATCAAGGTTAAACATAGAGATTTGTCCACACTAATCTAAACACTATCCAACAACTGCCATATTCAGATTCTAATGTGTCAATTTGACTTCCACAGCTGTAACGAATGTGTGTGAAAAGTTGTCACCTAAACATCTCAGCTGCCTCATTTATCCCAACAGCGCCAAACATTTTTCTTTCTAGGAAGTTGTTTGATTTCTCCTAAGAAGTTCCTCGGGCACCTTCAGGATCCCTTAAATATTCCTTCATTCATTCAACAATTCTTCGTGGAAATCAAGACCCGCCTTGTTCTCCACAGCAACACATTGTGCGCACAGTTTTGATAATCATTCCTCTTTTAGTTCTCATCGCCGCGGAGGCCGAATGGTTCCTCAAAGAATAAAAATCTGGAAGCATTCTCCTATGCAAAATTACTGATACGAGGAAGTCGGTACGTCAATTATGCATAATCCGTATCAGTTGCAAACAGGTAGGAAAATCAAATGGCACTACAACGAATTAGAGAAGTTGAGAAGCAAACCCAAGAATATTGCCTCACTCAACTTGCATGATAGAATTGTCACGGCCCGAATTTATAATCTCGTATTTATCTATAATTAGGATCACCGACATGTGACATAAGACCTGCACCATGATACGCACACCGACTGAGGCACGTGGCCGAGGTATATTTTTACATTTGTGATGTATTCCTAGTGTTATATATGTGTGTAGATTATTAAATCACTTTTATTATTATATATCGGTGTCGAGACGATAGCGAAAATGCGTCTCGAGATGCGTGCGAGTGCAAGATGCGGATAGTAGATGTTGTGGTTATTAATTAAATAGATTTGAATTTGCATATAATATATGAAAGTCAATACTTTAGTTAGTAGTTATATTTGAACTAAATGAATAAAATATGGATATAGTTCGATTGTAAATATAGTGAAATTCAAGGGCAAGTTTTTTAAGTTTGTGGAATTAGACTTGCACGTAATTAGTTTAAAAGGGCATGGACAAATTGAGAAATATTTTATGATATTGCAGGTGGACCTAAGGTGTCATTCAAAAAGTGACGATTGGTGGTTTGATTTTGACTCAGTGAAATATCATGACTTAAATGTGAGCCTTTGATTCACCTAAGGATTTATGAGTGTGTAGCATTCCCTATCTCGATTAGGGTGATACTTGGCATGAAACCCTAATTAAGCCCAAGTAACTCAACCAGATTTAACTAGAGTCACCAGCCTCACCGTCTGTACATAATAAAATCAACGTGTATATCGATATTGAATAAACAATACAAAGTATACGCAATGAAAAATTAAGACTTTTTTATATTTAAACAATGTACAAAAATACGGAGTTTATCAAAACCTAAAACCTTGATTATAAACATCTCAAACCTATTTATATACAACAAAATATATCAAACTGTGCATATATGTACAAGAAGACTCATTACATCGTAGAGAAGATTATAAGACTCCTAAATCTTCTCCTTGTCCTTCGATGAAGCGCTAGGTTGCAAACTTGAAATATTAAATTTGGGGTGAGTGCTCCAACTTGCCCAGTAAGTAAGAATTCACAAAGTTTTCAATATTCCATATAATAATAATGAACGTTATGCAAGAACAATATGCACCAATGTTAACTAACAAGAATATGGAAAGCATATAATTCACTAAATAATGGATGCAAATTGACTGTCAATGACTATTACACTGTGATTCCCATTTTATTACTCCATCCGGTTAAAAATATAAGTCTTTCTAGCAAAAATTCTTTGGTCAAAAAATTATAAGTCGTTTTCGAAATTCAAGAGTGTATTTATTGTTTATTTTTATCAATTATACATTTATACAATTCAAATATTTATGATTATTCAATTCTTCAATTCATTTAACGTCAAAGGGTGTATATGTAAATTACATTTGTAATTAAAGTTGTCTTAATTTTTATGCCCTTACCTTAAACGACTTATATTTATAACCAGAGGGAGTATAAAATTATGGTCGATTACCCATCGACGCCATTAATGTGATTGTTAGACCAACACATTGGCCGATGTGCTGTCTAGACAATCCCTTAATGCCCAATGGTTCTATCTGAAACCCTCTAGTAATCCACACAACCTATTTAACTGAGTAGGAAGTTACGTATAGGCCGAGAAGGTAACCCATCTCCTATATAACTCGGTCTCAGTCTCAGGAACTTACTCTCGTGAATCACAGTAAACACCATTTTTCATTTATTAAAACCATCACAGTATACATAGTCCCCCATTTCAGTTCATAAACTACATGAACTACATATACTAGGATAGCCAGACAACATTGATGAATAAGCGAATCCATACTTACCTCGGTTTAGTTTTTGTATCCAAATTCTTAACTTTCCGGGCACTCAAGCTTTCCCGAGAATCCAACACCTATCACGAACCATTTGTGATCAATTTAGGTTCCCTATATTTAGAACCCCTAATTCAGTCCCTAAGTCCTCATCAAGAAACTCCAATCAGTAGGTGGAGTGCGCTCCAGCAACTGAGTTCATCCTCACTGATGAAGGGAGCGCGTTCCTCTGCTAGCGCGCTCCACTTTGTACTGTCTCGACGGTACACAATATAGCAGCCACTGTTCCATCCATAAAATCCATAAAACAACAGTAAACACTCCCAAAATACATCAGGGATGACCTCCAGTGATGTAGCAAACCATTTCCAACTATCAAGTAACACAATTCAGAGAGATACCATTACTACCATCGAATTAAACTTCAACAAACATAAAAACTAAACTTATTAAAGTGATGATCTCTAGGTTCCTAGCTGATTAAGCTCCTTAATTCACGCTAAATCAACTCCCTGAATGATCTCATATGATCAGAAATCAAACCCTCAACTCTCATTCTCTCACTCGATCGATTTTATGGAGATAAGTATGAGGTTTTTAGTTTAAATATACGAGTTTTCTCAAAATACGCATTTCACTATCTCGAGACTAATCGAATGATTGATATGTTAACATGACACTCTTTAAGATGACACACATGTTGACACCATTAACACTTATGCTCTTCTCGAGATAATCTGATGATCCATATAATTCAAACTAATTTTATAATTTTCATTATATATGTATATTTCATGTATTCTCTCGTCAATAAATTCACTGAACATGCCTACGAGTATTCTCGGGTGTGCACATTCGTTCCACGACCCCCTCGTCACACTTGATGTACCGGTTAATTATGTGTTTTTCGATTATAGGTTTGTATATAAACTTAAATTATACTACAACCTATAAAATTCATTGAACAATCCAAACAAACACAAATCATCATACAAACACACGCACATGCTAATCGAGGTACATCAGACTTAATTACGAGCCTAATTCAAGTTAATTATGATTTAGATTAACACTAATCGCCAGCTTAAAGTAACAGGTTGTTACAGTGTGGAGTGAGATTTGAAGTCAATGACTATATAAGTTTCATGGTCTCTTGTCTAACATGCAAAATGAACTCCACCACCATTAGAGAGCTTCTGAGAAAATTAGGGGATCAAAGAAAATGTAGAAAACCTTGCATTTGTTGTTGGAATTTTAATGATCCAAGAAGGTTGATGCAAGATAGTATAAATCTAACTTAGTGGAGCTCATGGAATGAAATGAGACAACTCCATCAAAGCTCTTGGTACGCTTTCTTCACCAAATCTCTCTACAAAAGTTATGTTCCAAGTTATTATTATTGATGAGTTTTGGTGCATGTAGGTTCATAAGAGTAAATCGATCCATAATTAATGAAAATCTCTTGTTCAGATAGTTGTGGAACTCTTTATAATTGTTGAGTTGTGTTATATGAAGAAGATGAATAGTAACTTTACTTACTGGTTATTGAGTATTTCTTGCATGGGATTTGAGTATAAATGATTGCATGATGATATTAGAACTAAAGGGGGTTGTTTTAAGTCAAATAAACAGAGTTTGAGGTGATTTGAGTATTCTTAGACTTAAAAATCGAAAGCCTTAGAGTTGCATAAAATTAATTCTGTGCAGTTTGAGAAGGCTCAAAAGAGAATAAGTTTTTAATGTGCTCGATGATATTTAAGACTGTTATAAGTTTTGAGCTTGCTCAATAGAAATAAAACTATTATGGATTTTCGAGCTTGCTTATTTGGATTAAGACTGTTTAACTTAGTTTGAATTTGCTCAAAATCCAAATGTTAATATTTTAGAGTATATCGAATGTTATAATTGAGCAGACTCAAAGATAGCTTGAAGCAACCTCAATAAAAGCAGTTACCTAAACTATGATTACGTTGGATGTAGGGAATGCGACATGAGGTGTGAGACGATCGGTTTAAGCTAGAAAATTTCATGCTTTGAAAGTGAGTAATCTAGTTGAGGTATTCATTTATATTTCATTCCATTTTATCCTTGTTTTTGTAGTCTATATTGACTATATTTGTCATTGTACTCTAATATCATGATTTTATTTAGTATTCCCCACTAGTTGTCATGATATTGTCATGATTTAATAATCATTGAATCTATTCATATGCAATATGTCTTCCTTGTTGTTTTAATAGTATTTACTTTATAAATAGCATGCTATTAGGATTAGATGGAATATGAATATATTATTGGACTTTGTACTTTTGATTATCGTGCTTCACATAACACTTATGGTGTGTTCGGTTGGATTAATAGGGTTGTCTTGATAAGGTCAGATTAATTGACATTGGATTACATAGCTATGGATTAGGGGTAATCCGAATTTGGAGACTTGTTCGGTTGGCATGATAAGATGTAAAGTGGTTTCATGAAAATGATAATTTTACTCCTCATCATATAAAAATCCCCAAGCAACTGGATCCATCTAAATTAAAACCCGGCCCCAAACCTCACACTAGACCCTCTTAGTCTCATTTCCCACCTAATTTTTTTTTAAACAAACAATCAAACAATGTCTAATCATCCACCCAAACCCAAACCCACACCACTCCACCTCCTCTTACTATCACTCTCACTCATCTCTTCCTCGCCCTCCTCCGACTCTCTCAGTCTCCTCGCATTCCAATCCAAAGCTGACCCCCACTGCGCCCTCCCCTACCCCATACACCCCTCCCGTCCCCCTCCCCATGCCACTGGCTCGGCGTTAAGTGCGCCTGAAGAGGCTGAGTGATCCACCTAGTCGTCACAAACCTCCCCCTCCATGGCACGCTCCCTCCCAATGTCGTCACAAATTGCACAGTTCGTACACTGTGTTTCGATCTTCTTTAAATTATAGTGAAGGACAATGTCATCTTTTCACTGGTTGGTGAGGACGGATTGACTAGTGACATGGTAAGACTCCACTTAATTTAGTTTATAGTTTGTGTGACTACCTAATCTATGCATTATCTAATCATGTGAAGTGGACAACGAATTACATCTAATCCAATAGATTAGCTATAAAGTCATGCGAACCGAACATACTATTAGGCTCAACTCATAATGTAAACCTCTAAGTTTTCTCTTTGAACTTATAAAGTAGTGTTAGCGTCTAGGCACATTGCACTATAAGAGATGTGTGGCACACGTGGATGGATACCTGAGGATATCAACACTCGCCACTGTGGCGCGGTACTCGGGGTTGGATACCCGAGGATGCTGGCCCATTACGATTAAAGTCCCTAATGATATTTAGAGTTGGTTGGCTATTAGATTGTGCGATAACATGCACGTCTTTTAAATAAAAGTGGCTTAAAATACTGAGATGACGTAGCGCACGGTCGACCGAACCTAAACTCCACTACTTAGTCTTGAGTCAGTCTCTTTTGTTTAACTGTGGTATTTTTTTAGCATATTTTTTATGTTAGTTATTTTTCTATTATCTTATGCTTTTAAATACCATTTAGTCATATTCAAAAATTTAAATAGACATGTCTTCGAGTGTTACTATTAATTTTTTTTATACTCACCATCATTTTTATGACGGTGGGTGCAAATTCGTCGAGCAACAAGTCGAGCAAAGAAAAGATTGACGACTATCTTTGAGCCCTTTAACGATATGTCATTTCTGACCTCGTAGGTTATTTTGGTATTTTCATGTATTATATACTTTATGTCCTTCAGTTACATTTTGGGGTTGTATTTTATGTCGACCATTTAGTTTTTCGACTTTTCATGACTATCGCACTATTTATATTCACCACTTTATTATATATTCATGTGATCGTTGTTTCCTGATTTCCACTCTTATGATTTATTATATTGCTTCCGCATAACTATTAAAACTTTCGCTAAACTTAATAATCTATAAAAAGTTTTAATTAACTTTGAAATTCAAAAATAACGTGACATGTGTATTACATATCCTGAACGCGTATAACAAGGAGAATATGACAAAAGACTAACTAATATGCAGTTAAGTCCCACGTGGCTGAGATTATGGATCAATTATAGGATTAGGCCGACGGTGCCCTAGATTAGAGAAGGGGTCATCACAAGAATTTGCAACCTTAGCTCAGTATTAATGTTTCCAAGCAATGATCAGCAACATCAATTCTCTATCAATGGCGCAAGGAATCCTTCTTGCAATAGGTGGTTCCCAAGCTATGCATTGTCATTTGTCACAGATGCAGCAAAGTCCAGTAGTTGAACCTAACACTGCCAGTATTCACCAGCATTCACCACATCCTCAACAATCTCACTGATTGCATTACAAGGCATAAAATCAGGGATCATAATCTGTTAGTAGACTACATCGCAGAATTAACATTCGCCTTGCATTTTCAACTACCATCTAGTATGAATCCCTCCCAGATGGCTGTCTTCCCTAATCCTTGCAGCGGTATCATAAGAACTTCACTTTACAAAAAACAGACTTGATTGGAAAAATGCTGTTGCCGCTGTACTTCTACTCCAAAGTCATGCCTACTATTCACTTATACTATATCAGAAACAAAAGTATAAAGATACTATCAACGAATAACACGAGGAAAGATCAAGGTCTAGCATTAAATACTAGAGGATAATCAATATGTCAACAGAGAAATTTCCAAGCCATGCCGAAGAAGAAAATGAAACAGTGAAACAATGAAAAACCTCCCCTCTCAGCCAGAACTAAACTACCCAATACATTCAACAACTCATTTACAATTGCACCTTCTGACAATTTACCAACGACATTCATTCAATCGATCTATCATCGTGAGCTTAGAAAAAGTTGTACGAGGCGTCAAGAGGGTGGATAAGATAAGTAAGCACTAGGGCTACTAGCATCAGCACATATGCAATCCCTTGATCTACCGAGGTCCCTGATTTGTTTTTTTTTTTTTTCACAAAAAAAAAAGATTAAAGAAAACAGTAAATCACTCAGTCATCAAAAAGAATTAATATAAGCACAATGAAACTACTCGATAATATTGTCAAATTTGATTGCATGTTCAGAAGGTTTGGCGATGCAAATTTAACTTATGCCAATGCAAGTCTTGAATCTAATTTCTTTTTTAAAAAACAAGAGTGATAATACTAACACCACAATTTGCACTCAACGTGTTAAAAAATTTAAGCACATGAAACATGTCTTAAATTTTGGGCATCTCTAATGAAATCCTAACACTAGCAGTGGTGCATGGAATACTAGTAAGAGTAAAATTACTGGATTGATACATGCTAATACCGTCTCTGGCACAATGATTCACATCTAACTTATATTTTAAAAATTAACTGCAACCAATAGTTTGGAAAAGCTTACCATCAATTGCACTTAATCAAGCACAATGAAAAATCTTGATCTATGTAGTCGACCCCAGTTAATTCGGGACTGAGGCTATATTGTTGTTGTTGTTGTTGTTGTTATTGTTATTGTTGTAACTGCAACCAATAGTTTAAAAATAGGAAAATGATTGGCCACACATTTACAACTTACATTTGCTACACAATAGTTGAGATCATTTGAACAATGCATAGAGATGTGTACACCCACATTGCAAATTGTGTCCTAAGGACCCCAACAATGTATACCAAAAGTTGGACCTAGCATTTTTCTTATAGTATAACAAAACAAACGTTTTGTTATAGTACCAACCAAGTGGGTAGCTCACTGGTGTCGAGTGCTCTTGTGTAAGAGGTTGGGAGTTTGAGCCTTAGTGGTGGCAAGTTGTATTTTCTTTCTTATCAAAAGAAAAATCGAATCATATTCAATTAATCACAATAATCATTAAAATTTAAAATTGTGTTAAGAAAATTCATTGAATCATATCACATCAACCATTACCTAACTAATAAATAGTTTTCAAAATCATCATAAATACCATTCTTTGAAAACATTTTTAGAGCCATATCGTATCGTTGAAGCCAATACAACAGAAACTTAATTTTTACATGTTTGCCTCAAAACAAAGCTTTAAAAAACAATGAGATCAGAAATCGATCACAACAACAACATAGCCTTACTCCCAAAATCAGTTGGGGATAGCTACACGGATCAAACTCTTCGATTGCTCTTGATTGCAATTGATGGCATTATTTTTCAAATCATTTAGATCCCTCCTAACTTATGCGTCCCAAATTAGCTTCGGTCTACCCTTACCCCTTGAATTTCTTCAATTTCTATTGACTCGAGGTTTTTACTGGTGGCCGAGCTTTGGAGGTGTGCAAACCACCCTAAACACCACAATCATAATCGGAAACCGATCAAAAGGTTTATCAAATTAAACCTAATGAGATGGCAAAGCTAGCAAATGAAACCTAAGACGGCACAGATCTACAAAATGAACACCACCTAAACACCAAAACACAATCAAACTCTCCAGAAAAACCACGAAACCGCCCAAAACTAACAGAAATCTCTCAAAAACCAAAATCACCCGAAATGCACACAAAATCAAGTCAACAACAGCAGATCAGACCAAATGCCGTACCATCACTGGTCGGCGCCGGTGCCGGAGCCGAGTTCTGAGCGTCCACAGCTACAACACTGAAGATCAACACCAACAACACCATTACAAAGAACGGAACACATGAGATCGCCATTTTCGCTGTCGGAAACCTCGATCTACACACCAAATGAACACAAATCTCTCCGAAATCCAAATCAATCGATCTCCCTCCCCCTCTCTCTCTCGATCGATTAAGCGAAAATCTCTGCAACGGCTCCCGAGACTTGCAGAGAGAGAGAGAGAGATTTGAACCCTAGAGAGAGATTTTGGATTTATTGTTTTAGAGAGAGAAAGTGGAGAAACGAAGAAAGTGCATAAAAACTTGATAACGATTGTTAACGAATGCTAACAAAATTTTCGAACTCCTCGTTTTCAGCCGTGAGATGGGAATCGAGATTTGTTAATCTGCATCTATTTTTATCTCAAGTGGATTCTAACGGTTCTGTTTTTTGTTGACTAAATTTAAAGTTTAATGAAACGCAATTGGCGCGCACGAAGCGGACCGTTGATGTGGATTGCGATACGGAGAGATCTGTCGGAGCGGGATATCCAACGGAGAGTGTTGTGGATGCGTTGGAAATGGGATTGGCGATCTATTAGTTTTATTTTCGCACGATTTATGTGCGGAAGCGCAAGCGTCGGACAAGCTGTTTGTTGTTCCCCACTCCTTCCCATGTGGTCTCAGGGCCACCCTCACAAGTCTGTCACCAGTCTTATGCACTGTGGCCTATCTGGCAATATTTTTTTTTTTGAAAAATAATTTTGTAACCAGCACGGACCTGTCGATTGCCATCATATATTTCACAACTACCCCCACACATCTTTGTTAGAGTGAACCATTGATGTTGTATTTGGTGTTTATCTCGAGGTATATCTTCTGGTGTAATAAGTAGTAAGTGAACTTTGTGTGTGTGTTGTGTGTTGTAATTCAACGGCTGAGATGTCTTTACATCAACAGCTGAGATGTAAAGTTTGGTTTGACTATAAATAATACAGTGCAAAGCATTCGACAGGTGGTTTTCTCATTTCTTGTAACGATCCTGGTGTGATTTCTTCATTGAAGCTCTCCTTGAGCTTCAACATGGTATTAGAGCGTTGAGTGGCTAACGCTGAGGATCGAGAGAGAGAAAGACAAGATCTCTCTTCGACGACGAGGGAGGTCTTCTCGGCCTTCTCGTTCGGCTTCTTCTCTTCTGATCTGGTGAGTTCCTTACTCTCTGAACATGGATCGGGTGATGGAATAGCTAGATCTAGCCAAGAACGTGCAAGATCTGGTAGTCAAACGACGGGATCTGGTGAAGAAGGAGTCGGATCTGAGGAATCTGGCGAAGAACAAGCTAGATCTGGTGGAGAAGTTACGAGATCTGGTTGTGAAACAACTAGATCCGGTGAAGAAGGAGTCGGATTTGACGAGACCGTGAGCACCGTGATTGAATCGGCTCGAGAAGGCTCGAAGGTATCCGCCGAGGTGGAGAAGTTACGAGATCTGGTTGTGAAACAACTAGATCCAGTGAAGAAAGAGTCAGATCTGGTGAGAAAGTTCATAAGATCGTGCAGCTGGTGTGAATGACGAACAGGTCAGGAGTCATGGAACAGGATCTCCATCTTTAGGTTCTCAGATCGAGGTACCTCGTGTTTGACTTCGATACTCCATTTGGTAGTTCTTTGAGTCAATTTGTCACTATAAAGCTTGATGGAACAAATTTTCTATTGTGGAAATCGATTGTTGTTCGGCTATTATTCAAGGTTTTGATCTTAATGGTCATTTGTTTGGGTCTCTGGAAATACCAGAAAAATTCTTGACTGATGGATTACCAAATCCAGAGTACAAGATCTAGTTCAGTAGAGATCGATTTTTGTTGGGTTGGTTGATAAATGCGATGATGCCCGATACTGCAATGCAGATTATAGGGAATACACCGAAACAAACAGCACATGAATTGTGGAAAGAAATCAAAACATATTTTGGCTCTAATAATAGAGTTCATGTCAGTCTCTCAAGAAAGCACTCCATACAACTCGTAAGGGGGCGATGAAAATGAAAGAGTATTTGTCTAAGATGAAATGTATTTCTGACAATCTGGCTATTGCAGGATCATGGGTGAACACAGATGATTTGATTTCCAGTGTATTGATTGGTTTAGACAGGGAATATCTACCTATTACTACCTTCTTGCAGGGAAGATGTGATTTACAATGGCAGGAACTACACTCTACACTGATCGGGTTTGAAGAAACCCTGGATCAGTATAATGAAAATACTTTGGTGTTGCAGGATTCTCCATCTGTTAATGCTGCGGAAATTAAAACCAGTAACACTAATTCGAATATTCAGAACTGGAATTCCAATGGGAATAGAGCAAATACTGGTTTCAGAGGTCGTGGTAATGGAAGGTTCCGAGGCAGAGGGGGTTTCAAGTCATCAACCAGCAACAGCAAACCCACATGTCAAATTTGTGGGAAGTTTGGACATTCAAGAACACTGTATGTTACTATAGGCGTACATGAAGTACATGGGCTCTCAAACAGGAGTTCTCTCTCGCCAGATGAAGCCTTTCACTCCTCAATCTCATACACCTTCGTCTTTCTTTACCGCATCGGGTCGGTCATGATGGATCGTGGTACATGGACAAGTGGTGCTACATCTCATGTTATCGGGGATCCTTCTCGGATGCATAACACCTCCACATACTCGTGTAATCAATCTTTAATGGTTGGTAATGGTCATTGCTAAAAATTACCGGCACCGGGTCCGCTTGCATTCCATCTCGTTGGTTCGCATTATCATTTCATAACACTTTGTGTGTACCTAACATTAAAAAGAATTTGTTGAGTGTCTCCCGCTTAGCCGAGAGATAACAATGTGTTGATTGAGTTTCATCCTCGTGTATGTTTCGTGAAGGACCTTCAAACCAATGAGATTCTTCTTCACGGAACAATACAAAATGGTCTATATCGCATCTCCGGTCCACATGCACGCTTACCTTCTTCACATGTCGCTTTGTTTGTGTCCAATAAAAGTTTGTCTTCACCGTGGCATTCCAGACTTGGTCATCCAAGCACAAAAGACACTCCAACAAAGTTATGCATCAAAAACTTCATCTTCCATTCAGTTCAATCATCGATCTTTGTCATCTTGTCCACTCGGGCAAGAGTCATGCATTACCATTTCATTCATCCAAATCGAATGTCGAATAATGTTTTGGATTTGATACATACTGATTTGTGGGGTCCTGCACCGATTACTTCTCCGAGTGGTTTCAACTATTACATTCATTTTATTGATGATTCCACTAGATTTACATGGTTATATCATTTGAAATTGAAATAAGATGCTTTGAATGCTTTTATGCACTTTAAGAAAATGGTGGAGAATCAGTTTAAGTCTACTATCAAGAAAGTTCAATCTGACTGGGGTGGTGAGTATAGATCTTTAAATCTGTACTTGATGAATGTGGCATTATTTTTCAACATCCATGTCCTCATACACATGCACATAATGGTCGAGCTGAACGTAAGCATCGCCATATAGTTGAAATGAGTCTTGCATTGCTTGCTCATAGTAAAGTACCTCTGAAATACTGGTGGGATGCTTGTTCTACTGCCGCATTTTTGATTAATCGTCTTCCTACTAAAGTACTGCATGGTGTGTCACCTTTTGAGAAATTATTTCATGAATCCCCTGATTACACTTTACTTTGAGTTTTTGGATGTGCATGCTTTCCATATTTGCATCCTTATAATGCTCATAAGTACCAGTTTAGATCCGAAAAGTGCATATTTTGGGGTATAAAGACAAGATAAGTGGCTACAAGTGTTTGAGTCCATCCGGGAAGATTTACATCACTAGAAATGTTGTGTTCCATGAGAATGAATTTCCTTATCCTTCTTTATTTTTTCGATAAGTCTCATACAACAACTTCTACATCGCCCGAGTTGCCTACCGTTTTCCTTTGTTGGTTCCACATCGCCCAATGCTTCCATCGGGATCTTCATTTTCTTCATCTAAGTGAATGGTGTCCTCGCTTCGATTGAGGTTACACCTCATGTTGCCGAGGATTCAAGGACTCGGTGTGGATCCTCAAAACATCCATCCAATGATTACTCGGGCCAAGGATGGAATCGCTTTAAGAAAAGTGTTTTTGTCTACTACATCCACTCATGAACATGATATTCCCGCATCTCGTCGTCGTCGCTTCTTCGATTCCTCATTGGAAGGCAAAGAATGGATCGAGAGTATCATGCTCTCATGAAAAATGGTACTTGGTCTCTCGGTTCCATCTCGCTCCTAGTCAAAATGTTGTTGGCAATAAGTGGATTTTTTTCGTTAAGAGGAATTCGATGGGTCTATAAATCGATACAAGGCTAGATTAGCGGCCAAAGGGTTTAAACAAGTACCCGATATTGATTTTGATGAGACATATAGTCCTGTTGTTAAGGCTTCTACTATTCGAGTTATTTTGTCGTTGGTCGTTCATTTTGGTTGGTCGTTGCGTCGATTGATATCAATAATGCATTTTTAAATGGTCAGTTAGTTGAGGAGGTCTACACAACTCAACCTATGGGGTTTGTGGATCTTTCTCGCCCTAATGTCGTGTGTCACTTACATAAAGCTTTGTATGGTCTGCGTCAAGCTCCTCAGGCATGGTTTGATCGGTTGAAATCCACTTTGTTGTCTTGGGGCTTCCATAATTCCAAAGTCGACACTCTTTGTTCATCTATCATCATGAGCAAGTTGTGTTGTATGTGCTTGGTTTATGTGGATGACATTATAATTATCGGTTCTAATCAATCTTCCATTCAATCTTTCATTAATAAGTTGAATGGTAAGTTTGACTTAAAAGATATTGGAGATTTGAATTTGTTCTTGGGAATGGAAGTTCATAGTCTCGCAAAGACTCAGTACTTAACTCAAATGACTTATATTCATCACTTTTACAAAAGGGAGGTATGTCTCATGCAAAACCAATTGCTACTCCCTTTCATTGTTAGTAGTAAGTTGTTGTACAAGGATGGCAAGTGCTTTGTTTCATGATAAAACTCTTTATAGGAGTTTGCTTGGTGGTCTCCAATACCTTGTTAATACTAGGCCATACATTGCTTATATTGTCAATACTTTAAGTCAATTCCAAATAGCCTCCTACGGTATTACATTGGCAAGCTCTTAAGAGAGTGTTGCGCTATCTCAAAGGTATCTTGTTGATTTGGGTTTGTTTTTTAAACCGAGTGCTTGATTTATTTCTCATTGGGTATTCTCGATGTTGATTGGGTCGCCTCGGTGGATGATAGGAAATCTGTGGCAGGTTATTCGTATTTTGGGATCTAATTTGATTTCTTGGCGCGCCTAAGAAACAACAGTCGTTGCTCGGCCTAGTACGGAATCTAATATCGTGCTCTTGCGCAGTTACAAATTTGAATTAAGTTGGATTCAGTCCTTATTTTCGGAATTGAAAATTTCTCTTGGTACTAGTCCTACTGTTTGGTGTGATAATATGAGTGCTGCTGCATTAGCCAAGAATCCAGTTTATCACTCTCGCACTAAACATATTGAGTTAGATATTCATTATGTCAGAGATAAAGTGTTGGCAGGTTGTCTTCAGATTCATCATGTTCCTTCAGTTGATAATGTTGCTGATATTTTCACTAAATCATTTACTATCTCTCGGTTTTTGTTTTTAAGGGACAAACTAAGTCTCATTTCTCTTCCCCTTAGTTTGAGGGGGGATGTTAGAGTGAACCATTGATGTTGTATTTGGTGTGTATCTCGAGGTATATCTTCTGGTGTAATAAGTAGTAAGTGAACTTTGTGTGTGTGTTGTGTGTTGTAATTCAACGGCTGAGATGTCTTTACATCAACAGCTGAGATGTAAAGTTTGGTTTTACTATAAATAATACAGTGCAAAGCATTCGACGAGAGGTTGAAGCTTTGGTTTTCTCCTTTACTGTCCTGGTGTGATTTCTTCATTGAAGCTCTCCTTGAGCTTCAACAATCTTGAAGTGTATTACTCGGCAACTAATTGAAACAGTGTTCAAAGTAAGTTATCATAGCAACTTTTCTTTTTTACATATTTTTTAAAGAATGTTTTTCCCTTTTCTATTAGACCTTGGTATTTAGACCCTCAAAATAATTGTTTTTAAAAATGGTTACTCGTCTTACAATTAATTTATATAGTATTTTATTTATAAAAAATGATTTCGTATCCCACTTTGGACGTCCACTTTGGGCATTTGATGGCTTAAGAGGTATCTCTCCATGTGATACACCTCGAGGAGTATGAGCACACATTTCGAGGTTTTATACGCATACCTCGAGGTATATCGCACGGTTGAAAACTCAATTGGACCTCTAATTGCCCAAAGTGAGTGTCTAAAGTGTGTTACTATGACATCTCCCTTTATTTATTTATAGGGGTATTTGAAAACTTTCATGATATTTTATATTTTTTTTGAAAGCGGCTATTCACACCCCCACTTTTTGCTTTTTGCATCTCATTACTTCGTTGTAACCCATTTTTGAATTTTTTTTTTACTGTGTTTAGCCTACTTTTTTGTAAATCATTCCGAAACTACCCCACCCTCAACAAATGTTACCCTTCACATACCCTCATCTCAACACCCCTCAATCATCTCTATTTCTTGGTTTTATTCATTGTAGAGCACGTGTACTAGGTCACCAAGTGTCATAGGGGTGTTTTTTTCGTTGAACAAGGTTGGAAACGATTGCATCGTGTCCTAAAAGTGAACAAAAGTCGCCTGCAGGGCTCGGACGCATAAGGTCGATACCTCTAAAGAAGTATTGACCGACTCCGATCGAGACCTTTATAGAGGTAACGACTGATTTCGCCCGAGATTGAGAAGAGAACTTGCTCTCTATAGGTGACAGAGGGATCTAGCCGAGGTCATGTCCGACACCTCTTTAGAGTTGTGTGTGTCCGACACCTCTTTAGAGTTGTCGGCCCTGTGTGTCCAACACCACCGAGCAACAAGAACGAACAAAAAATTTCAAAACTCCTAAAAGAATACATGATAATGACAAAAAATAGTGGATTTTGCTCGAAATTAATTGATATTATCGATTATATCGAGCCTTTGTACCAAAAATGTACGATTTAACCCCAAATCGAAGCTTTACCCAACAACAAAACCACAAACAATACTTATTAAAAAAAAAAAAAAAAATAGAAAAAACCTTGAAATCGACATTGAAGGAG
This sequence comes from Stephania yunnanensis, assembly GCA_039657365.1. Lineage (NCBI taxonomy): Eukaryota > Viridiplantae > Streptophyta > Magnoliopsida > Ranunculales > Menispermaceae > Stephania > Stephania yunnanensis. Next base: position 39,494,913 of record CM077587.1, read on the forward strand.
ATGAGGAATGCACCCACGGCGTTGAATCGATGTGGTTTTGTTCGGATTTTATTGGATTTGGATTGGTGGTGAGAATGCGATTTGAGAAAGGGGTGTCTGGGGTATGCGTAAGTGAGGTGAGTGGGGTTTGGGTGAGTAAAAACTCTTTTATATGAAGGGGTAGTTGAGTCATTTCACTAGGGGTTGAAAAAAAATTCAAAAATGGGTACAAAAGCAAAAAGTGGGTTGCGAATAATCGGTTCCTTTATTTTGAAGTAAAGTAAAAATTCACTAATCATCTATGGTTCAATACATGACTATATATATAATCAATTGCCTTAATAAAAGTACATTGACTCGCTAATCCTAGTTTTGCAAAAGAACTGCCATGAATTTGTCTGTGAATGTGACTGCAAAATTGAAACAGTGTGACATTCAAGGACTGCTTTATACAAATATTTGGAACACATGACAATACACATATGCTATTAGAACCACATAACGAAAAACAAACTTCTAACTAGGGCAGAAAACCTAAGAGTTCCAACAAAGGGAAGACAAAATCAAGACTTCTAACAAGGGAAGACAAAATCAAGACTTCTAAGAGGGAAAAAAACTATCGAAAAATAAAAACTAAAGAAGAGGACCAACCCAAAAACTGCACGAATCCACGAACGATCGTTGAGAAAGATATATAGCAATAAGAATGGAACCAATTTTTACATATATGAAAAGATCTACAGTTTATTGAACAAATAAAACGCAGAGAGATGTGCTGATAGGAACCACCGCCAATCAAAAGAGAAGTTCGACGATAGTTCAAGATCTTGAATCACGAGAGAAACCAGAAATAAGGATTTTAGGGTTTAGAGCCGTAGCCTCACATTTTTCAAGTACAAGTGATTTTGATGTTTGTTTTTTAATTTCACTAATGATAATGTTATTTTTATGCAGAATGCAAGGTGAAATGAGAATAAAAAATTATGTGAAAAAATTATTTTATTATAGTGAAAAACGGTTTCGAAAAAAAAGGGGTATTGTTTGTTTTAAAACATATAGGTTGGAACAAAAAAATGTTCGTTTAAAAAACGGGTATGAGTCTGCATACTATTTTTAGTCGTTATTAAAAGGAGTGTCCGAACTCGTTTTATTACCACCCCTACTACATGAGCATCATAGAACTTCTCTGCACATTAGCCTTATGAGCTGTTCATATGTGTCTCGAGATAAGTGCATAAGTAAATCAAGGTGCAAAACACGTCAAAAGCTATTTTCTTGTAAACTCGGTGATATCATATTAATTTATATTGCAAACCATTGTGATTATTAGCTTATTATTCTATTTTTGTTTTTTACTAATATATATAATTTTTCTTATTTAATATAAAAACTTTATTATATATGGCTCGCTCAAGCCTGATTCGGGTCTGATTGCGCAAAAATTACCACGCTGCAAGTGCACGAGTGGCAACAAGTAATAAAGAGTAAGATAAGAGTTGATTCCCTCGAAAACAGTAATGCTAAGTTCTACAACAACAACAACATAGCCTCAGTCCCAAATTAACTGGGGTCGGCTACATGGATCAAACTTTTCCATTGTGCTCGATTCGGTGCAATTGATGGTGAGCTTTGCAAACCATTCAAATCTCTCTTAATTAATGCATCCCATGTTAACGTCAACAAGTAATTTCTACGAGTTTCTATTGAAAAAGCCGTCTTTGCTCACGAGGTGACCAAACCATCGAGTAATCTTTGTATCAATTGGTGCTACTCCTACTTGTCTTTGCTTGTTTCTTTTTTATCTCTTAATTTGGCTAGCCTATATATATATGCCATAAGTTCTAAAATTGATAAAAATCTAATTATATCTTGACACTTAGGTATTTTCCTATACATATCTCTTTTAGTTATAATTTTAATGTTAAAAACAATTTAAAACTAGTTAACTAAAAGATTCCAAACATTTTTAAGAAAACTAACATGACATAAAATGAGAAACAAATTAAGAAAATATCTATTTGACTCTTGTTATGACCACTACTAAAAGTAATTATATGCGACTCCTCTTCCTAAAACTATTTGCTAAGACAAGATCATAGTAAAATTGATTCTCCTTCTTCATTTCTATTACGTAAAAATCAACAAATCGTTACTTACCCCGACATGCCCATTTAAATCTCCTCCAATAAAAACCTTTTCATCTAATGGTATACTCGCATAAATCCATATATTTTACATAGACTTCCCCGTAAGTGTTCCTAATGTCCATGTTCCTAAACGAATTTTTTCTCCCATTTGTATTTGTTTTTCTTTTCTATTTCTATTTTGCCTAAAAGATCTCTAGATCAAAATACCAAGTTCTAAAATTGATAAAATCTAATTATATTTGCGAGTTATAATTTTAATGTTAAAAACAATTTAAAACTAGTTAACAAAGTAAGAAAACTAACATGACATAAAATGAGAAAAAATTTAAGAAAATACACAACGAACTAGGGAGTAGAACGAAAAATCAATAAATCGAGGGTCGGTCGGGAATATATTTTACATAGTTCTAGATTAAAATACCAAGGATACTAATCATGAATGATCCATAATGTAAATTTAAGGTCGGAATGCCCTTTTTTTTACCTTATGATCTCTCTCTAACAACAAAAGGAATCTCATCACACGCCAATTGTCTATCTCTCGATGAAAATTTGAAACGTTTGGCGCGCCACTAAGATATATGGTTTCCAAAAATGTCCACCTGATTAGTTTAGGTATATCTCTATCCTAAATTCAAATTAGCGTTCCTAGCTTTTGTATATTGAGATGACTTTACCTTTTGGTCCTTTGCAAGTCACATTTAAAGTCATCCGAGTGGTGATCAAGTACTCAAAAGCATTAAGTTCGAATTTAAAAACATAGATTTTTACTATCTAAATATATAACTTTACTTGGCATTTATTCAAACACCAAAGCTACATTAAACCCTAGTGTAAAGAATTTAGCTCATAATCATAGATAATTTTGTAGAATAATAATGAATTCTTTGAACAAAAAGATCATAATTCTTTGAATAAAAAAGTTTAATCAATAAAAAATTTAATCAAAACTTGAATCTTGAAGTTCAAAAAATCACAAACAGCCAATATAAATCAAGGAAACGGTTATTCAAACCCTATTTTTTTACTTATTGTACCCCATTACTTCGATGTACTCATTTTTAAAAAATTTTACTAGGATAAGTATTTTGCCCTAACAATTTATAGGTTCTATTCTTGAAGAGTTTTTGTATGTTTTGGCGGTGTATTGTGTCCTTTAGTTGTTGGGAATACGATATTAGGTTTGTTAGGTTTTCCATTGGGGTCTCGAAATGAATGGTCGTGCAGAACCAAGACCTTGTAAATGGTCTAAGAGACATATGACCGTTAAGTTTGAAAAATTAGCGGTCAAATGTAACTGACATGCTTTCACAGGTATTGGTCAATGAAAACCATTACTAATTGAGACCTATCGGTCTATTTCCATCGATACCATACCTATTGTGCTCAGTTATGTGCAACCGACATTTGGGAAATTGCATTTCTTATTAGGATGCATGGAGCTATGTTCATGATTTTGTTGTTGTAAGACAATACGAAAATTTTCTTATGTGTTTGGTATAACGAAACAAAAAATGTATGTGCGAAACTATCCTTCACAACATCGAATAAGGTCTGCATATGCCAATACCGCAGGGTCCCTCGACTGAGGCTCCACAGCTCGAAATGAAGCATATGACTTCCTCTTAAATGAAGCAGCTAAAGGAGAATAACCCCAAAAAACGATGAGTAAGGCATGCCAATGATAGTGAATAGCTTGGGTGAAGACTAAAGTTTCACATGGGGGTGCAACGTCTTCTATAGAGGAGAAAGGTGGGGTGACAAGTAAAAGGAGAAGTGGTAGAGGATTAAGGGAGGCTATCGAAAGGAGCCGTACACCATCATTTGACTCTACACATAACTCGAATAATGGAGAAGACTCATCTGGTATATCAGAGGCTGATGTAGCTAGTACATCAACAACTGATGCAACTGAAATGACCACTTCGTTTCTTCGTGGACCATTGAATTTATCGTTGCTGCCATTTTTCGCAACCACGTATAGGTGGATATTTGGAATAATTAGGTACATATTAAATGTACGCGTTCAATTTCTTGGTACATACATAACTTATACGGAAATGTTCATGTTTTAAATTTGATATTTTTATCTTTGTAGGGTTGAGTATATTTAAAGTGCATCAAGCGTGATTACCAGATCACTATTTGGGATAGTATCGGACGACACCCTGAGATGGAAAGTGTCAACAAGCTCATTCAAAACTTCGATATAAGCCCATTAAGATACATCTCATATAATATATATGTAATTATGGTATATATGTCAGACATTACGGAGATGTGGCAGCCTGAGACCAATATATTCCACCTAACCGTCAGTGAGATGACTATCATATTAGACGATGAGCGTGTCTTCCTCAGGATCCTGTTAAAAAACAGTCGTTATGAAGGCCAAAGATCGCAGTGGAGTGCTAGCGATGACTACTCGACTGTTGGGGGTGCCAGTACAGGCCGCCGAGGACAAGATTAAAAGATTTCTAAGCCATAAAGCTTGTTTGTCATGGTTAAAGGATAAGTTCTTTACCCCAATTAAAGAGAGAGACTGCCAAATAGGAAGAGAAGAGATGACTTATATCCTTCGTATGATTGCCTAGTACGAGCCTATATCATATACCTTCTTGGAGTGACATTTTTATGAACAAGTCTAGTACAAGTGTTTCCCTTAGTTTGTTTCAACTTTTGAAAAATGTGGAGAACATTGGTTCATATAGGTAGGGGTTGCATTGGCTTACATGTATCGTTAACTTGGCATTACTAGTCGCGTCGAGGCCAAACAAATTGTCGGTTACATGAAGTTGCTAGAGGTATATCATTGCTCTATTATACTTGTTCTTAATTTCATTTTATTTAATTTGTAACATTATTTCCTACATGGGTGGATGTATGACCGCATTCTTGTAAAATTCAAGAATTTCGTGAACTTTATTAGGATGGTAATTAAGTATTTTTGAATTTAATTTGGGATTTAAGTGTTCGAGGTGGGACCCACGTATTACAGATCGAAAATCATAAGTTTAAAATATTATTTTTATGTTTAATGTGACTAATTAATGTATTATACTATATTCGACGCGACATAGGGGCTAAATTGAAGTGTATACGTGGTGTCTGTAAGTTTTTGAGCGCGCTGAGAATTTTCTCTAATTTTGGCAAAATTGGGTATTTTTTGAAATTTAATTTGGACCTAAAAATAAGAGATAATTATGAAATTAAATAGAATAATTAATAAATTAGTGGGCACCCAGTAACAAGTGGGGTCAAAAGTGACATGCATGAGATGTATAATAGTGTGCACGACCGAGGATGGTCGTTGGGCGCGTGAGCGAATTTATAACCGCGAAAATACATATATGTATATATATATTTATATATAATATAGTTTATATATATAAATATATAAATGAATTCTATAGTTTAATTCAAATTAAAAGTATACATTGGATTTGTCTCGAGATACGTGTAGCGTGAGCATAAAGGAGGAAATGGTTGAACATTAGATGTTGGAGAGATGTATCCACTCCTCGAGATGTGTGACATCTCAGCTCAAGGAAAATCAAGTGGTGTATGATTAGTTGTAAAACTATAAAATCTACCTCAAGATACACAATACATATTTCGAGGAGGTTAACGTATTTAATATCATTTAAGTTGGTCAATAGGTGATAGGCTGGTTAATGATACGTAACACGTATCTCAAGGAAGATAAAAAAAAATTGAACCATCGGATTTATCTTGAGATTCATGCAAACGAACCTCGAGGAAATCTAATATATATCACCAAACTACAACAGAATCACCCCATCTCTCTAAATCGAAAATTGGGTGCTCTTCATCGTCTTCAACCCATGTTCATCGACCTCACTGTGGATCGTTCTTCACTGTTGTTCCATATCTCATTCGTCTTGATTGCTTTTCCATCTTTTTTCTCTGGTGTAGTTTCTTTTTTTTCTCCTTACTGTTTTGAATCGGAATTGAAAGAGTACGTGGTTGTAGCGAATTGTGGATTGAAGGCAACAGTTTCAACTATCAATTTTAATTTTTTGGATTGTGTGATTAAATGGGAATTAGTATGTGGTGGTGTTTATCGAATTAATAGAGGTGAGGAAGAGACAGTTGGATAAAAAACACAAATAGAGAATACAAAAGATGAATAGAGGCGTTGAGGGGGGAGAGGATCCAGGGGGTTGGGGAAGACGATGGGGGGAGCCATGAGATCTCCTGCCTGAACCCTATTGGCATCCAACAAAAATCGATTTTGATTTGCACGGAACAGAAGAAAAGAGGAGGAAGAAGAAGGGCGAGTAATCGAGTGATTATCGAAATTTAAACTTTGAAGTGATGTCAATTAAGGGGGTGATCCAGTTGTTTTGCTTATATGACTTTTATGCAAGTCACATTATTTACTTGCATATATATATATATATATATACTAGTTTCAAGACGTGCTACGCACGAATTCCACGCTCGCTTCGCTCGCGGGAATCAATTTCTAAGAGTTTATTAACAAAATCCAAAATCGTAATTAAAATTTAAAAATTAAAAATACAAGTACCTTTTTTAGCTTATCAATATTCTCTACTGTGATTGAGATAAGATGTGAATGAAAAAATAAGCTAATCATGCTAGGACATTACTTCCTTAAAAAAAAGTGTATTGGATTGATGAGAATGAGTTCATGATTGATTTGAAGATAAAGAAACAAAAACGTGTAGTGGATTGATAAGGCGTTAGAGTTTGATTTGGATACAAAAGAAAATGTTGTTTTGGAGATAAAAAAAGAAGTATGGGCAAATAGGTAAATTTCATTACCACTCAAAAATTTGAGATTCGTGCTTTTATATATATGATAGATATATATTTAATTAATAAAAATATTTATTTAGTTATATGTCTCACTCAAACTTTCGAATTTTCAGTCAATTCTACCTTGATATAAATTTTTATGAATGATGAATAAGTTTATTATAAGATCAATTAAAAATATAGTAAAATAGGCCCGATGTTTTCTAGCGATTCAGATTAACACTAAAAATCGCTGGCAAATTTAGTAGCAGTACACAAAAAATTAATGCAAAATCTGAAGTCCAGCGATTCCCAGCGATTCACCTAAAATATGAATAACTGGTTAAATCGGCAGGTCACTACTTTTTCCACTAACTTATTTATTTTCGATGCACTCAACGAATCCCAACGATTCCACTTAAGCAAGAATTATTGGGCACAATTTTTTATTTTTAAAACCAAAAACCCCCAAATCGCCACACTCTACACCTTTTACACTTGCAAACCATTGTATTCTTTCATGAAAAATCCAAATTTCTTACGTAGATTCAACCATTCTTAGCTCAATCCTATAGTATTTAAGTGATTCTCACCTCAACCTAGTTTCATCCAAACTAAAAATTTCTATTTTGGGGGTTTTGAGCTAAACTAGAGCTTTAGAAATTTTCAACTTAGAGCTTGGATGGACAATCTAGAGGAGTTCAATAGATGTAATCTTGAGAGATTCACTCCCAAGAAGATAAGTACATTAACCCTAGTTCTTTACTTTAACAAATTTTTGATTTAGAGATTTTCGCAATTTTTTAAATATTTCTAGAAATTGATTTGTTGGAATTTATTAAATTATCTTGCACAAATGTTTTTATTGATTGCAATAGACAAGGAACGACGATCACATAGATCATTGGATTATAAATTCAACAATTTCTAAATTTTTGCTATATTTACGTATATTTACAAATAGCTTACAAATGAGAGTTTGAAATGAGTTTGGGGGTTTTGTTATGATTTTATTTCAATTGAAGTTTCTATGATTTTGAAAAGACTTACAAATTGTCACCATATTGCTTTAATATATTTAGAAAATTGATTTTCAAGTTTACATTTTACTTATCATTCCGATACAATTTTATTTTACATTTACGATGAATCTCAAACTAGCTTTCTAAATAGATTTATCTTTATAAAAATAAAATCTTGAATTTCATTGAACTATTTCCGACAATGTTGTTTCTATCATTTACAAGTTTCTTAAGTTTTTGAACTTGTGAGTTTTGAAATATGAAACAATGGCCAGATGAGGAAAAGGTAAAAGTTCTCGGAAGGAGAAAGCAAAGGCATAACTTGTAGAAAAATCCAAACAAAAGTCCGAAGCTCTACCCAAACCAATTAGGCCAATGAGATTTAAATAAATAACCCCCTAAACTAGAGCACCTAAAACGCCTTCTCCACTTTTTAGTTTTGAATACGATTTGAAGGGAGAGGAAGAGATTAAGAAGACACCCATCATTTCTTTCCATGTCTATAACCTTATAAACGCTAAAGTCATTACTAGGATGAAGAGTGGCATTAAGAAAAATAGAAAGATTGTACCGGAGAGGGGTTTCAATATCAAAAATAAAGTTAAGTATTGGCTTAGGTTCTTTAACACAATAAGGGAGAGGAACTGGAGATTATTGACTAGGGTTTACTATACCGATAACGACGTGTGGTTCGCAGTTGAAAAGGGGTGTGCCATACTAGTGAGAGAATTCTATAATAAGGGGCACAAATATGATGATAAAACAGTAGCCATAGTCCGAGGAAGATCGGTGGACTATTTACTTGAAAGAATAAATCATTATTATGATTTACCAAAATTTCATTTGAGACAAAATAATAATTGCCCTAAACCTGAATACATGAATAGACACGGATTTCCCTGCGAGACCATTAGGAACGGTTTATAAGCTATTCCGGGAGATGGTTTTCATTTTGATTCAGATAGGACCCCAAACACATACAAGCCAAATTTTTTAGGAAAACAACCAAAACATGTAGCTTTTTCTTGAACGCAAGCCTACAATTTACCGTACAACACTACGACATGGTAAACTATAGGGCGACTCTTTTACCACATAGTGCAAGGGATCAGGTACATTGACATTGGCTGAATAATTTATAAATCGATTAGGAACGCCATGACCTCCAAGAAAAATGAAAGACTACCTATTCCCTCGATGGTTACCGAGTTTTGCTATTAAGACCGAGTTCCAATGAGAGGAGTCGAATTTGATGTATTACCAGACAAGACCATCAGTGACAATGTCATTGAGAAATGCAAGAAAGTACCTATAATGGACCAAATTTCTAAATAGTGAATTTGGTCTGTAATTAAGTGTCACTGACTAGTGGAATGGCTTGAGAGTAAATATATGGTCCCAACACTCGGCATTAACAAGTCAATAATTAGACACATTTTATAGTGTAATTTAGGTTGATTTTAGGCATAAATGATGATATTATACTAAATATTCTCCTCTTTTTGCGATTTCAGGTTTTAAATAGGAAAATGAAGAAATGGAAGAAAAGAGAAAGAAAAGCAAAAAAATCAACTGGAAGAACACACCAGTAATTAGCATGTGATATGAAATAACACTAAGAACTACTATCTAAATTAGCAGCAAAAGAAGACCAGCGAATCTATGGCGAATTGGAGAGTGAACTACAAATCGCCAACTGAATCGATGGAGCACTAAGAGCTAAACTCAATGATTCACTTAACGATTTGTGTATAAGTTAAGAACCGTTGACAAATTACTGAGGTAGGTTACGGGTTTTTTAGATTAGTATGAAGAATTTGAGTTTATCTAATATTTGTATACTAGTGAGATTATAAAAAGGCAGAGAGCTTCGAAATAACTCTCCTAATTTTTTTTTGTCCTTTTGCTCTATATTAGTTTTATTATCTATGTTTGAAGATAGTTTGGAGCTTCGATTTATATTAAGGTATTTATTTATTCATTATGTCTTTTAATAATATTTATGCATCGTTTATTTCCAGAGTGAGAGAGTAGTCTATCAATCTAAACAGGACTATGTAATATATTGGATTGCTAGATAGTTATAATTGAGGAATCATGTACTTAATACTTTAAATCTATTCATACACGTCATTCACATAATTAACAAGTTGTTTTTGCGTATTACAACTAAAGGAGATTAGTATTGCATGCATAGTTGCAAATGTGTTATGTGATATTATGATTTTGAATCTATATCTATAGTTATTAACAACAATTATAGAAGTAGTAACTATGATTAATCTATATGACATTTCTCGAGTGGATGTTCTAGGTAATTGTGTTCTAAGTTATTTATGATGCAGCTTCGGTGATATTGGCTAAGATTAGGCATGATTTTAGAATGTGGCATTTCTATTGAATTAAGAAAAATAGGTGGCTAGGTAAAGGCTATTAACCTATTATGAAGAATAATTTAATGATTCTAAGATTCCATGTTTTATAATTATAACTATAGTATGAAGTGATAGTATGTTATAGTGTTTGAAAGTAATCCAAATATATTATATTGTTTAATGAGGGTTTGTTTAGATGTTTATTTATTTATATTAAATTGAATTTGAATGTTGTTTAATTTAGTTAATTTGGTTATTTAAGTTAGTAATTATAATTGTTAGTTATTTAATATTTTAATTCTCATTTCACTAGATTAATTAAATTAATAAAAATAAGAAAAATTACTTTCCTTAATTTAATGAAAAAGCCATATTCTTATCATTGTAAATCTACTCATTGGATAAAACGCAACACCATTAAAATACGATAGCATTAAGTTCAATGAAAATCATGTTTAATCTAAGCCAATATTATTGAAGCCGCATAATATAATCCAAAATATACTACATTGTCTAGGGTTTGTTTAGATTGATGGACTACTCGCTCATGTTGGAAATAAATAATGCATAAATATAATTAAAAGACATAATGAATGATTAAATTCCTTATTATAAATCAAAGCACCAAAGTATATTTAAACATAGACAATAAAACTAATATAGAGCAAAAGGAAAGCAAAAAAGAAAGAAGTATGAGAGTTATTTCGAAGCTTTCAGGCCTTTTTTATAGTCTCCTTACATATGCATAACTTAGATAAACTCAAATTATTTATAGTAATCTAAAAAACACGTAATCGATCTCAACGATTTCTCAGTGATTCCTAACTTATACATAAATTGCTTACTAAATTATTAAGTGTAGTTCTCTATGCTTTACTAATTCAGTTGGCGATTTATAGTTCGTTCTCCAATTCGTTGTGGAATTGCTGGCCTTATTCTACTGCTGATTTAAATGGTGATTCCTAGTGTTATTTCAAATTGCTGCTAATCGCTAGTGTGTTTTTTAGTTAAATGTTTTGCTTTTCTTTCTCTTTTCTTTCATTTCTTCATTTTTCTATTTAAAACCTGAAATCACAAAAAAAAGAAAATACCTAGTGTCACATAATCATTTATGCTTAAAATCAACCTAAATTACACTATAAAATGTACCTAATTATTGACTTATCAAATGACTGTGACAAGGTGTCAGAGGGACACGGTCATATATGCACATATTGGACGCCAAACCATGCTTATACAACAAATATTGAAGGGCTAAAGATTTGATGGTGACTATGACAAATATCGTAGTTTAGCAGACTATACAGATGATAGATATTAAGTCGTTGCAACGGATAAGAGTTTGATGTTTCAGGGCAGAGTGCGGATAATAATAGTTACTAAGCTGAGAGCAAACATCCTAAATTATAGTATTCATCCCGGTATGGCGAAGATGTACCACACCATGCGTTGTTTGTACCGGTGGCAGGTGATGAAGGATGATATTGCAACGTTTATCAAGAAGTACTGTGACATCTGAGAATTTTATAAACTTGATTAGGCGGCTAATTAAGTATTTTTTGATTTAAATTAGGATTTAGGTATCCGAAGTGAGACTCACGTATTACGGATCGGAGATCATAAATCTTAATATTATTTTTAAATGTCGTATGCATGTTTGATGTATTATACACTATTTTTACGCGAAATAGGGGTCAACTAGAGTGTATACGTGGTGTCCGTGAGTTTCGAAGCACGTTGGGGAATTTTCTCTAATTTTAGTGAAATTAGGATATTTCTCGAAAATTAATTTGGAGTTAACAACAAAAGACATTCATGAAATAAAATAAAATAATAAATAAATAGGTGGGCGGCTAGTGACACGCAAGGTCGATGGTGACACGCGTGAGATGCATAATATTGTGCATGCCCGAGGGTAGTCATTGGCGCATGTGGCAAATTTATTGCCACGAAAATACATAGATGCTTATATATATTGTTTATATATATGAATATATAAAAACAAATCATAGAGTTTATAATCAAATAAAAAGTATACATAGGACTCGCCTCGAGATACACGTAGTGTGAGTGTCGAGGAAAGAATGGTGGAACGTGCTGTTAGTGAAGTGTCCAACCTCAAGGAAAATCAAGTAATTTGTATGGTGTTATTAAACCATAAGATCTACCTCTAGATATGCGTAATGTATCTAGAAGAGATCAATATAATTAATTACCAGTAAGTCGATCAAGAGATGGTGATTATATTATTGATAGCAACAAGATTTACCTCAAGGAATATATAAATGAACTATTAGATTTGCCTCAAGACTCACGCGATACGAATCTTGAGGAAATCAAATATATATTTTCACAAATCGATAAAACATACACCACCTCATCAATTTGTTTTGAGACAAAATTGATCTCGAGATACGTAGTACGTATCTCGAGGAAGATCAAATTATATTATGAAAATAGAACGTTAGATTTGTCTTAAGATTCGTGTGATGCAAATCTCGAGGAAGTCCTAATATATATCTCCAACAACCACCATATCCTCTATAGTTTGAACCAAAGGAAGAAGAAAAAAACTGATTGAGACTGAGACAAAAAGAAGAGTGGGAGGAGAAAATTGACTGAGAAGGAGAGGAGATCAATGATGGAGGCAGGGATAAGGTGAGTGTGTTGTTGTGTTGGTGTCGTTGAGGTTGTTGTTGGGTTGTCTTATGGCTGTTGTGGTTGTTAATGGAGGTGGGAGGAAGAGGATGGCAGGGGAATGATCTCCCCTGGCCAGCCCCAACCCGGGGTTGGGGTTGGGAATTCAACACTAATGAAATTGATAAAAAAATTATTTTAATTGAAACGGGTTGCCGGAGGAAGAAGATGGGGTTTGACCAAGATTGGACTTAATCGGACCGATTCGGTTCAGGGTCAAACCCCAATTAAAAAGAAAAGAAGAAAAAAATTGCTAGAAATTTGGAAAAAAAGTTCTAGAAGAATATTAAAAAAATTAAAAACAATATTATTTAGACTAATTAAATAGAAATTGTGGATTTATGCCGAGGGTCTTTTCTCGTAAAGCGTGTTACGAGATCGAAAAAATATTTTAAAATCTGAAAAATTATTTTAAAGCCTAGTCTAGGTTAATTTTTTATTCGATATCACAATTTAGACTCAAAATTGGGATTTGGACATCCGAGAAGTTAATTCAGAGGGATTCCGGGGTTTTTGGGTTGAGGACAAAATAAAATATAATAAATCGAAAAAAGTATATTTAAGCTTATACTATGTAATTTTCAATTCTGAATAATAATTTTGAGTCAAAGATAAAACTTACGTATCAGATAATTTATTTTGGAAGAATTTTAAGGGTTTCGGGATGCGATTGGGTCAATTAAACTTCAACTAATTGAGAAAATTGTGAAACTATTTTAGAGTCTTACCGTGCTTATAAATTAATTGTATGACTACAATTGGAACCTTGGTAGATTTACTTATCGACTCAGAGTGCAAGGGAATTTTGATATCGCATTTGTAAGGTTAAATAAACCCCATAATAACCTTTATGTTGTATGATTATAATTTTTTATTAATTACATTGATCCTTGATATTGAATTTTTGTTGTAAATGAATACACGGATAGAGATGATAAGGACGATTCGAACATCCTTATAGTATATACAATGCCGTGGTTATAGAACATTATATTATATTTGAAGGGTTGAAGTAACTGATACTTTGTATCACGTAGTTATCACGTGACAATGTTGAACCAGATTATAATCCCAGAGTCTAGAAGAACGAGACTTGTTTGGTTATCCTCTCCGGGCATGAGTCCTTATTATTTCTTACTTACTATTTTCGGAGAATGTTATCTGATTATGATAGGATAATAAAATGGGATGGATTCACAGTTGTATTTAAATTCCTTGGATTATATTCTTCGTTTAATCTCTTGGGTTATTATGCATTTAATTATTGCACGTGTATTGGATAGTATGAGATTTACTTAACTTGTTTATCGAATTTTTATAATTGTCTAATGACAGGTTCTAACAGCGACAAGGGAAAGGGAAAGCTTTCCGACCGTTTGTGACTTGCTCAGTTCTTTTCTCTATGTATGTATTATTTGTAATATAATATATTATTTAAATGGGTTTTTGGGTTCTTGTGTGATTATGATCTCTTTTCAAATTGTTATAATGGTTTTATGACGGATTAGAATGCCGAGGAGGTAAGGTAATGATAATTTAAGGATTTTAAAAATCTGAGATAAGTTAGAATGAATACATAATTTTTGTGAATGCAATATATATTGTTATAGGGTGGATTGCGAGTCCTTTGACATTTCCACCAAGTTGAATAGGTTTTGTTGAAAAAGTTTGAAGGCTGGGTATTCAGATGTATGCTTAAAAACAGAATGGGTGTTGTCGAGAGTTTTTTACGAAAGCTTTAGAATTATTTAATTTATCTAAACGAACTTTGAGGTTTAAGATTCACTTTAGAATCCTATGTGGATAATAAAATTTTATAATTAATGATTACAAGGTCTTATTCTTAATTGTTTATTGATGGAGACGTGAAGGCTACTAGATTTTCAAGAAATTAAGGTAATCTAGGTAGGTCAGATGCCCTAATTAGGTGGGGTCTGAAGATGTTAGTATTAGAGCCTAGGTTTGGTTCAATTTAGGATTTAAAAGAATCTTGTCGATTGAAGTTTAATTAGTGATTAATTGGGAAGTAAAGCGATGAAAAGAGGTTAAAAAGTTTAAAAACTTTATGAATTATGTTATATTTGTATTGTATGTATGTATTATTGTTACGTATGCGACATGAAGTTTATTCTCCTTGTTTGTTCGATACTTAACTCATAAGATAGGACGAGTAAGACTGGAAACGGATAATTAAAAGAGAGAATAGGCTTATGAAACAAAGATGAGCGTAGATAGATATGAAATAGACTTGTGAAGTCCGAATTCACAAAGATGTTGTAAGTTGTTCGGTACTAATATAACTAATGAAAGTATCAGTTATGAAACTAATATGAAATTGGTTGAAAGGGAAGTCCAAATGATTCATGTACGTACACACTGAACATGGATTTCATGGACATCGAAAGCATCACATTATTACAATTTTTAAATGCTTAGGAAAACATTAAAATAGACTTAAATTAAGTCTCGAGCGATTGAGAATCATTTAGAAAATGTAATATGAAATTGAGACTTTTGGGAAGCACAAAATATAAATGTCTTGGATTTTAGAATAAAGTTAGTATGGTTGCATAGTAAACTCAGAAAGACTATTCTAAAATATTGGTTCGATTCATAATCAACTAAGAGTTGCTTTCGAATGAGTCTTAAATGAAAAGGAAAAGGAGATGTGAGTTCTCGAAAAATGGAAATTGATTAGATAAATTGAGTTTTGACTGAAAAATCACAATGAGATTGTGATCGGATCAGTAAAGTTATCTAAGTCGGTTTCTAAGAAAATAAAATGCTTTGAAGTAAAGTATTGTCTCATTTTCAAAACAAAACGTCAATTGAAAAATAAAATAGAATCATATTTTGAAACAATCAAACAATTTCTAAAAATTACTGAAACTTTTGATTGTTTATTACTTAATTGACTTATCCATAAGTGACATTGAGTATAATGATTCTATGAGTCGAACAAAAAATTGATAAAACAAATGAAAATATACGAGTTGGAAGTAATCTTTGTTAATACCAGATTAGGTGTTGTTATGAAACAAAGATCTATAAAAGCTTCTATCATGAAAGTAAAAGGTATAGTGATAAGATCAATGTATTAGAAGTTAAGTTGTTGGGAAAGTGGTCTAATAATAGTTTGGATTAGCTATTAAAAATCAAAACAAGTGATTATGTTTTGAGACTCAAAGTACCAAATAGCCAGTTCTAATCAAATTAAGTAATGATATTTATCGTTATGACTTAAAAACAACTAATGAAGAGATAGACATACTGATTGAGTATCAATAAGTGAGTTGTATAGAACATCAGTATGAACTCCTATATTGTGAGAAATTCTATTTATAGGACAGGATTGAAATATCATCCTTTAAGAATTTGATTAGTCATTAAGTTAATCGGAGTTTGAAAATTCAAATTTTTCTATCTCTTCAGTTAAATAATAATGGAAAGGTGAATTCAACAAAAGTAATTTGATTAATAATAAAACATAAAGTCATCTTGCATAGTCTCGTGAAAGGTACCGAATTTCTTTTTTAGAAAAAGAAAAGTCGGGATATTTGAGAATAATGGAAATAACATAAAGCAATAATAAATAGTTTAACTGTTTGAGTCCTAAAGTTTCTCTATTTCAAATTAAGATTAGTTGAGGAAACTTCGATTCATTAGATGATAATAAGAAGTCGCACCATTCTTAGCTATATTCTTGAAAAGAGAAGATATATAAATTGACTTTCTAAGTCAAGATTAAGGAGCTCTAAGTGGTCTGGTTGTTGAGCGAAAGTCGTGGTAAGTTTATAAATGGACTAAAAGCAAGATTATGTAAGAATAGCTAAGAATGGCAAAAGCCGAATGGAATCGACTCAATCTATAAAATAAAATGAGATGTTGAGATGACTTGTGACTACTGGAAGTGACATGGATGGACTTATTTAGTCAAGGTAAGGCACTAGAGTAGTTGTGCATGACCAAAAGTCTAAGTAACTCCATTTTATAATCACGATTCATTCACAGCATAGAAGATCGGTGTGAAGTGTCCACCCATATTTGAATAATCGAATGAATTGATGACAGTTGGTATAAAATAGTCTATGAAGTTTCGTTAGAGTCAATTGGAGGCTGAAGTATAGGCAACTAAATGGTCAATATATTCTCATATTAGTATGAAAATGAGAATTTCGGGTGAACGAGTCCCAATCAAATTAATATATATCAAACTATAAGTTTAAAGGAATTCACAAGGAGTCAAACTCCGAATGTTGAAAGTTTTGAACCAAAGTAGTGTACAACTAATATAAGAGAATATATATATTGTACATTGGTTCAATTATAATGCTACAACACTTGATTAGTCAGTGATGAAATTTGAAGCATAAGTTATTGTAAATTGGAGATGATGTAAGATGCTTGTATGTTGATGAAGATATAAATGAAATAAAGAGAAATGCGTGACTTATAGCTCAGTTAGTTCTTTTTTATTATTATCTGCATTGGTTAAGACTATTGAATAGAAGATAGTATATCTGACTAGATATGTTGGAAATTGAGCAATCCTCCATTATAATTAAGGAAGTCAGAAACGAATTGAACAGAAGTACAGATAGATACTATATTTATAAAACTTGTATGAAATACAAGTTAAAAGTTATACTATTAGAGTATAATCATCAAATATGTTGATATCTCTATTTAGAAATGTATGTCTACTCAAGTTAAGGATAAATGCCTCCATTCAGGCAATGAGAGAAGTTGGTGAACAGTAAGTGATTAAGATGTGAGTTGTGGGAGATCTCGGTAATGTGAAGTGAAAGGATTGAGGTTATTAATGAACTCATCGTTAGAGAATGATTTAACGAAGTTAGAAAAGTAAATAACTTTCTAACCAATCAAAGAAGAAGTTAAGTGAATTGGCTGACGAGTTAGAATTGGTAATTGCTAGCTAGTCCACAATCTAAATAATATTATGAGTAGAGATTTAGAAAATGAGTGAGAGTTGCAAGACATGTCCAGTTTCTATTTCTGATCGGATTGAAATTCAAGATCTTTTGTCATGGAATGACATATATATTATGAGATTTATAGTCATAAAATGACTTGTGTAATTTTGGGTTTCTGTTAGGGAACACTGAAATGGCGAAGGATCCGATAGGCATGCGACTCTACTTAATATCTAATGTTGTACTCGAATATGCATCAATATGTAGTTTTAGACTGATGATTATCTAAGAATTAATCCGTCGATAATTCAAATAAAAAGAGATGATTATCAATGAGAAAGTAAACCGGGATGTGTTACCAGAGTTTGGGTAGATATGGAAAGAATTATTAACTGGTTGTGGAATAGTATTTTGATTAGAATAAGAACCGTGTTATTAAAAGAAAGATAGGCTAGGTCTTGCTATGTATTAATACTTGAATGAGATTCAAAATATGAGATGAGAAATGAAGTTTGGTTATCGAATATTCCACAAAGTTGATTGTTTAACTCATGAAAGATTTACGAATTGCTAAGGTTGGCAAGGTAATGGATATAACGTTTCACTAAACCAAGGATTTGAAAATGAAAAGTTAAAATTATTATGATCTCTACCACTCGGTTGTTGAATACAACAAAGTGATTAGGTACACTTAATAGTTCACCTTGGAAATGATTTTATGGTTTTGGATTAAAGGAGTTGTATATAAAGGATCTTTTTTTTGTCATATCACTTTTGGTTTAGTAACCTGTAAGTTTAAATTTCGAGGACACAATTTTTAATTAGTTAGGAAGATTGTAAGATTTGATAATTTTATAAATTTGATTAGGCAGCTAATTAAGTATTTTTGAATTTAAATTAAGATTTAGGTATCTGAGGTGGGTCCCACGTGTTACGGATCGAAGATCATAAATTTTAATAATATTTTTGTGTGTCGTGTGCCTATTTTTATACACTATTTCGACGCAAAATAGGGTCAAATGGAGTGTATACACGTTGTCCGTGAGTTTTGGAGCATGTTGGAAAATTTTCTCCAATTTTGGTGAAATTGGGGTATTTTTTGAAAACAATTTGGAGTTAAAAACAAGAGATAATAATAAAATCGAATAAAATAATAAATAAATTGGTTGGCGTTAATGCACGTGGATAATTTATAGTCGAAAAACACATAGATACATATATATTTATATATATAGTTTATATATATAAATATATAAAAACAAATTATAGTTTAAAATCCAATAAAAAGTATACATTGAATTTGCCTCGAGATACGCATAGCATGAGTGTCGAGGAAGAGAATGGTGGAACATGCTGTTACTAAGGTGTATACACCCCTCGCAATGCGTGTTTTCCAATCTCGAGAAAAATCAAGTGATTTGTATCGTATTATTAAACTATAAGATCTACCTTGAGATATGCTTTACTTATCTCGAAGCGTATCTTGAGGAGATCAATATAATTAATAAACAGTAAATCGATTAAGGAGTGGTGATTATCTTGTTAATAGCCACATTATTTATCTCAAGATACCTAGTACCTATCTGAAAGAAGATCAAAAGGAATATATATATATAAACAAATCATTAGATTTGCCTCGAGATTCGTGTGATGCGAATTTCAAGGAAATCAAATAAATATTTTCACAAATCAACAAAACATACACTGCCTCATCAATTTGTTTTGAAACAAAGATTGACCTCGAGATACGTAGTATGTATCTCGATGAAGATAAAATTTATATTATGAAAATAGAACGTTAGATTTATCTTGAGATTCATGTTATGCGAATCTCGAGGAATTTTTAATATATATCTTCAACAACCCCCTATCCTCTGTAGTTCGAACCAGAGGAAGAAGAAAAAAACTTGAGTGACGGTGAGATAAGGTGAGTGTGGCTATTAAGGTTGGGAGAGGGAGAGGAAATCAACGATGGAGACGGGGATAAGGTGAGTACGTTGTTGTGTTGGTGTCACTGAGGTTGTTGTTGGGTTGTCTTATGGCTGTTGTGGTTGTTGTTGGGTTGTCTTATGTCTTAGGGAGAGGATGACAGGGGAATGATCTCCCCTACCCAGTCCCAAATCGGGGTTGGGGTTGGGAGGCTAACCCCAATGAAATCGATAAAAAAAAAAAAAAAAATCAAAAACTGATTTTAGTTGAAACGGGTTCTTTGGAGGAAGAAGATGAGGTTTGACCTCGATCAGGACTAAAGCAAATTTGAACTGAGACTGGGATCCGGTTAAGGAGTCAAACTTCAATTAAAAATAAAAGAGGAAAAAAATGCTAGAAATTTGTAAAAGAATTCTAGAAAAATATAAAAGAATTCAAAAAAAATATTATTTGGACTAATTAAATAGAAAATGTGCATTTTTATGAAAAGTAAGAAATTTGTGATGTTTACGAGGATTTATGTCGGGAACTTTACCTCATAAAGCGTGTCATGAGAATGAAAAACATTTGAAATTTGAAGAATTATTTTAAAGTCTATTCTAGCATAATTTTCGATTGTGAATCACAATTTAGAGTCAAAATTGAGATCCGGACATCCGAAAAGTTAATTTCGAGAGATTTTGAGGTTTTCGGGTCGAGGAGGACCAAATAAAAAACAATAAATTGAAAATTATATTTAAACCTAGACAACGTAATTTTTGATATTGAACAATAATCTTGAGTCAAAAAATAAAATTTAGGCATCGAATAATTTATTTTGCAAGGATTTTAAGTCAGGACGCGATAGCATCAATTAAATTGCAACTAATTGGGAAATTATGAAACTGTTGTGGAGTCTTATCGAGCTTATAAATTAATTCTGGATCGTAATTGGAACCCTAGGTGGAATAGCTTACCGACTTGGAGCGCAAAGGAATCTCAATATCGCGTATTTAAGGTTAGGTAAATCCCATACTAACCTTTGCGTTGTATGATTATAATTTTGTATAAATTGCATTGATCCTAGATATTACATTTTTGTTGTACATGTATACATGGATAGAAACAATAAGGGCGATTCGAGTCTCCTTATAGTGTGTACTACATCATGGTTATAGAACACTATATTATGTTTGAGGGGCTAGAGTCACTATTATATTGCATCACGTGGTTATCATGAGATCGCATTGATCTAGATCATACTCCCAGAGTCTAGAGGAATAAAACTCATTTGGTTATCCTCTTCGGACATAGGTATTTATTATTGTTTACTTACCACTTTCTGAGAACATTATCTTATTGTGGTCGGATAAAAAATATGGGATGGATTCACGGTTGTATTTAAACTCCTTGAATTATATTATTTGTTTAATCTCTTAGATTATTATGCATTTGATTACGACAAGTGTATTGGATAATGTGGGTTTTGCTTATATGACATTATCAAATTTTTATAATTGGATAATGACAGGTTCTAGCTACGACAAGGGAAAGGGAAAGGGAAAGCAGTCCGACTGTTTGTGACTTGCTCAATTCTTTTCTTTATGTATGTATTATTTTTGAATATAAAATTTTACATAAATGGGTTTTTGGGTGGGTTCATGTGCGGTTATGATCTCTTTTGGAATTGTTAATAATGATTTTATGACGGATTAGAATGCTGTAGAGCAAAGGTAATGATAATTTAAGGATTTTGAAAATATGGGATATGTTAGAAAGAATAAATAATTATTATGAATGCAATATATATTGTTATGGGGTGTATCGTAGTCATTTAGCATTTTCATGAAGCTGAGAAAGTTTCGTTGAAGAATTTAAAAGGCCAAGTATTCCGGTGTAGGCTTAGAAATAGAAAGGGTGTTGTCGAAATTTTATTACAAAATCTTGAGGATTATTTAATTCATCTAAATGGACTTTAAGGTTTAAGATTCACTTTAGAACCTTATGTGGTTAATAAGTTTTGTAATTAATGATTACAAGATCTTTTTTTTTTTTTAAATTTTATTGATGGAGAGGTGAAAGTTGGTAGATTATCAAGGGATTAAGGTAATCTAGGCCAGTCAGATACCCTAATTAGGTTGAGTCTGACAGGTGCGCGATTTGTCATCAGGTTAAGGTTAAGTATAGAAAACCGGAAGAATTGTTTTAATCGTTTCCCATTCCATAGAGGAAGTGAGAACACATCGCAATAAATATGGTTGTTGGCTTACCTAGAACCTTGAGAAATCATGATACTATGTGGGTGATTGTTGACTGACTGATAAAGACATCACACTTCTTACCCATTAGGATCTTCTTACCCATTAGGATTTGCTACTCATTTAGCAGCCTGAACGGGATTTATGAGTGAGAGGTGGTTTGACACATGTCGATCATGCACAGTTACTTCCCATATTTTACTATTAACTTGTAGTAATGATAAATAAGATAACGGCTCCACAAGGATTTTTGTCAAAGGAAAGTAATTTTTTCTTGTTTTTATTAATTTAATTAAACTAGTTAAACGAGAATTAAAAATCAAATAACTAACAACTATGATTACTAACTTAAATGACCATACTAACTAAATTAATCTAAATAACTCAAATTCAAACTAAATTAAACAATATTAAAACTCAATTTAATATAAATAAATAAAGATATAAGCAAGCCCTCATTAAACAATATAATATATTTGGATTACTTTCAAACATTAGGACGTAATATCACTTCATACTATAGTTAGAATCACAAAACATGGAATCTTAGAATCATTAAATCCTTCTTCATAATAGGTTGATAGCTTTTAGCTAGCCACTTATTTTCATTAATTCAATGAAAATGTCACATTCTTATTATTGTAAATCTACTCATTAGATAAAACACAACACCATAAAAATAAAATAGCATTCAATTAAAATCATGCATAATCTAAACCGATATTACGAAAGCTCTATAATATATGACTTAGAACACAATCACCTAGAACATCCACTCGGGAAATGCCATATAGATTAATCATAGGTGCTACTTCTATAATTGTATTCAATAATTATAGACATAGATTTAGAATCACAATATCACATAACACATTTGCAACTATTACGCAATACTAATCTCCTTTATTTGTAGTATGCAAAAAATAACTTGTTAATTCTGTGGTTGACTTGTATGAGTAGATTTAAAGCATTAAGCACATGATTATGTAATTATAACTATTTAGCAATCCAAAATATACCACTCACTCATGCTAGAAATAAACAAAGCATAAATATAATTAAAAGACATAATGAATGAATAAATACCTTAATGTAAATCAATGCTCTAAAGTATATTCAAACATAGACAATAAAACTAATATAGAGCAAAATGAAAGCGAAAAGAAGGAAGTAGGAGAGTTATTTCGAAGCTCTCTAGCCTTTTTTATAGTCTCCCTAGGTATACATATTTTAGATAAACTCAAATTCTTCATATTAATTTAAAAAATTCATAACCGGCCTTAGCAATTTCTCAGCGATTCCTAACTTATACACATATCATTAAGTAAATCACTAAGTTTAGCTCTCAATGCTCCACCAATTCAGTTGGCGATTTATAGTTCATTCTCCAATTTGTCATGGATTCGCTGGCCTTCTTCTGCTACTGATTTTGATGGCGATTCCTAATATTATTTCAAATCGCTAGCTAATCACTGGTGTATTTTTTTAGTTGACCGTTTTGCCTTTCTTTCTCTTTTCTTTCATTTCTTTAGTTTTTTATTTAAAAACCTAAAATCACAAATATAAGAGAACACTTAGGGTAATATCATCATTTATGCCTAAAATCAACCTAAATTACACTATAAATGTATCTAATTATTGACTTGTCAAATACCCCTAAACTTTGCACTTTGCTATCCCGAGCAAAGGAATACTCTTAATCATATTCTTTTGTCATTCTTATATATTGATTTCAATCTAATTCATATTAACTTTAAATAAATTTTAAAGTAGAAGTGATTTTTAAATGAAAATATATTACCCACAAGTAAATGAAAGTGATGATAGAATAGAATGATTTAGTCAAATCAAAACAACTCTTAAGGATAACTCAACCTCCTAATATAACATTATTTAGAATTTAAAGTTCGTTGCCAAGGCTAGTGCACATCATAGGTTTTCTCAATCTCCACCGACAAGCATCAAACTTATGATAACTAATATAGAATCTCAAAACACAAAAAACAGTAGATTAATTTTAATTTTAAAAAATATTTTATAATAGTACCACAATCAAAATCAATAATAATTTTGGTAAGATACCAATGAATATGTCTTTTAAAAGCATATTAGATTAAAAAAAGTTTGATTCAACTCTAGCTTCAAGTTCTTGAGTTAAATATTTTCTTTTGAAGAGTTTAAGAACGTCTGTCTTTTTCGTCTCTCATTCTTTTTCTTCTACTCCATTCTAATTATTATTATTTTTTATTTTTTAATAAATAATTATTTTACTTTTACTTTTACTTTTAAGTCCTTGCTCCATTTCCGTTGGACATTCTCAACTTTTTTCCACTATTGTTTCCCTGCTTCATTTCTTTTGGGAATCTATATGACTCGCTATATTTTTTTTTTATAAATTCTTGCTAACACTAGTCACTGTCCACTAAAATTGAAGAAAGCATTCTAACTTATTGAAATTCATCGGTTTCTAACCCATTTTTCTTTCAAATGTGGCATAATAGCTGCATATATACACATATATATGCTGTAGAAATATTTAATCAATAGCTTTTGTATTATAAAATTCTTAGAAATATATCTTGTTTATCTTGCACTATTGTCGATCTTCTACCCATTATCATGATTAATGCAAGGTATTCAATTAAGCGTATACATCAACTAGTAAATTTAATTAAAAAGGTATAAAAATTGATCCTTCTATCATAAAATTCACTTGGGTAGTAAAATATCGCTTCAATTCAAGATCTATTATATATTTATTTTCATTCTTTTCCTAACTAAAAAAAAAATGAAACTCATACTTGATTTCGGAAGAAGTTTTAAAATTCTCATCAACTCACTAGAATATCAAATTAAAAGTAATTCTAAATTTTTCTTCTACCTTTCTTTCCTTTCAATGTCATACTTCACCTGAAATACCTTAAACTCATTCTAAACCTTGTCCTCAAGGTTTAAAAATGAAGTCCGATTTTTCAACATAACAAACATACCATGCGAAGTACAAAAATTAATAAAATCATAAATTTGGCCATTAAGAATTAATTTAATGTAAAGTTTAATAAATCAAAGTGCATTAGAATTTAATGAATAAACATTACCATCACCATTATATAACAAGTGAATTAATTATAGAACCAAACTCTGAATAGAATACAACACATAATATTTTGTCATAAACATAAAATATCATCAAGAAACACAATTAAATAACAACTATAGACATTACATAAAGGAATTTTCACAGTATTCCTCAATGACAAAAAAATAAAATGAAATAAGGGAATCAATGTCGGCTTCTAGAAGTTGCGTCGTCATTATCCTCCACTGGATCAATCCTCCGAGACTAGTAGCTGACCATGGGGTCGTAGAGGTGGTATTCCTGATCTAGCAATGTCAAAAAATCAAGATTACTCCTAAGTGGTAATCTCATCTATGTAAATGGTACATGAACCTCTGCGCCTCTTGACTTCTATTTCTTCTAGACATAATATGCTCCATTCTATGAAAGCTCATTGCTAAGGCACTTTGGCTTTCAAACACCAATTCTTGATTATAGAGAGTGGTCATCTAACTACGTAAAATTGTGCCTATAAAAGCCAACTTCTATTCTTCCATGCATAATCCTTCATAATCCTTAGCAAGCTGCTCCACGTTTGGATCATTTCTAGCTTCCGATATCTCGTCTAAGATTCTCATCGTGTTGTCTCTAATTTTCTTTCTTTACTCAATTTCTCTTTTGGATATCTCAGCCATTTCTCTCTCATCCTCTATGTCTTCATAACCATTCACTCTTCCATATCTCTCTATAACCACTTCAGTGATGGTCTTCTCCGGTAAAACATCCATGTCGAGGCCTGCCATGTTCACTTGTGAATCTTACAAAATATCGTAATCATCAAGGGGAAAGGAAGTTCGTCGTTCTTATTGGTGGTGATGACACTCCTAATGGACTCATAAATGATTTTTTCAACATCCAAGTATCATATTCCCATAGCAATATGGTAAAATAGGGAGATCTTGTAGGTCACTATCTCATAATACCGCATGCGTGGCTCTAAGCTAGCGTTGATGAAATAAAACCAAGCTTTAGTGGTTTTCCTACAAAGATTTTGTGGTTATGTGTTTGAGATACCCCTTTATATAAAAAAATAAATCCATCTCTATGGATTGCCTCTAAACATCCCGTTATTGTCTCGGTGGGAAAATGGTGCTTAATTTCACACTCGGGTTTTGATAAGTTAATAATTGGCACACTTTATAGTGTGATTTATGTTGATTTTAAGCATAAATGATGATACGACACTAGATATTCTCTTGTTTTTCTGATTTCAAGTTTTAAATAGGGAAATGAAGAAATGAAAGAAAAGACAAAGAAAAGCAAAACAATCAACTAAAAAAATACACGAGCGATTAGCCAGTGATTTGAAATAACATTGAGAATCGTCATTTAAATCGGCATGAGAAGATGGCCACCGAATCCATAAAGAATTGGAGAATGAACTATTAATCGGTAGCTGAATTAGTGAATCACAGATAACTAAAGTGATTCACTTATCGATTTGTGTATAAGTTAGGAATCGTTGAGGTCAGTTATGAGTTTTTTAGATTGGTATGAAGAATTTGAGTCTATCTAAGATATGTATATGTATGGAGACTATAAAAAAGCTAGAAAGCTTTGAAATAACTTTCCTACTTCTTTTTGCTTTCCTTTTGCTCTATATTAGTTTTATTATCTATGTTCGAATATACTTTGGAGCTTTGATTTACATTAAGGTATTTATTCATTCATTATGTTTTTAATTATATTTATGCATTGTTTATTTCTAGCATGAGTGAGTAGTCTATTAATATAAAAAATCGTAGAAAATGTAGTATATTGTGGATTGCTAAATAGTTATAATTACGAAATCATGTGCTTAATACTTTAAATCTATTCATACATGTCAATCACGGAATCAACAAATTATTTCTACGTATTACAACTAAAGGAGGTTAGTATTGTATGCGTAGTTGCAAATGTGTTATGTGGTGTTAAGATTTTGAATTTATATCTATAGTTATTGACAACAATTATAGAAGTAGTAACTAGGATTAATTTATAGGGCATTTTTCGAGGGGATGTTCTAGATAATTGCGTTCTAAGTTGTTTATTATGCGGCTTCAATAGTATTGGTTAGATTAGACATGATTTTCGTTGAACTTATTGCTATCTTGTTTCTATAGTGTAGCATTTTATCTTATGGGTAGATTTACAATGATAAAATGTTGCATTTCTATTGAATTAAGAAAAATCGGTGGATGGCAAAAGGCTATCAACCTATTTTGAAGTGGGGGTTTAATGATTTCAAAATTTCATGTCTTATAATTATAACTATAGTATGAAGTGATATTACGTTCTAGTATTTGAAAGTAATTCAAATATATTATATTGTTTAGTGGGGGTTTGTTTAAATGTTTGTTTATTTATATTGAATTGAATTTGAATATTGTTTAATTTAGTTTGAATTTAAATTGTTTAGATTAATTTAGTTAGTTTGGTTATTTAAGTTAGTAATCATAATTGTTAGTTATTTAATATTTTAATTCCCTTTTAACTAGATTAATTAAGTTAATAAAAATAAAAAAAGAATTACTTTCCTTTCAGATTTTGAGAATCCTTATGGAGACGATATCTCATTTACCACTACTACAAGTTAATAGTAAGATATGAAAAATTATTGTTCAAGCTTGACACATGTCAATTTTTGGCTCCATTGCTAGAGATTTTTAGATAATTTTTAAAGGATTATAGATATTGTATGGTCTACACACTTCGTCGAGCTAATTCAATAGGATCTTTACATTCTTTTGATCTTGAAATTGATAAAACTTTTAATCGGATTTTAATATGATGGAAGACAATAAAATGATATCAATGACAATTTCATTAATAATAATAATAATAATAATAATAGAGTTATCAATAATAATAGAGAACTCACTTTAGATAAGTAAATCAAAATGCTACAACATATGAGCCTATATGTATAGCATATCCCGATGGATTTCCCTTAATTTAAACTTAGATTTGGATTTATTAATGCTTGCCTAACTTCTACGGTAAAGACAATGAAGAACTACAAACATTCATATGGTAGTATCAACATAAAGTTAATGGAATGAATTCGAAAGAATGAACTTTAATACAAGTCAAACTTAAAGCTTTTCTTTTTGCATTGAAAGATCAAACACAAGACTGGTTGTTCTATCTTCCACAGGATTCGATAATTATATGGACTCAAATGGTAGAAGTTTTCCTAGATGAATGTATGCATGCTAGAAAAATTAGTTCCAATAGAAAACAAATAACAATTGCTAAGATGAAAGATGTTGAAACATTTAATGAATTTTGGGATAGATTTCAAAGATTAATTTCTTCTTGTCCACAACATGGATATACTAAAATTAATATGAAGGACTCGATTAATTTGAACAAATACTACTAGACACAGTATGTGGTGGATCATTATTTGAAACAACACCTACTTTAGCAAAAGAATCAATTAATAAAATGACAAAACAATCGAAGCAATATGGTGAAAAGGTCTAATCCTCAAGAAAGAAACTTTATGAAGTTGATAGTAAGAAGAATAATGTGATTGATAATGAAATTAATGAATTATCTAAGATGGTTAAGCTGTTAGTTACTAATAGATCTAATCAAGTTAAGGCTTGCCGATTCTGTAATGAAGTTACACATCCTACGGAAGCGTGCCCAACTCTACAGGAAGAAAATACTGAAGAGATTAATGCAATGATGAATCAATTTTTTAGTCCCCCAAGAAATCAATATTGTAATAATACTTATTATCTTGGAAGACCAAAGCCAAATCTCAGTTATGGTCCTCAAAATTAGAATTATAACACTTATAGACCAAAAGCTCAAATATAACCTGCACCTAATTAGTAGCCTCGACAAAACACTCAGCCTATGAATCCAAATTTAGAGTAAATACTACATAACTTTATTAGTCAAAGTCATCAAAACTTTATACTGATTTTTCAAAAATAAAAAAAGAGTGATACTACCATTAATGAACTAAAAAATCAGTTACGTCAAATGAATTTACAAATAAATAGGTTAAGTACTTAACAGAGTAGTAAAGCTAAAGTGCCTACTCAAGCCAATGTCGCTCCTATTAATCAAGCACAAGTTAATTCCATATTTAGTGATAAAAGGACACAACTATAATTGGTAAGACACATAAACAAAGTAATAAAAAAAGGTTCATAAGACTATTCAAAAAGAAGAAGAAGAAGAAGAAGAAGAAGAAGAAGAAGAAGAAGAAGAAGAAGAAGAAGAAGAAGAAGAAGAAGAAGAAAAAAGAAATGATGGTTGATGTCATTCCTACTAGAGAATGGATGGCTGAATAATTGACGATACACCTTTTCTTGAAAAGTTGTACTCATAGTATTTAGCCAGAGTTGAAACATAAAAAAAATCTTTATAAAATTTTGAATTAATTGATAAGGATAAAAATGCTAACATTTTTATTATTCGAATGAAGATATGTGTTTATATTCTACCATTTCAAAATGATTAGATAATGCTAAGGAGGAAGAAATCAATGAAGACATTCTTGAATCATTTAGGAAAACATAATCAATAAACTATTGAGAGAATCAATTATACAATTTTCTAATTATGATGAAGTTTTAAAAGAATTCTCTGAATCAAAAGACAAATTTTTAGAAGAATCTAAGGAAAACTTAGGACAAAAGTGTATGCTTTAATTAAAAAGAAAATATCTAAGAAAATGAGTAAATGACTAATACACCTATTAACCTTACTTTAGCAGATAATATCGTTATTAAAACCTATGGTTTACTAGAAGATGTTTAGTCAAAGTAAATGACTTAATCTTTCCCATTGAATTCTATGTCATAGAAATGGGAGACTTAATATCAACCAAGTCCCCATCTATACTTTTAGGAAGATCATTTCTTAAAATAGCTAAAACAAAGTTGGATATCTTTGAAGGAACAATGTCTATGGACATTGAAAATAAAATTTTCACTTTTCATTTTAATGATGAAGATATCTATGGAAACTCTGATGAATTTGATAATGAAAAAACTAAAGATAATGAATCCTTAAAAGTAAATCATCATGAAGCTGAAATACATGCAATTAATGCAATAACAATGGAAGATGAAAATGTAAAGACCACGAACAAGCAAGGTGAAGATGTTTCTAATTAACAAACAATAACTCAAAAATGGAGGGTTAAGCAATCAAACAATGTTGAGAATAATAACATGGAGGAGTTTAAACCCTACGAAAAATAAGAAGAAAAAGAATAATCCAACAATTGTCAAACATGATGATCCATAATATATATACATAAACATAAAGACCAAATGGACTTGGTACTTTAAGGCTATATGAAATATGGGTTCTAGAGCAAACTACACGCCGATTTATTTTTTCATTCTTACTCAATTAGAATTGAATGTACTTGTCTCTAAAAACGTTGCTCTACTAATTGATATTCAATAAAATCAATTAGTGTGGTTACTAATGTACCAGTTCAAATTGACAAGTATATTATTCCTACAAAATTTTCAATTATGTCATACTTCATCAACAAAGATCCTCAATTAATATTAGGAATACTATTCTTAGCCACTTTGCAAACTATCTTGTATACTATAAACTAGAAGATTACTTTTTGAATGCATGATTGAGCAATCACTTTCTAGAATGGAACAAGGGTGGATAATCCTACACTTAAGTTCATAGAACCAGCCTAGAATAGTGTATTTTAGTCGAGCTAACGACAGTAAACAAAAGCATTTTATGGGAAACAACTCATACTTTATCTTTATTTTCTATTTTAGTATTAGGATTAGTTAGTTGTTTTTATATTGTCTCAACTTTTGACTCTTATAAAGAGGATATTTTAGGAATTCAATTTCGAAATAGTTTCATGTAAGGGAGGTTGATCGAACTAATATATTTTCGTATTGTATTATTTTATGCATTAGATTTATGCTAATTAGTTATTTATGGCAACAAAATAAATTATTTAGTTCATATCTTAGTTAAATTCTGGAATTTCAAATATTTCAACCTTTATTAAATACATATGTGATAATAAAAAGGGAAAATTGATCTAATTAGAAAAATAGTAAAATTAAGCTAGCGATTCTAGTTTGTACAGGATATCGCTGAGTAAATCGGTAGCAGTTTACACAATTCTCAGTGTAAACTCGAAGTCAACGATTTCTCATTTAATCAAGTCTATAATTAAAAATCGCTGGGTAAATCGCGAGATCACTAAGGCTCATTACCAGTGACTTCATTAGCAATTTCTCAGCAAATCCACTTAAATCCTAATCCACCGAGAATGAATTTAAGTTTTAAAAAACAAAAACCTCAAATCGCCATATTTAAGCCCTTTAAACTCACAAACCACAAACCATTGCCCTTTCAATCGAGAGACTAATTTTTGCCTAGATTCAACTTTTCAAAGCTTAATTTTAGTGTTTTTAAGTGATTCCATCTCATTATTCACACATTCAACTAAAAATGTAGTGAGTTTTGAGAGTGTACATTCACCTAGGTATTAAGTAAGGGAGTTCGAATAGGAGCTTCAAAGAGCTCTAGAGAAGTGATTTTGAGTTCAACACTTGAAAGAATCACTTTCAAGAAGGTGATCAACTAAAACCTTAACCTCTTATGGATTAAATCTTTAGTTTTTAGTTGATTTTGGATTGATTGTTAGGTTAGGAACTCAATTTCGAAAATTCTTTTTTTTAATATGGTTTTGATATTGAATGTTTTCTATTATAATACTAGTATGGTAAAGGTAGAAGTTCATGAGAATAGAAGGGCAAGAGAGAATTAGTGGAAAAATAAAAAACAAAATTCAAAGTTTCCCAAATCCAACTCACATCAATATCTTTCCACACACCGAAGATTAGACAGCAAAGAGAACCTACTCCACCTTCTTTATTAAGTTACAATACTGGGATGATTATGTGGATGAGGAGGACGTAGAGGAAGTTGAACAAAAGATACCAATAAGGGAGAAAAATTATGAATTGAGGAAAGAGGGTTTTGTCAATGAGAAGTTATACGAAAAATTTACGAATGATATAAACAAGGATATGAAGTTGGTTAGAGGGGGATTTAATATGAAGAACAAATTAAAGTGTAGGCCTAGGTTCCTAAACCTCATAGAAATAAGAAACTGAGGTTTACTAACTAGAGATTACAACCACCTAGACCTAGATGATGTCCTTAGTGAATGGGGTTATGAAGCATTAGTGAGAGAGTTTTATGTCAATGCATATGGAAGTGAAAGTAAGATCGAGTCTTAAGTTAGAGGATGAACAGTAGACTATCCTGTTGTAAGAACAAATTGGTATTTTAGATTACTAGATTTTCACCAAAAATAAAAATGAGGAGTACCTAAAGCCCAAGTATGGAATCATCACACCCTATTTAATTAGGGCATCTGACCAGCCTAGGTTACTTTAATCCACTGATAATCTAGCAGCCTTAATCTCACCATCAATAAATAAATAAAATTAAGATATCATACTCATCAAATATGAAACTTTATCAACCATAACGGATTCTAAAAGTAAATCTTAAACCTCAAAGTTCATAAATTTGTTAAGACCGATTAGTTTATACTTAAAATTCTATAAAAAAACGTTTCGACAACACCTCCTCTATTTTTTAAGCCTACATCAAAAAATTAGCCTTCAAAAATCTTCAAGAAAACTTGCTCAGCTTGGTGGAAACGCCGAAGGACTCACAATCCATCCATAACAATAAATTGCAATAACAAAAACTATGTATTCATTCTAACATATTTCAAGTTTTCAAAATCCTTAAACTATTTACCTTAACTCCACAATATTATATTTCGTCCCAAAACCATTACAACAATTTCAAAAAAAATCTAATCGCACACAAACCGAAACACGAACCCATTTATGCAATATATAATATTCAAAAAAACACATACATAGAGAAAAAGAACCAATAAAGTCACAGATAATCTAATAGTTTCCACTTTCCCATGTCATAACTCGAACTTGTCATTACCCGATTATAAAGTTCGATAATGTCGGATAAGTAAATCTCACACAATCCAATACACCTGTAATAATCAAATGCATAATAATCCAAGAGATTAAACGAAGAATATAAAATACAACCATTAATCCATCTCATTTTTGTTATTTGACCGAGATCAGATAAAGTTCTCCAAAAGTAGTAAGTAAACAATAGTAAGGACTCATGCCTAAAGGGGATAACCAAACGAGTTTTGTTCCTCTAGACTATGTGAGTATGATATGGTTTAATGTGATCTCGTGATAAGCGCGTGATGCAAAATATCAGTGACTCAAGCTTCTCAAGCACAATATATTGTTCTCCACTATAACTACGGTATAGTTATACACTATAAAGAGACTTGAATTGCCCTTATCCTCCCTACTTGTGTATGCATGTACAACAAAAATGTAATATCAATGATCAATGCAATTTATATAAAATTATAATCATACAATATAAAGGTTACTGTAGGATTTACTAAACCTTATAACTGCAATACTGTCACTTCTTGCGCTCCGTATCACTAAAATAGTCCACACGGTGTTCCAATTGTGGTCCTACAATTCATTTACAAGTCTGGTAAGACTCCACAATCATTTCACAATTTTTCTCCAATTTATTTATTTTAATTAGTCTCGTTTTGACTTACAAACTTTAAAATCAAACCAAATCAAATTTTCGGATGTTCGGATCTCAATTTTAACTGCAAAATGGGGATTGAAATCGAAAATTAACCTAAATTAGACTTTAAAATAATTTTCCAAATTTTGAACATTTTTAGGCATCGTAACATGCATTACAATGCAAAATCCTTGATATAAATCCTTGATAAAATTCTAAAATCCTCATTTTTCATTAAAATCCCCAATTTTTGATTTTTTTCCTAACTACCAGCATGTTTTATTTAATTTTTCTAGTTTTAAAACATTTTTTAAAATGGTGTAGGTTTAACCCCTTAACGGGACATGTCCGACTCAATTGAACCGAACCTTGTTCGATTTGGTGTGGGGGATTAAACCCCTCATCTTCTTCCTCGTTGGGACGAAACAAAGGCAATGCCTCTGTTTCGATCCCAACTATTTTTTTTCATTAAAAATCTCCTCCTCCCTTTTTCTCTTCTCCATCAATCGATTAACAATTACTAATCCCAGTTCAAATTCGAATCAAAATAGTCTCATATATTACAATCCATCAAAATTGAATTCAAAGTTTAAACTCACCTTCAACAATCACCAATAACGTAACAACATCCCTTCGATTAATCTCTCAATTCAATGGAAACTGTAACAAGCGAGAGAAAGATTCGAACGAGAGACACGAGAGAGCATACACACAGAGTGAGATGAAACGTTGGGAAACCGGGAATGGAGGAAGAGAGGAGACGATGAACAATGGGTATCATCCCCTATTTTGATTTCAGGTTTGATAAAAGGGTAGGCCAAATGACCTATCTACCCTTCAGTATATTTTCTTAACAATATGACTCTAATACCCTTACATGTAATTTGTCTTTTTTATATATTTTCGTATTTATCTCTTTATTTTGAGTCTGAATTAAACACCGAAAAATACCCCAACTCGACCAAAAATTAGAAAATTTACCAAAGCACTTTAAAACTCCAATATAACCCGTCTCACACGCAATTCCAAGTGTGGGATCCACATCGACTCTTTAAGTCCATTTAAAGCCCAAAATCTGAATTTTCAAACTTAATTGCAAATATTTTTCGTAAAACTTTAAATAATTGCTCGGGTCAACATTTTAACTTTCACGAAACTTATTTCGACACGTACCTTGAAATTAAACCCTCGAGAATCTCGAATTTGCTCAATCAACTCAAGTTTTGCAAAATAAAATAATATACAATACACAACACTAGGCAAATATAATGCAAAAGTAAAATTACCTGTAAATCTCATTTCATCGGTCTTTAACTCCCGATTCGCGGCCTAAACCATAGTTTAGATTCCTTAATCTAGGATTAGCAGTAGCTATTGAATTAAAAGTTTTAAGATTTGATAATCTTCCCAATTAATAAAAAATTCTTCCTTGAAATCTAAATTGAAATTGAATTTACCTGGACTAAAATAGATATGGAAAATGCTCTCGCATATATGCTTCTCGTTCCCAAGCCGCCTCGAATCATTATGAAATCGCCAATTTACCAAAACAAATAAAATTTCTTTATTTCAAAGCTTATGGATCTTCCTATCCACAATTAATATAAGTTGTTATTCATATGACACATCACCCTGCAAATCAAACATATTCTATTCTACTATAAGATGCGAATTAGGTTCCTTCTGCTTGAGCATGGACACGTGAAATACATCATAAACTATGACTAACTGAGGTGGTAATGCAAGTCTATAAGCAACCTTCCTAATCCATTTCACAATCTCAAATGATCCTATAAACCTGGGAGAGAGCTTTCCTTTCAGTTCAAATCTATAATGGCCTTTGTGATGAGAGACTTTCAAATAAACTTAGTCTCCTTCACTATATTCGATAACTCGGTGATAAAGATCATAATATGTTTTTTGTCTTTCCTAAGACATTTTCAATCTTAGACGAATTTGCTACATGACCTCAGTGTGATCTCGAACCATCTGTGGCCCTAACTCTGCCAAATCTTTGGTTCAGCCCACAGGCTGGAGAGCGACAAGGTCTCCCATACAAAGCCTCAAATGGAGCCATTTTAATACTCGATTGATAACTGCTATTATAAGAGAATTCACAAAAGGTATATATTCTTCCCATAAACCTCTAAATTCTATTACACAAGCCCTAGGCATGTCCTTCAACACCTGGATCAACCTTTCGGTCTAACCATTCGCCTGTGGATGAAATGTAGTACTGAAATGTAATTGAGTGTCAAATTGTTCCGACATGCTTTGCCATAACCCCGATGTGTACCGAACATTACGACAAAAAACTATAGTCAACAACAACCTATCAAGCGAACCACCTCTCGATCATACAACAAGAGAAGCTATGTAAAAGTATCTGAAATGGACATAAGAAAAAAATGAGAAGTCCTTGTCAGTTTGTCAACAATAAGCCCGACTGCGTCTTATTTCCTCCGAGAAGTAGGTAGATGAGTAATAAATTCATCTCAATATGTTCCCATTTCCACTGCGGTATGGAAAGTGGCTGCAAAATACCCCTATGTTTTCGCCGTTTGGCTTTAACCTATTGGCAAATTTCTCATCTCTTCACATAGTCACCCACATCAACTTTAATCTTTAGCTTCCAATACAATCGCCTCATATCATAATACATTTTGGTCCTTCAAGGATGAATGATATATCTAGACCGATGAGATTCTCTCAATATCTCATCACGAATCTCAGCCACCGATGGAATCTACAGTCTGCCTCTAAGCCTTAAACTCTTATTTGAAGACTAAGCCTAATATGGATTATTAGTGTCATCACCAAAACCCTTGAACTTCCTATAATTCTCATCACTTTATTGACACTCTATCACTTTTTTGAATAAATACCATTTCAACCCTAAGTTGAGCACAAATTGGTTCATCATTAGCAACATGAGTCTTTGACAAAGTCATAGAAATGACTTTCTCGAGCAAATCATACTCGTAAGTCAATCAACTAGCTGCACATAATGTTTTAGCTTTCCTTCTACTCAAAGCATTATCTACAACATTATCTTTACCTGGATGGTATTCAAGACTAAAATCAAAGTCTTTCAAGTGTTCAAACCATCATTTTTGCTTTATATTCAACTTTTTCTGAGAAAACAAGTACTTCAGACTTTTATGATCTGAAAATAATGTGGAGTTTTCCCCATATAAATAGTGTCTCCACAACTTTAAATTAAATACGATTACCGCTAATTCCAAATCTTAAATAGGATAATTTTTTTCGTGAGTCTTTAACTTCCAAGAAGCATGAGCAATCTTCCCTGCCATTTTGCATTACCACAAAACCTAAACCAACTTTTGATGCATCAGTATAAATTGTAAGCTTTTTCCCCAGTTCGGACAATACAAGAACTGGTGCTAAAGTCAAACATTTCCTCAGTTCCCAAAATACAAAATTGTATTCCTTTGACCAAACAAATGGAAGATTTTTTTGAGTTAATTTAGTAATTGGCGCAGCTATCTTAAAAAAGCCTTTCGCAAATCTACGATAATAGCCAACCAAACCCAGAAAACTCTATATATCCGCCACTATGGTAGGTTTCGGCCAACCAATGATAGCCTCAATCTTAGCTGGATCCACGAAAATCTCATCCGTACTAACCACCGAAAACTTTACCTCAGACAATCAAAACTCGCATTTGCTAAACTTAACATACAGCCTATGATTTCTCAAATTTTAGGAATAACTTTGAGATTCTGTTCACGATCCTCATGAGTTGTCAAATATATCAAAATATCATCAATGAAGACTATCACCAAGTGATCTAGATAGTACCTCAACATTCCGTGCATCACATCCATAAACATCGTCGAAGCATTAGTCAACCCGAATGGCATAACAACGAACTAAAAATGACCATATGTGGTACTGAACGCAATCTTCCGCACATTATCTTCTCAAACTCTCAACTAATAGTAACCATAACGAAAATCAATCATAGAAAAGAATTTGGCACTGTTCAATTGATCAAGCAAATCAACAATTCGAGGCAATGGATCTGCATTAGGTCACCCACCAAATACAACGACGAGTCCAATGAGTAAAATCTCAAGAGAAGTCCACACAATATTCATGCAAATAAAATTGATAAACTACAAGACATGCGATTATGACCTCTGATAAGAGAAGATCATACTCTTATGAATGTAGGCAACATACGACAAACAAAAATAGTAGCGTTTAATAAACAATACATACTAAATAAACAAGCTAGGAAATAAAGCATTAATAAATAAATAACCGTATAATCATGAGAAATCCCTTATTTAAACTAGTCAGTAATCGATAAGACATAAGAGGAACCATGTATATACTTATAGGCATACAGTGACCAAACCCTAATCACGGTTAACGGATGAACCCCTCTATTATTATTTCAAGTTAAGGGAACACCTTACATCCCCCCGACGATTG
This sequence comes from Stephania yunnanensis, assembly GCA_039657365.1. Classification (NCBI taxonomy): domain Eukaryota; kingdom Viridiplantae; phylum Streptophyta; class Magnoliopsida; order Ranunculales; family Menispermaceae; genus Stephania; species Stephania yunnanensis. The sequence continues at coordinate 39,533,210 of CM077587.1, forward strand.
TAGATATATTCTACTGTTGTCGACACAAGCACTAAACACAAGTAACCCATGCAAATAATTTAGCCATAACCAATATATACGCAAACTGCGATAAAATAGAAAATCCATGTCTGCCCACCAGCAGTTACACATGTAACTCGATATCGATAAAATAAAATCATGAATTATGTGAGGCATTCTAATGGGTTTATGCACCTCAATACAAGCTCGGACTTCCCCGGACCCCCAAATTCAACCTGACTAGCTCCCCGATACTCGAGCTATGGTTCCCTAAGTCCCTTAAGTCCACTTTTATGAGTTAACGTTGGTTACAAGTATTTAAATATGTATCAAGTCGAAAATCCTAAAACCAACCCTTAAATTCAATTTTTCATCTATTCTTAGCACGCTTAAGGGTATGCCTAGCACGATAGGTGTGATTTGGGTGCTAAAGAGTATGTCTAGCGTACTACTATTCTTCATTTAAAAAAAATAGTTGAGCACCCAAATTGGATAGCGTGCTAGCTAGTATGGTTAGCGCGCTACCTGCTTGGGTAACATAATTCTCAATTCAAGAATTTTGTCTCTCAACACCCCAATCAGCTAACCTAACCCTATCAACTTATTCTCGTGTAACGGCCCGAAAACTTGGCTTGTGTCACGTGCCAAATCAAGGTTGTATGTGGGACCCACTCGTCAAAACACGTATGTCTGAATCTTGAATGGACACACCGATAATGTTCGATTTAAGACTTTAATGCTAATTGTTGAGAAATATATATGCGGGGAATTCGGAGAGCCGAAACACGAACGGGGACGCGCCTCGAGTCGCGTGTCGACGCAGACCAAGGTAGCGCCGTAAAGTGACTATAGTAATTTTAATGTGGTCACATAAAAAAGAAAATAAAATTAAAATACATATATATATATATATGTATATGTAGAAAAGAAATATAAATATATATATATGTGATAAGAGAGTGGATAAGATCGGGAGAGAGAGAAAGTGAAAAAGAAAAGAGAGAAAATAGTGACGAAAGAGAGGAAGAAAAATCGGGAGGAGAAAGAGGAAAAAGAAGAAGAGACCGGGGGAGAGAGAGAGATGGATCAAGCTTGAGCAAGGTGAGTGAAATCCCCTTGTTGTTGTGTTGTTGCTGTTGTTGATGTGTGGGTTATCGTTGTGTTCGGGTGGTTGGCGAACTCGGACGAACTGCCATGGCGGTTCGTCCGAGCTCGAGGAAGGCAGGGAGTGGTCTCCCTACATACGAACCCCACTTGGGGTTGGGGATGGAAGCCCAACCCCAACGTAAAAAAAAAAAAAAAAAAAAAAAAAAAATCTTGATGAACCAGAGCACAAAGTGCTCTGGTGGAGAAGAAGACCCACCTGCGGGTCGGGTCGAACCGACCCGGGCCCGGGTGGACTGGGTTGGGCCGGGCAGACCCTGACCCGAGTGGGTCGGGCCAAGTCAAACCGACCCCTGGTTCGCTTGGACTGGGTCGGGTCAACCCGGACCCACCTCAATAAAATAATACATTTAATTATTAAATTAAATTAAATTTTTTTTTTATAAACTGTAAATTACAGAAAATAGATTAAAATAGATAAAAATTATGGAAAAATTCTGAAAAATCCTCGAAAAATATGAAAAATAGGGAAAGCTAGAAAAAATGAGTTCGAGGCTTTTCGGGTGTTTGGCACCCCGGTATAATTCGAAAAAGGGTGCTAAAAACTTAATTTTTATGAAAATAAAAATGGCGAATCTATACTCACATATTATACTTGCACGTAATGCGACCCTAAAACTTTAATTGGTACAAATGGACACCAGGGACGTAGGAGTCGGGTGTCGGGTGCGCATATCGAGGCGTGAACGGGACGTCTTGAGGATGAATTACGAATTTCGAGGTAAGTAAACCAGTTAGAAATGTACATTAGTTCATTGAGCTTGCATGTTTGATTGATGTTGAATCATGTCATTTTCTTGGAATTCTCACTCTTATGAGTGTCCGAGGGCCAAGTGAGTCGTACTCGTGTCTCCGATTGGAGTGGTTGCTTGGCCGCAACCGGGGCCATGACCTCGAATCACAGTATTTGGTCGGAATGAGATGTGCTTTATCCGGGGAGCCGTTGATATCCCTCATTCGCCACATTTTAGGTACGGCGATGCCGTATCCGATGATCAAGTCTGCTTGGAGTTGCCGCGACTCTGCGACCCCGACCCTGTGGCACCCGCATTCGGTGGTCTTAGACTACTCGGGTACCTCTCTATATTGTTTCCTTTGACACTCATTATCGATGTACGTTCATTGTTTCACAGTCTCATTATCATGCATTTCGTACAATTTTCTTTTTATTTGCATGACTTTTAGACTGTTTCATTTTATCTTGAATTTCTGTTTATATTCTACTGGAATTTACTTACCTGGGCTCGTCAATCTCGTGTTTGACTGAGTGCAGAGCCGCAGACGAGTAGCAGAGGGAAAGCTCCATAGCTAGGTGAAATTTTTTATATATCATTTATTTACTCTCCTCCGATGTGATACATTTATGCTGGGTTCCACAATTAGGTTGCCTAACTTTTGATATTGTTGTTGAGTTATTCCATGTAGTATTGCTTCCACTAAATTGTAAAAACTTGAGAAATACTAATAACTCAACTTAAAAATTGTGAATTTACGTGTAATGATGGATTGGAAGGCTGACTAGGCTCGCGTTGACCTTGCGAGACTGGCTCGTGGGGTCCACGTGGGTTTAGGCCGGGCGGTGCCCAGTTTGTGGAAAATTGGGGTCGTCACAGTTGGTATCAGAGCCGAAGGTTTAAATACTCGACTCTTGATTTAAATCACAAGCAATGGAGACGTAAACCAGCGGAAGTTAGGAACCCTGAACTTAGAGTGGAACCCTATGATCCTGACTGAAGTCTTCGTTGGGAAGTGAGGAGAGTTGAGGATATATGAGCTAATTGATGTGATGTATTATACTACTATCGATAGATATACGATATTTACTCTTGTGTATCGCGTGAGACGCTATGAATAAAATTGAAAATAATGACGATTAATTTATCGGATTCAGAGAAATTGATAGTAAAGAAGATTGATGGTAATGATTTGATCTTGGAAGATAGTGTAGAAATTGGGGATTTCTACTTGATATATTTATTGGTGGATGGTGAACTACATAGACATAATTTTTCCCTTGGTAAAAACATCTCTGCCTTCGATAGAGGATACTCGGAAAAGGGAGCATGACCATGAGCTAACTCCAGGGCATTGGATGGGCTTTGGGATGATCAACATAGACTGATCATAGAGACTAGTGGGACTTTGTACCTACCTATAGTTTCATGATATAGATTGCATATGAGATTAGAATGTATCTATAAATTAATGCTTATCATCATCACTTAAGATATGCATATAACAATATCTTGAAACCAAAACGGTACAAAAATTAGTAATATATCAATGTATGGGACCAGAATACATGAATTTACGAAAAAAAAAAGATTACGTTATATGGACGAACTTTGCATCACCAAAAATGGATAGAATAGTTGGGAGATTCTTTCACTAGAATTTCTAGTTAGAATGAGAAGAATATTTCAAGCTGCTAAAGCAGAAGACATTACTTACCAAGAGACATATTTACAAAGAATTGTATTTACAAAGGTTTATAAAAATGATATTTTGGGTACTCTTTAGTGAAAGGCTCATTAGGAGAGGTTTGGTAAGGGCAATTGAACCAGTTAGTGATTGATGTTTCATTTGCCTACTTGATTTCATTTTTGGTTAATCAACAGCTCATGCCAATTGTTTACAACATTGTGCAAAAAACAAAGAGAAAGAAAGAAATAATTCGTTTTCAAGCCATTTGGAGGAATTTTGATCGTATTTAGGACTCAAAAGAGTTCATTAAATTCATGAGTTCGTTAAATTCATTTCAAGTTGTTTAGTTATTACTGGAATTGAGGATGTATTGAGACTTAAAATGGAAGTTTGAGTTTCTAAATGATTCGAAATTGGTAATATGGAGACATTTGAATAACCTTGAGTCTACTTGGGACTTGAAATCAATGTTTTAGAACTTAGAGAGATTTTGGAGTTTTAAAATGCTAGAACACCGATTGGATTTGTGAGAATGAGATTGTGCAGACAACAAAGAAAGAAAAGGTTTAGGAGTTATATCTTCATCTCTAATTGTGCACTTTGGCGAGGTAACTCAGAAGGTCTGAAAGAAGAGAGATGGACAAGTCTTTTATGACTTCAAATCTTGTTTGAAGTGCAACTGTTATTGCAGCCATGACCTTTAGATGAGACCCCAGTTATTTGGCTGTTTGAATAATGAATAAGATGAGACTGAACTCCACCTTTGCATGTTAAAAGATCATTTTCCTACAATGAAAAAAAAAATTGAGTTGATTGCCTTTTGATACATACATTTGCTACACGATGGTAAGGATCTTTTCAATATTGATTGATGTGCATCGAAAGTATGTTAGATTTTCTTTCCATCAAATATGTTGTGTGCTTATTATGGTCAAAGAAAAGAAGAAGAAAAAGGGGTGAAATTATTGGGGTTGCCTCGAGATTCGTGTTGCACGTATCTCGAGGACACATTTGATTTCTTCTTGAGGAAAAAAAAAATATTGTGTACCTTAAGGAGTTAGATTCAAGTCATATAAATCTTGAAAACACCCTGCACGTATTTCTAGAGGATCCGCTCGAAATAATTAATGAAATTGGAATGTAAATGCCAAAGTGGATTTGTAAAGTATGTGAAATTGATTTTGAATATTGAATTGGAGTTCAAATATTAAGAGTTGAATTGTATTGACTTACTAGGAAAAAAAAATGATATACTCGTAAGTTACTTGAGTCACGATTGTTAGCAATTGGCTGACTGCGGCCAAATATAAGTGCCTCATAGTCTAAATTTAGACTGCGTTGTCTCACTTACTTGCATAGCTATTTGAGTTGTATCTAGTTGTGCAAATTGCTTCCAAGTGCCTTAAGATTTTATCATCAATATTAGGATCGACCAAAGCAATATAATATCTAGCGACAAAAGAAAGGCATCATAAAAATTGAATGAATTCTATAATGTGAGATAATTGATGAAGGGCTTTCAATATGATGATGACTTGAGGACCATAGTAGAGGGTACCTAAAACTAGGAACAATTCAACAATTTGAACAAATGGTGGGGTAAATTGAAGGTGCAAACCCAAAGAAGCAAGGATAGAGACGCACAAGGGATGTTGTGGAACCAGACAACCATTTTGATTGTCATATAAGTGAGTAGCTCATCAAACAAACAATGTGATGACCTGGTTTGATGGACTCTTTGAATCAAATGTGGACCATACATGTTAGCAGGAGCCATGACCCATAACTTTTAAATGCACTTAAAACAAATGAACCGACAAGTGCTAAATCATGACAGCTCTTGATCTGGGCATAACAGGAAATATATATAGATTGCCAAGCAAAGTAAAACTCAATCAAGAGAGTTCAATAATGCATATTTATGCTCCAAGCAAGAAGTTTAAAACTGACGAAGTTTGAGATGTGGTAGAAGGTGAAACGTTAAGGAAAAAGATTTAAATTTGAATAATTATGTTTTAATGTGTCTCGAGTTTCGCGCCGCACGAATCTCGAGGGCACATTAGATTTGGATTAGGTCCAGCTCAGTGTTATAAAATGCGGGTTCGAAACTTAGGAGGTATCTCGAGATACGCAATTTGCGAGATTCGAGATAATTTTGGTCACACTTAGAGGCGGTGCCTCGAGATTCGTGTCGCATGAATGTCGATGACACATTTACTTTGAAAGTAAAAAATTGAACGTGCTTGAGTGAACGTGTTGAACTCGTACTTACATGAGGAGATGCTGAGCACGCCGACCGATACGGGTATTATGGCTACAGCTGAGGCGAGGCGGGCTCACGAGTTTTAGAGGCAATATGAGGAAAAGTTGCACGGGGGTGCTAACCTTGAAATTATATGATGTACAGGTCGTATCAGCGCAAATGCAGCCGAGTATATAATCAACTCCACTGGTTGGCGAGGTAGATGTCTGGTTGCATACTACGGAGTTGTCGATGGGGAACAGTCCGTACCTGAATAGTACTGAGTTTCAGACCATTTGACAGAGGACCAGGGAGTCAGATGCAGTACATGGATCGATATATACGCGTGATGAAGTATGTTGGGGGTGCGGCTGACACGGACACGGACACGGACACCGACTAAGCTTATTACACGATTTCATAGAATTTATTGGTTCTGTACGACGGCTCCGAGCACAGTACAGGAGGCTTAAGCGAGGGCTATGTCTAGCGAGAGCTTTTGGGAGCACACACACCGAAATAACGTTCGCATTATCGACATTATTATAGTCAGTGCGAGAGTCTGGAGATGATCGATGGAAAAAGAGAGTGAGACGGTTGTGGCTAAGAGATCGAGCTTTGAGCGTATGATATATTGCATTCCCGCCATATGCAGCGTATACTGCACCGATGTTAGATGGTCCAGCGTAAAGTTACGCTAGTGCTTTACAATAGCCAGCACCATCCAATCCTCAGCATCAGTACCATCAGACGACTGATGACAGAGGCAATGGCCAGAGTCAGAGACAGAGTCAGAGTTCCAGTCAAGTGCAGGGACAGGGACAGAGGTCTAGTCAGGCACAGGGACAACATGTTCCATACGGATAGAGATTTCAACGTACTTGTTTGGGAGTGCGGACAACCAGGTTACATTACCAATACATGTTCAAAGCAACGAGTAGGTACAACAGATCCAGTAGCATATTCATGCTATTGTCGCGCAAGGTCTGACTACTACCCATCGTAACCTGATAGAGGGTACGAGTTGGGTTGAACTCACTCGATTAGAAACTAGCGGACCATCAGAGAAATCGATTTACATTCTCAAGGACATACTGTGGATATGAGTATATTAGTGACGGTGGATCAGGAGACTTATGTTTCATTGTATTCCAATATATGTTGCGAGGATGTTAGCCTGACATATATTGATGAGATGAGGCAGATGATGTGTTCTTTACTTGGAGGTCACGGAGGAGCCCAGCTCATCACGGAGGAGCCCAGCTTGTCTCGGAGGAGCCCAGCTTGTCTCGGAGGAGCCCAGCTTGTCACGGAGGAGCCCAGCCCTACAGAGTAAGATTGGGGTATGGCCTTGGGCGGGTATGGACTTGAGCGAGTATGGCCACGGGCGAGTATGGCCTTGGGTCTTCAGTCATAACACACTATCGAAGTGCGTAAATTTCGAGGACGAAATTCTAATTCGTTGGGAAGATTGTAACGGCCCAAAAATTTGACTTGTGTCACGTGCCAGATCAAGGTTGTATGTGGGACCCACTCGTCAAAACACGTATGTCTGAATCTTGAATGGAGACACCGAGAATGTTCAATTTAAGACTTTAATGCTAATTATCGAGAAATATATACGCGGGGAATTCGGGGAGCCGAAACACGAACGGGGACGCGCCTCGAGTCGCGTGTCGACGCGGACCAAGGTAGCGCCGTAAAGTGACTATAGTAATTTTAATGTGGTCACATCAAAAAGAAAATAAAATTAAAATACATATATATATATATGTGTTTATATATATAATATATATATATATATATATATATATATATATATATATATATATATATATATGTATATGTAGAAAAGAAATATAAATATATATATGCGATAAGAGAGTGGATAAGATCGGAGAGAGAGAGAGAGAGTGAAAAAGAAAAGAGAGAAAATAGTGACGAACGAGAGAAGAAGAAAAATCGGGAGGAGAAGGAGGAAAAAGAAGAAGAGAGGGGGAGAGAGAGAGGGATCAAGCTTGAGCAAGGTGAGTGAAACCCCTTGTTGTTGTGTTGTTGTTGTTGTTGATGTGTGGGTTATCGTTGTGTTCGGGTGGTTGGCGAACTCGAGACGACCGCCATGGATTCGTCGAGCTCGAGAAGCGGGGAGTGGTCTCCCCGCATACGAACTCCCACCTCGGGGTTGGGGATGGAAGCCCAACCGCAAAAAAAAAAAAAAAAAAAAAAAAAAAAAAAAAAAATTGATGAAACCCACCATGGCGGGCGGGTCGGGTCGGGTCGACCCTGACCCAAGTGGGTCGGGCCAGGTCAAACCGACCCTGGTCCGCTTGGACTGGGTCGGGTCAACCCGGACCCACCTCAATAAAATAATACATTTAATTATTAAATTAAATTAAATTGTTTTTTTTTTTTTTTATAAACTGTAAATTACAGAAAATAGATTAAAATAGATAAAAATTATGGAAAAATTCTAAAAATTCCTCGAAAAATATGAAAAATAGGGAAAGCTAGAAAAAATGAGTTCGAGGCTTTTCGGGCGTTTGGCACCCCGGTATAATTCGAAAAAGGGTGCTAAAAACTTAATTTTTATGAAAATAAAAATGGCAAATCTATACTCACATATTATACTTGCACGTAATGCGACCCTAAAACTTTAATTGGTACAAATGGATACCAGGGACGTAGGAGTCGGGTGTCGGGTGCGCATATCGAGGCGTGAACGGGACGTCTTGAGGACGAATTACGAATTTCGAGGTAAGTAAACCAGTTAGAAAATGTACAGTAGTTCATTGAGCTTGCATGTTTGATTGATGTTGAATCATGTCCTTTTCTTGGAATTCTCACTCTAATGAGTGTCCGAGGGCCAAGTGAGTCGTACTCGTGTCTCTGATTGGAGTGGTTGCCGGCTCGCAACCGGGGCCATGACCTCGAGTCACAGTATTTGGTCGGAATGAGATGTGCTTTATCCGGGGCGCCGTTGATATCCCTCATTCGCCACATTTTAGGTACGGCGATGCCGTATCCGATGATCGAGTCTGCTTGGCGTTGCCGCGACTCTGCGACCCCGACCCTGTGGCACCCGCATTCGGTGGTCTTAGACTACTTGTGCACCTCTTTATATTGTTTACTTTGACACTGATTCTCGATGTACGTTCATTGTTTCACAGTCTCATTATCATGCATTTCGTACAGTTTTCTTTTTATTTGCATGACTTTTAGACTGTTTCATTTTATCTTGAATTACCGTTTATATTCTACTGGAATTTACTTACCTGCGCTCGTCAATCTCGTGTTTGACTGAGTGCAGAGCCGCAGACGAGTAGCATAGGGAAAGCTCCATAGCTAGGTGAAATTTTTTGTACATCATTTATGTTGGGTTCCACAATTAGGTTGCCTAACTTTTGATATTATTGTTGAGTTATTCCATGTAGTATTGCTTCCGCTAAATTGTAAAAACTTGAGAAATACTAATAACTCAACTTAAAAATTGTGAATTTACGTGTAATGATGGATTGGAAGGCTGACTAGGCTCGTGTTGACCTTGCGAGACTGGCTCGGGGGTCCACGTGGGTTTAGGCCGAGCGGTGCCCAGTTTGTGGAAAATTGGGGTCGTCACATCTCCACTTAATGAGAACTCCAAAACATCATTCACAACAATAGAAACAACAATAATTCAATCAAAATCCTCAAATTTATGCATTCGCTAAGTTTTTCCAAATTCACCAAAACCCGACTTTCTTCAAAATCAGTTTATAATTCTCAATTGAAACGTTCATTATACTTGTAATCCATCAAAAATTCATAAAAAACTAGTGATCTAATCCTCGAAATTGAATTTACACCACAACCTACCAATTCGAGCTCATTTGAATGTGAAGAAGATGAAGAAGATGATTACCTTATTTTTTATCCTTCAATTTGACCTCCAAATGCTAAATTCCAACTCCTAAATCACTCTTCTTCTTTGTTTTTCTCCATAATTTGCATGTAATGGTTATTAAGTTTGAATAAAAATCCCGTTAACTTGCTATTATATGCTTGGTTATGATCAAGTGTGTTATGCGTATCTCGAGGACAATTTTATGGTTCCAAATCAAGTTGTCCACCCCTTGTTAACATAAATTTATGACTCCATCTATCGTAGTTTTACTTAACTAGGATCATCTAGATACACATTTATAGTCCACATTAAATTAACCTAACTGTAGGCCTTATATCATTTGATTTAATTAAATTAGCTTAGGCCCATTATAACACATATGATTGGTGTTATTAGAAATTTTATTGATATACTAGTGGTCCCACCAATCCTCGACTATCTGGCATCTGATGCCCCGCCTCGGTACGTACCTTGAGGTACTTCATATTTTACTTTATTTAATTAACTAACTTAGGGTATGGTTTAATTAGACATTACACTCTAGTTCTTAGTCTAGTCTAGCATCCCCGGGTCACTCCTACCCTATTCGGTGTTAACATGTTTCCCAAGGTAACTCTCCATCCCACTAACTCACACGATAGCGATGTATACACATGCAATGTCATAATAATGATGATTTTAAACACCACATATAAGCAACTATTATCCATAAACCTTCATAGCTATTCTATAAAGAGAAAAAGATATCGGTTTAGTTCCAGAAGCTAAATCAATCTATCTCGGAGGTGGAACTTTAGGTAAATCATCAAGAAACACATCAAGGACTTCACAAACAATAGGAATTTCCTCCAATTAAATTTTAGATATTGCCTTCGTATTAATAGTTCTTGACAAGAGTTTCCATTTCTTCCCCAGTGGCTAGCCTACCTCTAGCCAGAGGCAACTTAAACGATGTTCTGATGTATGTAAAAATGAATAGCCCAGAATATAAAAGAATACAATCTTATGGAAACAATCCAAATGTGCATGATATGCCGCTAGCCAATCCATTCCCAACAACACATCAAACTCCAAAAACTCTAACAAACGAATATTAATGTCCATCTCGTGTTTGGAGATCTCAACAACAAATTTCTCACACATAAAATAAGGATACACCTTGTTCTCAATTACTGTGTTGAGGACGAAATGAGTAGAGACTCGCACCGGAGTTAACCCTAACTCAGTCACCATACGACTAGATATAAAAGAAATTGTTGAACCAGAATCAATCAACACACGCATAAGACGACCTCAAACAAAAATAATACCTTCAATAAGATTATAGTTCACTTCAGAATCTGGTTATGCTATCACCTTTACCCATTCCCTAGTCTATTTCTGAGGCCGTGACATGCCAGAGGACGACCTTATAAGTTGTGGACAATCTTTCTAAAAGTGTACCAATAGTATAACTTTATTACCCATATAGGTAAAAGGTTACGTCAAATGACCTACCTACAGTATTTATCCTTAATAATATAACTCTGATACCTTATAGGTAATTCACTTTTTTAAATTTATTTTTATATTTATCTCTTCATTTTGAATCCGAATTAAACCCCGAAAAATACCCCAATGACAAAAAATTAGAGAATTTACCAAAGCGTTCCAAAACTCCCAAACAACCAGTCTCGCATGTAATTCAATGTGTGGAGCCCACATCGACTCTGTCCATTTAAAGTCCAAAATTCAGATTTTCAAACTTAATTCCAAATATTTTTGTGAAACTTGAAACAATAGCCCATGTCAACATTTTAACTTTCACGAAACTTATTTCGACGTGTACCTCGAGACAAAACCCTCGCGAATCTCGAATTTACTTAATCGACTTGGATTTTGCAAATTAAAATAATATATAATACATAATACTAGGCAAACATAATGTAAAAGTAAAATTACTTGTAAATCTCATTACGTTGGTCCTCATCTCCCAATCTGCGGCCTAAACCATAATTAGAGTTTTTTAATCTCGGATTTGCACTCCATGGAGATGTATTTATTTTTTATATGGAAAGGTATCCTAAGCACATAACCACCATATTTTTTAGAAATACTACTAAAGCTTGGTGTTATCTCATCTACCTCATATTATAGCCAACTTGTAATACTATGAAATAGTGAATTACAAGGCTGCCCTACTTTACCACATTTTCATGGGATTATGATACTTAAATATTAGGAATATCTTTTATGAATCCATTAGGATTGTCATCACCTCCAAAAAGAATGATGGAGTTCCTTTCCCCTTGATGATTATAGCATTTTGTAGGATGGACCAAGTGAACACGGCATGCCTTGACATAGATGTTTTACAAGAGAAGACCATCACTAATGATGTTATAAAGAGATATAATAGAGTGAATGGTTATGAAGACACAGAGGATATGAGAAATATGGCTGAGATAGCTAGAAGAGAAACCGAACAGAGAAGGAAAATTAGAGACGACGAAAGAAGAATCTAGGAGGAGATTCAGAAGCTAGAATGATCTGAAAGTAGAGCGACCTGCTAGGGATTATGACAGATTATACATGGAAGAATTGGAGTTGGTTTTCATGGGCGCAATTTTCCCAATCAGATGACTACTCTCCGAAGTCAAGAACTGGTGTTTGAGAACAAGATAGCCTTAGCAAAGAACATCCGTAGAATGGAGCGTACGATTTCCACGAGAGCATAAGTCAATAAGGCACATCGGTTCTTGTACCATCTACACATATGAGATTACCGCTTAGCAACAAACTTAATTTTTTGATATTGCCAGGATAGGAATACCATATCTACGACATCGTTGCGAGCTACCAGTCCTATAGGATTTACCTAGTGGAGGATGATGATGACGCGACTTTCGGACGTCAACAACGATTCCTTTATTCCATTTTATTTTCTCTATCTCTTACTGATACTGTGTATGAAGACCCCTGCCTAATCCTATAACTAAGCCCTAATCTCAGCTACGTAATACTTAACTATGTATTAGTCAGCCATTCTTTCGTATAATCCTATATACATGCGTTCAGGATAACTAATACATATGTCGTGATATCATTAGATTCCAGAGTTAATTAAGACTTTTTATCATTTTAATATTATCGCAAAAATTTTAAAGGTTATGTGGAAGTAATTATTATTTAAAAATCCTAAGTATGGAAACTAGGAAACAACATTACCTGCATATAAATATCATAAGGATAATAACACAGTGTGATAATCAAGTCTCGAGTCGAGGAACTATACGCTCAACCCAAAATGTACGGGAAAGACATAAGTATTAGTAATACAAAAATAGTTAAGTCATACACAAAATGAGATAGGAGAGTCATCGAAATGCTTAAGGAAAGTTACTGATCTTCTCATTCCCCAACCTGCTGCTGCTCGATGGACTTACACTCACCGTTACAAACTAGAAGGTAAGTATAATGATATTTAAGTAATAAATGGATAATTCTATATTGCATTTCCAAAACAAAATAAAGGTATTTAAAAGCATAAAGTAGCAACAAATTTGCTGAATCAAGTAATGTAAGTAAATACTGTAATTCAAAATGTATAGACTGACACAAGCTAAGTCAAGATGATCTATGTCCGGACAGTAGTGAGAACTATCACCTAGCCTTTTCCACTACTATATGGAGCTTTGCTCTACATATTTCATAAATTCTACCAATCTTTAAATGGTGGAGCTGTGCTCTAAGTGTATAAATCATTTATCTCGTTCTTGCTGACAACTCCGAGTCTCATACCCCGCATGATGCGCAAGAGTAGTGGTGAGTGCCGAAACCCGGGTAGATCTAAGTCCCCATGAACTACGCGTCTCTTATGCAATGGACACTAGATAATCCCTATTTTAATTTTCAAGGATCAATAATTCGAAGTCTCTATCATTTCAAGACTAGTTAAGCTACAAAGCCTAAGGAAATAGAATACAAATCTAATCCATTACAACATATCCTAATAGCATGTTTTAGATCAACTATATATCAAGAATATTATCAAGCTTAGGAAAATGAATCAATGAAATATTTTACAAGGCATCATGTTGACAATATTCAATAATGAATAGAAACAAGGATAACACGATGTAAGATTATAAGTAGCAATGTCTACAAATAGACTGTAAATCAATAAGAGTGAATTAAATGAAATAGAGAATTCCACAGCTTTACTTAGAAGTCGCAAAGCTTATCCTAGCTTATCCTGCCTCCCGACACCCCAAAACGCGTTCCTGAACTCCTGAGACCTCCCCTTTGTTTTGTAAAGTTGTTTGATATGTTTTAGAGTAGGTTAGAGTTGCCAGGTTTGGGTTTTAAACTAGTTTACTTGGTTGTAATGAGTTTTTAGAAATTTCAAAAATCTCTATCCAGAGCCTCGGTAGTGCGCTAGGGAAACCCACATAGCGCACTAGGTAACTTTAGCACGCTAGGTGGAAACCTCTAGCGCGCTAGTGTTCTTCTTTTTAAAGAACACTTAGCTGCCCAGAACATCTAGCGCGCTACCCAGAGGGCATAGCACGCTAGACGTTGCAGAACCCATAATTCTACAAGTGCATAATTCTGGTTTCAGACATCTAGGCCTCGTCCAATGCCCCAGATCCCTAGCTCTCCTCCGCCAAAGGTTTTTAACAAACCTCCAATGAACAACATGCATCAGAGACTTCTAAAATTTCATTCATTTAATCCAATTAAACATGCATTCTGAAAAAAAAAACATCATGAACACATAATAACTTTAAACAACCATAACTTGTTAATTTCAAAACTGTTTTGGGAACTTCTTTATAGTAGGATTAGTAGAATTCTGTGAAGAATCCAAATATGAACTTGGATCTCGTAAAAGAAGTCATTTTCAAACTCTAATTTTGAAAAATTAGTTTCATATGAAAAAGCCCAAACTTTGTAAAAACTCGAAAATCCAAAAATTGGGACTTATAATCCAAACCAATGCTTTAATTTGCTTATAAACAACCTTAAAACATATTGAAATTGATTAGAGGTAAAAGCCCTATGATCTACAACCAAATTCATCAAAGATTGTATGCATAGAAGTAAAAGGAGTATACCATGGGTTGTAGTTAGACTTGTTTTTTATCCTTCAATTTGCCGAAGAATTCTTCTCATACAACCATTCCAAGTTCCAGCCCCAAAACCAAGCACAGGTCTGATTTTTGTTCGAAAAACATGCAAAAAGAAGAGAAGACCTACTAGTGTTGCTTTTATACTTTTAATTTCAACACTTACACATACCCTTATCACTATGATGATCACATGGCCATAATCCACTCCTACCTTTCCATAACCCACTTTAAGTGACACACAAATATTACACACATGGACTTTAGCACGTATCTCGATGCATGTCTAATGGTGATTGATTTATGTGTTATATTGTAATTACCACTTAGGCTATTTAAATTGATAAAACTAACTGCCATAAGTTTATGGAACAATGAAGTTGGTTTCATTAATTCATTCATTTTAAATAAAAGGCTTACCATGTCACTCTACCTAGTCCCACGAATGCACGCATCTCAAGGCATGTCCCCATCACATCTCGACACTTACAAATAGGTAAAATGACTTATATAGTCTACATAAATACATTGCACTAGGGAAACATCACAACAAATATAAAATATACCTCGACAACATGTCACGGTACGCGTGTGTATCATGATGTGGATCCCACGGTATGGGTCGGTGATCCTGTTTAACAAATTAAACACGATTAGGAATTTTTGGTCGTTACACTGTGAGAACTCCTCTTTATAATTCTGGTAATGGTGATATACTTTATGTTTCTTAATGATACTTTGCGTTTGAGGTGGTATATTATGTGATACATTCTATTGAAAAATTTGAGAATTTCATAAATTTGATTAGGCCACTAATTAAGTATTTTTGAGTTTTAATTAGAGTTTAAGTATCTGAGGTGCGACCCATGCGTTACGGACCAGAGATCATAAGGTAGAATGTTATTTTTCTATGATGAATGTCTAATGTATGTATTATATGATGTTTTTCACGAAGTCAAAGTGTGTTGAGGTGTATCCTCAATTTTTCATAATCAGGGTTGCAAGTGTGTGTCTGAAGCACACAAGTGAAAATAAATTATTAGTTGCTCTAAAATTAATTAACCAAATGTTTATCATCGCATGAAGATTTTGCTTCAATTCACGTACAAGTTGGGATCAGTGGCATTACAAAATTAGAATGAAGTTGGTGTAAGACTTCACCTCGAGTTGCATGTTAGTTGGTGGTGGTCGAGGTTAAGAGTAGGTCCAAATTGGTATAAGTTTAGTTAAATATGGCGAAAAGAATTGGTCAATATAGGTTAAGTATGTCGTAAACAAAGTTAAGTTTTTTGGGGTTTTGGTGTGACCAAAATCATATTATGGACGTTTTATGAAAATGGACTGTTTTTGTGAGAGTTTGGCTTAATTTGGTGAAAAGTTGGATAAAAAATGAGTACAAAAAGTCGAAACATGTCAAAATAAATTTTTTAGGAATTTATAAATAAAAAGAAATGAAGTTGCTCAGAATTAGCAAAGGGTTTATCTATAAATGAAAAAAAAAATCGAAATTTAATTTCATTTGAAACGAACGAATAGGACATTCATTCCAAAACCTCTCAATTTGATCTTTTTCTCCGCGAGCTCTTATGTCCAATTTTCACTCAGTTTTCTTCTGCAAAATAGTAGAGTGTCGCGAGACAGTCAGTTTAAGCTAAGTTTCTACAATGAAAATAAGGTATTTGGTCAGCTATTCGGTAAATACTCAATCAGTGTATTTTCCTCAATTCAATTTGAATTATCACGATTTCTCAATTTCTTTTGCAGGGTTTTGATAGGAATTAGTATAGATTGTTGAAAATTGATGTATTTGATCGATGTACATCAATTTGAAATAAATTTCACCGATATGAGTTAGGTTTTTAGTGAAGTGAATTGATGCAATTCAGTTGATAACTATTTTGGGGATGTTTTTATTGTTGATATTGATTTACGTTGGGTTTTTAGATGAATCGATTATTGGTTTTGATCCAATTTGAGTCCACGGGGTGTGAAAATATTTTGATGTTGGTATCGAGTGATTTCAAGGTATTTGTTAACAACTCTTGAAGGTTTAATTGGGATAATGATTTTTTGGAGAAGTTTTTCAATTCAAAAAAAAATTTGCCTACTTGACATGCCACATTGAAAAATTCATAACTTCTACGTCAATGATCTGATTTAAGTGTTCTTGGAGTCTATGGAAAATAGGAAATGAGCACTACAAGTTCGTTTCAGGTCATCAAGATAAATATTGAGGATTTCAAGATTAAAAAGCTACCCTAAATTGGCTAGTTGAAAGCCAGTTGAAACAGTAATATAAATTAATATTTTTGGAAACTATTATCAAACATACTTTGGTTCCAATTTTCATTGTGTTTCATGATTTGATTTCTATTGAAGCTTGACCCATAATATAATTGAGTATGCAAGGAAGCTACTGGAACCATTTTAAAGGTGATCCAACGCTCCGGGAACCTTGAAAATTAAGCTCAAAATTAGTTGGTTATAAGTAAACCCTACATTGGTCTTTACTATTTATGGAATTTATCTTTGTACCTGCGTTTATGTTTAGTCTACATTATATTTTGCTTCATTCTCGGTCATAAATACATGGCATCCAGATAGAGTTTCCCCTACTTCGGTTGTAAAAGTATGAGGTGCTCCACTTCAGACTAGACATACTTCAGGCTTCTAAGGCGGCTAATGTCGACTTTGGGGTAGCATGCATTAAACTCATAGGACTATTATAGGTTCATCATGAGTAGATCCAGTTGTTATAAGCTTACAACAAGAAATGAGGAATCCACGTTGTTATATAAATTTTTTGTTATTAGGAAATGTAATTGCATGTCTCCATATATTCGGACTAACATTTGCAGGAATACATAGCAATGCAGGAGTTTACTTACCTTACATCTTTGAGTTATTTTTGATGATGTCAGGTTCTCTGTAAATGTAGGAAAGAACAAACATGACTCGAAGAACCTTAATGAATGCTTTCATGTTTTAAAGTTTAATTCTCATTGTAATTATGTTAAATATTATTGTTTTGAGTATGTTAAGTTGTAAATAAGGTATCATAGACTTTAATTTAGTACAATTGATTTAAACTGATATATATATATTGTGAACCGCAGGGAGTAACGAGTCATTTTAGGCCTCTCCTTAATTCTGTTGTCTATTAGGTGAAATTTTTTTTTCGGCAAGCCATTTTTAAGGGAGGTGCCGTCGAGATTTTTATAAAAATACAGAGGATAATCCATATGATTTCCTAATTTTCTCCAATTAAGTCAAACAAGTATCGAGTTTCATTGAGGATAAAAATTAGTTTTGGGGCATTATAACAATTAAAACGAAATGTATTTTGAAGTGCAAAATTGAATGTGATGAAGTTTAGGTGTCTAATTAGGGTAATTAGGCTAAGTCAGGACTTAGCGGGACGGATCCTAACATCAGTGCTTGGTTATGATATTTAATTCACTTGTTATATAAAGGTGATCTTTATCCATTAAATTTTTATGCACTCTCTTTTATTATGATTTTAAATTAACTTGATTTCTTGATTGTCGTATTTATTTTATCAATTCTTTTATACTTCACGTGGTATATTTGTTATAATGAAAATCAGACTCCATTTTTAAACCTTGAGAGCAAGGTTTAGAATGAGTTTGGGTATATTTGGTGAAGTATGATATTGATGGCAATGCAAGGAAAGAAAGGTATAAGAAAAGTTCATACTTTCTTTTGATATGATATTCGAATAAATTGACAATTTCTCGAATTTCTTTCGAAATCAAGTAAGTATGAATATCATTTTTTATATTTAGTTAGAAAAAGAATGAAAATAAAAATATATATAATAAATGTCGAAAAGAAGTGAAATTTTTACTATCCAAATGAATTTTATGATAGAAGGAATTAATTTGATACCATTTTTTATTAACTTCGCTACTTGATAAGAACACTAAAATGAATGCCTTTTATTAGTCATGATGATTGGTAGAAGATCAAAACAATAGTGCAAGATGAACAAGATAGATTTCTATTAATCTTACGATACAAAAGCCACTATTGATTACTTATTTTTATAGTATATATATAAAAGCTATTATGCCACAAATGAAAGAAGAAATGGGTTAGAAACCAATGAATTTATAAAAGTTAAAAAGAATACTTTCTTTAATTTTGGTGGATAGTGAGAAGTGTTAACAATAGTCAATAAAAATGAATATATTGAGAGTCATACAGATTCCAAAGGAAATGGAGCACGCAATCTATAATAGAAAAAAATGTGAGAATGTCCAAAGGAAATAGAGCAGGGACTCAAAAGCAAGAATAAAAGAAATATGTTAAAAAGAAATAATTAGAATGAAGTAGAAAAAAAAAAGATATGAAAAAAATAGATGTTCTTAAACTCTTCAAATAAAAAGATTTAACTCGAGTACTTGAAGCTAGAGTTGAATGAAGTATTTTGTACTCTAGCATGTTTTGAATGACATATTGATTGGTATCTTGGCAAAATTCATATTAGTTTTAATTGGGGTACTATCATAAATTATTTTTCTAAAATTGAAATTAATCTAGTAGTTTTTGTATTTTGAGATTCTATATTAGTTATCATAAGCTTGATGTTTGTCAATGGAGATTGAGAAAACCAATGTTATGCACTACCGTTGGCAATGAATTTTAAATTTCAAAGAAGTGTTAGATAAGGTGATTGAGTTATCGTTAAGGGATATTTTGACTTGACTAAATCATTATATTCTATCACAACTTTCATTTACTTTTGGATAATATGTTTCCATTTAAAAATCATCGCTATTTTTAAAATTTATATTATTTAAAGTTAAGATGAATTAGATTGAAATTAGTTTATAAACAAAGAAAAAAATAATATAATTGAAAGTATTCATTTGCTCGGGAGAATAAAGTGCTGAGTTTGGAAGCATTTGACAAGTCAATAATTAAGCACATTTTATAGTGTAATTTAAGTTGATTTTAGGCATAAATGATGATATTACATTAGGTGTTCTCTTATTTTGCGATTTTAGGTTTTAAATAGAAAAATGAAAAAATGGAAGAAAAGAAAAAGAAAAGCAAAATAGTTAACTGGAAAAATACACCAGCGATTAGCCAGTGATTCGAAATAATATTAGGAATCGCGATCTAAATCGACAGCAGAAGAAGGCCAGCGAATCCACGAAAAATTGGAGAATGAATTATAAATCACCAACTGAATCGATGGAGCACTAACAGCTAAACTCAATGATTTACTTAATGATTTGTGTATAAGTTAGGAATCACAGAGAAATTGCTGAGGTCGGTTACGGATTTTTTTAGATTATTATGAAGAATTTGAGTTTATCCAAGATATGTACAGGTAGGGAGACTATAAAAAAGGCCAAAGAGCTTCGAAATAACTCTCCTAATTTTTTCTTTTTTTTTTTCCTTTTGCTCTATATTAGTTTTATTATCTATGTTTGAGGATACTTTAGAGCTTTGATTTATATTGATGTATTTATTTATTCATTATATCTTTTAATAATATTTATGCATTGTTTATTCCCAGCATGAGTGAGTAATCTATCAATTTAAACAAACCCTAAACAATGTAATATATTTTAGATTGCTAGATAGTTATAATTAAGGAATCGTGTGCTTAATGCTTTAAATCTATTCATACGAGTCAATCGCGAGAATTAACAAGTTGTTTTTGCATATTACAACTAAAGGATATTGGTATTGCATGCATAGTTGCAAATGTGTTATGTGATATTGTGATTATGAATCTATGTATATAGTTATTGATCACAATTATAGAAGTAGTAAATAGGATAAATCTATATGTCATTTTCCAAGTGGATGTTCTAGGTGATCATGTTTTAAGTTATTTATTATGTGGCTTCGGTAATGTTGGCTTAGATTAGACATGATTTTCATTAAACTTAATGCCATCGCATTTCTATGGTGTTGCGTTTTATTCAATGGGTAGATTTACAATGATATGAATGTGGCATTTTCATTGAATTAAGGAAGATAGGTGGCTAGCTAAAGGCTATCAACCTATTATGAAGAAGGGTTTAATGATTTTAAGATCCCATATTTTGTGATTATAACTATATTATGAAGTGATATTACGATTTAGTGTTTGAAATTAATCCAAATATATTGTATTGTTAAATGAGGGCTTATTTATTTATATTAAATTGAATTTGAATATTGTTTAATTTAGCTTGAATTTGAATTGTTTAGATTAACTTAGTTAGTCTGATCATTTAAGTTAGTAATCATAATTTTTAGTTATTTAATATTTTAATTCCCGTATAAGTAGTTTAATTAAATTAATAAAAACAAGAAAAAATTTACTTTCCTTTGAGATTTCAAAAATCTCTGTGGAGACGATATCTTATTTACCATTACTACAAGTTAATGTAAAATATGGGAAGTTATTATGCACGATCGACATGGGTAAAACCACCTCTCGCTCATAAATCCTACTCAATATGCTAAATAAGTTGAAGAACCTAATGGGTAATAAGTGTGATGTCTTTATCAGTCTGTCAACAATTACCCAGACAATATCTTGATTCTTCGGGGGTTCTAGGTAAGCCAACAACCAAATCCATTACGAGGTGTTCCCATTTTCTCTATGGAATGGGGAACGGTTGAAGCAATCCTTATGTTTTTCTATACTCATCTTTAACCTGCTGACAAATCGCGCGCATGTAAGGCCCTACCTAATTTTTTTAGATTATTATGAAGAATTTGAGTTTATCCAAGATATGTACAGGTAGGGAGACTATAAAAAAGGCCAAAGAGCTTCGAAATAACTCTCCTAATTTTTTCTTTTTTTTTTTCCTTTTGCTCTATATTAGTTTTATTATCTATGTTTGAGGATACTTTAGAGCTTTGATTTATATTGATGTATTTATTTATTCATTATATCTTTTAATAATATTTATGCATTGTTTATTCCCAGCATGAGTGAGTAATCTATCAATTTAAACAAACCCTAAACAATGTAATATATTTTAGATTGCTAGATAGTTATAATTAAGGAATCGTGTGCTTAATGCTTTAAATCTATTCATACAGGTCAATCGCAG
The DNA here is from genome assembly GCA_039657365.1 of Stephania yunnanensis. NCBI lineage: Eukaryota > Viridiplantae > Streptophyta > Magnoliopsida > Ranunculales > Menispermaceae > Stephania > Stephania yunnanensis. The sequence goes on from CM077587.1 coordinate 39,555,113, forward strand.
AATTAACAAGTTGTTTTTGCATATTACAACTAAAGGATATTGGTATTGCATGCATAGTTGCAAATGTGTTATGTGATATTGTGATTATGAATCTATGTATATAGTTATTGATCACAATTATAGAAGTAGTAAATAGGATAAATCTATATGTCATTTTCCAAGTGGATGTTCTAGGTGATCATGTTTTAAGTTATTTATTATGTGGCTTCGGTAATGTTGGCTTAGATTAGACATGATTTTCATTAAACTTAATGCCATCGCATTTCTATGGTGTTGCGTTTTATTCAATGGGTAGATTTACAATGATATGAATGTGGCATTTTCATTGAATTAAGGAAGATAGGTGGCTAGCTAAAGGCTATCAACCTATTATGAAGAAGGGTTTAATGATTTTAAGATCCCATATTTTGTGATTATAACTATATTATGAAGTGATATTACGATTTAGTGTTTGAAATTAATCCAAATATATTGTATTGTTAAATGAGGGCTTATTTATTTATATTAAATTGAATTTGAATATTGTTTAATTTAGCTTGAATTTGAATTGTTTAGATTAACTTAGTTAGTCTGATCATTTAAGTTAGTAATCATAATTTTTAGTTATTTAATATTTTAATTCCCGTATAAGTAGTTTAATTAAATTAATAAAAACAAGAAAAAATTTACTTTCCTTTGAGATTTCAAAAATCTCTGTGGAGACGATATCTTATTTACCATTACTACAAGTTAATGTAAAATATGGGAAGTTATTATGCACGATCGACATGGGTAAAACCACCTCTCGCTCATAAATCCTACTCAATATGCTAAATAAGTTGAAGAACCTAATGGGTAATAAGTGTGATGTCTTTATCAGTCTGTCAACAATTACCCACACAATATCTTGATTCTTCGGGGGTTCTAGGTAAGCCAACAACCAAATCCATTACGAGGTGTTCCCATTTTCTCTATGGAATGGGGAACGGTTGAAGCAATCCTTATGTTTTTCTATACTCATCTTTAACCTGCTGACAAATCGCGCGCATGTAAGGCCCTACCTAATTAAGGAATTTGACTAGCCTAGATTATCTTAATCCTTTGATAATCTAGCAGCTTTCACCTCTCCATCAATAAATAATTAAGAATAAAATCTTGTAATCATTAATTATAAAACTTTATTAACCACATATGATTCTAAAGTGAATCTTAAACCTCAAAGTAAGTTTAGATGAATTAAATAATCCTCAAAATTCCATAAGAACTTTTCGACTGCACCCCCTCTATTTTTAAGCCTACATCGGAATACTCGGCCTTCAAAATTCTTCTACAAAACCTTCTCTGCTTGGTTAGAATTTCAAAGGACTTGCAATCTACCCCATAGCAATATATATTGCATTCACAAAAAATATTATTCATTCTAACCTATCTCAAATTCTCAAAATCCTTAAATTATCATTATCTTAACTCTACAGAATTCCAATCCATCATAAAACCACTATAACAATTCTAAAACAGATCATAATTGCACACGGACCTAAAAATAGTCGGAATTCTTTCCCCGTGTCATTATCCAATTATAAGAATTGAATAATGTCAGATAAGCAAAGCCAACACTATCCAATATGCCTATAATAATAAAATGCATAATAATCTAATAGATTAAATGAAGAATATAATCCAAGGAGTTTAAATACAACTGTAAATCCATCTCGTTTTTGTTATCTAACCATAATCAGATAACGTTCTCCTAAAGTGGTAAGTAAATAATAATAAGGACCCATGCACGGAGAAGATAACCAAACGAGTCTCATTCCTCTAGACTCTGGGATTATAATTTGGTTCAACATGACCTCATGATAACCACGTGATGCAAAATATCAGTAACTCTAACCCCTCAAACATAATATAGTGTTCTATAACCATGGTATAGTTTAACTAAAAGGAGACTCGAATCGCTCTTATCCTCTTTATCCATGTATGCATGTACAACAAAAATGCAATATCAAAAACCAATGTGTTGTAAATTAAATTGGAACTTGCTAAGAACTAGAGAAGGAAAATATAAGACGAAGAACTTCTACTACTACAAACTACTATTACAAAGGAGAAGAGAAGAAATGAGATAGTTGGAATTAGAAGTTTTCATTCAACTTGGTGCGTGAATTACAATGGGGTTAGCACCCTTTATATAGGCCATTTGGTGATGATGATAATTGTACGTATACAATGTGTACAAGTTATACATACACCACAAGTCATAGAACACATCACAAGCAACATAGACAATACATGGAAGAGTTGGTATACATTAGAGAGGATTACAAGTTACATGACAATACATAGATAAGTGATTATACATTGGAGTTGAATACAAGTTATGTAGGGTTTACAAGTTACATTCAATGTAGAAGTCATGCTTGATGTTACAATTCAATGTGAGAGTCATGCTTGACAATGTGATCATTCATAACCTTGGTTAAAGGGTCATCCAATTTACAACACTCCCCCTTGATGACACTTGCTGAGAGAATATGCCTCGATAAAACCTGTACTAGAAAAACCCTGTGGGAAAAAATCTAGTATAGGAAAAAAAGTACAATGTTTTCGTCAATCTTGATTTGCAGTATAATATTATTGATTGCCTCATTAAAAACCTTGCTAGGAAAACCTAGTGGGACAAAACTAAAGCTTAGGAAAAGAGTGCAACACATTGATACACTTTGAGAGAATAAATATGCCTCATTAAAACCTTTACTAGAAAAACCCTGTGGGAAAAAAATCTAGAATAGGAAAAAGAGTACATTGCTCTTAAAAAAGTTTTATACGGAGTATAATAATGTTAGGATTGCTTCTTTAAAAACCTTGCTAGGCAAATCCAGTGGGATCAAACCAATAGCGAAAGGAAAATGGTGCAATACACTAATCAACCTTGATAAAAAGTTTTAATATTCTTAGAATTGCCTCATTAAAAACCTTTTCAAAGAAAAACCAGTGGGATAAAACCATAGCAAAGGGAAAAAGAGTGCAATACACTAACCGATAACTCATTTTGATTCTCCCCTCATGTTCACATGGGTTAGACATTTTGTGCATTTTGTTGCACGTGGACATCATTTTCTATATGAACCATTTAACGCTGAAGCATATGATTGTCACTCTTTTGTATATAGTACTTTCATCAAGTAATTGATTCACGACTTTGTTACTAATGAATGATCCTTTGAACTTCGAGTTCATATTAATTTATACATGGATCATAATACAACAAATTTAATGCAATTTGATATGTTTCAAGCAATTTCACGTCATTCCTTTTGAATTGGCTTATATCTCCCCATAATGGTGGGAAAACTGTTTCATCAAAGTGACAATTAGCAAAACTTGCTATAAATAATTTTCTTATTAAGGATTCAAGGCATCTTGTAAATAATTTCCTCATCGCCCATATTTAGGTCACGATTTAAACACATCTCGATGTGCCTGTTTTATTGAGTCATTTTCAATGATAAAATTCATAATATTTTGCCTTTGATTTTGAAGACATGGTAAAGGTCACAAAAATATTCAGATATATATGACAATATTTGGGCAAAATAGCCTTTCATATATGACCAAAAAAATGTCACAATTATGAGCGCTCATTGTCAATAATTATTTGCCCTTTGTAGTGGTGCACCACTTGTGTTCCAACTTTTGGTGGAATTGTCAATACGACATTTACCTGATATTTTCACCTTTTCCACGTCCATAAATTTATTATTGCGATCATGATCATTATATGCAACATATGCTTCTTAATTTGAAGTTGAACTAATTGGACGGGAGCGATATTATATTTATAATATCTCATTATTTTACTTAGCTACCATGAGACAAGAAATCAATCCTTAATATTTATTGGATTGAGGTGCGCACTCGATATTTGTTGCAGCAATAAATCGAGGCGGGCCACGTTACCTTATTTTTATTGTCCATCAGTCATATTTCCACATAGCCTCAACATAGAGGTAATTAAAATTGTTGAATTATAATTAATATTTGACTGATTAAATTTTGTAGCATGAGACCCAGCCGCTCATTTTGAGCTTTTGGAGCATTACCTTTTTGGGATGTATCCATAAGGTGAAAATATATATAAAGCGAAATATTCACTTTTCAAATCTCTAAAGAGAAATTGGTGAATGATTATGTATAACACACAGTTTTGCATATATGCTTTATTCACAAATTGTAGTAACTAATTGTCATGACAAGTAATTCTTGTCGGTAATATAATAAGGCAACAAGTTCAACTATGGTTGAATAATATTTTGAAATAAACTTAATATAAAATAGCTTTTCCCTTTTTTTCATGTAAAAACATAACATGTGATTAAATATATGTTCACAACTTGATTCATTAATAAACAAAATATACTATTCGTATGAGTTGGTGGGACAACCTCTAGGTTGGGTGGCGAGACATAGTCTACTTAATACCATCCCTCCTCGAACGGGATAACCCGTCTTCCTTTCAATGTTTAGCTTTACTGGGGACCAGGCTTACCCACTATCAACTCTAACTTATAGCATTATTTGTATTATAAAATCAAGAATAGAACAAAACTAATTGTTTGTAGTTTTAAGAGAAAACCTATTTGTCACACATTGACTTTTGATTGCTAATGTAGAAGATCGTACGGGACGCAACTACAGAGCATACTTTCGCAATCGGTGACGTTATAATGCATAGTATATGAATAAAGTATGCATAGATAAAAGGAAGCAACCAAGATAATATAGAAGTAAATCGAACTTATTTAAATAACAAAGGTTATACCTTCCTAGCTTTGTCTCCTTAACAAGCTTTCTTGAAATTCAAGATCTCCTTAATGCTAGAGCAAGCTCGTGTTGATAACGTGTTGTAAATTAAATTGGAACTTGCTAAGAACTAGAGAAGGAAAATAGAAGACTAAGAACTTCTACTACTACAAACTACTATTACAAAGGAGAAGAGAAGAAATGAGATAGTTGGAATGAGAAGTTTTCATTCAACTTGGTGTGTGAATTACAATGGGGTTAGCACCCTTTATATAGGCCATTTGGTGATGATGATAATTGTACTTATACAATGTGTACAAGTTATACATACACCACAAGTCATAGAACACATCACGAGCAACATAGACAATACATGGAAAAGTTGGTGTACATTGGAGAGGATTACAAGTTACATGACAATACTTATATAAGTGATTATACATTGGAGTTGAATACAAGTTATGTAGGGTGTACAAGTTACATTCAATGTAGAAGTCATGCTTGATGTTACAATTCAATGTGAGAGTCATGCTTGACAATGTGATCATTCATAAGCTTGGTTAAAGGGTCATCCAATTTACAACACTCCCCCTTAGATGACACTTGCTAAGAGAATATGCCTTGATAAAACCTGTACTAGAAAAACCTTGTGGGAAAAAATCTAGTACAGGAAAAAGAGTACAATGTTCTCGTCAATCTTGATTTGCAGTATAATATTATTAATTGCCTCATTAAAAACCTTGCTAGGAAAACCCAGTAGGACAAAACCAAAGCTAAGGAAAAGAGTGCAACACATTGATACACTTTGAGAGAATAAATATGCCTCATTAAAATCTTTACTAGAAAAACCCTGTGGGAAAAAGATCTAGTATAGGAAAAAGAGTACATTGCTCTCATAAATTTTTTATACGGAGTATAATAATGTTAGGATTGCTTCTCTAAAAACCTTGCTAGGCAAATCCAATGGGATCAAACCAATAGCACCCTTTATATAGGCCATTTGGTGATGATGATAATTGTACTTATACAATGTGTACAAGTTATACATACACCATAAGTCATAGAACACATCACAAGCAACATAGACAATACATGGAAGAGTTGGTGTACATTGGAGAAGATTACAAGTTACATGACAATACATAAATAAGTGATTATACATTGGAGTTGAATACAAGTTATGTAGGGTGTATAAGTTACATTCAATGTAGAAGTCATGCTTGATGTTACAATTCAATGTGAGAGTCGTGCTTGACAATGTGATCATTCATAAGCTTGGTTAAAGGGTCATCCAATTTACAACGCAATGCAATTTATATAAAATTATAATCATACAATGTAAAGGTTCCTATGGGATTATCTTAACGTTACAAATGTGACATCGAAATCTCCTTGCGCTCCGAGTCAGTAAGCTAGTATGTCCAAGGTTTCAATTGCGGTCATACAATTAATTTATAAGCCCGGTAAGACTCCACAACCGTTTCACAACTTTTTTAATTAGTTGCAGTTTAATTGACCAAATCCTTCCAAAATAAATTATCTGATGCCCAGATTTTATTTTTGACACAAAATTATTGTTCAGTATCAAGAATTACATTGTTTAAGCTTAAATATAATTTTTTAGTTAATATATTTTATTTTGTCCTCTTCGACCCAAAATTTCTGAAAATCCCTCCAAATCAACTCCTCGGATGTCCGTATCCCAATTTTAACTCTTATTTATGATTCAAAAACAAAAATTAAGCTAGAATAAGCTTTAAAATAATTTTTTAAATTTTGAATATTTTCGATCTCGTAACACGCTTTACGTGGCAAAATCCCCGTCCTGAATCCTCAAGAATATCACAAAATCCTTTTCATAAAAATTCACAATTTCTAGTTAAGTAGTCCAAATAATATTTTTTGAGTTTTTTCTATTTTTCTTAAAAAAATTTGTATTTTTTTTAATCTTTTCTTTTTAATAGTGATTTGATCCCTGAACCGGACCGGTTCGATTCAGGTGAAGCGGCCATTTTAGTGCGATCTGGGGTCAAACCCCATATTCTTCCTCCAGCATCCCGTTGCAATAGAAATCTATTTTTTATTTTATATCGATATCATTGGGGTTGGGCTCCCAATCCCAACCCCGTGTTGGGACTGGGTAGGGGAGATCATTCCCTTGCCATCCTCTTCCCCCCACCTCCATTAACGACTACAATAGCTACAAGACAACCCGACAACAACCTCGACGACACCAACACAAAAACACACTCACCTTATCCCCGCCTCGATCTTTGTTCTCCTCTCCCTCTCCTAACCTCAACAACCATACTCACCTTATCTCATTGTCAATCGATTTTTTTCTTCTTCCTCTACTTCGAACTACAGAGGATACAGTGGTTGTTCAAGATGTATATTAGGATTTTCTCGATATTCGCATTACACAAATCTTGAGACAAAACTAATGTTCCATTTTCATAATATAAATTAGATTTTTTTCGAGATACATACTACGTATCTCAAGCTCAATCTTTGGCTCAAATCAAATTGATGAGGCGGTGTATGTTCAATTGATTTGTAAAAATATATATTTGATTTCCTCGAGATTTGCATCGCATGAATCTTTAGGCAAATCTAATGATAGATTTATGTATATATATATTCTTTTGGTCTTCTTCGATATACGTACTACATATCTTGAGGTAAATATTGTGGCTATCAACAAGATAATCACCACCTCTTAACCGATTTACTGGTGATTAATTACATTGATCTCCTCGAGATAAGTAAAACGTATCTCGAAGTAGATCTTATGGTTTAATAACACCATACAAATCACTTAATTTTCCTCGAGATTGGATTGCACGCATCTTGAGGTGTGTATACACCTCACTAACAACACGTTCCACCATTCTCTTCCTCGACACTCATGCTATGCGTACCTCGAGGAAAATCAAATGTATATTTTTTATTTTAGTTATAACTAGACTATTTGTTTTTATATATTTATATATTAACTATATATACAAATATATATATATATATATATATATATATATATATATATATGCATCTATGTATTTTCACGGCTATAAATTTGCCACGTGCGCCAACAACCACCCTCGGGCGTGCACACTATTATACATCTCACGAGTGCTGCCCTCGACCCCGCATGTCGCTAGGCGCCCACCAATTTATTTATTATTTTATTCAATTTTAGGATTATCTCTTGTTTTTAACTCTAAATTATTTTTCAAAAAATACCTTAATTTTACCAAAATTGGAGAAAAATCCCCAACGTTCGCCAAAACTCATGGACACTGTGTATACACATCACTTGACTATATTTCACGTCGAAATAGTGTATATTATATCAAATAGGTACACGACACACAAAAATAATATCAAAATTTATGTTCTCCGATCTGTAATAAGTGGGTACTACCTCAGATACATATATCTCAATTTAAATCTAAAAAAACTTAATTAGCTGTCTAATTAAGTTTATAAAATTCTCGGATGTCACAATCTTCCCAACTAATTAATAATCTCATCCTAGAAATTTAAATTTACAGGTTACTAAACCAAATAGATATGAAAAAATAATCCTTTACATAAAACTATTTTAATCCAAACCTGTAAAATCATTTCCAAAGTGAACTGTTAAGTGGACCCAATCACTTTGTTGTATTCAAAAACTTAGTGGTAGATATCATAATCATTTTAATTTTCATTTCTAAATATTTGGTTTGATGAAAAGTTATCTCCATTACCTTGTCGACCTTGTCGACCTTGGCAATTTGTGATTTTTTGACGAGTTAAACAGTTAACTTTGTGGAATATTTGATTACCTTACTTTATTTCTCATATCATATCTTGAGTCCCATTCAAGTATTAATATATAGCAAGACCTAACCTATCTTGCTTTTCACAACACAGTTTTCAATCTAATCTAAGTATTATTTCACAACCCGTTGATAATTCTTTCCATATCCACTTAAACTCTTGTAACACATCTCTGTTTACTTTCTCATTGCTAATCATCTCTTTTTATTTGAATTATAGGCCGATTAATTTTTAGGCTTTAATCACTCTAAAATTACATAATGATGCAAGTAATATTTGATCACAACATTAGATAATAAGGTGGTGTAGCACTATAATTGAACCAATGTATAGTATATATCTCTGATATTAGTTGTACACTACTTTGGTTCAAGACTTTCAACATTTGGAGTTTAACTCCTTTTACGATCTTTGTGAAGATATATTAGATTCTTTCAAGCTTATAGTTTGATATTTTAATTTGATTGAGACTCGTTCACCAAAAATTTTCATTTTCATACTAATGTGATAAAATATTGACCATTTAGTTGCCTATACTTCAGCCTCCAATTGACTCTGACGAAACTTCATAAAACTCTTTTCTACTGATTGTCTCCAATTCATTGATTATTCCAAGATGGGTCGACGCATCCCATCGATCTTCTACGCAGTGAATGAATCGTGATTTTAAAATGGAGTTACTTTGACTTTTGGTCATGCACAACTACTCCAATACCTTACCTTGATTAAAGGAATATGTGCGTGTCACTTCCAGCAGTCACAAGTCATCTCAACATCTTTTATTTTATACATTAAGTCTATTCCATTTGATTTTTTGTCAATCTTAGCTATTCTCACATTGACCTTGCTCTTAGTCCTTTTACAAACTTACCACGACTTTACAGCTCCTTAATCTTGACTTAGAAATGCAATTTATATCTATTCTCTTTTCAGAAACATAGCTAAGGATGGTGTCACTTCTTATTATCATCTAATTAATCAAAGTCTTCCTTAGCTAATCATAATTTGAAATAGAGAAAATTCGTGACTCAAATAGTTAAACTATTTTTTATTGCCTTAAGTTATTTCCATTAGTCTCAAATATCCTGACTTTTCTTTTTCTCAAAAAGAAATTCAGTACCTTTCAAGAAACTTTGCAAGAAAACTTTGTGTCTTATTATTCATCAAATTTCTTTTGATGAATTCACCTTTCCGTTATTATTCAACTGAAGAGATAGAAAAAATTTGAATTTTTAAACTCCGATTATCTTAATGACTAATCAAATTCTTAAATGATGTTATTTCAATCATTTAAGTCCTACAAATAGAAATTCTCATAATATAAGAGTTCATACTAATTTCCTATACAACTCACTTACTAATACTCAATCAATACGTCTATCTCTTTATTGGCTATTTTTAAGTCGTAGTGATAAACATCATTACTTAATTTGATTAGAAGTGGCTATTGGGTACATTTAATCTCAAAAAAAAATTACTTGTTTTGATGTTTAATAGTTAATCCAAGCTATTATTAGACCACTTCCCCAACACCTTAACTTCTAATACGTTGATCTTATCACTACACCTTTTATTTTCAAGGTAGAAGTTTTTGTTGATCTTTGTTTCATAACAACACTCAATCTGGTGTTAACAAAGATTACTTTCAACTTGAATATTTTCATTTGTTTTATCAATTTTTTATTCGAATCATAGAAATACTATACCCAGCGTCACTTATGGATAAGTAACTTGAATAATAAACAATCAAAAGTTTCAGTACTTCTTTTAGAAGTCGTTTGATTTTTTCAAAATATGGTTTTAATTCATTTTTCACTTGACATTTTGTTTCAAAATGAGAAAATACTTTACTTCAAACTATTTTATTTTCTTAGAAACTGACTTAGACAACTTGACTGATCCACTCACAATCTCATTATGATTTCTTAGTCAAAAATCAATTTGTCTAATCAATTTCCATTTTTGAGAACTTACATCTCCTTTTTCTTTTCATTTGAGTCACGTTCGAAAGCAAATCTTAGTTGATTATGAATCAAACCAATATTTTATAGAATAGTCTTCCCGAGTTAATCATGCAACCACACTAACTTTATTCTAAAATCCAAGATATCCATATCTTGTGCTTCCTAAAAGTCTCAATTGCATATTATTTCTACAAAATGATCTCAATCACTTGAAACTTAATTTAAGTCTATTTTAATGTTTTCTTGAGCGTTTAAAAATTGTAATAGTTCAATGCTTTCGATGTCCAAGAAATTCATGTTCAGTGTTTATGTACATGAAACATTTGGACTTCCCTTTCAACCAATTTCCTATTGATTTCATAACTGATACTTTCATCAGTTATATTAGTACCAAACTACTTACAACATCTTTATGAATTCAAACTTCTCAAGTCTATTTCATATCCATCTACGCTAAGCTTTGTTTCATAAGCATATTCTCTCTTGTAATCATCCGTTTCTAATCTTACTTATCATATCTTACGAGTTAAGTATCAAACAAACAAGGATAATAAACTTCATGTTGCATACCTAACGATAATACATACATACAACACAAATATAACATAATTCATAAAGTTTTAAAACTTTTTAACCACATTTCATCGTGTTACTTCCCAACTAATCACTAACTAAACTTCAATTAACAAGATTATTTTTAAATATTCAATTAAGCCAAACCCAGGCTCTGATACTAAAATTGTCAGACCCACCTAATTAAAGCATCTGACAGGCATAGATTACTTTAATCCATTGATAATCTAGCAGCCTTCACCACTCCATCAATAAACAATTAAGAATAAGATCTTGTAATCATTAATTATAAAACTTTATTAACCAAATAGGATTCTAAATTGAATCTTAAACCTCAAAGTTCGTTTAAATAAATTAAATAATCCTTAAAATTTCGTAAAAAATTCTCGACAGCACCCCACTGTATCCAAGCCTACACCAAAATACTCGGCCTTCAAAATTCTTTAACAAAACCTACTCAACTTGGTGGGAATGTCAAAGAACTCACAATCCACCTCATAACAATATATGTTGCATTCAAAAAATTTATTTATTCATTCTAACCTATCTCAAATATTCAAAATCCTTAAATTAACATTACCTTAGCTCTGCAACATTCCAATCTGTTATAAAACCATTATAATAATTCCAAAAGAGATCATAATCACACATGAATCCAAAAACTCATTTATATAATATTTTATCCTAAAAAATAATACATACATAGAAAAAAGAAGTAAACAAGTCACAAACAGTCGGAAAGCTTTCCCTTTTTCTTGTCCCCTCTAGAACCTGTCATTATCCAATTATAAAATTTGATAATATCAGATAAGTAAATCTCATACTATCCAGTACACCTGTAATAATCAAATGCATAATAATTCAAGAGATTAAATGAAGAATATAATCCAAAGAATCTAAATACAATAGTGAATCCATCCCCTTTTTGTTATTCAACCACAATCAGATAATGTTCACCGAAAATAGTAAGTAAACAATAATAAGGTCTCATGCTCAGAGAGGATAACCAAATGAGTCTCGTTCCTCTAAACTCTAGGAGTATGATCTAGTTCAACATGATCTCATAATAACCTCGCGATGCAAAGTATCAGTGACTTCGGCCCCTCAAGCATAATATAGTGTTCTATAACCACGGTATAGTATACACTATAAGAAGATTCGATTAACCCTTATCCTCTCTATCCGTATATGCATGTACAATAAAAATGCAATAACGAGGATCAATGCAATTTATACAAAATTATAATCATACAACGTAAAGGTTACTATGGGGTTTACTTAACCTTACAAACGCGATATCAAAATTCTCTTGTACTCGAGTTTATAAGTTAGTCCACCTTAGGTTCCAATTGCGGTCCTACAATTTATTTATAAGCTCGATAAGACTCCATAACAGTTTCACAATTTTTTCAATTAGTTGCAATTTAACTGACCTAATCGCATCTTGAAACCCCCTAAAATCCTTCAAAATAAATTATCTAATTCCCAAATTTTATTTTTGAATTCTGAACTTACATTGTCTAGGATTAAATATAAATTTTCTAATTTATTATATTTTATTTGGTCCTCCTCGACCCGAAAATCCCATAATCCCTCTAAATCAACTCCTCGGATGTCCAGATCCCAATTTTGACCCTTAATTGTGATTAAAAATAAAAAATAAACTTAGACTAGGCTTTCAAATAATTTTACACATTTTAAATATTTTTCGATCTCGTAACATGCTTTACAAGGAAAAATCCTCGGCATAAATCCTCGAGAACATCACAAAATCCTTAATTTTCATAAAAATCCATAATTTCTATTTAATTAGTCCAAATAACATTGTTTTGAGTTTTTTTCTATTTTTTGGAATCCTTTTCCAAATCTATAGCATTTTTTCCTCTTTTTTTAATTGGGGAACCCTGAACCAAGCTGCCTTCTTTTTCCTTCAGCAACCCTCTTCAATGAAATCAATTTATTTTATCAATTTCATTAGAGTTGGGTTTCCAACCCCAGCCCCAGGTTAGGACTGGGCAGGAAAGATCATTTCCCTGCCATCCTCTTCCTCCTACCTCCTTTAACAACCACAACAGCCACAAGACAACCCAACAACAACCTCAACGACACCAACACAATAACACAGTCACCTTATCCCCACCTCTTTCCTTGATCTCCTCTCCCTCTCGGTCAATTTTCTCTTCCTAATCTTCCATTTAGTCTCACTATTAATCAATTTTTTTTCTTCTATTTATGGTTCAAACTACAAATGATACGATGGTTGTTGAATATATGTATTAGGATTTCCTTGAGATTTGCATCATGTGAATCTCGAGACAAATCTAATGTTTTATTTTCATAATATAAATTTGATCTTCCTCGAGATACATACTATGTATCTCGAGGTCAATCTTTGGCTCAAAGCAAATTGATGAGTTGGTGTATGTTTTATCGATTTGTGAAAATATATATATATATATATATGATTTCCTCGAGATTTACATTGCAAGAATTTCGAGGCAAATCTAATGATTATTTTATATGTTCTTTTTATCATCCTCGAGTTACGTACTACACATCTCGAGATAAATATTGTAGCTATCAACAAGATAATCACCACATATTAACTAACTTATTGGTGATTAATTATATTGATCTCCTTGACATACATGACATGTGTCTCGAGGTAGATCTTATTGTTTAATAACACCATACAAATCACTTGATTTTCCTCGAGATTGGACTGCACGCATCTCGATGCGTGTATACACCTCACTAATAGCACGTTCCACCATTCTTTTCCTCGACACTCGCGCTACGTGTATCTCCAGGCGGATCCAATGTATAATTTTTATTTAATATTTAACTATAGGATTTGTTTGAAATATATATGCATCTATGTATTTTCGGGCCTATAAATTTGTCATGTGCGCCAACGACTATCCTCAAGTACGCACACTATTATACATCTAACTCGTGTCACCCTCGACCCCACATGCCACTAGGTGCCCACCAGTTTATTTATTATTTTATTTAATTTCATGATTATCTCTTATTTTTAACTTGAGATTAATTTTTGAAAAATACCCCATTTTCACCAAATTTGGCAAAAATTCCCCAACGCTTTCCAAAACTCATGGAGATCGAGTGTACACTCCACTTTACCCTATTTCGCGTCGAAATAGTGCATAATACATCAAATAGGCATATGACGACAATAAAAATAATATTTAAATTTATGATCTCCGATCCATAACACGTTGGTCCCACCTCGAATACCTAAGTCTCCATTTAAATTTGAAAATACTTAATTAGCTTCCTAATCAAGTTTATAAAATTCCCGGATGTCACAACATCTTTTGATAAACTCTGCAATATCAGCCTTCATCCCCTGCCACTAGTACAAGTGACGCATGTCATGGTACATCTTCTTCATACCTAGATGAATATTATAATATGATCGGTGCGCTTCTCATAGGACGTTTGTCTCAACTTAGTAACTACTGGTATCCATACTCGCCCCGAAACTTCAAACTATTATCAGTGCAACAACTCTATCTATGTCATTCGTACTATCTGTTAATCTGTGATATTGGTCATAGTCACCATCCAATCTTTAGCCCTCCAATATCTGATGTATAAGCATGGTTTGGAGTCCAATCTGTTCACTTATCCATGTGTCCCCTAACACCCTGTCACAGTCATCAAAGTCGTAGCCTCTGACAACGAAACCTTGGTCATGCTTGAGTCATCTCTCGCCTCCTGCTCAATGCATCAGTAACAACATTTGCCTTACCTAGGTGGTACTCGATGGAGAAGTCACTGTCAGCTCCCTTGTCATTAAGACGACTAACCGAACTAGATTACCTTAATTCTCTGATAATCTAGTCAACTTAACTCGTTCTTTCAACTTTAATCTCAGAGTAATAATTATTTCAATCCTTTGCAAGGCTCCTAAACTAGATTTATATCCTCAATGAGACTCAATTCATGATTTGTTCAATTTGAGAAATTAAGAAAATAATACATATAATTCTCTGTATTTGTATAAAAATTTCGACAACACCTCCCCTAAATATGGCTTGACTAAAAACTTTCACCTAATAGACAACAGAATTGGGGAGAGGCTTGAAAAAGACTCACAACTCCCCGCAATTCACAATATATAACAAATATGAATTTATAACTAAACTTAGAGTATGTGATAGCTTAATCACAAATTTACAATCTCATATAGACCAAAATTGAATCATAAACCTCTCAACATATTTTAAACTAACTTAGGATACTCTCATAACCATTCAAATATATTTCACGTCCTATACTCATCCCAATAATCACAAAAAATATATATATATAAACAATTTACAACAAGAATTTACTTTAATTTGTGAAAACAATCAGCACAATCTTCGAGTCTTGTCCACTCTTCCCTTGTCGTCATATAGAATCTGACATCATCAAAAAACTTGAAGATGTCAAGTAAGTAAATTCCCACATTGATATGTACTCCGCAATTGTTAGTCTGATACATGGTGCAGGTAATTGCATTTCCAAATAATCGATAAAATATATGTATCAACAGGACATGCAATCCACTCTGCCAATGTCTCCTATCTATAATTAGACATCGACTTCCAAAAATAGTACAAAGACAACATTAAGTGATCATAAAATGCAGAGATAACTTGTCAGCGTTAGACTCCACTAGTCTCACTATACGGATTTAAAGGCACGACTGAAACCTAGTTTCAATCAAATCAGACTCTTAAACAAGCTTATCCCCCTCACTCACTCTATGTATGCATGACCAATAATGATAAAATGCAATACATACTATGATACAATTACAGGAGCAAATATATTCGATCAATAGTAAAGATCACTGTAGTGTTTACTTATAACCAAACCAACTCAAAGTTTATTACGAAGCCTCACACAATGTTCCCCGGCTTTAACATACTTCAACAAGTCTTATTTAAATCATAAAATTTAGGTGTTAGAGTTACAACTCTATTTTAATGCTTCAAAACTATTTTTCAAGCTACAATGAAGTTCAAACCAGTCCAAACTCCAACAAATTCATCTTAAGTCTCAAAACTTAATTTATGTCTTCAATTTCGATTTTAAACTACTTAATTGACTTCAAAAACAATTTACATATCTACTATGAATTTTAAATTGGGATTTTAACTCAATTAGCAATTTTAATCTTGCCAATTCCAAATTTCAAATTTAAAACTTCAACAAATCCCAACTTACTTGTTTTATCAACTTTGGGAGCCTTTTCCTTTGCCAAATCATTTAAACATTGCAATGCAATGTTTCTATGAGTCTCTCAATAAAATCTCAAGTCAAAACTACCCCATAATAAGCCTTCAATACTTAGTCAAATTATAAGTAGTGCAGATTTTTCATTAGTGAGACCTTATGTTTAACGCTAAATTTCAACTTCTAAACGAACGAATTTCACCACAAGCCTTATTCACCATTGAAATGGGATATACCAAGATTCAAACGAACATATTCACAAGTGTTTTGGATATCTATAAGGTCTTTGAATCATTCGTCAAACATAGCTACTCGCATCTGTCAAACTTGTAAACATTTTTGACAATGGCTTGCAGGCTACCTTTGCAATATTTTTTCCTGACCAAAACAAATGATTCTAAGTTTGAACATTTCCATTCTTTGAAATTTGATAGAAAAGCGTTAAAATAAGCTCAACCCCACATAATTTGGATATCATTTGGCACCTTAACTTATCGACCCAATTGCTTCCTTGTAAGCAATTTTATACTGAGCCATATTTTAGGACTTTTGAGCAGTTGAAAACTAAGGTTCTACCCCCTATTCAAATTTCCAAAACTCCACACACTTTTCCCCAACCTTAGAACAAAAAATCTCAAAGAAAAATAAATTACATGCATTCCACCAAAGATAACCACCAAGTTCCAAGAATTGAAGAAAATAATTATAACAAACTTTTCCTACCTCGATATAGTTCAAAATTTTAATTTCATCAATTTGATTGATCAAGACTCATTCCAGTTGACTCCAATTGATTGCATTCTGATCAAAGATCATTTATATCAATTAATCACATCTAATTCCCATTGATCAAAATCACTTATCAATGACACAACAAGATCAAAACATTATCACTAAACGAAAATATCATGTTTTCGAAATCAATTTTGAATTAATAATCAATTGTTACAGTCCATCCTTAATAATCATTGTCCCGAATCAATTAGCACAGTTAAATCAATTTCAACTCACCTTTGATTGATTATCGCACACTATAGTAGGCATGATTTCCCTTAATCTCCCTTTTGATTTTAATTCAAGAGATCACAACAATTAGAGAGAAACGAACAAAGAGATGAAGAGAGTAAACAGTGATAAAAGATGAAGGAAACCAGAGAAGATGATGAAACGATGATGAAACACAAACTCTATATATTCATTTTTATTTGTAAATGAAAGGGTAGGCTAAATGACCTTATTACCTTTCAGAACTTATGTGTTGTTTATAAAAATAGTACCATTTTATTTAATTTTTTATTTTTTTTTATTTCATATTTATCTCTTATTTTAAGTCCAATTTATACCCCAAAAAATACCCTAATTTTATCAAAAATTTGAGAAACTCCTGATGAACAATAAAACATTTGTACATCGTATCTAAGCCTTAATTTAAGTCAATTTCGTCACTAAATAGTGTATAATACATCAATTAGGCACGCAATACATAAAAATAATATTTAATTTATGATCTATGATCTATAATGAGTGGGTCCCACCTTGGATAATTAAATCATAAATTAAATTCAAAAATACTTAATTAGCTGCCTAATCAAATTTGTAAAATCTCAGATGTCACAGTCATAGTCATTCGGCAACTCAAGCCACCTCATTTGTCTCACGTTCAATTCACTCTAAGTGAAGAAATATTTCAAACTCTGATAGTTAGTTAACAACCTAAACCTCTCTCCCTAAAGATAACGTCTCCATAACTTCAGTGCAAAGACCATTGCTTTCAACTCTAGGTCATGTACAAGGTAGTTTCTCCCATGTACTTTCAACTATCTAGAGGCATAGGCAACCACATTTCTTTCCTGCATCAACACACAACCCAATCCTGTCGTCAAAGCATTAGTGTAAATTGTCAGCTCCTTGCCCTCCTCTGGCAATACTAACACTGGTGTAGTAGTTACTCGTTCCTTCCCTCTTTGAAAGCATCCTCACTTTGATCTATCTAGGTGAACCTGACATCCTTTCTTGTCAGAGGTGTTAAAGGTGCATCTATTTTGGAGATTTTCTCAACAAACCTCATATAGTAACCTACCAATCCCAAAAAACTTCAAACCTCTATTGGTGTCGACGATATAGGCCAATCTATAATCGTTATATCCTTCTCTGGATCTACAGAAATGCCATCAGCTTAACCTCATGACCCAAAAATCTAATATGTGTCATATAAAACTTGCACTTGCTAAAATTTGCGTATAATCAGTGCTCACGCGGAGTTTACAAGGAAATCTTCAGGTGCCTATCATAGGCCTACCTTGTTCGTGAATAGATCAGTATGCCATCGATGAATACAATCACGAAATGATCCAGGTACTTTCTAAAGTTCTTATGCATCAGATCCATAAACATCGCTAAACCGTTAATAACTCTGAACGACACTAGTGCAAACTCGATTGTCCCATACCTAATCTAAAATAAAGTCTTCTCAAAGTCCTTATCTCTTACTCTCAACTAATGATACCCTGTCCTTAATAGTATCTTTGAGAAGAATTGTGTTCCTGCTGATTGATTAATAAGTCATCAATCATTGGCAATAGAAACTTATTCCGGATTACAACCTTGTTCAACTCTCTATAATCGATACATAACCACATAGTGTCTTCTTTCTTCTTTACCAACAAGACAGGTGAGCCCCATGGAAAAATACTCGGTTGTACAAAGCCTTTCTCAGACAATTCGTCAAGTTGCTTCTTCAATTCATGCAACTCCTGTCTATCCATCTTGTATGGTGCCTTTGAGATAGGTGTTGTACCTTCACAAACCTTAATGATGAGATTTATCTCCCACCTTGGAGGTAAGCTCGATAACTCATCAGGAAATACATTAGGAAAATTACAAACTGTCGGAATGTCCTTTACCTTGGCCTGGCTATCAAAAAGCCCCATATATTCTCACAAACTTATCGATCTCTTTATAAGTTCCAACTTGGCCCATAATGCTACTCTCGGCTGATGCTAAGCCTCGAAACTCAAATATGAATCCCAAAATACGAAAGGTCACTACCTTCAGGTGATAGTCCATATGAGCATAGTATATAGATATCAATTCATCCCCATGAGTGCGTCGAACTCTAAGAACTCCAACATTCACAGGTCTATGGGCGGATCATAACCCTTAATCGTTACAATGCACCTTTGATAAACGAGGTTAGGTTAAGCTCTATCTCCCGCAATGGTATTAAGGATAAGGTACCTATCCGCTCTAACTGGTGTCAATCCTAGAATCCCAATCATAAGTCCTAATAGGAATGAGATTGTGGAACTTGAATTTATCAATATATGCATGCTCTGTCCAAAAATAGAAACAACATATGCAATAAGGTCTATAGTGGCCTAACTATGACGTGCAGCCACGACATGAACCTGCTCCATAGGATGCACCGCAATGACTGCTGGGTAATCTCCGCGTAAATGTCTGAGCTGCCCATAATCCTAATAATGAATATCTAGCCTATGCTGAGTACTAACTGATTCAGACTACATTGGCCTCTGTCCTCTGCCACGACCACCGTTAGACTGTTGTTGTCCCTTATAGAACCTAAGCACTAGAGGTCGACTGCCACTCGTGTCACTAGCTGTCTGACCGATCCTACATCATACTGTGTTAAAGATCCCGCCCTGTCATCTCTGTACCGCTTTA
This sequence comes from Stephania yunnanensis, assembly GCA_039657365.1. NCBI lineage: Eukaryota > Viridiplantae > Streptophyta > Magnoliopsida > Ranunculales > Menispermaceae > Stephania > Stephania yunnanensis. The sequence continues at coordinate 39,575,191 of CM077587.1, forward strand.
GATAATCCTTCATATTCTTTCCATTAGTTCTCTTCCCAAAGTCACTACTCGACGAACCTCGTGGGAATGATGGTCTAGTGTCATCCGCATGGATCTCCTCATTAGCCTTAAAAGACATACATTTATCAACGACCTCATCAAAATCGTAGCTCTTAAGGTATTCACCAACCTACTAATGTCTGGTCGAAAATAAATAACAAATCTAGATACGAAGTCCCTCTCTATCGCTAATTGTTACCCGACCATCGGTGACAATCTAGAATATTGGTCTGTAAACTCTGAAACTGACATGTTACCCTATCGTAGGGCAAATAACACATCCAACTTCCTATTCATCATAGCAGAGGGTGAGAAATGCTTAAAAAAAGTCTCTTAAACGCGATCCAAGTCTCCACGGACCCTTTCTGGTATATACTACCTGTCACCACTCATCAGTGGCCCCCTCCGGGTGTAGTGTAGACAAATCTACTCAAATATCCTCATCAGCCTCAATAGCCATATGGATCTTCTCCTGATTACGGATCTGCACGTCTACCTTCTCCATATTTTGGTCGTTATAAAACTTCAATGTCTTGCACACATTGAGATCTTTACAAAGCTTGGACAATCTAGTTGCACGATTCTTCACAACTTCCTACTCGGCTAGTGGCGCTATCTTCATCAGCTATTCCTTTCTCATGGGTGCTTCGTTAGTCTCCTGCATACTCGGTACTACAACATGAGGTATCTAATTGTGTTGAGTATGGAGTGAGTCTAGTATATGGGCTACGGCCTCTATCAAGCCCTGAGTGGTCTCTGACAACTGACGGATCATCTCCTGTTGCACCATAGTTTCAATTGTTGGTCAATCCTTACACCACCCTGATGAGCTATGTCCAACATCATTGTGGTCCATTTTCGGTGTATTCTACAATTCAAGATGGATCAAACATTATTTTATGATTTTTGCATGATATTGTATAATACTCACAAATATAATCTAATAGTTAACATAGCAATACATATTTTTTTCCCAATGTTTTTCCTAACTAATTTTCCTCGACTAGGTTTCCACTTTTCTAAGTTCTAATGAGTCAAATTATTCAATTTCTTTATGAATCATATGTTTTTCCTCAAATGTAGGCTCTGATACCAAGTTGTCACACTCTAACCCTTAACTGGCAGTTTGACTGGCCCGAATCATTCTCTAACTCTCCAATTTGGGAAAGAGAACCAAAGTACAACTCGATTTATGCTTTAATTCATGTTCCCTATCAATTTAACCTAACAATTTATACAATCATTTTAAAACATTCATAACTTTCCAAAGCATGTATTAAACATATCATCAACAGTTCAGTTCCGAGTCTAAACATGATTTCGAGTGCGGAAGTAGTGTGCATGCCATATATAATCAAAAGGGAACTATAGGGGAAAACTTAAAATTTGGGTATATAGTCATCCATACATCGAGGAACATCTAAAACCCAAAATCTAAACCAACATATATAAAATCAGATATATACACAAAACCTACAGAAATGATAGTGGCGCGGCTCTCCTCGTTGTCGAACGTTAGTCTCGAGCCTTACCTTTTGCTCTATCACTGCAAGACAGATTGGTCCCACAAAAGGTGTGACCCAGTGAGTGAACAACCAGGAAATATATAAGTTCATCGCATAAAAATAAAGGAAAGGAAATATACAACAAGACAAAATAAAGTAAACATACAATGATCCTAAACATCCTCATGAAGAATTTTCGCGAACTCTCTAATGCAAATGACATGGCTTGTACCATTGGCTTGACGACGACTCACACCGAATGGGTTTCCATGGCCTCATCACAACCAACCAATACTAAATCTGACAATGGAAGGTTCTAGTCAATTCTCAACTCCCATAAGAGGCCCCAACAATAATATGCTCTTAGCTCCTTAGGAAAAGTACTAGTCGTGTACATTTTATCGTCTGCTGCTCCATGTAGAAAGTTCTAGACACGTACACTCTCTATTTTCCCGCGCTTAAACCAATCATACTTACTATAAAAGTTAACCCATAAGGTCCCCGTGTCTACCATATGCATGACCACGGGTAAAGTATGATGCAATGTAGTAAAAATGCAAAGATAATACATGCATAATAAAAGTGTATATTCATATAGTATTCACTTATTACTTATCGCATTGTAGTCCCAACGTGTCGCTCAGTCTCGAGTCCTATTATGAGTTCTAAGTCATTTTTCTTTATACTTATTAATTTAGAAAGCAACTCAAAGTGCGTGTCAAAACCTCTTAAAATCCATATCAAACAAGTTTCAAAGACATAATTAAGTCCTTCAAGAGTTTTAAGTAAAAAACATGTAAAAATAGTTTGTCCCCGAATTGCACTCCATTTTTTATCATCAAGAAATTAAAATCTCTAGAAAATCTGGAACAAGAATTATTGGTCTCTAAACCACCTTTCTAGAAAGCTAGACAAATCTTGATTTGGATTAGAATTGAGAGAGTTATGCTATCTGAATCAAAGCATGTTTATCATCTCCTAATTCTCGTCTAACAATTTTATAGGCCACATTACAGAGCTTTTTGGCTATGAAAACGTTTGATCTAGAAAATATTCATGTAGGCAAAAGTTTTAGATCTCGAAGTTACCTTTCAAATGGAGTTAGAGTCAATTTATTTTAACTTCATATGATAGAGATATCTTCAAAACATCGTTGCTACTTCAACACAACAGAGATTTTTCTAAAAAACTCCAAGTTGCAAAGCGAATTTGAGTTAGATAACTTTGAAATCTCAAAATTTCCAGTAGGACAAAGTTAAATGACTTTGAGTTAAGTTTCCAATGGCATTGGATTCACTCAATTTGGATTTCAAATGAAAGAGATATGTCTAGATTACTAACACTGTGTAAAACAGACTCTTATTCAAGTCGATCAAGTATAGAGTTTACCTAACTTCTAGTAGTCGTAGATGCGTAAAGGTGATGTCACAATGAATAATAAAATTCAGCACTAAAGGTATTTTATATTAATTTGATGCGGTCACATTGTAATATTGTATTTATTCAACTATAGGCTCAATTAATTCAATTTCCAACTAATGTCACTTAAATAATTTATCCAGCTTGGTATATTTTTTGTCCTTAGTCTAGTCATACTACCCATCATGCCCAACACATATTTCTAAATGATCTTAAGGTGACACTATCGTTGCGTTATATCCATGCATAAGTATTTATATAATATAATACACCCCACTCATAAATAACATATATACTCATCCACTGGTCAACATTATATCGAGCATAGCCATTTTACCCTGGTTGAAACGGTTTCGACCTCTAGTCCTGTGAAGATCCCTTCTCAAATTAGGTTATCGCTGCTCGGCCTAATCCCGTAACTAATCCCTAATCTCACCACGTAGGACTTAACGAGGAATTAGTCAGCCTTTCCAAAACCTTGTTATCAACCAAGTATTTTTTCTCAAATAAGAATTTACCTATCTTATGTCAATTCATAAATTAAAGTTAATTAATATTTTACCATTAAGATTTTATTCAGTGAAAGTCTTAACAAATTAGCGGAAGCTTTAACATGATACCTAACAATTGTGGAAAAACCAAAAAATAAAGATCACATGTATATATAATGAAAGGCGATAATATAACATCATGTGTCTGGTCATGGTGCTATATATCAACCCATAATACATACAACCCCAAAATTACAAAAAAAAGACATAAAGTTATACAACAAAGTCAAAACCTACAAAATCCAGTGTAGCAGCACTCCACTGGCTCAAAGGTAGTCGTTGATATTCTCTTTTCCTGGTCTGCTACTCGATGGATCTGCATCGACCATCATAAAAAGGATGGTGAGTACAGGAAAGTAGAAAGTAACACTGACAGAAATTTGTTCGCATTTCTTAACATACAACAAGTATCTAAAAGCATAATAAAAGCACCAATGCTGAAAGGAAATCATGATATGAGATACTTCAGTTAAACAATATGAAAGCGACACTCTGCGAAGTAGTCGATCTGTCGTGATCTTCATCACACAACCTTTCCACTATATAAGGATGGAGCTGAGCTCTACATCTCCGTGAAGGTCGGAGTTGTGCTCTACGCCTTTATAATTATCTCAAGTGCCAGTCACCTATGATGTATACTGCTAACAACCCTGGGTCTTATAACTATGAAATCACTTAAATTGTACTTGCCAACAACTTCGGGTCCCATACCCTAAGTTATGATGACATACTAAGTTATAGTGGAGAGATCGCTATAATGTAATCCCAAGAATAATTTCATATTTCAATAGATAACGTGGTTTGAGAATTCAACAAAGCAATTGCATATCTAATGCACAATGGAAATAGATTTACAACACTATGTAACATCTACCTAATAGCATGTTATTTCATTGACCACATATATTAACAATCAAAATGACATAGCGCATGATTTGGAGTCAATGAAATCATTTAACTAACAATATATACCATGAAAGCAAACTTATGAAATGATAAAGGAAACAAGTCATGGTATATGAGTACAATGGAAAATCATTCCAAATGACTGAAATGAACAAATAAACATGAATGAAATGGAAATAAATATCTCAATCAGTTTACTTACAATCCACACAATTTCCTAAGCTAATCCGGCCTCTTGACACCTCAAAACTCATATCTGAACCCCCGAGACAATTCCCTAGGTTCATAATATCATATAACATGTTTTTGAGTGTGTTTGGGCCCTTACGTAGGGTATTAAGCATGTTTATAGTGTTTTAAAAAAATTAAAAATTGCAAATTTTCATGTTGTCATAGCACCTAACGTGTCAGGTGATTTGATTAGCGCGCTAGTGGCCTCATTAGCGTGTTACCAAATTTCTCTTGTGCACTATCTGAAGTTGTCACTCTAGCTGACTTATCTAGCGCACTATGTGCTAGAAAATCCAGAATTCTGCAATTAGAATTCTGAGTTTTCTAATGCATAGGCTACCCTACTACTTTGGAACTCTCAAACACTCTTTCAAAGCCCCAAGACATCAACAACAACATAAAAATAGTCATTCATCTCATCAAGTTCATGAATTAACTAAGTTGCTAGTCAGAACGGCCGAAAAAATTTGACTTGTGCCACGTGTCAAGTCAAAGTCGTATGTGGGACCCACTCGTCCAAACATATATGTTCGAATCAAATTTGAAATTATAATGCTAATTACGCAAAGAATTCGGGGAGCCGAAACATGAATGGGGATGCGCCTCGAATCGCGTGTCGACGTGGACCGAGGTAGTGACGTAAAATTGCTATACGATTTTAATGTGGTCATATCAAAAAGAAAATAAAATAAAAAAAATGTATATATATGTATAATAAGTAAAAATATATATATAATATATATTATATCGATGAGAAAGAAACAAAACAAAGAGAGAGAAAAATAAACAAAAGGAGAGAGAGAGGGTGATCGAAGAGAAGAGGGAGAGAGATCGAAGAAGAGGAGGGAGAGAGAAAGATCCGGCGAGACGAGCCGGACGTGGCGTCGACGACGGCTCCCAATCTGTGGCGGCGGCAAACATGACGCGACAACGACGACAAGCAGCAGAGCGCGGCGGCGGTGGCGCTTGTTCCACAAGCCGGCACCGGCGAGGCTCAGCAGAAAGTGCAATTTCGGCGGTGGCGCGACATGGTGGCGTGGACGACCAGCACTGCGAGGCGGTGGTGCACGGCGAGAGGTGGCGGCACGGAGAGCGGACGACGCGGCAGCAGCGGCGCTTGAGCCGTAGTGGCGAGACGGCCCGAAGGCCGGCAGCGCGAGGCGCGTGGCGGTAGAGGAGGCTCCGGCGCGGATGGTTGGACCGGCCTGAGCGGCGGCGGCGGCGGCGGCGTATGGCGTGACGCCGGTAGCGACGGCGACGCAGCGTCGGCTCGGCAGCGACAACGACACGGTGAACGGCGCGGAGCAACTGCGCGGTGGCGCGTCGTCGAACCGATCGATCCTCGACGAAGGCACGACTTCGACGAAGCTCGACGACGCGATGGATTCAATGATTTTGAAGACCATGGTGAGTTTTATTTAAGTAATTTGGTCGTGATTAAATGACTTAGTAAATTAGTACTAAATGGTACAAATGGACACCAGGGACGTAGGAGTCGGGTGTCAGGTGCGCATGTCGAGGCGTGAGCGAGACGTCTTGATGTTCGCGAAAAAGTAAGTAAACGAGCTAGGGACTTGTACAATATTTCATTTCACTCCATTGGCTATTATTCATTGCTTTGCGATACTTTCCTTTCACTGTTGTTGATTGCTTTGTGGTGATAGCTATCTTTGAAATTGTTGTTGGTTGAGTGGTCCATTGGTAAGTGAGTAATAGTTACTATTTATCTGCGATATGAGCTTTTCTGTGGATATCTCATAGTCGCAAGGGTTAGGGCTGGGAGGCAGGCGTCTCGTCCTAAACCCAAGTCTGCTGGGTTTTTGCCACGATTCAACGACCTTTTGGTCGGGACTCCTTGCTATTTGGCCTCACTTATCGCTTGCTTTGTTTACAGTCTTTTATATTCATGCGTTACATGCTCATTTCTTTCTAATTGCATGAGTTTGACTGCTTTGGTTATTTTGAAATGTCGTATATTTGTCCTACTGGATTTACTTACCTGGCCTCGTCATTTTTGGATTTTATTGAGTGCATAGTCGCAGGCGGGTAGCAAAAGGGAAAGCTCTATAACTAGGTGAATTTTTGTATATCTCGTATTACTCTCCTCTGATGATAACATATTTACTGGGTTCCGCATTTAGGATGCCTAACTCGTTTTAAATTACAATTGAGTTATTTATTTGTAGTAATTGATTCCGCTAAATTGTAAAACTTGCAAAATATTAATAACTCAACTTAAAATGGTGAAATTGCGTATAATGAGGGATTGGAAGGCTGACTAAGTATGCGTTGACCTTGCGAGACTGGCTCGGAGGTCCACGTGGGCTTAGGCCGGGCGGGACCCAGTTTGTGGGAAATTGGGGACATCACAGTTGGTATCAAAGCTAAAGTTTTAAATACTCGACTCTTGATTTAAATCACAAGCAATGGAGACGAAAACTAGCGGAAAGTTAGGAACAGTTGAACTTAGAGTGGAACCCTATGATCTTGAGTTAAGTCTTTGTTGGGAAGTGAGGAGAGTTTGGGGAAATTAAATTTGAACTACATGTGATATTTGATGTGTTGTATTATACTATTATCGATAGATATACGATATTCACTCTTGTGTATCGCGTGAAACGCGATGAGTAAAATTGAAAAAGATTGACGATAAATTTATCGGATTCAGAGAAATTGATAAATTGAGATAATAACATTGTTGGTTTGGTGAAGCCAATGGAAAATGAAACAATTCATTTTGAGTAAAATGAGATAATTTGGACTTTTATGGTCTTCAATCCGAGACTTTGGTATTACAAAGGGTATAGTTTCCAATTGAAACTTAAAATGCCATTTAGGACTCAAACAAACTTGTGAATTGGTTTTCAAGCCATTTAGAGGAATTTTGATTTTATTTAGGGCGCAAAAGTTTATAACTGAAATTGAGGATTTCCTATAGTATTGAGACTTGAAATGGAAGTTTGAGTCTCTAAATGATTTTAAATTGGTAATATGGAGACAATTGAATAACTTTGAGTCTAATTTGGACTTGAAATCAATGTTTTGGAACTTAGAGAGCTTTTGGAGTTTTAAAATGCTAGAACACTGATTGGATTTGTGGAAATGAAAAAGTAAGTTTTGAAATAACTCTGTTATTGTATTTAAAAGGTTTTTAGGATTTGTTTGTGTAGTTTAATATTTTTTAGAACTAGAGAAATTTGAGGGTCTTAATTGGAATGTAAATGCCATAGTGGATTTGTAAAGTATGCAAAATTGATTTTGAATATTGAATTGGAGTTCAAATATTAAGAGTGAATTGTATTGACTTAATAGGAAATAAAAAAAATGTTTTGATGCGCCTCGAGTTCCGTTTTGCACAAACCTCGAGGACACAAAGTTATTTAATCGAGAAAAAAATAAATGAATAAAATGGACGAAGATTTGTGAGACAAGCAGACTCTGAGGGAGCAGAGTGTTGAGATGACTTGAGAGCTAACGATTTCATCATTTGCGGACTCCTTAGCTTTGACGAAAGCTTTGGAGTAGTAGTGTTGGATCAGAAGCCTAAGTAACTCCACTTTGGTGACACTAAGCATTTATAGTCTCAAGGTCGGTGAAGTCGACCACCACCTTTAGGGACTTGTAAATGAGTTACGTGTTAAAGTAGAGTCTGGGAATCATTCTAAAAGTTAGATGCCACTTAAGTATAAATCCTATGACATTGTACATCTCAAGACTTCTCACATTCTACAATTTGTTCAGATACGTTAGCTAACGTACTGAAAGGAATTTTCGTGCAAGGTAGTGCATGTTGAAAGAAAAAAAATGCCTTTAAAGTTGCTAAGAAAAGAGTAACACTTGATCCTATATGGTATATTTGTGGTGTTTTAATATACTATATACGACATCGCTAACTATACCCTGATTCGAGGACTCGTGGCTATGGAAAATGCGACGACGTTTCGGACCGGGTTTGGGGAATGATCGTGAGGCTGTAGGTTTGCGGTTTGCGAGTGTTGAGGAGCTGCATACATCGCACTACCAACAATTGCAGGAGATTTTTCAGATTGTTAAGGGCACAGGTTACACCGTCATCGTCTACGTCAGCAGTGCTAGTTATTCAGGCTGAGCGTGTTTTTACAATTCATAACCCACCTGAAAAACTTTCAGTTCATGCAGGACCTGCAGTGATCGAGGTGACACATGTTCAGGCCGAGATAGTACTTCCTATACCTGAGACGTCGGCTGAGGATACACCAAGCATACCGATTGATACGGGTGTTAGGGCTACAGCGGAGGCGAGGCAGGCTCGTGAGTTTCGGAGGCATCGTCGGAGAAGTTCCACGGGGGTACTAACCTCAAGGCTGCATAAAGGTATATGAGGAGCCACGAGAAGATACATGATGTATTGGCCACACCGCTCATATGTAGCTAAGTATCTCATCAACTTCATTGTTCGGCGAGGTCGATGTCTGGTGGCGTATTACGGAGGTGTCGATGGGGAACAGTCCGTAACCAGCAGAGGACTAAGTTTCAGACCAATCGATAGAGGACCGGTGAGTCAGTTGCAGTACATGGATCGGTATATACTCGTGATGAAGTATGTTGGAGGTGCGGCCGACACGGACACCGACCAAGCTTACTACGTCATACACGGTTTCCTAGAATTTGTTGGTTATGTTGGGTGATGACGGCTCGAGCACAGTACATGAGGCTTAAGCGAGGGCTATGGCTGGCAAGAGCTTTGGGAGCACACGCGTCGGAGTACCGGTCGCATCATCGGTATCGTCACATTTAGTGCGAGGGTCTGGAGATGATCGGAGAAAAAAAGTGAGGGTTAAACGGTCGTGGCAAGGAGATCAACCTCAGAGCATGTTGTGTTTCCGCCATATGCAGCGTATACTGTGTCAATGTTAGTTGGTCCATCGTAAAGTTACGCTAGTGCACTACAGTAGCCAGCACCGTCAGGTCCTCAGCATCAGTACCATCAGAGGGCTGATGGCAGAGGCAATGGTCAAAGACAGAGTCAGAGTTCCAGTAAAGTGCAGGGACAACCTACTTCATTGGATCGGGATCTCAACGTACATGTATAGGCGTGTGGACAACCAGGTACAACAGAGCCAGGAATAGATTCATGTTATTGCCATGTCAAGTCCGACTACTATCCATCGTAACCTGATAGAGGGTACGAGTTGGGTAGAGACTCACTCGATCAGAGACTAACGGACAACCAAAGAAATTGATTTACATTCTCACAGATATACTGCAGATATGAGTATGTTAGTGACGGTGGATCATTGGACTAATATGTTCATTTGTATTCCAATATATGTTGTGAGGATGTTGCCCTGGCATATATTGATGGGAAGAGGCAGATGGTGTGTTCATTGCTTGGAGGTCACGGAGGAGCCCAGCTTGTCACGGAGGAACCCAACTTGTCGCGGAGGAGCCCGGCCATACAGAGTAAGATGGGGGTATGGCCTTGGGCGAGTATGGCTTTAGGCGGGTATGGCCTTCGGTCTTTAGTCATAACACACTATCGAAGTGCATAAATTTTGAAAATGAAATTATAATTCGTTGGAAGATTGTAACGGCCTTAAAATTCGACTTGTGCCACGTGTCAAGTCAAGGTCGTATGTGGGACCCACTCATTGAAACATGTATGTCCAAATCCAATTTGAAATTATAATGCTAATTACGCGGAGAATTCAGGGAGCCGAAACATGAACGGGGATGCACCTCGAGTCGCATGTCGACGTCGGCCGAGGTAATGACGTAAAATGGCTAAAGTGATTTTAATGTGGTCATATCAAATGAGAAAGAAACAAAACAGCAGAGAGAGAAAAAGAAACAAGGAGAGAGAGAGAGATCGAAGAGGAGAGGGAGAGAGATCAAAGAAGAGAGAAGGAGAGAGAGAGAGAGAGAGAGAGAGAGAGATCCGAGAGGACGAGCCGAACGCGGCGGCGACGACGGCTCCGGTGCGACGCAAGCAGCGGCCGCGACAACGACGACGCAGGCAGAGCGCGGTTAGTGGCGAGGTTCCACAGCGGCAGCAGCGAGGCTCCAGCAGCGCGGTTCCGACGGCGGCACGACAGCGCCATGAAGTGGACGGTCGGCACCTGCGAGGCAGAGGTAGCGCGAAAGAGTTGGCGTCGCAGAGAGCGGACGACGGCAGCAGCGGCGCGGAACTGTAGTGGCGAGATGGCCTGAAGGCCGGCAGCAGCGACTACGGCACGGATGGTTGGACGGCGGAGCTGGTCGGCGGCGATCGGCAAGCAACAGCGGTAGTGGCGCGACGCGCCAGTAGCGACGACGCCGGCGTCGGCTCGGCAGCGACGACGACAAGGTGAACAGCGCGGAGCAACTACGCGGTGGCGCGTCGTCGAATCGATCGATCCTCGACGAGAGGCACGACTTCGACGAAGCTCGACGACGCGATGGATTCAATGATTTTGAAGGCCATGGTGAGTTTTATGTAAGTAATTTGATCGTGATTAAATGACTTAGTAAATTAGTACTAAATGGTACAAATGGACACCAGGGACGGGAGTCGGGTGTCAGTGCGCATGTCGAGGCGTGAGCGAGACGTCTTGATGTTCGCGAAAAAAGTAAGTAAACCAGGTAGGGACTTGTACAATATTTCATTTCACTCCATTGGCTATTGTTCATTGCTTTGTGATAGTTTCCTTTCTTAGTTGTTGATTGCTTTGTGGTGATAGCTATCTTTGAAATTGTTGTTGGTTGAGTGGTCCATTGGCAAGTGTGTCATAATTACTATTTATCTACGATATGAGCTTTTCTGTGGATATCTCATAGTCGAAAGGGTTAAGGCTGGGAGGCAGGTGTCTCGTCCTAAACCCGAGTCTGCTGAGTTTTTGCCGCGACTCAACGACCTTTTGGTCGGGACTCCTTGCTATTTGGCCTCACTTATCGCTTGCTTTGTTTATAGTCTTTAATATTCATGCGTTACATGCTCATTTCTTTCTAATTGCATGAGTTCGACTGCTTTGGTTATTTCGAAATGCTGTATATATGTCCTACTAGATTTATTTACCTGGGCTCGTCATTTTTGGGTTTGACTGAGTGCAGAGTCGCAGACGGGTAGCAAAAGGGAAAGCTTCATAGCTAGGTGAATTTTTGTATATCTTGTATTACTCTCCTCTGATGATAACATATTTACTGGGTTCCACATTTAGGTTGCCTAACTCGTTTTAAATTACAGTTGAGTTATTTATTTGTAGTAATTACTTCCACTAAATTGTAAAACTTGCAAAATATTAATAACTCAACTTAAAATGGTGAAATTGCGTATAATAAGGGATTGGTAGGCTGACTAAGTCTGCGTTGACCTTGCGAGACTGGCTCGGGGGTCCACGTGGGCTTAGGCGGACGGGGCCTAGTTTGTGGGAAATTGGGGCCGTCACACTAGCATAAGTGAATTACCTAGTTGAGGTCTTCCTAGCTTGATTAACTCCTACATCAATACCACTGATTTTTCCTTTACAAGCTTGTTGATTTCTTCTTGCCCAATCTTCTCCAGCAAGATTTCTTCTCTACTAAGTTTGTGAAATGAAATGGTTTGAATTGCATGAGTTGATCTCTAGATATATATATATATATATATAATAGATATGGTTGATTAATAGCCACTAATCTTTATATGCACACGTATCTCAAAACTCATCTATTGGCATACACATTGACACATTTCACACTTACTTAATCTAAGTAACACCAATGTGTAACTCAATTTGTTTTTAGATGTATCAATACGTATCTCAAGAAATATCACATGGCTATTGTTTTAAAATGTTAACTTAGTTACATTTAATTTATAATCAACCATAGCCACATTAAAACCATAATTAAAGCTACAATAAGCTCAAATAAACTTACCACATCACTTTCTACCCCGATTCCATATCGACACGCATCTCGAGGCACGTCCTCACTCACGTCTCGACACCTTAACATAAGTAGGAGTCACTTAGTAGTCTACACATATACAATATACTAGGCATAGACCACAACAAATATAACATATACATCGGCCCCTCGCCTCGGTCATTGTACGTATCTCGATATGGGTCTCACTTCACGGGCCACTGATCCTGATTAGAATTAAACTCGAATTAGAAATTTGGGCCGTGACAAGTCCAGTCTAACCAGGCTGTGTCTAGTCTAGTCAGTGATGGGATGTCACAGAAAGTGTCGCCGAAGATTTTTAGTAAATTTTTAGGATTATTTAATCAATCTAAACGGACTTTGAGGTTCCAAATTAACTTTTAAGATTATGTAATATTAATAAAGTTTATATTTGATTATTATAAGGCCTTGACATTATTTGTTTATTGATGGTGAGGTTAAGGTTGACTAGATTATTAGGGAATTAAGGTAATTTAGGTCGGTCAGATGCCCTAATCAAATGGGATTTGACAATTATTGTTAGGGTCAAAGTATGTTTTTGTGATATGGGCTTTTGTAATTAAACCAATAAATGGAGTACCACCTTCTTGGCATAGCAAAAAAAAAAAATTGGCTCGTTATTAAGGTTTAAATAGACAACATTGAAGACGAAGAAGACGATAGGGAAGCTCCTATTTTTTCCAAGTAAATGACACAATGCCCCATGTAAAAAGAGACGACAAATTTGTTTTCCAAACACTCGATTTTTAAATTAGAGGTTGTTAAATTATTTTTATCAAACATCTCATAATCTATTTGAGACTTACTGATGCAAATGAAGAAGATGGTAGAAAAGCTCATCTCTTTCTCTCTCTTGAAAAGCTCTTCTCTCTCTATCACGAACATAACCTTTTTTTCCAAACAAATGATGCAAAATAGCCCTGTAATAAGAGATGGCAATTTTTTTCAAACACTTAATTTTTGAATAAATAGTTGTTAAACTATTTTTACCAAACACCTCACCATGTATAAGACCTTATTTAATAAGTTCTTATAAAAATAGTCTTAATGAATAAGCACAAAAATTTAAGATGTAGAGTCATCAAACACAACCGTAGAGTCACCAAACATAACTTAAGTTAAATTAGGGGCTTACTTGAGGGACCAAATATGAGACTAGTCTCATATTTCACTTTGGTTTTCTATATAAGATTCACTTTAGATTTTCAAGGGTCGAGAGATGGTCTCTAGAGCCAAAAGTCAAGATAGTATAGTCGAATGGTGCGATGGTTGCTACTTATTACTAGCTAGTTTGGTCACTCGGATTTTCTAAAGATCAAAATCTCCAATCTTTTTTAGTTATATCTCAAAAAGAGAAAGGTGTGTCTCTAGTAAAATATTACTAAAATAGTATTCAAAGTAATTCTAGGCACTACTATATCTAAAAAAGATTGAATCAAAATTAGGAATTAATTAATTTTAAATTTAGAAATTCGGCGAGGTAAAGGTAAAATGAAGCTAAACCGGGACATATTGACTAATTAGAAAGAGATTTAAGTGATTCAGAAAGCAAACCATCAAAAATTGGACTAAATCGAGTGCAATGTGAAAAAGTTTGATCTATGTAATCGATCTCAACTAAGTTTGAATTGAGGCCATGATGTTGACGTTGATGTTGATGGTGGTTGTGGTGGTTGTGGTGGGTGTTTTTCCAAAAGTAAGGTGGTTTTACAATTTATTTCACAAAATAGGGTGGTGTACTTTGAAATGACAATAGTAGGCAATAACGCCTTTTGAGAATGCGTTATTGGTTTTGAAGTTGGTGAGGTGGCGGTGACGTGGCGGCGAATTGTATAGATAGCGCCTTTTGAAAATGCGCTATCTATACATTTGGCCCGCCACCTCACCGCCACCTCACCAACATCCAATAACGCCTTTTGAAAAGGCGTTATTGGTTAATTTTGATGTTTGTGAGGTGGAGGTGAAGTGGCGGGCCAAATGTATAGATAACGCCTTTTGAAAAGGCGCTATCTATACAATTCTCCGCCACGTCACCGCCACTTCACCAACAGGACTCACCGATCTGTCTGCCACCCCCAGTGCCGCTGGTCCGCGACCTCCTGCGCTCATTGCTGCTGGTTGTGCCGCTGCGCTGGCCGTCCCGCATGAATTTCTTGGACCGCGTCGTCGTCGTCGGCCGCTCCATCCCTCGTCGCTGACCGTCATCGTCGTAGTTGAGCTATCTCGACAATGACAACCAATTTTGAATATGCATAGGAGGAGTATATTTTTGTGTGAAAGAATAACCAACTTTTTTATGTTTTTGATTAACCATGTGTATCTAGATTTAAATAGTAAAAGGTAAAGTAATTTTGTTAATTTGTTCTAAAAATTAGTGACAAAATATCAAAAATCTGAAGTTTACACTTCCAAGCTATGGAAAGTAAATTTGGACATAAGTAGTTGCAGTACTTCCAAATAGTTACTGCTAAAATGTAAAATAAAACAACTAACCATATATTTTAGTTCTATATAGGCGTTCAGGCAATCAAATCCTTAACAAGTAAAAATGAGTTAAAGCATATCCATCTGTTTAGTTATGGCAACATGAAAATCCTTAACATGATTTTCAAATACATGACTAAAGTTTTGTCATGATATATATATATATATATATATACATTTGTTCCAACCTTCAACTCTCTATTCTAAATTCATTGATATTGAATCACTCGAACACACTTCTAACACTTGTTATACTTTTTGAAGGACTTGCGTTATATCCCCAGTTCTAGATTTTGCATATATAAATGTAACTAATGTATCTCCTTCGTAAAGGATTTCCCTATAATGGCCATGTACAGTAGCTCATTGAGTAGCCAAAGACGGATTAGCGGATTTTATTACTAAAGAGTCAACAAGAACAAAGAGAACCTGACCAGATTTTTGGTATGTCCAAATTAATATCTTCACGACAAATTCCTCGAATTGTCTTGCATTTCCATAAAGGATATAATTGACAACTCGAAGTCGCATATATATATATATATATATATATATATATATATATATATAAAAGCTCAGTTATCAGCATGAACCAAATAAACATAGATTAGAAGTTTTGGAAAAGTCTTGGGTTCGACTCTAGTTGGAAAGAATCAAAAGTAGCTGCATTGACCGAGTCCTTAACTTTGTGCTTGACATTGTGGTGTTTTTTGTGTCGGAGTTTAATGAAGGCCATGAAGAATCTCACACAAACAACAAAAAATACAAACTAACTAAACTAAAATAACTAACTTAACTAACTAAACAAACAAGCAAAAAATGATTACCTAAACTATCAAACGAAACTAAACAAACAACCAAGTAGCTCGAGAGTTACTTGTTAACAACCTAACCCAACGTAACTATGTGAACTAAACTCGATTAACCTAATATAACCTAACAATGTAAACTAATTTAACTAAACTAAACTGTACTAAACCACAATTACAAATATACCCTAACTTAAATTCGTGAAATTAAACTAATTTAACTAATTAAGCTAATTAACCTAACCAAACTAAGCTAATGTGAACAAACCTCCTACACCTAACTAACGAAGCTAACCACTTAAGTTAAATTAAACATATAACCTAAACTCACTTAACAAACTAAACAAATTACTTGGTAAAGCTCTACCCTAGCCATCAACACTGCTAATTAGCGCACCTCACCATCCGTTTTTCTCTCATTTAATGCACCTCACCATCCTTTTTCTACTGCAAAATCACTCTTATAAGTTCGAATCTTATAATGTTTCGAGATATATATATTTTTCACGGTGATGAATTTCTAATATGGAATATTGAAGAGTAATCACAGATACGACATTATAATAATATGGAAAACATGAGAAATAAGCTTATTCAATGAGAAGGTTGTATACGCGTACTTCGTGAACCCAAAATATAAGTTATCTACAAATCACCATGACATCAAGAAAACTCATCATGCAGGTCTATTCCGACGGTTACGTTGACGTTGTTGCTCGGTGATGCAAACCGGACGTACTCTTTGTCTAGTTGGATGATGTGTTTGTACATCCGGTTGAGGTTTTTGAGGAAGCGGTCTTGCATTAAATCAAGTCGAGTAGATTGATGCGTTTCCTCTGGTGCTTCACTCGACTCACCTCTGCTACTAATGCTCCCAAAAATATGAGGTGGAACCATCCCAAAATACTGGCTTCCTGTATGGGGTTGGGGGAAAGGAACATAAGGGTGGCATGGTCAACAAGTTCATGAATGAGGGATCTCCACTATATGGCATATTGAAATTATAAGGAGTAGGAGTATATGGACTAGGCACGTATTGAAGCAGCGACGGATACATTTGACGATGAGGCATTCCATGGTCCACATATGAAGACGACGCCCAGGTGCGTAAGGATCAAAATGGTACGGAGGAAGATTCACGAACGGCGGCGTGGGTTCAAACATTTGAGGTTCTGGTTGGGGTGTATGTCCTACAGGAATGTACCCATGAGAAGAATGAGTTGGTGGGGATGATCGTTGGCTACTATCGCCAACAGTCTCTATTCTACTAGCTCTCGAACGAGAGGAACGAGCTGGAGTAGAACGTCGCTACTCTCTGCAGCAATCTCACTCTGAGTAGATGGACGTGGTGGGCGATGACGTTTGGTGCGTTCCCGCACAGTCTCTGGTCGTGTTCGTCTTCTTCTCACCTCTACGTTCGCCTCGCCCTGATCGCCTTCTTCATCTTCCTCTTCATTATCCTCATTTATGTCTTGTTTGACGTCTATTCCGTCATGCGAAAGAGTAGACCTTTGCCTTTCATTTTCGTCTAAAATTTTAATCCCTTCATTAAGTGCAGCAAGACCTTGCTCGTACCCATCCTCAATAAACACTCGCCTCAGTCGATGCACCAAGTTACGCTGATATACAAAAAATAAGAGCTCAAAGCACGCAATATAAGATATTAGATGTTCGAGGAAAAGTAAGAGTTAGAAGATTACCGAGTAGTCACGTAACGCCCCGTCGTGTCCAATGAATCTCCTAGTGACCGAGCGATACCACATCATGTAGTCTTGATGATCGTGCCCTTCATTAAGTGTCGCTGTCGCAATGGTGTCCCCACGATTTTCCCACATGTGTATGTAGCTTGCGTGAAAGGTCACCCAATTTTCATGATGATGTCCACGCAATTCGAGGCGGTGTAGTTGGGCGTCGAAAGCACAATTTGGTGGCACCACTTGTACCATGTCGAATTGTCTCATAACCCTTTCTGGTCGATGCCACTTGACTATGTGGAAACAAATAAGGGGACACGTCGATAGCCAACTACCATGACCGTTAGTACACTAATCGGAAGAGACCCCATGAGTTCAATATATGGTTGCCATACCACATCATCCTCATGCCTTTGCAAGTCGAGTGCATCACGGTAAGCCGATACGACGTGCATTGCACTTTGTGAATCGAAAATGCATCGAGCCATCTGTGTAGAGAACAATAAGTTAAGATTAATGAAATTAGACAAGATTTTTTAGCAAATTAATGACAAATCGACTTTAATACCTATGTCCCAGTGGAACGTCCATAAGCATATTTTGGCCATCCACCGTTCGCGCTTGAGCTCTAGAAACACGTAGGTGTCGCGGTGCTATGAATGGAAATCTATCCCATGCCCACAGTTGTACAAGAATGGACGCGCTAGCAACCTCATGTGCCCCTGCGGGAGATCCGTGACACAACTCCCTGTACAAATAAGCCAAATATGCACTCCCCCAACTATATCGTCCAGCTACTTGAAAATTCTCCAGCAATGGTAGGAACATCAAATGTACAAATCGAATGGACTTATCGGCGAAAAGGCTACCACCAATCAGTTGTAGTATGTACGATCGAACGTATCGTTGGACCGACTCCTCATCACTATCATCGTCTATTACTGGTACGTTACGCTCAAGCCAATCGACCTTAAGTTTATGACCAACGATGTCATCTCCACCAGGAGTTCATCCAAGTAACCTCTCGCAGACATCATCATAGTCTGCGTCCGTCGTCCTCGTCACTGGCATACCTTCGATGGGTAATCCAAGCTATACCTGCACGTCTTGGAGTGTAATGGTGCACTCCCCACAATGCATGTGAAATGTATGCATCTCAGGGCGCCATCTCTCTACAAACACAGTAATCAAAGCCCAATTAAGGCTAAAAAATGCTACCCGGGATATCCTATAGAACCCACTGGAACGAAGATATGGGATCATCCTAGAATGATACCGCATCGTTCGATCAACGACCCTACGTCTTTGACGTACGCGCATTGTTTCGTACACCTTGTAATTGATAATGTATTAATGTATGTTTTTGTTACATTTTTGCTGTAAATTTGACGTATTGATGTAAAACAGTTTACCTCGCCCCTCTAGGTTCGCGTTGATCTGTGTGTAGATTGGAGTTGCAATAGTGATGGATCTAAAGGTCCTGGATCCATTGTAGTACAACTACGAATGAATGTTAGAAAAAGAAAATGAGTGTTGTACAAAACCAAACGATAAGTATATAATAAATGTTCACACTAAAACAATTGTGTAAATGATCGAAAGCAACTTTTGTACGAACTTAAGTTACTTCACACATTATACAAAATCGACTATAGGTTTTCATTGGATGGTTGAGGTCTACTTGGACAATTTTTTTTGTTATGTCCCTCTGAACGACAAATACCACACCAGTTCTTCCTAGTTGGGACTCGTGCACGGTCTTTATTTGGACATGTTGTTCTTCTATGTCCTTCTTGATGACATATCCCACATCACAAAGGTCTTTGGACATTAGGAAGATCCATTTCGGTATGTTTTCGCAATCCCTTAGGTCTCCCTCGGCCACGTCTGCACCTGGGGTCGGGTATGATCTTCGTCCCAAAAGTCGGCCAATACTTCTCATCTGGGATGGCCTTGAATTTTTAGGAGTAGCATTGTACGTACACATCTATCCTATAGTATGGCTCGATGAACTGTTCGTAGCTCACTCGAATAAATGCACATGCTGCTAACACGTGTGAGCAAGCGAAACCAAACGACTGCCATTTATTACAACTGCACACTCGGTCCTTTAAGATGACGACTTGTGTGTTGTTTCCTTTATGCATGCGATCTCCATGTCTTCCAGTCTGCACTTCGAACTCACCAATGTCTCGATTGATCAACGTGACGTGATGCCTCCTTGTGGCTTTCTCATTTTTAGTGAGCGCCTCCAAGACATATTCCGTGTACGCGTGTCCGTTTGAGATTGCTTCATTAATTTCCTGGTTGCGTTGATCGTGGTACGTCACCAATCTGTAGTATATCATCTGAGTTAACGCCGTAATTGGCAAGAATCGAGCCCCCTTAAAGACCCTGTTAAAACACTCTGCAATTGCCGATGAAACTCGATTAAGTAACATTGGTTCGTCGAATATTTATTGTATTTGAGTCCAAAACATAAATTGTATTTTGTACATACCAACAGCATTAGAATTCATCCACCTGTACCGCATGCCTCCGTCGTGCGATTGAGTCCAAAGTTCTATGGGGATGGCATTGACATATTGCGGGCATTGAGGCGTTCGTGAATATAAGTATGTGAAACGCTCCATGCACGCATTAAATTTTCGTTCTTGATGTTGAACAGCTGCTCGACCAATGAGTACTTTCAAGGGATGAAGTGGGTGCCGAAATTACTAAGCAAGTGTCGCAAGTAATAACGGTGGTACCCTTGAGGGGGACAAAAGCCGTTGATTGGGGTGTTGACCGCCTCCAAAATGCCAGGGTGACGATCATAAATAACGCAAATGCCTTCTCTATCTGTCACGTGTTTGCACAACATCGCAAAAACCACCCCCACGAATCAGTTGATTTGGTTTCGCAACGGCAAATGCAACTAGTAATATGTGTCCGTTTCCATCAACAGAGATCGTAATCATTAGCTTCCCCCGTATTTGCCATAAAGGAATGTTGCGTCAATCTGAAGCAGAGGCATGCAAAACTTGAAAGCATTTATTGAAGCTTCAAATGCAAAAAACACACGACGAAATTGTGGATGCGTAGTTCTTATTTCATCAGCATGCCATTGTCTGTGTGACCACTCGATTCTTGTCCCTGGACTCTTACTCCTCACTGCCGCCAACCATCTTGGTAATTGAGCGTACGACTCATCCCAATCTTCAAAAGCCCATGCAATAGCTTTCCTTTTCGCATCCCACATTCGCTTGTAGCTGACTTCGTGTCCGTATTTTCCCTTAATTATTTCTAGTAATGCTTTGATCGTGATACCTTGATCGCTCTTGACGACGCTTTGGATCTCTCGCGCAATCATGTTGGCATCAAGTTGGGCATGACCGCGTTCCACGTCGGGATTAATACACGTGTGCGGTACGTCTAACAGTGTTATCTCCCATAATAGTGTTTTCTTTCGCAAACAAGCACGAAGACGCCACATACACCCGTGTTGTGCACTTCTGCACTTAATCGCCCACGTAGTTATAGTCGATTCCATCACATGGAATTGAAAATGTCTATTAACATGCCACAGTTTAACGACATGTTGTAAGTCTTTTTTATTGTCAAAGTACATCCATATCTCCAAATCAAAGTTAGACATGTCCCCCCGAGTTTGCGTATAGGAATGTTGGGTCGCAGTTGAATTAGCCACCTCCCAATCAATTTCGTTATATCCCGGTATTGGTTGGTGAACTTCATCATCACTAGCTTCCTCCAACAAAATCTCTTCATCGATAGTAAACTGCTCATCATCTTTGACATTCGCCGCACCCAGAGGTTCATATATTGGATCATCCGTGCAAACATTAATGTCATCCCAAACGACAGCTGTCGGCGCTGCTTCGTTGATCTGTATGTCCTCATCAGTTTCATTATTGTCGTCGTCGTTATCTTCATCGTCATTATAAGCATTACTATCTTCATGTAATTGAGTAATGAACCCCTCTTCAACGACGTCACCCTGTCGGGATTGCATATGCAGCCTTTCCATCATTAAGGATGCGGCTTGCGTGTCGCACGTTCATCAAGAACTTGCGAATGAATCGTACGATTTTGAATTGAGTGGACCGACTCAAATGTCAAATAGAGATCAACCGTTGCAGTTATGGGTAAATTGGCCACCGTCTCCCACATCAAGTCGAAGTGTGTCGTATCATGCAACAACACAGGAACGAAATAATGTGAGCCTCCGGGGAGGATTATCATGTGACAATAAGTCATCTGAACTATAGTCTCCGTAGATGAGATAGTGAACGCGTTACAAACGTCATCCATCATTTCACGGCCACTCGACCCAAACTTAACCATCAACACTACTGATGGGGGTGAGTTGTATGCGATGCCATTTAACCCATTCACAATTTCATCGTACACGTAGAATAGAAAAGGGATGTTTCTTTGTGACATGACCTACATAAGTTTGCGAACTTTGATGTAAAAATGTTACAGACAAATGCAGAAATTTGTTGAGGGAAATAGTTGACAATCATGTGGCGATAAAGCGCAATCGAACTTTCTAATGTAGAAGATCGCAATAATAGCACAACTACAGAGCATACTCATTCTTTCTCACTTACCTTTTTGTGTAATAACGTTCATACCTACTGAGACACTGCACATCGAGTTGGTTTTACTTAAAAAATTAATTAAAGCATTTTTCGGTATATGGGGGGATATGTACACGAGGGGAACTTTTGGATGTTCGGGATCGTCTTCATGGCGCAACTACTACGCGTACTCAATCCTCTCTGTTAGAGGATCGTCTTAAAGTTATAAACGCACTTTTCAATAAATAAACATATCAACCATTCTTCATAAACACAATACCTATGTCCCTATATAGCCTGCAAATGATAACCTAACCTAAATAAATAATTATGAAAATACTAAATTAGTGAACTTACTTTTTTCCTCCGCTTTTCCTCTTCAACGTAATATTCCTGCAATAACATTTTATTTTCGTTAGTTCAGAACACAAAGAGTATAATAAATCAGCTTTAAGAAAACTAAACTAACCAAATAAAAGTAAACCTTTACCCAAATAATGAGTCATAACCTGACCTAACCTAACTCAACTAACAAACCTAACCTAAGTAACTATGCTAACCTAAAATTGCCATACAACATAACTGAAGTAAACTAATCACAGTTAACTAACCCAAATAATAAATGAGAACTAACCTCAAGTAACTTAACTAACTAAGTTAACCTAATCTAACATAAAATAACCAATAACCCGTAGCAACATAACAAAGATGGTATATTTAGGATAGAGTTGGACTATATGTCCTCAATAATGTTTTGAAAACCTAGATATAAAATAAGACAATTTTCTTTTTATCATTTAGCCGTCATGTTATAAAACATTACACCTATATAATAGCTACTTCTCTATCCGAGTTGTAACATTTCAGATAACAACCTCACTTGAGTGTACGTGTCTAATAGTCCACTTATTTCCCATTCAAATATTAAAACAAGTAATTTATTGAGTTAAATCATATATGTCTGTTTAGTTATGGCATCATTAAAATCCTTAACATGATTTGCAAATACATGACAAAAGTTTTGTCATGATATATATATATATATATACATTTGTTCCAACCTTCAACTCTCTTTTCTAAATTCAACTGAATCCGTCTTCAAAGTGATGACATGCGGTCCCATTGTAGTTTTCATAAATTTTATGGTAATACTTTATGTTTTGAAAAGGCGTTATTGGTTAATTTTCATGTATATCACATATTTTGACATCTTAACATTTATCTATGTTTTACCATTATTAGGACCCATACGGGAACCAATTTTTAAATCCAAGAGTCGAACTTCGGACCTCGCTTAAAAAGTTCATGCTCCCTTACCACTCAGCCAACTAAATGCAAGTAGCACATAGATTTATTATTAAGAAATAGAATTATAACAAATAAAGTGAAAGAAACAATTTATAGACATTTCTTTCAAATAATATTGAAATTATTTAATTATGAAGTTTGTATATAATTACTAATTTAGGAAGTTGTGGATTCAAGTCTCGTCACATCTAATTAAGTTTGAAGTATGATTAGTCACTTTCTTATAAAAATAATATTAAGTGGAAAAATTTACTACATTATAATTTAATTGTATATGATAATAGGGTATTAAATAAGAGTTTTCTCAATGTGAAGGTGAAAGATATCTTTGTAATCATGTCTATGCCATTGCCAAGCATATCCCACCGACAATCGTGGCTTAGTCTACCTTTATATGAAGATGCCATGAGAACTTGGTTTTTCCACCCTATAATTATATAAAAAGGCTTATGACATCCATCCTTTTGATAAAAATAAAATACTAATGAGTTTTTTCAATGTTGTTATATAACAAGTAGATATATTCTTATTAGGTTCATTATTGGCATCCCACATCCAATCGCACATTCTTATTAGGTTCCATATTGGCATCCCACATCCAATCGCATTGATTAATCTATGTTTTAGCATTATTAGTACTCATATGGGAACCAATTTTTGTTATTCACGAGTCGAACTTGAGACCTCGCTTATAAACACCAAGCTCCCTTACCACTCGAGCCAACTTAATGCAAGTAGTAGATAGATTGCTTATTAAGAATTATAATTAAGAAAACAAAGTGAAAGAAACACCTTATAGACATTTGTTTAAATTAATATTAAAATAATTTAATTTTGATGTATCTACACAATATACTAAAAATAATAATAAAAAAAGATGCTCTTCAATGAAATCATAGAAAGAATGGTTTATTTGCCCATTCTTGCAATTACTACCAAAATGCTTAAGTATAAGCATGTATTTATGAATATATATGTTACATCAATTATAATCCATACATAGAAGTAATGTTGTAATCCATTATAATTTCATTATAATCCCTAAATAGAACTAAAAGAACCCCCCTTCAAACTAAACTAACTAACCGTAACTAACCTAACCACCTTAACAATACAAACTAACTAAACTAAAATAACGCTTAACTACCTAAACAAACAACCAAAACTAACTTAACAAACAAAATTAACTACCACAACTTACTAAACTACACTAACCTCCCCACCGTTCTCCTCTGCTGCTACTGGCTGGCCCTCCTTCTTGCCGCGCGCAGGCTCCTTCCTCCGCCGCCGCCCGAACCTCTCTCTGCTGCTCCTTCCTCCATTCTTAGATGTTGGGTCTTTCGCCTTCGCTCCTCACTCCATGTACCACAACCATTGCTCCTCACTCCGGTGCGCCCACAACCTCCTCTCCTCCTTCTCCGCCGCGTCTGTGCACTCCTCTCCTCCTTCTTCGCTGCTCCTCACTCCGGTGCCCTCCTTCTTCCTCCCTCCGTGGTCTCTCTCCACCGAGCTCCTCCCCGTCCCCTCCTTATATACACCAAGCTCCCTTACCTCCTTGGTCACGGGATAGTAATCCCGTGACGCCTACCACCCCTACCCCCGCATCCCTACCGAAACCGACACAGAGAATATTCTCTGCGTCGGTTTCGGGAATAAGATGATGGGGTGCGCTGATAGCGCCTTCTCAAAAGGCGCTATCAGCGCACCCCCCAAACCTGTCCCCCTGACTTGTCCACGTGGCTCCACGTGGACAAGTTCCAAATGCAATAGCACCTTCGGAGAAAGCTCTATTGCATTTGGAACTCCACGTGGATCCACGTGTACTGGGTGTACTGGGGCATCCCTTGATGTCCACGTGGACACCAATAGCGCCTTCTCCAAAGGCGCTATTGGTGTTTCTAATCCACGTGGCCACGGGGAGAACTAATAGCGCCTTTTGAGAAGGCGCTATTAGTTCTCCGAGTGGCCACATCTGCAATAACGCCTATTCATTAGGCGAGATTGCTTAGTGTGGGGAAAAAAATTTTCTCACCCGTACTTACCTCTTTAAAAGTAAAAACTTTTGTACTTTGGTAAAAAATTTCGATTGTGGTGCTACTACTGTTGTTGATGCTTTATGTTTTATTTTATTTTTTTGGCCCTGCTTTATGGTCAATAAAATAAAAATAAGTCATATTTCTACTATTTCATTTGATTTCTTTTCTTATTGACGGGTTCCAAATAAATCTTATCTTAACAATGTTATAATGGTTGATTTATGAGATGTACTAAACTAACTCTATTTGGTATGCACCAATATTTTGACATTCTTAGGTAATGTAATGCACTAAAATAATAACAAGCACTATAACAATTTCGATATTTAATAGAGGTTTTTAAACTCTTATTAAAGGGAGTGTTATTAAATAACACCTAATTGATATGAGTTTTAAAAAATCTATATGAAATAAATGTATGAAAAATTAAAACATAACACATTTTCACCTGACATTTAATAACACTCTATTTAATAGGGGTTTTAAAACCTCTATTAAAGGCCAAAAATGTTCTAGTGAAGAGAGGATAAATTCGCAAGAAATTAAAAGGCTATGATATTTTTGTTCTTAGTTAAAAAATTATGATATTTTTGTAAAATATTGAAAAGTTAAAGATATATTTATTTATTACATTAATTAAGTGCATTTCGATTAATTTTGACTGTACGTAGCATATAAAGGTTGTTGCCCTGTACGTTGAAATTGGTTCCTCCCTTGTCTATAAGTTCTTATTTTAATCATGGTTTTTTTTTTTAAAGAACCATACTAACTCTTTTTTATAAGAGAAAAACCACTTAACCGCACTTCTAATTTCTAAACCCCGTACCAAATCATTAGATCACTCAAATTGTTTGGTTAAGAATCATAACTATACTACATATATATAAATTAAATAAAATGAATTACAATAAACGAAAAACAAAATTGAATAAATAAATTTAAATCTAAACGGAGGCTTGCGAATTTCGTAGTGTCCTAAGACAAAACTTTTCCCTCAATTTGGTGATTAATCCAATTCAGGAATCCATCTTCAAGAATCCATCTTCAAGATTCAATCGGAGTGCACTTCTAAATTCAAAGATCTCTAAATTTGGAAGTTTGCCTAACTGTACTCTTTTTTTCTCTTGCAATAATTATAATTTTGAAATTCACAAATTGAATGAATAGTTTGTGTTTGAGAAAGAGTTAAATTGATTTGAAAGAGAAGTCTTCAAACAACACACCACTTTAATTTTGAAATCAATAAATATGTTAGGTTCGTCAGTCACAACTGTTAACATACTCTAACTGAAATAACTGTAAAATTGTTAAGTAAATTCGAAAATTAATTAATTACTATTGAATTAATTCCAAAATTCAAAAAACTTAGTAAAAATAAAATTATATTTTAGAGCCAACCAAGCTAAAGTCAAAAGGCTTGAGGCCCATTTTGGACTTATAATTAATGTATATGGGTCACCCAACTACTCATATACTTATCAGGTCATTCACTCCAACTCATTGAATCAAAACAACGTTAGTTGAGATGCTTTCACATATAAAGTGAGAAAGTTCTTTTTAGTTTTTCAATGCGGGACTAATGTTTTCTTTCAAAACACTTGAACATCTTTTTGTTCCAGCAGTGCATAGACTCATGGATCATCCTCACCTATTGGAAAATGCTAAAAGGCCTAGTTAAAATATCTTTTATTGTTTTATTCAAACCTTTTTTAGATTTTTCATTATTTCTAAATTGTTACATTTGTATCATAAACCACTTTTGAACTTCAAATTTGATGATGTGACATTTAAAATAAAAAGTTTAAATCGTAAAAATAAATAATCATTTTGATAATTATGAATGATTAAGTGACTTTTTAAATTTATATTAAAGTGTCACTTCATCAAATTTTAAGTTAGAAATTGATTTGAGATACAAATTAAACAATTTAGAAATGTTAGGATATGATAATAAATCTCAAAAGATTATGATATAATAACAAAAGTTGTGAAAAATTAAATATCAATCAAGCCAATGATGAAATGCATCACAGCATACCAAAATGCACATTGGGACATTGAATGCCCGTGTGGTCCGATTTTCAGTTTCAATAAGTCTACTTGGACTCATGAGTCCGGACTCATGGGGTGGTTTTTAAAAATTTTGTAAATATTTAAGGGGTATAATAGGAATTTTACAAGTGATTGTGGTTGTTTCATTAATTGCTCAATGATGTATTTGAAATTAAAAAAAGTTTTGAGTCCGGACTCACGAGTCCAAATAGCATTACCCTTTGAGTTTTGGTTTTCGTTCATGATGTTCATTTAGCTGGGTCTCTTAACATTCCTTAACGTTTTATAGAAAAATTCCTTGAAGTCATTTTATCTCTAGTTTCCCAAATTACAAGATTTTGGGTTTTGAAAAGCTAACAAAAGTACTTAGGTGAAAAAGGAAACACGTTTTTTTTTTTAATCAATTGGAAAAAAAAAAGTTAATTGTAGTTGAAGCAACTTTCCTCGATTGAAGCTTTTTTTTTTTTTTTTTTTTTTTTTTTTTTCTCGGCCAATCTAAACCAAGTGAAACAGGCCTCCTAATTGTCTAATTAATCAGTCTGTGAGCCAAATTGAGTAGAAAAGATAAAAGAACCTACCTAAAAGGTGATCAAACCCTCAAATTTCAACAACAACAACAACAACAACAACCTCACTCCCAAATTAATTAGGCCTCCTATTCACTCAACATAAACCCTCAAATTTCAATATTTTAATTTCTTGAAAAAATAAAATAAAATAAAATTGAAGGAGAGGCTTGAGTCACTTTATTGGACCTCCTATTCTCTCAACAAAGAAAACAAAATTATATACGTAGTTGCTTCATTAAACATGCATATGAGCTTGAAATTAGGGAAAGAGAAAGCTACTCAACAAGAGGAATCTAATATATTATACCATGTAAAATAATTATACAAGCTAGCACTTATATATATATATATATAGACACCACACAAAACTAGATCGCACACTACTCTAATTAGTAGGAAAAAGAAGCATAAGCGAGAAATATAACATTATAGGAAACATGCATACATATATATATGATCTCAATTAATGCTATATACTTTTTATATGTGGGTGATTGGATTTCTCTTCTACTGAGGCCAAAGGAATGCACCCATTGCAAACTTCCTCTTGTGCTGGAGGTCCCCTGTGACAGGCAGCCCATACTGTGCAAGCAAGCAATCTAGCTAGCTTCCATTCAGGCATGTTCTCATAGTCTTCTTTTGTGTACCTCGGGTAGTGCAATGGCATCTCGAAGTACCCGCACCGCTCGCGGCTGACTTGCCCGTTTGGGCCGCCGCTTCCCAGTGCCAGAGTTGGCTGAGCCGGCACCGATTCCATGCCGCCTCCGCTCATACTCGTCGATCTAATGATAATTCAGAAATCGTTTTCATATTCAAGAGCGAAGGTTTTTTATGTTAAATATTAGATATGACAAGCCGGCTTTATCAAAATATGCAGAAACGCATGCCAGTAGTGCAATTACTAAACTCAAAGAAAAAAAGGCAGATGAATAGAACGGCAGGATTTCATTGGATTATTTAGATAATTGATCAACATTATGGTTCTACCTGAAGTTCCTAAAAACCATTATTAAAAGCGGACAAACCACCAGGAATTCAAAGCAAGTTAGATATCACTGCAGTTTTCTTCAAAACCGTAACAAGAATAATTACATTCTATCACAAGTACACACCTACCCGTGGCTTCATAGTTAGAGAAAAGTTGCTTCTTCAAATATATTTACATAAAAGCCTACAAAGTGGAAAACCATTGGAAAGAAGGAAAATCTTAGTTTGGTCACATTATGGTCAAATGCCATCTTAAATGCAAGAAATAATGATTGTAGAAGAAAGAAAGAGTAGAATACAATCGTGATCATCTTCGAACCGAGAAGAATCGAATCGAGCTCTCTCGTGTGCGTGCGTTCGTGCGTGATTGTGTGGATCTGTGTTGTAACGTGAGAGAAGAGGAAGAATGAATAGAAATCACATATGTGTTGTAACGTGAGAGAGAGACGTGAGAGAAGAGGAAGATGGAGTAAAACGGAAAGATAAGGGACGCACGAAAAAAATAAGGAGTAAAACGAGAAGATAAGGGACGCACGAAAAAAATAAGGAGTAAAACGGAAAGATAAGGGACGCACGAGAAAAAATGTGTGGGGGAGGGACAAAAAAGTAAATTTGATTACGACTCAAAAATTTGTGATTCGTGCTTTTATATATATGATAGATATATATAGACACCACACAAAACTAGATCGCACACTACTCTAATTAGTAGGAAAAAGAAGCATAAGTGAGAAACATAACATTATAGGAAACATGCATACATATATATATGATCTCAATTAATGCTATATACTTTTTATATGTGGGTGATTGGATTTCTCTTCTACTGAGGCCAAAGGAATGCACCCATTGCAAACTTCCTCTTGTGCTGGAGGTCCCCTGTGACAGGCAGCCCATACTGTGCAAGCAAGCAATCTAGCTTCCATTCAGGCATGTTCTCATAGTCTTCTTTTGTGTACCTCGGGTAGTGCAATGGCATCTCGAAGTACCCGCACCGCTCGCGGCTGACTTGCCCGTTTGGGCCGCCGCTTCCCAGTGCCAGAGTTGGCTGAGCCGGCACCGATTCCATGCCGCCTCCGCTCATACTCGTCGATCTAATGATTAGAGACAATTGTGCCTTAGTAGTAGTTGTTGTGCTTGTGTGGGTAAACCTTGGAGCTTTGGACATGGAAGAGAGGCCTTTTATAAGGAATTTAGAATGGGCTGGAACAAGCACATTGTCTAGGTCGGCATTAATTATGAGGTTAAATGAATATACACACAAAGCTAGGAATAAATAAATAAAAGGAAATGCTAGTATAAGTTTTTTTTTTTTTTTGAAGCCGAAATGCTCGTATTTTCAGAGAATGTCGCAATTGACTCAACATTAATAGTTGGCTGACCATCAGTACTAAAAGTCATTTGATTGTAGTTGACAGCAACGCAAAAGAGAAAAACAAAAAATAATTAAGAAAAAGCTGTCAAAAAAAATCTTTTTGGTGGCCTTATGGTAGCTAACGCAGCTACGTCAACTTGCTAGGCACGCCAGCATTTTCCTTAGGTTAACATTCCAAACTCGCAAAAATTATAAGTCTCCATTTGAAACCATGTAATATGGACGTGCATAATCCAACGTATCATGCATACTACTAATTTAATTTATAGTATAACTTTTTTTTGCAAGTATTTATAGTATGTTTTTTGTTTTATTAGGGAAAGGTTATCCATTCTAATTTTTATTACTCCCTCGTTTCATATTATCTATCACGTTGAAATATTTTTTCTTGTTCCATAATATATGTCATATTAAGAAATCAAATGTGCATTTATGTTTTTTTCTTAATTTTACCCTTAGTTTAAAGTTATGTCATTAATGTCAATTGAGGGTTCAACATTAATTTTTCAATAAATTAAAGCAAAAACTTAAGAAAAATAAGCTATTAATGAGGGGTAATAATGACTATCTTTAAAAAATTTCAATCATCACCCTAATTCATATGCACAAGCCCAAATATCACAAATAATATGGAACGGAGGGAATACATTGATTAGTATTGAAACTTTGGAGTTTAAGTAGTCTTTGCGACAAAATTGGCTAATTCAAAAAGCATGAACTACCTAAAAAATCCTTCTATTTTACTACTCCCTCCAGTCATTTATATAAGTCGTTTAAGGTAAAGACACAAGAATTAAGACAGTTTTAATTACGAGTGCAATTTACATATATGTCATTTGACATTAAGTGAATTGAAGAATTGAAGAATTGAAGAATTATAAATGTTTGAATTATATAAGTGTAAAATTAGTAAAAATATGATAAATATATTTTTGAATTTTAAAAATAACTTATAATTTTGAACAAAATTTTTTGTTAAAATGACTTTATATAAATGACAAGAGGGATTGATCAGAGGCATGAGTCAAACTCACAACCATGTTTCCACACCAATGGAGCCGCTGCTTACCAATGGAGCTCGCTGCTGATTGGTTACTTATACCATAATTCAATTTTAGCAAAGCCTATGCATAATTAAGTTCTCTTGAAATTTCAAGATGGTTCTGTACATTCTAATTAAGGACAGTTGTTGGTAGTCTCTCACTAAATATTGAAATTATAATTAAATAACCAGTTGTTGGCCTCGTTAAATTGCAATCAATATATATGTCCAAGATTTTGTAGGGGGATTGATTAACTTTGAAACCGTACATTTTTTGAAGTTTTCTATGATGCCTCGGCCACCTGGCCTAAATGAAATTGTCTCTTTCTTATTGGTTTATTTACGTTACTAGAAGCTTAATTAGAAAAAATGATGTGGAAAATTGATGTGGAACCATGAATTGACTCAATTTTTTTTTTTTTCAAAATCGTCTTTTAAAAACTATGTTCAAACACTCTTCTATAAAATGGAGGAATTTAAGCTTTATTTTTAAATTTTTATTTTTTTTTATTACAAGAACCTTTAAAAACACAGTAATTTGTAAAAAAAGTTAAAAAAAGCACCTAAGTCCGAACTCATGATGTCCTCATAGATTTATTTTTTGTGAAGAAAATTTCTTTAATCATTCATGGCTAATCAATACAGACCAGGACCAGACTTAGAATCAAGTACATTCATTCGCTAATTCCATTTGTTCAAACAAATTGTCATTAATTTGGTTGTAAATGTGAAATTGAAATAGTTTGACAATCAAAGACTGCTCTTTACAACATTAAAACTCATTAAAATACACAAAACTGTTAAAACCACAAAACGAATAGCAAAACTTCCCAATTACAAGGAAAAAAAAAACCTACAATTTTTCAACAAGGAGAAGATAAATCAAAGACTACAAACTAGGGAAGAAAACTAACTAGCTATAACGACCTCGTTTGGTTCGTTTCTAATAACTTACAGTGTTAGTTCGGAGTTATCTCTTTGGAGTTAATTCCTTAAAGCAAATATTTTCATGTTTGGTTCAACTTTAAACTTGCAAGGAAGTTTCAAAATTTTAAACAATAAAAAATATGAATTGACTTAAATAACCTTCAAACAAGAGAGAGATTGATAATAAAAGGATCATTAATGAGGGGCAATTGTGTCCACAACTCCTGGGAGATAACTTCTATGGGTTGGTGGGGAGATATCTCTCGCCTTATGATGTAAGTTGGAAGATAACTTGCAGACAAGTTGAGCAACCAAACTATATTAGTTCTTAACTCCCTGTGAATTATTTTTTGGAGATATCTCCACCTCATACCAAACAAGGCCAAAGTAAAACTAAAGACATGATCAATCCAACATCATACAAATCCACGCGACACCTTTGATGAAGATGCACTACATTAAAGATAGACCAATCTTCATAAATTTGATTAGATATGTTGGTTATTATATAAATAAAATGCAAAACAGATTTGATTAGAATATCACCGGTCGAAGAGGAGGATCGGCGGTAGTTCAAGAATAAAAATCATAAAAGTGAATCAAGAAAAAAAATGTTAGGGTCGTGTAGAAAAAGAGAGGCGTCTGAGAAAAAAAGAGAGGCCGCTTGTTGCAGTCATGTGCACATAGATTTATTATTAGAAAAGATTGATGTGGAATCATGACCAATTAATCTTAATGAATAGTACTACTTATTTTTGGTGGCATTAAAGAGGAGTGGTCGTGGATATTGATGGGACATCAAATGAACTTAATTGAAAAAAAAAAGTTTAGCTTGCTGGCTAGGTCATCTATTTTTTTTATATCAAAAGGAGACAGAATGTCTGGTTACAACTGACAAAATCTAGGAAATGATACCCCAATAATATCCTCTCTCAATATCGTAAATAAAGCCGATGGACAATGTTCAAAGATATGGCTTCCCATCGCGTGATGTGTTGCATACGACGCCAACCAATCAGCTGCCCGGTTCCCCTCACGATGGATGTGAACGATACGAATGAACCATCTTCGCTGCAATAGTTGTCGAATAAGAGAAACAATGTGTCGATGTTGATTGAGTGGGATATTTTCACCATTCAACAAATCTACCACGCTTTTGTTGTCCAATTCTAATACTACCTGCCGAAAATCCATATCTCATGCTAATTGGAGTCCCTGGAGTGCTCCCTAGAGTTCCGCCCCAAAAACCGAGGTCTTCCCGATATTAACCATAAAACCATCTATCCAGTCACCATAAGCATTTCTGATTAGACCGCCCGCACTTGCTCCGTAAGGTTCCTCCTTCAAAGCTTCATCCGTGTTGACTTTAACCCAATGCGCCTGTGGACAACTCCAACCAATCAAATGCTCCTTTGAGGGAGAATCACGTTTGAGGGAGGTGAAGAAATCATTGGCCTGCTGGAAGGATTTGGCTTTGGCAATGATCATATGGCAGAGTTCCATATGAGAGACTGTCTCTTCGCCAATGACTATTCTATTGCGTCTGTTCCATAATAGCCAACACGTAGTGGCAAAGAATATCGGCCATTCCACGCCTATGATCTGGGTAACGCACATCAGATTTTTGATGAGCCATTCTTGGAGTGGTAATGTTGGAAGGGATCCCAATTGTTCTATTGAGAGAAAGTGTCCCCAGATTAAGACAGACCTGGGACATTCTCTAAGAATATGATTGAGGGATTCTGAGTTACCCCCACACAGAACACAACCATCGAAGTCAATCATATGCCCACGATGTCTGACTTCATTCGTGAGAAGTGCATCATTGAAGGCAAGCCAGAGGAACGTCCGTACTCTCTCAGGAACTGCACATTTCCATATCATCTTCCAACCAGCATTCCCTACAGACCAAGGCATATATATTAGTGAGGTGTATGCAGAGGATGTAGAGAACTTACCTGATTCAGAATGAGACCAGGAAACCGAGTCCTCATCCGAACTTTGGGGGATCGGGGGTGGTATGGCAGCGATACGTAATAGCACCTCTACGGGAAGGTAAGCTTCGAAGTCTACCCGACACCATCCTCCAGATTCATTGACATAGGAACACATAGTATTACCCCGTCTAGATTCCAAGATGGAGGTTGTCGTCATCTCGATGAGAGGCTTTACTCCGTTCACCCATCTGTCGAGCCAAAAGCGAATTGTGTGGCCATTACCTATGGCCCAGTTTAAGCCTCCAAATAGTAGGGACCAGATCTTGCAGATATTCCTCTAAGCATGCGAACATTTACCTAGGGTAAGCACATTTGGGATTGTATCGCCGGGGATGTCATATTTGGCTCTCATTAGTTTGACCCATAAGGCCTTTGGATTGGTGATCAATTCCCAACCAAATTTCGTGATGAAGGATCTATTCATATCATACATATTTTGCATTCTTAGACCACCGTTTTTTCTGGGCTGGCAAAGTTTTTCCCAAGCAACCAAACTCGACTTCCTAGAACCATTTGACGAGCCCCAAAGAAATCCTCTACAAATCTTGTCAAGATCATCGCAGAGCCCTTTAGGGAGAAGAAAGGTTTGCATGGTATAAAGTGGAATTGAAGATAATGTAGATCGAGAGAGATTAATCCGACCAGCCAGGGATATATTCGAAGGGTTCCATTTTTGAGCTCGTGCCTATACTTTTTGTTTAAGAGCGTTATAAGTTGCCTTGAGCACTCTGCCATGTAGAAGTGGGACCCCAAGGTAGCGACCAAAATCCTCGGTAATATATATATTCGTTTTCGCGCAATATGCTCAGCAAGGATATGGTCTACATTTGGAGAGAAAAAGAGCTGAGACTTCGCATAACTGATCTTATGGCCAGAATGATTGCAAAAAGAGTCTAGGATCCTGTATAGAACATTCGCCTGCTCCTCAGTCGCTTCTGCAAAAAAAATGAGATCATCAGCGAAAAATAAATGAGATACACATACCTCAGGACCAAATGTAGGTGCGATCCATTCTCCCTGATTCACTGCCTCCATAATAGCTTAAGAAAGAAGCTCCATACAAAGCACAAAAATGTATGGTGAGATCGAGTCACCTTGCCTTACGCCTCGGGACGGGAAGAATGATTCATATACATTACCATTCCATAACAGCTGGAAAGAACTAGATGAGAGACCATACAAAATGATATTAGATAAAGCCCCAGGGATATTTGCCTCCCTTAGTGTATCTTTAATGAAGTTCCAACTTAGGCGATCATAAGCCTTTTCGAGATCAATTTTGACAGCTAGCCAACCTTTTATGCCTCTTACGGTTCTCATGGAGTATAATATATATTATCCGTTATGTGTCTTCCTTCAACAAAGCTTGTTTGCGCAAGGTTCACTAAATGTGACATAACGCACTTCAGTCTATTAGCCACAATTTTGGTGATGATCTTGTAACCGAAATTACAAAGACTGATAGGTCGGAAATGACTGAAATGTTCTGGATTTTCCACTTTCGGGATGAGAGTAATGAGAGACTTATTAATCGATTTATCCATTACTCCCTGAGTAAAGCAAGCTTTTACCATGTTGCATAGAGACCCCCCAACTACATTCCAATTCTTTTGGAAGAATAATGTCGGGATCCCATCAATTCCAGGTGTTTTATTAGGAGACATTGCCAGAACAGTAGTCCGAACTTCCTCATGTGATATATGTCTACTCATAGCAGCAAGCAAAGGAGGTGGGATAGGCGAAAATTTATTTCGGATACCATATGGTAAGCCATTTGAAGAGTCACCCCTATAGACCTCACGGAAGAATGAGAGAGCTTCCCGTCCCAGTATAGTCTGGTCCTCACACCAAGCCCCTGATGAGATAAAAAGCCCAGGAATTCTCATTCATTTCTTTCTTTTAATGACTCGTCTATGGAACACCGTAGTGTTCCTGTCACCTAACATAGACAATAGCATTAGCTCTCTGGTGCCATAGTAAGATATTTTCAAGTTCTACACGGAGTTCTTTGTCTAACTGAAAAAGGTTCCCCGATATATGAGTCTCGAATGCCTTTTGAATCCCCCTCAGACATGCCAATATTCGCCTTTTTCGGTGAAAGATATTACCGAAGACCTCTCTGTTCCACTTATTAGCCTGATCAGAGAAGAGGGAAAGAGCTTCATGTAATGGCTTGGTGTCGTCCCAGCATTCTTTGATAAATTGTGCCAATCTGGATGAGTTTCCCATGTTGAAAGTAATTTGAAGAATTTAGGCTTAGGTTGTACGGCATCGCCCACATCAATATCCAAAAGTAGAGGGCAGTGGTCGGAGTAAACTTTGCCAGATGTGTTAAGTTTGGAACCACCAGAAAGTCCCCCGAGTAAGCGTTGATAATCGCCCCGTCTAAGCATTCATGACAAAGTCCTCGTGACCAGGTTAAGGAAGGTCCGATATAGGATAATTCTGAAAGGCCAGTGCGGTGTATCCAACCCAGAAACCTCTAGCATATATGAGTCGGTCTAGAACCCCCTAACTTATCTGTCGAGTGAAGGAACGCATTGAAATCACTAGCTAGTAACCAAGGTCATGATGTTTGAAGCGCCAATGCCTCTAGATTCTCCCATACATGACGTCGGACTGTTGGGTTAGGGCTCCCATATACAGCTGTTAAGGCAAAAGAGACTTGTCCCCCCATTGGATTCTCAGGTGGATAAACTACCAATGACTTTGTAATATTGTGATTGAGAGTTCATGTTTCCATAATCCAGATACCCCCAGAGAATCCTTGCGCTTCAACCCTATGTGATTTGTCGAACCGAAGTCTCTTTATTAATCGATCTGCACGAATCCCGCAAATCCTTGTCTTCACTAGAATCAAAATCTTCAAATTGTGTAAGGAGATTAAGGTTTCCAATTAACGAGCAAAAGTTTTGGTCCCGGCACCCTGACAATTCCAAACAATAGTAGGAATTAACATTAATAAAAAATAATAGTTAAAAAACAAGTTACCTAAGTGCTCAGAATCAGAGTTCCCCGATAGAGGAATCTGATACCCCTCCATAACTGGAGTCATCGATATTCGAGAGTTTATTCCCCACCGACAAACTATCTCTCATATAAGGCGTTAATAGTTTCTTCACTTTGGCACTTTGTCTCTTGATTTTTAAATCGCCCTTTAGGTTGATCAATTTGGATGTATCTGGTGGGCGGCCAAGTGTGTTCGTCGTCCGAGGGAGAAGGAGGCTATATCCTCCACCAAGGCGTTCGGTTAAACCCTTATTATCGATCACCGCGACTATGTGATGTTCTCCGTCGAGGCATCTTTCCATTGGTTCCAATGTAGGGAAAACCGGCTCCATAGTGCGAGGTTTAATTTGTTGACACGCCTCCTCCATCACGATCTCCAAATTCCTTTCCCCCAAAGGTTTTGTTTCTTGCGGTTCCTGGGGAGAATTCGAAGGCGGAGAGGACGCTATCAGTGGTGGCGATAGTTGCGAGATGAAGGCAGAGGAAGAATGGGCAGTGACAATGTCGAGGCCGAAGGCGGAGAAGGAGGAGGTAGCGTGTTCGACTGCACTGTAGTTGAGGGCAGAGAGGCGTTTGATGTTGGTGACGACGAGGGCAGAGAGGCGTTTGTTGTTGGTGACGACGAGGGCAAAGATGCGTTCAAGGGTAGCGAGGCGTTGGCTGATGAAGGAGACGGAGGCAGAGAGGCGTTCACTGATAAGGAAGACAAGTGCAGAGCGGTGTGCACGAGCAGAGACAGAGAGGAGCAGACAGTTCCATGGGCTTCCACAGTGGGTTCGGCTGGCATCTTGGGCCCAATTGTGATTTTGGGCTCCCCATTAAGGCTGGTTTAAGAGGAGCAAATGGCCTTGTAGGCTCAACAATATCTTTCACCTTGTATACCTTTTGAGAGGGCAGTTTGGTTATTGCATAAGCTTTCTTCATGCGCTGGTCCATCATCAAATTCCCTTTGGGAATTTCTTTGTTAGGCTCCCCAGATTTCTTGGATTTGGACGAATCAATCACGGATACATTTTCCAAATTATCATCTGCTAGAATTTCAAATCGGGATTTATTTTGGAAAGAGGGCCCTGAGAATCAGCCTTGATACCTCCCGTATTCGTGATTTTCGTCCATATTCTTCGCACATGTCGACATGCATGTATCCACGGTCCAGCCGCATCGGTCGACTCGGCGAGGCGGTCTCCGGCAGCGATTCATTCATGTTCACTATGATGCTATTGGCATTATCTCTAGTTACCATTGTTGATGAAGATTCTGCAAGTGCAATTTGATGAGGTTTCATCACTGCAAAGGGGCATACATTGCTCACATGTCCATATCTTGCACATTTATAGCAAACAATTGGGAGACTTTTGTTGGGTTTTAGAGTTTATACGCAGCCGATATTACAAAACAATTTTGACAAAAACCCCAACAGGATCTGAATCTAATTCCATTAAAAATGTTTAAACCATGAAAAACTTAATCATACCTCAGTCGCAATATACCTTTCTGAAGGTTGATCGATCTCTAAGGCGCTGCCAACGACGAACGCCCTCTACCACTAGTCCGCATACGAACGGCGGCCGAGATTCAAAGTGCTAGCTTCGAGAGAATACCAAATCTTTTTGTTTCTCTCCAAAACGATCCAGAGCATACCAAAAAACCCTAAGTCGTTTCTTAAACGAAAATAGAGTTTCGGCCTTTTGATCTTTCGTACGTGCCTTCTAACTTAAAGCGTCTATTTATACAACCCTTGTATATAGACGGTTAAGTAAATTACACATATACCCCTACTTAAAGAAGTATAAGTGTAATACACCACAAGGACGTTTCCGTCATGAATTTTATCATATAAAATTCATTTTTCTGAACCATCTTAAAATCTCGCAGAACCATTCTTAGTGTGCGACCCAATAAGTTCATACAACGTTGGCAGTGTACCAAAACACATTTTGGTATACAAGTCATAAGCGGCCTCTAGGAAGACATTATGACTACCCAAGTTGTACGAATATCAAATCGATACAACATAATCAATAGTGTATATAACATCCTTTTGTCACACGATATCCTTTTGATCAAACAAAAGGCATGGAATTGTCATCCAACATGTTCAATCGTACTAGTCTCGATCTCTAGGTAGACTGAAAACATCCAAGTGACATTGATCAATATCAATTCACTTAGACTAGGCCTTTTAAAAGTCTAACACATCGAGGGATCCACTAGATATCTCTCTTTATATGAGAGGGACAAATTCTATCTCGATTACACAACTTCATCGCATTGCTCACACAGTAACCAATCACAACCTTTATAATCGTCCGGTTAAAGACAACGTTTGATTGTGTCAAATTACTGTGTTCCTAATGTTGAAGTCTCTGGCAATCTCAAGTCAGAGGACTGAAAAATATACATATCATGAGAAACAACTATAACTTAATCCATGTGATGTTCTCATAGCGGGTCGGTCCAGTACTTTGTTCCCTAACAAGTACTCGTGATCTTGATTCGTATCCCTATACGTATAATCATCTTATGATCATCAATCAAGACTCACACTAGTCTTAATTCATTATAGTTCCCAGTATAATGATCGACTAGGGACATTTATGATATTTATGTAAATACCCATGAATCTTATTATAATGTAAACATGCAAATTAATTATAATAAACAGCAAATGAAATCCTCTATTTTATTAACTAAAAGTATTCATAAAGACAGTTAATGGATTGACCTAGGGCGCATGCCCCATCATCTCCCACTTGCACTAGGGCCAATCATACATGCACCTAATGCCTAATGATCTAACATGACCATCATGTTTTGCTTGTGGAAGAGTTTTTGTTAATGGATCCGCAACGTTGTCTTCTCTTGATAGGTACTCCACAAATCTTTACGTCTCCCTCTCAATAATTTCTCTCGATGAGATGAAAACGCTTCGAGTATATGTTTGGATCTGTGGTGTGATCTAGGTTCCTTGGCTCGTGCTATTGCCCCGTTATTGTCACAATACAAACAAATAGGGTTAGCAATACTTGGAACCACACCTAGTTCGAAATGAACTTTTCGATTCAAACCGCTCCTCTCTTGCCGCATCGACGGACGCAATATACTACTTCGTTGTAGAATCTCGCCGAGAGTCTCTTGCTTCGAACTTTTCCAAACTTACTACACCCCCATTCAAAGTAAACAAATATCCAGATTGCGATCTTAAATCATCTATATCAGTTTGAAAACTTGCATCTGTGTAACCATTTACAACTAGATCATTTTCAAAACCTCCATAGACCAATAACATTTCCTTAGTCCTTCTTAAGTATTTAAGAATGTTCTTTACTGCTATCCAGTGACTCTCATCAGGATCTCGACCGATATCTGCTTGTAGTGCTCAAAACATATGATACATCAGGTCGAGTGCAAAGCATGGCATACATGATAGATCCAATAGCTGATGCATATGGAA
This sequence comes from Stephania yunnanensis, assembly GCA_039657365.1. Taxonomy (NCBI): domain Eukaryota; kingdom Viridiplantae; phylum Streptophyta; class Magnoliopsida; order Ranunculales; family Menispermaceae; genus Stephania; species Stephania yunnanensis. The sequence continues at coordinate 39,616,073 of CM077587.1, forward strand.
TCTTATTCTTACGATCTCGCTCATCATTTGTCCTAGGACATTGATTCTTGCTGAGACTTATGCCATGAGACATTGGCAACAATCCTCTTTTAGAGTCTTGCAAACTGAACCTATTCGGCACCTTATCTATGTAAGCACTCTGACTTAAACCGATTAGCCTCTTAGATCTATCCCTATAGATCCTTATCCCTAGGATATAAGTGCATCTCCTAAGTCTTTCATTGAGAAACACTTCCCTAACCAAGACTTGACATTCGCAATGTTGGGATGTCATTTCCAATGAGTAATATATCATCAACATACGTACCCAGAAAAACATCTACACTCCCACTGACCTTCTTGTATACACAAGGCTCATCTTCGTTCTTAATAAAACCAAAATCCTTGATTGCTTCATCAAAACAAAGATTCAAACTCCGAGAAGCTTGCTTTAATCCATAAATGGATCTTTGAAGCTTGCATACCTTCCTAGAATTCTCAGGATGTACAAAACCTTCAGGTTGTGTCATATACACGTCCTCAAGTAGCTTTCCATTAAGAAATGTTGTTTTTACATCTATTTGCCATATCTCATAGTCATAATATGCAGCAATGACAATTAAAATTCTTATGGATTTAAGCATGGCTACTGGCGAAAACGTTTCATCATAATCAACACCTTGAGTCTGCTTGAAACCTTTTGCTACAAGTCTTGCTTTAAAAGTATGCACATTGCCATCCATGTCAATTTTCTTCTTGAAAACTCATTTACATCCGATGGTCTTACCACCTTCGGGTAAATCAACCAAGTTCCAAACTTGGTTATCATACATGGATCGCATCTCGAAATTCATGGAACTTAGCCATTTATCTGAGCTTGGTCCAGACATAGCCTCCTGACAAGTGGTGGGCTCATTTTGATCCATAAGCAACACATCACGACTATCAGTAATGAGAAATTCGAATCTCTCTGGCTCATGTCTTACCCTACCAGATTTACGTGGGCCTTGTGTCACTTGCAGAGGTTCAACTGGTTCAGAACGTTGTTGAACTTTCAATAGCGGTTCAGTGTTTATCTGTGATTCTTGAACTTCTTCAAGATTTATTTCTCTCCCACTAGTGTCTTTTGAAATAAACTGTTTTTCCATAAAGGCACCATACCGAGCAACAAACACTTTATTCTCAGTTGGATTATAAAAGTAATATCCTTTTGTTTCCTTAGGATACCCCACAAATAAACACTTATCAGATTTAGGTGCTAGTTTTTCTGAGACTTGTCACTTTACGTAAGCCTCACAACCCCAAATCTTAAGAAAATACAAACTAGGTCTCTTCCCGTACCATATCTCATTTGGTGTTTTATCAACCGCTTTAGAAAGAACTCGATTTAGAGTGAAAGCTGCAATTTGTAATGCATAACCCCAAAAGGATAATGGAAGATCTGCATGACTCATCATAGATCGAACCATATCTAATAAGGTTCGATTTCTCCTTTCAGAAACTCCATTCCATTGTGGAGTTGCTGATGGAGTCAATTGGGAGACAATCCCACAATTTCTAAGATGATCATCAAATTCTTGGCTTAAATACTCACCACCTCGATCTGATCGAAGTGTTTTGATAGTTTTACCAAGTTGATTTTGCACTTCATTTTGAAACGTTCGAAACATCTCAAATGATTCACTTTATGTTTCATAAGATATACATAAACATATCTATTTGAAATCATCAGTAAATGTAATGAAGCACTGATAACCTCCTCTAGCCATTGTGTTTATAGGACCGCATACATCAGTATGTATTAGACCCGATAAATCATTTGCCCTTTCATTGTGTCCAGTAAAGGGACTTTTAGTCATCTAACCTAGTAAACAAGATACGCACATTTCATATGTTTCTAAATCAAATGAATATAGAAGCCCATCTTTATGGAGCTTTGTTATGCGTTTCTCGTTTATGTGCCCGAGACGACAATGCCAAAGATAGGTTTGATTACAGAAATGACAATTTCCTTCCTTTTCTTTTGGGTGTTTTGAAGCAGGAACAAGCTGGGGCTTGACTTATTCCATAGGCTTTGCGACAGGTGTAGCAACAGCCTTGGCAACTCTAGCCTTGCCTTTGCCTTTCTTCTTCATTCCCTTTCTCTTTTAGACCATCAACACATTACTAGAGGGTTTCTTGATATTTTGTTTAGTAGTTTTGAGCATCAAATGCAACTCCGAAATTGATTTCTCCATATTATTCATATTGTAGTTCATCACAAATTGTGAGTAACTTTCTGGTAATGAATTTAGGATCAAATCCGTAGCCAACTCTTGGCTTATGGGAAATCCGAGTCTATCAAGCTGGTCAACATAACCCTTCATCTTCAGAACATGAGGACTAACTAACGCACCCTCAGTCATCTTGCAAGAATGTAGGTTCTTGACTGTCTCAAACCTTTCTTGCCTAGCTTGCTGTTGGAACATTTCCTTCAGCGTTACAGCCATGTCGTAGGCTTCCATTAGTTCCATGTCCTTCAAGAGTACAGGGAACCATAGTTGCAAGACATAATACATGCAACATCGTAGAATCGTTGACATGCTTATTATGCTCATCCTTCATGACTTTCGTAGCATTGGTCGGTGGGTCCTCGGGGATTGGAGCATTCGGGACATACAACTTGCGTTCATGCTTAAGAACAATTCTCAAGTTTCGAACCAAAGTCAAGAAAGTTAGTCCCAAATAGCTTATCCTTCTCAAGGATGGATTGCAGTGACAGGGGATTATTGTTACTTGAAGAGACCATTGATCTACAATAAAGATTATGCAAAGTTTATTTTAGTATAGAGGAATAGACTCCCACTAAATTAACAACCCTCCTAAAACGTACTGTTTATTTAGGGGACTAAAATCCATATTTCACCTAATTATGTGACAGCTATGGCATGAAACATAGAACTAGATTATTTAGGTAGGTAACAGTTACCAATTACATCTTATGTAATTTTTAGATCCTTTTATGAGATATGGGACATCTTATGTCTTAGCATGTTTTTATCTCATCATTTGCCTAAAGCTCAAAAACTATTTTGATGGCTTTATTAAGTCGGACCATTTTAAACATTAAGGTAACTCTTACCCAACTTGTCTCACCAAGATAACACAATACACCCAACTATAATTTGAAACTATATTAGTGTGATCGAGGCCTTGACAAGTGTTTAAAATGGATGGCACGAGACTTAAAATTTAATAGAGGGATTTTATACAGTTTTAGTGATTTTATGTAAACAATGAAATATCATATATTTTATTGATTTATTCAATCACTAAACAATTTGGAATTTTTTTATTTTATTTTAGAAGACGAATCTCAATTCCGAAAATTAAAATTCGCTATAGGAAATCATAATTTTCGCTGATTTTATTATCATAAATTAACCCCTTAATTTATCCGAAATTAAGTCAATTAAAACATTTTAATTAACCCGGGCCCACATCTAACTAATCATCTTATCCTAATCCAATTAAGATTTAAGATATTTGAATCCTAGTATATCACCAATAACAAGATTCTTGATATTTATCTCCTATTCTAATTTGTTATCTATCTTTATCAAATAGAAACTTCATAACAAAATAGATATAACAAGATAAATAATTATTTTCGAAAATTATTTATTTATTTTGGATTTAAGATATTTGAATCCTAGTATATCACCAATAACAAGATTCTTGATATTTATCTCTTATTCTAATTTGTTATCAATCTTTATCAAATAGAAACTTCATAACAAAATAGATATAACAAGATAAATAAATAATTTCGAAAATTAATTAATTATTTTGAATTTAAGATATTTGAATTCTAGTATATCACCAATAACAAGATTCTTGATATTTATCTCATATTCTAATTTGTTATCTATCTTTATCAAATAGAAACTTCATAACAAAATAGATATAACAAGATAAATAAATAATTTCAAAAATTAATTATTTGTAAATAAATAATTTCGAAAATTAATTATTTGCATTTTCGGTCTTCATCCAAATAATCACAAACATGTAATTGAATCATGAACTACTATCCCAATCGAACCTAATAGTGTCATGGATCATAGAACACGAAACTCAATTCATTAAAATTATTTGAATTAACCTGACATGGTTACTAGCATGTACGAAACTAATTTCAATTAAATCACGAATATATGTATCATATACACAAAACATGATAATAAATCTCACAGAAAACTTATGTACATCACATATACATCACCTATTAACATGTTTTCAATCATATATCATGTATATATCAGAAGAAAACATGTAATGAATTTAATGGAATCGAACTCGAAGGCTCTGATACCACTGTTGGGTTATACGCAACGGAGATTACAAAACAATTTTGACAAAAACCCCAACAGGATCCGAATCTAATTCCATTAAAAACGTTTAAACCATGAAAAACTTAATCATACCTCAGTCGCAATATACCTTTCTGAAGGTTGATCGATCTCTAAGGCGCTGCCAACGACGAACGCCCTCTACCACTAGTCCGCATACGAACGGCGGCCGAGATTCAAAGTGCTAGCTTCGAGAGAATACCAAATCTTTTTGTTTCTCTCCAAAACGATCCAGAGCATACCAAAAAACCCTAAGTCGTTTCTTAAACGAAAATAGAGTTTCGGCCTTTTGATCTTTCGTACGTGCCTTCTAACTTAAAGCGTCTATTTATACAACCCTTGTATATAGACGGTTAAGTAAATTACACATATACCCCTACTTAAAGAAGTATAAGTGTAATACACCACAAGGACGTTTCCGTCATGAATTTTATCATATAAAATTCATTTTTCTGAACCATCTTAAAATCTCGCAGAACCATTCTTAGTGTGCGACCCAATAGGTTCATACAACGTTGGCAGTGTACCAAAACACATTTTGGTATACAAGTCATAAGCGGCCTCTAGCAAGACATTATGACTACCCAAGTTGTACGAATATCAAATCGATACAACATAATCAATAGTGTATATAACATCCTTTTGTCACACGATATCCTTTTGATCAAACAAAAGGCATGGAATTGTCATCCAACATGTTCAATCGTACTAGTCTCGATCTCTAGGTAGACTGAAAACATCCAAGTGACATTGATCAATATCAATTCACTTAGACTAGGCCTTTTAAAAGTCTAACACATCGAGGGATCCACTAGATATCTCTCTTTATATGAGAGAGACAAATTCTATCTCGATTACACAACTTCATCGCATTCTCGAACCAATCACAACCTTTATAATCGTCGGTTAAAGACAACGTTTGATTGTGTCAAATTATCTTGTGTTCCTAATGTTGAAGTCTCTCGGCGATCTCAAGTCGAGGACTGAAAAATATACCTATCATGAGAAACAACTATGACTTAATCCATGTGATGTTCTATAATCGTCCAAGACTTTGTTCCCTAACAAGTACTCGTGATCTTGATTCGTATTCCTATATGTATAATCATCATATGATCATCAATCAAGACTCACACTAGTCTTAACTCATTATAGTTCCCAGTATAATGATCGACTAGGGACATTTAGGATATTTATGTAAATACCCATGGATCTTATTATAATGTAAACGTGCAAATTAATTATAATAAATAGCAAATGAAATCCTCTATTTTATTAACTAAAAGTATTCATAAAGACAGTTAATGGATTGACCTAGGGCACATGCCCCATCAACTTTCATACTCGATTGTGCGGAGTTTACCATCAATGAACATTCTCCATACAAGAGGTTTACGCAAATCAATTCTCATTGCCATTCGTGCAAATTGTCCCCTTTGTGTACCCACTATTTTGTAGTCAATCTTAATTAAGGTACCTACTTCAGAGGCAATGGATCGAAGTATGTTCTTATGATAATAGTGAAATGGAAGACCCGGGAAACGAATCCAAGTTTCCACCGATGAGACATTAATCCCCTTTATGTCGAAGTCTAAGGTATAAGGTTGGACGAGAAGATAGTGACCCAAGATTGTCTATGGCCCCTCCAAAAGCGCCTTATGACAATCATCTGATAGATCGAATCTTACCATGAAGTACCCGTTCTCAGCGTCTGTAATTTTCATGTTTCCCTCCGGATTCCATATTGTATGGAGTTTGCTTGAGAGAGTACGAAAGCTTATCATCTTTCCAAGAAGCCGCACCATGATAGTATTATCCATTGACTCTGCCATTTCTTTGCGGACTCGATTGGAGAAATCAATCGCAGTTAGATTATCCTTTATACTCCTTGACATGTCATGCACTCCAACCTCGATTTCCTTTTAGTTTGTCATTTCAAACATCATGGAATCTTCACCCTCCATGAGAGTACCCTTGAAAGACTTTGGGAACTTTCCCTCATTCTTTGACATGGTTTCTTCATTCTCTCGATTCTTAACCTTCTTGGTGGAGCGTTCCTCATCCTCAGCCAACCGCCAATGGAGGAGGTTTCTCCATGACGGTTCTTACTTCACCAACTTTTGGCTAGGTCATCTATTTGTTTGTTATCAGCGACTTTTGCACTAAAAGCTTCTCCTACTAATAATCGGTTTAATGGGGGTGTGTATGTCATTAGCCTTCGGAGGAGCACATTCTTTTTTTTTTTCTTTAAGTCAAAAAATGAACAATAAATCTAATTGGATTCAAGAGTCCAAACTCAAAGAGTTTTTATAAGTTATTTAGGATACATAATTAAGGATGTCAATTTTTTATCCGACCCACTGGCCCAGTTTTGTCCAGTCTGAAAAAAAAAGGTTTGGACAATCATTTCTTAAATTCGGGTCGAGTCCGAGCAAGGTTTTGATGTCCAAATTAATATCCGGGTCAGGTTTGGATAAGACCCTATAATCTCGGACCCAGCATGAATTTCAAAAGATGTCTATTTTATTTTGAAAATATACTTTCATGCATTGTATAATTCACAAAAAAATAATAATAAAAATAAGGAAACTATATAGCTTGTAAGGAAATGTACTATTTTAATTTTGAGACTTAGCTAAATTGCTTGAGATAACATTATGTTTTTTTGTCTTTTAACAAAAAATATTATAATGTCTTGTAATTTAAATAATAAATACAACTTGATCATTACTTTATAAAATTATATTAGTGAATATTATATTACGAAGAATTTACAATGATTTTAATGATTGAAAATGCTTTTAAACATAAAATAATTTTTAGAAAACTTGATAAATCTGGACATTTGGACAACTCAGATTAAAAGTAAATAGGGTCATCATCCACCTCCACCGCCACAACCGTCGACCACTGCTATCGGCGTCATCATCCACCACCGTCGGCCACCACACACACATACACTCCCCTGACGGCATCATCATCCACCACTGTCGGTAACTACACACACATAAACTCATTTCTTTCTCTCTCTCTCTCTCTCTCTCTCTCTCTCTCTCTCTCTCTCTCTCTCTCTCTCTCTTTGGCATGGAGGAGGGGTAGCCCTTCGACCACCCCTCCATGCTAAAGAGAAGGAAAAATGGGATGACGGTCGGTCGTTGGAGGTGGAGGATGATGATGGCGATGTTGTCGGTGACTGGCAGTCACAACAGTGTTCAGCAGCGACGGTGGTCACAGCAGTGGCGACATTTATGACAGCGATGGTAAGTGGTGGATAGTGGATTGGAAAAGAAGGTTGTGGGTGTCTATGAAGGGTATTTAGATTTTTATGGTATGTTTGAGTCTGGACTCATGAGTCCAAATAACAGTACCCAAAAATAAAATACTCCCTTATTCCCCAATATATGTCACAATATTTCTTTATTTGTGTGTAAGAATTAAATAAGATATACCATGGTGTATGCTATTTGCAGATGATATTGTCTTAGTGGATGAAACAAAAGATGGAGTGAATATGAAATTAGAACTCTGAAGTAATACATTAGAATCTAAAGGCTTTAAGTTTAGTAGGACGAAAATCGAACACATGCACTGTGAGTTTAGAAACACTATACATCGAGATGACAGAGTGATAAAATTAGGGGAAGTAGAAGTTCCTAAGGTAAACCACTTTAGATACCTAGGATCAATCATACAAAATGATGGTAACATTGAGAATGATGTTACACATAAATTCAAGATGGATGGAAGAAATGGCGGAGTGCAACATGGGTGATTTGTGATGAAATGTTCAACTAAGTTAAAAGGAGAGTTTTATAGGACCGCAATTAGGCCAGCTATGCTCTATGTAAGTGAATGTTGGGCGGTAAAGCAACAACAATTACATAAAATGGACATAGTAGAAATGATGATGCTTAGGTGGATGTGTGGTAAAACTCGTAAAGATAGAATAAGAAATATAGAAATTCAAAGACAAGTAGGAGTAGCACCAATTGATACAAAGATTAGGGAAAGGTGGTTATGGTGGTTTGGTCACCTGCAAAGACAGCTTACAAATGCCTTAACTAGAAAACTTGACTCGGTAAAAACTGTAGAAATTCAACGAGGTAGGGGCATACCAAAGTTAACGGGATGCATTAATTAGGAGGGATTTGAATGGTTTGAAAATCTTACAATCAATTGCACTTAATCGAACATAATGGAAAAGTTTGATCCATGTAGCTAACCGCAGTTAATTTGTGATGGAGGCTATGTTGTTGTTGTTGTTGTTATGCATAAGAATTAAAGGAACGATTGATTGATCATTAATATTTCATAACAAAACTAAATTAACCTCATCTCATGAATGAATTCATTTATAAGTATTATGAAAAAATAATTAATTTTGTCATTAACTAAATAGAACAGGTTAGAATATTGGAATCGTGCGCACTTAATGCTTCTTTGATTAATTTTCTAATGTGTTACATTTATTGGAAGAAAAAAGTTCCACAAATGTATTCCCTCCAGTCATTTATATAAGTCGTTTAAGGTAAGGACACAAGAGCTAAGACAACTTTAATTACGAGTGTAGTTTACATATATGTCATTTGACATCAAATGAATTGAAGAATTGAAGAATTGAATAATCATAAATGTTTGAATTGTATAAGGGTATAATAGGTAAAAATGCAATAAATACACTCTTGAATTCCTAAAACGACTTATAATTTTGAATAAAAAGTTTTTGCTAAAACGACTTATATAAATGATAAGATGGAGTAATAAATAAGTATTTGGGAAGCCACGACGGCTTAAAAACCCTAATAGTTTTTTCTTTTATACTTTGTATTGATTCAACCTTTTCAACCACTGGTGATCCTCTTTTTAGATCGATGGTGGTTCCAATAACCTATTTTTGCCTTAGGAGCGGTTGAACGGACCTTAGTTTTACTGAGTGTACCCTGTTTTTTTAAAAAAAAAATGAAATGACACAACAACCCTCTATGTAAAAGGGTTTTTCGCTCACCCATACTTCGCTTACCCCGTCCATCCATACCCTAATCACACCATCATCTCCTACTTTCTCAACTCGGCCCAAATCCCACAAAATTGAGTGACCACATATCGATTCAACGTCATGAGTGCATTTCCTACCTTTTTTTCGTGTTGACTTCTGAGTTTTCTTGATTTTTTTTTGTTATTTGAAAGTCATTTTTGTTGTTGTTGGTGGTGGGTGGTGGTGGTGGTGGTGGTGGTGGTGGTGTTATCGTTGTTGGATTTCGGGCTTCGATTTGGAGTTTAAGTCTTGCATTTTAGGCACAAAATGTCGATGGCATAAACATATCTAGTGATTTCAATCAAAACCCACTAATTTCTTGATCGTTTTCATATATTTTATGGAGTTTTCAAATTTTTTTGTTCGTTATTGTCGCCCTTGGTTTCAGACACACATAAAAAGTATCGATCGGCTCCCACCGAGATATCTTTATAGGTCTTGGTGGGAGTTGACTGAGACCTTTGAATAGGTCTTCAAGCATGCTACCGAGATTGAGACTTTTTTAAAGACCTAAGTGGGAGCTGAATGCAGCCGATCGATATTTTTAAGGAGGACTTGGTGAAGGTCACCCAAGAGGGGGGGTGAATTGGGTTACCGAGTAGTTATTGCCCTTTTAAAAACTTTATGCGCAATTTACAACTATGATATATACACTGTCAATGAATATATATATATGTTATGCAAGTGAATGGAATGAAAAGATAGAAAGTGACACACGATTTATAGTGGTTCGATCCAACGATCTACATCCACTACCTAACCTCCCCGGTTAGGATTTCAAACCCTACTTATATTACAAATAAGTGTTACAACCTAAGAAGCCTAGAATGCCTAATTACAATTAGGACTTTCCACCTAGCCTCAACTAGGATTTTCCCACCTAGCCGCAACTAGGATTTTCCCACCTAGCCTCAACTAGGATTTTTCCCACCTAGCCTCAACTAGGATTTTCCCACCTAGCCGCAACTAGGATTTTCCCACCTAGCCTCAACTAGGATTTTCCCTTTCGACTTAGATTCCACTAAGTCATACAATCATTCAAATACAATAATTTTGCTTGGAAAATAAAGATATACACTTTACAACAAAAGTGGTATCAAATTCAAACACTAGCAAGCCACCTAGAGCCTAACAACTCTTATGCATGCAAGTGTGAGTATAAATGGAATATGCAAATATGTCACTGATGTTGTTGCAAATTCCAAATCTGAAATCGTTTCAAAAACTTATTATATTTGTAGAAAACCGATTTCAAGTCTAAGAACAAAAGTTTAACAAGAATCAAGTTTAAGTGCAACACTTTTGTTCAAATCAATCTTAGGGTTTGATAAAGTATATTTCAGTGCAAAAACCCAGAGAAGATGTTCAAACACACACCAAAATGATTTTTGAATCAAACACACAAAAATATGTAGATTAAGCACAAGTAAGATTTTAGATCTAGAATTTTCTTACAACCAAGATAATGACAAACGAGATCAGCTCTGGAGTGATTCTTGAACTCCTTTGAAAGCCTTAAATGTGCTGGATTTGTGAGCTAAAGAACAGCCTCAAAGATCTCCCTTTTTCTTCTACAAAAATCAGATTTCTTCTTTGTAGATTTTTTGGTTTTTGAGTGTGTATCTTCTTCTTGTTTTTACAAAACCATGATCTTGCTGGTTTATATAGTTGGGTATTCCATTATGACCGTTTATGACCGTTCTAGGGATCCAAGGGTCAAAAATGAATCAAAAATTCAAATTAAAGTTCGTTTTCCGTAGTCAACAAAAGCTGGCAGTGGGTAATTAGCGCGCTAATTCTGGGACCTAGCGCGCTAACAACTGGACTTAGCGCGCTAATAAACTTATTAGCGCGCTAACTGCAGGGACCTAAAAATAATTATTTTGTCCCTTTGTGTTAGCGACCCTTAAACTCGTCCGGGACCTAACCAACCCTTATATAACATGTTATACATGTTTATTATGAGTCATTAAACCTAATTGGGTGGTGGGATATTTTTACAAATCCCGAAAACGGAAATTCACAATTTCATAATGTCTTAAGGGCTTTTCTCAAATTTGCGTTTTCTTTTGAAGACCTTTCAAAAACGAGTTTTTCTTTTTCGAAAACATTTATAATGAACTCTAATATGCAAATGACCATTCACACAAAGTTTTCACATTGTTTAAACTCATAGACCTAGTTATGTGTTTAAATTTCACTTTGAAGCTTGAAGTAAACTTGTAACTTTGAAAAATGGTTTTAGAAACTTAATGTATGCATGAACTAATGCATTTGGCTTGCGTGAAAGAATTTGTATACCTTACATTGAAATTACAAATTGCGGCTTGAACTTTCATCTTCATTTCTTCATTAATGCCGAGTCTTGAACTTGTATTTCTTGAGTACCCTTGATATGTTGTTTTGCATCCTTTAACACAAACTGAAATACACTAGATGTTTATTAGTACATTTTCACCTTGTTTGTTTCCATCAAAATCTCGGTCGGAGTGTAAGTGACTAACCACTTAGTCCAACACTTGGTGCGAGTCAGCTAATATCTCTTTAGAGGTCTCGACCCTAATGGGAATCTTAAAAAAAGTGTCACTCTCTTTTTGCCTTTTATTTATCAAATAAGTTTCGGATCTGTTCAGATCGGATGAGATGACTAGGTTCATCTTCGTTGCGACCATCCGACTTTTTTTATGACTTTATGACAACTAATTATAACCATTTGAATTTCATACCGAGAAGACCCTTAATTAAGGGTATAATGATAAATTTAAGTGATGGTTGAAATTTTTAATTAAGGGTAGAATAATAAATTCAAGTGACAATTGAAAGATTCATTATTTGTGCTTATTAAGTATAATAGATATGGTAGATATACTAGTTTATATAGGTTATACGCATGTTCGAACCCGCTCGTTACGCTCGTGGAAAATAAATGAATTGTATACATTTAAATTAATAATCCTTAAATTAGTTCTTCAAAAAAAATAAATTAATTTGATTTCGTAATATTTATACAAAATTAAATACAATACAATAATAAATAAACTAATAAATTGAACCTAATGAAATATATGTACGTGTTTATGTGCTCACTAAATCAAACCATTATGACATAATTAATTAAGAAGAAAATCCAAATAGGAGGGCAAATTCGAAATTTCATCTAACAAAGGAAAATGTTGTTATTGGTGCATCTTAATATTATTACTTAGATATATAGTTTTTCGTCAAAAAAAAAGAAAGATATGTAGAAGAAATATCCACTCAATGTTTAATTTCCGCATCAATTTTAGGTGCAATTCACTTGCCGAAGTATCTGGCCATTATAGTTTACATCTTCTTTTTTTAATTAATCATCATATTGTGCTTGTTTAGCGATGCAGGTGGGCTGGGTTTGGGGTGGGGAATGCAATCCCCATCCCATCCCCACTTATGGCGGAGATGGGATTCCCCGCTTGAAAATCTCCACAGGGAAATTTTTGGCTCTCATTCCCCACCCCATCATTTTTTTTTACATAATATCTAAAAAAGAGATCAAATACATTATAGATCCGAAATTAAAAATCATTAAAAGCTTTTTTTTTTTGCAATTGTAGGTCGATTTTCAAACTTTACGTGAAATATTCATTATACAAAGAAAAGAGAAATATAAAATTTAATGATTTTGATACAATTTCTATATAAAATATTCATGATCCCCATGAGGATTCCTCATGATGGGGAGGGATAATACCGCCCCCGCCCCGCCCCGGGTGGTGGGGATGAAATTGCCCCCGTCCCCGGCCCCGTGAAGGTTAGTTGGTGGAGAATCTCTGCCCCATCGAGGCGGCTCCCCGTGGGAAATGGGGATTCCCCGCGTCACCTGCATCTTTATGCTTGTTAGTTTTATTACTATATATTGATGCAGAATTTCGACAGGCTATTTTATTTTCCAAAATGATTAGCTGGCATATACTTTTGGTATAAACTACCATGACCAAATGCGTCAATGTTTGCCTCAATTCTTGAGGGCAACTATTTCCACCTATTTATGTGCTTTCAGTATACTAAAATAAAAAAAAAAATTTTGAACTGAAAAACCTTTACTTGTATTGATAATTTTAACTTTAATATAATCTACCACTCACCTCTCATTCCAAACCTTAACTCTCTAATTCTTGCTACATTCTTCGTCAAATCACTTTGTCGGAAAATTTCCGATGAAACTATGACGACTAGAAAAATAAAATTATCCAAACTCAGTAAGTGACCATATCATCTTCTCCAATGAATTCTATATTCTTTCACAACTTTCTTATTGAATTTTATTTGTTTAGTTTATGGAATAATCCTTGCTCGTTTTGGCATATGATGGAACCAAAATCTTGTTTTGAAGAAAGTTTGAAGGGCATGAAGATATTGTTTGTTTGCCTAAGATATGAATTCATGTTGTACGTTTTTTTTTCCTTCATTCGTACCACTCCTGTGTGACTGAGAAACATGGAAGCATACTAGTTCGATACAACCGGAATGCAAGCTTTGGAGTCCATTTATAGTCAATTGGGATCCTTGCTCGTAGTCCTAGTAGGTTCTAACTGGAAGCGCAAAGAGATTTAAAGGCTTAGAGCCCGGGCACCACTAACGATTGGGAGGAGATCTGTGAAGAGATGAAGTGCTAGATCGAAAGATAGATGAATGGACGGAAGGGAGATGTCGAAAATGAGTGGGCAAAGAAAATGGTTGGAGATTGCATTAATGAGAGTATTTTAAGAAACTAGGGGCTAAATTTATGAGTGAAATTAACACATATTTGGGTGAATCAAAATATGAGTGCGAAAAGCACATAAATGGATGGAAATAGTCACCCTTTTTTTTTTTTTTTTTTTTCTTTTTTTGACATTACCTCTCTATTTTTCAATTATTAATGATATAAGAAATTAAGTGATTTTTTAGGAGAATATTTTTTTTTTCATTATAATCTGCTTTTTTCCGTAGAATATAATCTGTTTTTTTCCCAATCATTATAATATGTTGGATGAATTTTAAACTATTTAAACTATCAATAAATCTATTTGGACTCATGAATCCGGACTCATATGGAGTTTTTAAAAATTTTATAAATATTTAAGGGGTATAATATGAATTTTATAAGTGATTATGGTTGTTTTATTAATTGCTCGAGGATGTATTTCAAATTAAAAAAAAATTTGAGTCCGAACTCACGAGTCCAAATAACACTACCCTTAAACTATTTATAACTTCTTAAAAAAAATAACTCTGAAACTCATGTCCTCGTGACCAACGGAGCTTTGACATCCTCGAAATCGCCGAAATGGACATAGACCGAATGGGCGTCGCAGAGCAATTTGCGGAATGCATCTCGAGGCACAATGTGTGGTTTGGTCGGTGTCCATTTGAAGGTGCCCAAAGATAAATTTTCCAAAATACAATCGATCTTGATTGATCTCAAGACTCAATAGCGCTGCTTGAAAGACGAACAAAACTCAATAAGAGTGGTCAGCAACTCAGCATGCACTCCACAATACTACCGACTCTTTTTCTATTTTTTGATGAACACTACCGATGCTTTTGCTCAAATAATGTGATGGGTCTCAACTATACAATTCTCGTCATTCAATCAATGTAGATATCAATAATTGTACCACATGCATTATAAATAGGTCTTCCACATAAACCACTCATTTTCTCCCCACTTTTCTTTCAAATTGGGCACATATGATAATTACTCAAGGAATGACACGTGGCCCAACCAGAAAGGAGAAGCAGAGTGACAGTGGTGGGCCTGCCATTCTATTATTGCAGAACTAATTGGTACGTAGCTGCACTCTGCACCACAGGATCGGTAACGTTATGCAGACAAGTACTAGTGATCACACAAAATGTCTGCCAAAGATGGTTGGAGAACACTGCAGGGCTTATGGGGTCGGCTTTGACTTGAACTTGTGGGTGAGAGCCTTGCAATTGAAAGCACTGGACCTGCACACAATCTTGTAGAGCAATTATAGTGATTTAAATCCCGTTAGCTAGGTTGCTTCAGCGTCAATCTAGGGTTTTCATTTTCCAAAATTAATGTCATGATTTTCTTGTAGATTATTATTGTCGAGTCACATTTAAAGATTTGCCCGAACTGATTTCAGAGTTGAAGAGACAAAAACCACCACGAGGACGACTTCTTTGCCCAAAAGTGTTTTAAAGTTTTTCCGCTCGAAATTAAGACCTTTAATTAAATAATAAGGAACCCTTGCTATCTACCACAACCTACTTGATTTATTGTTCGGTGATTTTCCAACAAGTGGACTTGGGCGAGCTTCGAGTCAGGTTTATGCGGATTTTTTTTGAAAGCTTTGTCCAAACCCGCTCAAGCCATTTTTTTTATTGAGCAGGACCAAGCCCGCTCAAAACCAATATAGGTCGGATTTGGCGAGCCTAAATTTGCCAGAGCTACTTTCAAAAAATATTGTTTTATTTTTATGATGAAAGAGTACTGTTTTTTTGTTAAAGTAAATAAATATTATTAGAGATAATATATCTTTTTTTTTTCGATTTAGTTAGATTCTTAAATATTATATATTATATGAAAGATTTAGTTGAGACATTATAAGATTTACAGCCGATTTAGTCTTTTAGTACTCATAGTTAACATGTTTTAAATAATTATAATTAATTTAACAAAAGTGACCAAAGTAAACTTGTGGCTAGTGGTGTAGGAGCTTCCTGGGAGTTCCAAGGTCGTGGTTCGATCCTCACAACCACCATTTAGTTTTTTTTTTTAAGTTGTATATAAAATTTTAAGAGTTTACGTGCCGAGAGTTTACATGCTGTTTTTTTTTTAAGTTGTATATAAAATTTTAAGAGTTTACATGCTATGCAGGTTGAGCCCGAGCTAGGCTCGGGTTCAAAAAAATAAAACCGGTCCCACCAATTATAATTGCGGGCTTTTACAGGCTTGGGCCAAGTCGGGCTTTACTATATTTTTAAGAACCCAAGTCCGGTTCAAGTCAGGCGGGCCTGGGCGACCTACTACACATGTCTAGCATTCTACTAGTTGGAGCAATAAGTCCCATTTAATTTAAAATACTTGTTAGAATTATAATAAATGATTATAATAATGATATAGCTAGCCGTCGATAAGTAGAAAACCAAAAGCCTTTTTTTTTCTTTAGTTCTCCTTGTTGATTCGAACTTTTAAACCACCCCGATCCTCTATTTTGATTTGCTTTTATCTACCCAATAAACTTTGGATATGTTTAGGCCCGATGAGATGATTAAGTTCATCTCTGTTACAACCATCAAATTCACTGTTGGCAACAACCATTTCTCTACGTCTGCATTCTCTGAAAGAGTGTGCATGAATTTGCGTATACGGGGTTAGTACTCGTCATTAGGTTTTATTTCGTATATAGATTTTCCTTCTCTTATTGGAAGGTTTAAATTGTCTTCCTCACTAGAAGCCTTGTGTTTACTTCCTTGTTGAAAGCTTTATTTTTTGTTATAGTTCAAGTAATGTAACTATGTAATGTCATGTTCCAAACGTTTGTCAAGAGAATAATCACTTATTGTCAAACTATTCTATTGTTATTACAGTCACAATTTATGAAAGTTAACCTTGTGGCGGTTGAATGTTCTTTTAAACAATTAAGATCGGTGATTGATTAGATATTTTGTCATATTCCATCCAATGTATTAAAACCCATTGATGATTAATGAAATGTATTGAGAGCCATTGATGATTAATGAAATTCCTATTTCTTCAAAAAGAAAAACTCAAAATTAAATGAGTTTGAAAAATAACTAAGTTTTTTCGGCTACTCATTACTTAAGCTTGATGAATAAGCAAGTGTTGGTTGGGCATCTTAACTTTATACCTAGGATTCTATGGGGAGATTTTGATAAAGATTTATGCTTACATAGCTCTTGATACAATCCTTCATTGAGACTCGAATCTCTAACCTCTTACATCAAGAACCACACACCAAATTGTTTGGCTTACCCACTTGATTGGTATCCACTCCAATGATATTATTTGACGGATGACTATGATATCAGATTAGCATTATGCCGCTTTTGCTTTAATCAACTTAGCCGGCTGTCTCAAAAATGAGAATTTTCTACTATATCTTAAGTATTATGAGGAAAATATATCATTAAACGAAGAGCCAAGTGGAGAGCCATTCCACTTGGTTTCTTTCAAAAGATTTTTATTAAGAATGAATTGCCTGCTAGGCAAAAATAAATACAACAACAAAGCCTTAATCCTAAATTAGTTGGTGTCAACTATATGGATCAAATTCTTTATTGCACTAGGCAAAAATAAATGTGTTGAAGAAAATGTTTAATGCTACAGAAAAAACAAGCTATTCAAATTTAGACTTTTATGCATTATTTATGATTTTCCCATTGAACCTTTTTATTTTTAAAAATGTATTATATGCATTATGTACCTATCTTAAATTAAACAAAAGAAATATGTTATTGAACCAAAAAGATAAAAGCCATTGAATAGATTTCCATTTCAGTCTTTGTATGACAATATTATATTGCAATAGACAAATAGAAAATGAGGCTGGAGAACTCCTCACTTACCCCCTCCTCCTTATTAGAGCAAACGCAGCGAACAAACAACATACGCACATGATCGACACAGAGAATTACGTGGTTTGGAAATATACTTATGTCCACAACAGTGAACTAAAAGATTTTATTAAACCAGAAGATTATACCAAAACCAAGCCTCTCAACACTCTCACAACTATTAAAAACATTAAAGACATTACCAATTTAATGGTCTACCTACTTATATATGCTGGGGTATCAGAGTTGTACTAAGATACCAAACCCTATCAGAGTTCTACTAGGAAGCTAAAACTTATCAGAGTTATACTAGGAGACCAAAATCATGTTGTATTAGGACTTCAAGGCAATATGAACAAATCTCCACCTTGTCTTGAATTCTCTAACCTTCATCAAAACCTCACTCAGTAAATACCCCTAAGAGACTTCAGTGTCTTTGAACTCCACCCAAGTCCAGGCAATCCCTAAACTTGCTCACTAGAATTTCACACTGAACCTCATCCGTCACACTGAGTGCTAATGTGACAAGATTCGCATGACCATATCTATTCGGAGGCCTTATCTCCCTCCTCAATCGATCCATGATAATACTATATGTCTGATTATCAACAGGTGTCTCCGGTGTTGGTCTGGTGTCTTGCGCTCCACATCACTCGGTTGCTCAAAAACATTCTTTTTCATGTTTCTCCTATCATCAGCTTCAAACTCCATATGGTCTTCGATTCTCTGACCTTTCTCTAGCATACTCTACATAGTTTTAGGACTTAACAATGCTGCTTCATGAAAAATAACATCCATACATATCATAATCTTCTTTGTGTTAGGACATCATAACCTGTACCCTTTCACTCCATGGTCGTAACCTATGAAGATGCACTTCCTTGATCTTGTTTCAAGTTTACTTTCATTCATATGAGCATATATGAGACAACTAAACATTCTCAAATTCTAATAATTTTGTTGTGGATTCTGTCCACACCTCTTCAGGTGTCTTACACTCACTACAAAAAAACAGCAAATCAGAAACGGAATTAGAAACGGAAATAAGTTCCGTTTCTAAATCAGAAACAAAATTAGAAAGGGAAATAAGTTTCGTTGCTAAAAAAATAAGTTAGAGACGGAATTGACACGGAATAATTTAGAGACGGAATTGAGACGGATCAGAGACGGAAATAGAGACGGAAATAGAGACAGAATTTAATTCCGTCTCTAAAAAATGGCGCCAACATTCCCACCAATTTTTTCATTTCTTATGACCGTTCATCATTCCTCGAGATTTGTATGTACTTGGATCATGGCACCCCCTCCTCATTCCCCTACCCCACCCCCCCCAACAAAACACCCGAAATCCCTAAATCAGTCTCACGAAAAAACCCCAAATACCTAAATCTGTCTCTCCGTCTCGTCCAAAATCATTCGATCGTCTCGTCCCCAAACGTCTATCCCGTTCGATCGTCTCGTCTCTCCGTCTGGTCGTGCTAGCTGGTCTCTCTGTTGTCTCTAGTCTCGCCGTCTCTCTGGTCTCTCCGTCTCGTTGCGCTGGTCTCCGTCATCGGCCCTCAACTCTCGCTCTCTCTGGTCTCTGATTCCATTTGTAATGGCATTTGTAGTTTTGGAGTCTTACTACATTCTGATATAATCTCTTTCTTTTTGTTTTTTCTTTATAATGCAGCCAACACTCATGATCAAGAGGTCTTCAGCTTTCATAGAGATCATTCACCTTGTGACGATTTTGAGGAAGTACTGAACTGCTACAAACAAATTGCTCAAAATGCGCGTCTGTCAGGTTGGCATTCTAGTCCCCTTGTTTATCTATTTTAAAAAAATTATGGAAAACCAAGGGTGACATGAGAATTATTTAAGTTTCCGCTATGGTTCATTTGATAGTTCGATCTTCTAGTAAAGATCGGAGTTGAAGGCAAGAAGCTTTTTTATCTTGAAAGATTTTCCAATTTAAATTAAGCGTGCGAGACTTCATAAATTTCCATCTATCAATAAATATTCGGGGTGTCCGGTGTTCCTACGTACCTTATCTGCGGCATCCAGAAATATTAAAGTCCTAATACTTGTTAGCATTGCAAATATTATGCTCATGAATGAAATATGTTATAGTTTTTCACTTGAACTGAAGCTATTTCTGCTAGGCAAGGCAGTCATATATATGCCTTGATGTTCAAACATAGGAAATGAACATAATGTGGCTGACCATTGTGTATACTAGGTTTTCTTAGCTGCTCAGCTATACTAGTCTACTAAATAGACAAAAAAAAAATTATTTTCTCGAAATGTCTTAGCTATTCTGCTCATGGAATCCTTTTTTTTTTTTAAATTCGTCTTGGCAATGGGCGGTGTTATAGTACTACCTTAATGTCTATGAACTGTGAAGGAACAAACTCTTGATCAGGTGACATATTTAAAGAGTTCAGTTTTTTTAATTGTTGATTGCTTCTGCAGGTTTTATTTTAACTGTTCTTGAGTGATTTGATTTGTTACGTGGTTGATTGTGCAGTGAATGAGTGCACATCGTTCTGATTCTTTTCGATTTTCGATCTTGAATCTCTGTCTCTTTCATTGCTCTCTGCTCTTTGGTCGCTCTATGCTTACCGCTCCGCTCTCTGCTCGTCAAGGTAACAAATTTTTTTTTTTTAACACCCGAATTCTCTTCACATTGTATCTCTGCTCACATTTTCCCCGGATTGGCTTTCATGTGCATTAGTTGGTGTTCTTCACTTGACCTATTAAGTTAATGTTGTGTCTTTTGTTTGGTTTAGAAGTTTTTGTTCTGCTCTTCTCTTACATGCATAGTGTTTTGTGGTTATGCTTGTTCTATTTTTAGGTTTATTAATATGTAATATCTCATTTCAACCTTTTAATTGAGCAATTCAAGATTTATATTGATTCCGTATTTGGTTGTTATTCCATGTTTATTTTATCGGTAAAGCATGTCATGATCAACATTATAAGACATTAGAATCATGTATTGAGGTAATTACTTTGTCGTTTGATGTTATAGTTGTTAGTAATTTCATATTCATGCACTTGCTATGGATGATTGATTAGTTAGGTGTTGTTGGTTACGATTGAATAGTACCTATAATTATATAATTTCTACTACTAGTTAGGATTAGAAACACTAGGATTACTCTTTTAGTTAATGTTGCTATTTCACATAAAATTTCTAGAGAATGGAATAAACCTATAACCTTAAGGAGGTATGAGTGAACAAGTAGTAGACGCGTCGATACTATGCGGTATTTGTATGCCTCTTATAACTTATGATTTATTTATTTTTTTGAACTCCTTGTTGCTTATAATTTTACGACCAATTATCATACTATGTTTGGTATCAGTCATGTACCGAGCTAGGTATTAAGAAAGTTGTTTCCAAGCCCCTCTATTCAATGTTTGCTTCAATTTCTCATTTCTGCTTTTATTTTCAACCCTTCTCATTTGTTATGTTGGACTAATTGAATTTTTTTTACTGCGCGCGTGGTTGATCTCATCCCTTTTTTTTCCATCACAGCTTGACATTCGAGTAAATAATATAGTTATAAGGGATCGGTTTTTGTGGGTGAGTTCGGTTCGACGGTTTCCATAAATAATAGGGCTTGTTGGTAATGTATTCTGATTAGAAATTTTCTCTATATCGGATAGTTTGTTGCATTTTCTTTCATTTCTCACTTAAATACTTTTAACGAATCATTGGACTTTAGGACTCGAACAACTTTGATAGTGATCCGAGAAGAGTTTGCAAGAACTCTTTGCAAAGATTTGGACATTCGAGATCTTTGAAGTTGCGGTAAGAATTGGTTGTCAACTTTTATTGATTTTATGCTTTTCATTCTTGTTAGACTATTAAGTAACAAAACACAATTAGAGTCCTTTCAAATCTTTTAAAATATGCTACGTCGTTTGTGCTAAATGATTTCTTGTAGGTCATTAGGACACTGAAAGAGTGTTCTAGCTACCTACCTGAATACCCTGAATTGGCTCTGGATGCATTATCAAGAATTTACATTTTTGTTGATTTTAAGATGACATGTGTAGGCTTTTGATCGGTCAGGTATCTTGTGGTTCCCATTGGTGATCAATAAAGCTTCTTTCTTATATACACAATACGACACACAATGGAAGAGGCAAACATATTTATTTTATTTGCGGAAATCATTTGGTTACTTTATTATTCGCTTTCAAACTAGACAAAAAGCTTTATATGCAAAAATCTTCTACTCTATACCATATATTCAAAGTTATCTTTACTCGCTTATGTGATTTGGACTTCTCTAGCATGTCACTTGTTGATGCTAGCCAAGTGGGAGCTCCACTTGTTGGGTATTTCTTCGCCTCTACATGAGGTTGAGAGTTCAAGTGTCCTTATTTGTGTTGGAGTTTAAGTTGTTGAGTGAGGTGGTTTAAGTGGTGTCTTTCCAAAAGGAAACAAAGAAAAAAATAAAGTGCATCACTTACCGACTAGAACTAATCAAGTTGCTTAACTTTTTTCTTTTCTTTTTTTTGCGGCGGCGATTGCGGTTGCAATTAGAGAACAACTTTATGAGTCTTGTTTTTGGTTTTATAGATGAATTATGAAGTGCTAATTTTAACACTCGTTTGTTTAAGCTTTTAACGGTGTTTAGGGTAATAATTCATATCTTTAATCCTCTTTCTTTTGGTACATCATGGAAAGAACGTAAATATTTCCCCCTTCCTATAGCTTGAGAAGATATAATTTTCAGATTGCTTTCCAAAGTGTTGCCTCTGCAAGGGAAACAAGAATAAGCAAGAAGGGACGCAGAGAAATTTGAACACGTTTCCTCTAGGTTGTAATTCTTTTTTTTTCTGTTGGTCCTTGATTCTTTGTTGTTGCTTACTCTTATTTGGATCAAGCAATTAGCGTTAACGAGAAAGTCGCTGTCGAGAGGTAGTCACGAGACATGTTCATGTTCCTTTGTAATGGTTTTCACTATTTGCAAAGAAAGGAAGTGGAATTGCTTTGGACTTGGTGAAGTTATTCTGTGGAAAATCAAGTGTTATTCGGTAAGAAAATTCATCTCCTACCAATTTGCTTGGCCTTTTGATTTTATCTGTTTTAAAATTAGTTGGAGTCTATTAACTGTACCTTGATGCAGCTCTTGAAAATTCCATTGTTTGCATTCCTACTTATCAGGAAAAGGAAGGAGTGGGACCCGTATGAACCCATTGTTGATCTATTATCAAATGAGGAAGTGGAAACCCTTGATGCTAGAGAAGAGCGAAATGCTCGGTAAGTCAAATGTCGTACATGCATGCATATGTTTTTGGCTAGAGAGGCCATCGGTCAGAAGCTTTATGGAGATCTAATGACCTTATGTCATCATTTTAGAAACTAATAAAACTTTACGTTTGCTAAGGAGCTTCACGATATTTAGAAAGACTTGAAAGTTAGTTGTGAAAAAGTGGTTACACATGTGAGAGCATCTTGTGAGATGAAAAAAAAAAAAATTAAAAAAACATCTATCCGGAAATTAATCTTGATTTGATCATGTTTAATGAAAAAAGCAACTCAAGCTTTTGGGGGAATCCATTGCCACTTATGGAAAAGTTTATTCATATTTGCTTTCTACTTGATTATGACTGGTGATAAGTAATGCCAGAGAATTCAACCATGTTACCTCTGGTTGTTGCATGTTAATTTGTAGATGGTAGAGTACTGAGATGATTGGGGAACATCTTAATTCATGCCATCATTTGTTTAAGCTTTTAATTGGTAACATGGGGTTGTCATGTCCTCCAACAAGAATTACGTTAACAATAGATTCCCGAGTTATGAAATTGTACAATGGCACCATAGGCAAAAACATTAATACCAATTAGGGATCAATATGAGTGCTTCCATTCGAAGAAAGCATGAAAATGGTGAAATTGCTCCCAATCGCATTGATGAACTACTTTGGCTCGATCTTGCTGTATTTTTATTGGTACTTAACTTGTTTGTGACATTTGGTAGATTAAAAAGAAGGGTGAATGACAAAGATGACGTGTATTTGACAAGCTAGCCGCCATGCGATCAAGCTCCATAAGGGTGAGGCAAGAAGACTCTATGGGCATGTGGACATGGAAATTGTGAGTCTTCGATTCTGACAGCGAATCTAAATTGACTGCATGGTTGATGTATATAATATCAAGTTTCCGAAACATTTGTATGCTTATAAAATGTAGAGTAGCGCAGTAAGAATTTTAGATTTTATATTGATCTCGTCGCTACTGTTTTTACAGGGCCTCTCCTGCTCTTTCTATTTGCGCAGGGCCATGATGGCAGAGCGTGGCCCTATTAGTAGGTGGTTGGTTCTTCGATCGAGTGGGAGTTAGAGCCATTGATTGCCCATATCCCTGTGACAATACCTGCCATAATCTAATTTCCAAGTGAGAGATGAGGAATTTAAAGCATATTATGTAACTTTTATAGTTGCTTACATTACTTTTAGATTGATAATTCTATTTGTGCATATTTATAGGATTGTAAGTTTACTTTTTGTGGTTGTTGAACAATAGAATTGGTGGTTTTTGTAAATACTTAGAAATTTGGAGCTTTTGTAATACAAGACAATTTTTCATGGATATATAAATCTTTTTCAAATTTTGATTTTTACAATTTTTTTTTCTCTTTTGAATATTTGTTGATATATATTGTCGATGTATGAATGTCAAATTTGGCTTTTTGGTGGGATGTTAGCTTTTGAGGAGTTGTTGGAGGGTGGAGGAGGTCCTATGGTTGTAACTTCAAGTTATAGGTTGGAGAACAAATTGGATTATGCTTTTGTTTGAAAATAAAACGAAAAGGAAAATTAGAGACGGAATAGCAACGAAATTTTTGAATTCCGTTGCTATTCCGTCTCTAATTTTCCAGGAATATGCATGAATCACAAACGGAATCAGAGACGGAAATAAGAATTCCGTCTCTGATTCCGTTTCTGATTAGAGACGGAATCAGAGACGGAATCAGAAACGGACACTTTCCGTCTCTGATCCGTTGCTGATTAGCAACGGAATCAGAAACGGACTTTCTTGCATTCCGTCTCTAATCCGTCTCTGATTCCGTTTCTGATTAGCAACGGAATCAGAGACGGAATTCATAAATTTATTATTTTCGTCTCTGATTCCGTTTCTGATTAGCAACGGAATCAGAGACGGAATGCAATTACAAATGTACCATTTCGAAAAAAAATTCCATTTCGTTCGTCTACCATTTCGTTTCTAATTTCCGTCAACGGAATTTATTAAAATCTCTAACTCGTTTCGATTAGAGACGGAATCAAATTTCCGTTTCTGATTGAATTAGCAACGACGATTTCAGAGACGGAATTTATTCCATTTCTGTTCCGTTTTTAATTTAAATTAGAGACGGAATTTAGGCAAATCAGAGACGGAAAATTCCGTTTCTGATTTGCTATTTTTTTGTAGTGACTCAATCATCGTAGATGGTGACCGGTTCACCAAATAATAAGTTGTGCTAACATCTTTAGCCCAAAACCCCTTTGGTAATCCAGCATTTGAAAGCATGCACCATGTTCTTTTTATCATGTTCTATTCATTCATTCTGCAAGTCCATTTTACTGAGGAGTATATCAGATTGTGCAGTGTCTCACAATCCCTTCATTACTGCAGAACTTATTAAGCTCTCATCCGCAATACTCAAGGCCATTATCGGTTCTCAGTGACTTGACTTTCTTGCCAGTCTGCTTCTTTATCAAAGCTTTTCACTATTTGAATTTGTCAAACACTTCATCTTTATTTTTCGAGATGAATATCCAAACTTTCATCGAAAAGTCATCTATGAAAGTCAACATATATATATCATCTCATAGAGAAGGAACTAGAGAAGGACCCTAAAGGTATGAATGGATGTAACCCAAATTACCTTTTGTCATCCATTCATACCTTTTGTCTTATGCACTGCAGTACTAAACTTGACTCTACATTGCTTTCCAAGCACACAATGCTCACAAAAATCAAGCTTACATGTATTCTCCCTAATCAACAAGCCTTGCTTGCTCAGTGTTGTCAATCATCTCTCAATCATATGACATATTCTTATATGCCATAACATGATGGTATCTGTTTTTGTCTCCGAATATGATACCACTACAATACCTAAGATGGTACTGCCTTTCAATGTGTAAAGGCCATTCTCTTTCAACCATTTCATTATAACTAGAGCACCTCTCGATATCGCATCACTTCATTATGTATCTTCATGCTACAACTTATGGAGTCAAGCGAACGCAAGGAAATCAAATTCTTTCTCAAATCAGGAATATGTCTGGCATTTGTCAACATTCTCACAATTTCTTCATGCATTCTAATTCTAACTGTTTTGATTCCTACAACCTTACAGGATGTATAATTCCCCCATCAAGACTTTACCCCATCAATTGAGTGATAAGTGGTAAACCGATTCTTCTTAGGACAGATGCGATAGGAATACCCCGAATCTAATATCCACTCATCTTTCGAGCTTTTAATACTGATTGAAAGAACATTAACTCCATCTTCCTCTGTAAGTGATGCATATCCAAAATCTTCGACTTCTTGCCTACCATTTCCTTTACGTCTCGGATCTGTGCAGTCCAATGTGCACACCTCCTCTTTCTTTTCTTCGATGGCACTTAACTCCACCGAGATGCAATATCTCTCTTTGCAATTAATGCAAAAGAAGTCAATCAAACAAAAAAGACAATAAACTTTTGTCTTTTTCTCTTTATGAAAATCAATTAGATCAATTGATTTTAATTAACCAAAAATTCATTGTTACTAAAGTGTCAATTCTTGTTTTTGACTACAAAGTTTCACTTGCGATCACAAATGCAACCAAACGTCATTGTTGTTTTCGATATCCCGTAACATAAAATCTCTTCAACCCACTGATTCTTCAAGCTCTCATACTAGTTTGTTAAAGCAAATGCAACGAACAAACTATTGGAACAAAAGCTTCAAATGGAGAAATCAAGATGATAATGGAGGAAACCAAACAAAGACTTGAGGAGCGTAATCACTATCTTTTAGAGAAGATTTCTCCCTACCGGTTGAAACCATGTACACATAGTGGAAAAATTGAAACTTGCCTTCAGGATACAATCAAGTCACTAATGGTTGTTGGATGATGTGTGTGTGTAACACAACTCCGACCAAGAACACTCTTTGAAGAACTTAAGAGAGAATGATGCTATAGACTCAAAAACACACTTTGACTCAAAAATTTGTGTTTCAATGTGTCTCAATGTTTCAATGTATCTCAATATAGCAGTACATACTAGATCCCTCTAATTTATAGAAAACTAAGGGATATAGTGTCTATCCACCAAGATGTGAGTTTTGGTGCGAATAAACGGAAAAAATGGACCAAAAACACTAAAAAAACTTGCACCTTTTTTTTTCTATTGATGGCGCTGATCTGACACAATAGCGCCGGCTTAGCGCCAGAACCAGCAAGCATTTTTTTTTTTAATCCAACAATTTCCCCCCATTTTTAAATTATATGGACATATAAATTGAAAATTATACTTAGGAAATAATACGACCAAAAACATATATAACATTATTCCAAAATCGATACATAAATGAGAAGTGCCTTTTGGACTTGAACTTCGAACTTAGTGGAAACACTTCAAAGTTTCATCAAGTATTATGGTGAAAATATCTTGAACCAAGAACCCTTGGGAAAAATCGGAAATGTCACACATACCAATTTCATGTAAGTAAGAGTGTTATGTTGATTGCACATTATGGTCTTGTGCAAATTCTGGCTTTCTTGAGTGATCTAGAGTCAGTTAGGCTCATAAGAAGTGGCCACACTTCTACACCCATATAGGTAAGTCTACTTAAGTGAATCTGTGAGTCACTCTATTGACTTATTAAGAGCCAATTGTCAACCTCCGCCATGCAAAACCAGCTCTAGAACCAGGAAGAGACCTTTTATAATATAAACTTTCTAGTGTTCTGTGATCTTCACTTGACTTGTTAGTACCACATTGAACTTATTTTGTATTTTCAAGAATTAAGTTGGGTTCCCATCAAGTGACGATCAAATTAAGCAAACCTAAGTCCTACTCCTTTTTATGTTTGAGACACCATATCTCTAACAAGACTCTTTGTTAATGGATCGCTAAATTCTTGTTAGATTCCACGTAATCAACTATGATAACCCCATTTTGAGTAATTGTCTCAAAAGATTATGTCTTAGACTTATGTGTCTAGACTTTCCATTATAAGTCTTGCTTGTAACCTTATAAAGAGTTGCCTTGTTATCCAATTGATTAATATAACCGGGCATGGCTTGCTCCATAATGGTATCTCCATTAACAAGTTCCTAAGCCATTCCGCTTGCTTGCTTGCTTGCATCTACTAGGACAATTATTTTTGATGTCATTTTTGAATCAGAAATTCATGTTTCTTTCTTTGAGCTCCAAGAAACAGCCGCTCCTCCTACTGTAAATATCTATCCACTAATTGATTTGGAATTTGACTCCACATTATTCCAACTAGCATCATTATAACTATCCAAGACTCGGGGATATCCATTCAAATGTATACCATAATTCAAAATCCCCTTCAGGTATCTAAAGATCCTGGTAAGCGCATCCAGTGTTATTTGTTTGGATTACTAGGGAACCGACATAGAATACAAACCGCGTAAGCTATAACCGGTCTTGTGCAATGCATAGCATATATGAGACTTCCTATACACTAGAATACTTTAGTTGTGATAAACACCTACCAGTGTTCTTAACTAGTTTAAAATGAGGCTCGATATGAGTACAAACTGACTTTTGATCAAAGTGACCAAATTTCTTCAAAATCTTTTCAATATAATGAGATTGAGATAATGTAATACCATTATCTTATCGTAAGATTTTGATTCCCAAAATTACGTCAGCTTCTCCTAAGTCCTTCATGTCAAAGCTAGTAGACAAAAAATGTTTAGTTTTTTCAACTAAAGCTAGTGAAGTTCCAAATATTAACATGTCATCCACATATAAACATATGATGACACCAACATCATTGTCAAACTTGCTATAAATACATTTATCAACATTATTGACTTTGAATCCAAATGATTACACAACCGTGTCAAACTTCTCATGCCATTGCACAAGAGTTTGCCTCAAGCCATAAAGAGATTTTACCAATTTGCAAACTTTCTTCTCTTGACCTGGCATAACAAAACCTTTCGGTTGTTCCATATATACTTCTTCCTTTAGATCACCATTTAAGAAAGCCGTTTTTACATCCATTTGATGGATAACTAAATGATGAATAGAAGCAAGAGATATCAACATCTGAATTGGATGCTATTCTTGCAACCGGTGCATATGTATCAAAATAATCAATGTCATGCTTTTGTCTATAACATTTAGCTACTAGACGCACTTTGAACTTGTTTATTGTTCCGTCGGCATTTAATTTTCTTTTGAATACCCACTTGCACCCAATTGCCTTTGATCCCGGTGGAAGATCAGAAAGTACCCAAGTTTGATTGACAAAATTGAATTCATCTTATAATCGATCGCTTCTTTCCAAAATGAAGCATCCCTTCATGAAACTGCTTGTTGAAACGAAATAGAATCATTATCAACATTAAGGAAAAATTTTGTTTGTTCCTTAATATCACATATATTTCCTTCAACCATGTAGGTTATAAAACCTGATCCAAAAGATTTATCAATCTTTTGCCTTTTACTTTTCCTTACTTTAACGTTCTCACCATCGTTAGTAAGAGGGTTTTCTTGCTCATTAGAAGAACTTAACAGCAAATCTTCTAGATTCCTATGACTTTATCATTATATAAGTTTTGAGGCAACTCCTTTTGATTCCCAAAATTAGGTTGCAAAAGCATGTCATGTGTTTTGTTTAAATGTTCAAAAAATTGTACATCTATAAATTCAATTATATCATAACTTTCCAATTTCAAGAATCTAAATGTCACACTATGCTTTGTATAGCCAATAAAAACACATTTATAAGTTCTATTTCCTAATTTAGGTCTCTTCGGATCTGGTTTTCTTACATAAGCTAAACAACCCCAAACTTTAAGTCTCTTAAAATTTGGTTGTCGCTTGAACCATAACTCATATGGGGTGACATTGATGTTCTTTAATAGTATCATATTCAGGATAAGGCAAGCAGAAAGAATGGCTTCCTCCTATGATTTCAAATGCAAGTTAGAACTTAGTAGCATGGAATTAACCATCTCTACTAATGTTTTATTTTTTCTTTCTGCTACACCATTTTGTTGTGATGTATAAGGTGTCATTACTTGATGTATAATCCCATAAGTCTCACAAATTTTGTGAACTCCTTGGAAAAATACTCACCACCTCTATCGGATCTTAGAGCCTTAATTTTCTTGTTATGTTGATTTTCAACTTCCGATTTGAAAACAAGAAAATCTTCATAAAACTCATCTTTGCTTTTCAAAAGATAAACATAGGAATATTTTAAAAAATCGTCAATAAAAGTGAGAAAATGTTTGTCTCCTCCTAATGTAACATGACTTTTCAAATCACGTATATCACTATGTATCAAATTATGAATTTGAGAAGATCTTTGAACTGATTTGTGTGGTTGTTTTGTGATTTTTGTTTGTGCACATATCTCATACTTTGTAACATGATCAGTTTTAAAATCAGTAATTAGGCCTAAGTTATGCATATTTCTAATGCAATAAAAATTAACATGGCATAATCTACCATGCTATAATGAATATGAATTAACAATTGAAGAACATGAATCGATAATATACGAAAATAATTAACTGTTATTGCATTCAACTTAATCATACCATTACATGAGTACCCTTTGCCAATAAAAATACCTCCCTTGGATAAAATAAACCTATCTGACTCATAAGCAAGACACAAACCTCTCTTATTAAGGAGGTCACCAGATATAAGATTCTTACACATTTTAGGTAAATAATAAACATTAATTAAATCTAACTTTTCCCGAAGTAAGCTTGATATCCAACGTATCTTTGCCAACCACCTTGGTGCGATTGTTATTCGCCATGCACACTTTTTCACTAGCGGCAAGATCTTCGCAAGTATTGAAAAGATTATGGTCCTTGCAAATGTGTATGGTTGCGCCGGTATCCAGCCATCATCTCACTTCATTTGCAACCGAATTGGCTTGACAAACCGTTGCTATGAGTTCCATGTCCATGTGCTCCATATTGTGACTCGCCTTGACCATTTCCTTCTTCAAGAATTTCTTCTTGGATCGACACTCTCGTGCATAGTGTCCTGATTTGTCACAATAGTAACACTTCCCTTTCTTGTTTGAAGTGCTTTCATTGGAAAATCCCTTGAAATTTGAAACATTTTTTGCCTTAGATTTCTTGGAATGATGAGATTCCACTAAATTTGTCCTTGAACCAGATTCAAAAGTCAAGTCATCTCCAACCCTCTATCTTTTTCGAGAGTCTTCCTCAATTCGAAAAAGGCATTGGAGGGATTCAAGAGTATAACTATTCTCCTCATGAATGAGTTTCTTCTTGTAATTATTCCAATTTGTTGATAACTTAAAAATAATTACACCCACTTGAAATTCTTCTTTAAAAGAGATTCCAACCGTTTTAAGATCACCAACGATCTTTTGCAAGTTATGACTTGAGTAAGTAGAGACTTGTCATTGGTCATCTTAAAATATAAATAACTTGAAATTAAAAACTTACGATGGCTAGACTCTTCAATTAGATATTTGATGTCCAGCGCAGTCCACAACTCCTTCACCGACTCAATGGATTTGATGCGCTGCATAGACATGTTGGAGAGTGCATTAAGGATGTAGCCCCGACAAAGATATTCATCTGTCTTCCTCGCGACAAGTCAATTCACTACTTCGTTAGAATCATTAAGAGTTGGTTCAGGGATGGTCTCGAGTGCATCATCTAGGATGTATGCCAACTTGAGAGATGTGAGAAAGAACATCACTTTCTTTTGCCATCGAGTGAAGTTGTCGCGGTCGAACCTTTCAAGGCGGGTCAAATCATGGTTCATGATTTGTATGGAGTGAGGAACAAACCCGCCATTCGAATTGAATTTGGAGGACAATGAAGAACCACCATTCCTATTGGTTTGAGGAAACCCGTTCGAAGTCGAAGAAGCCATTGATGAAAAAAATATCTTGTCTAAAAATTGTTGGAACAAAAGTTTCGAACGGAGAAATCAAGATGATAATGGAGGAAACCTAACAAAGGCTTGAGGCGTGTAATCGCTCTCTTTTAGACTATATTTCTCCCTACCAGTTGAAACCGCGTACACATAATGAGAAAATCGAAACTTGCCTTCAGGATACAATCAAGTCTCTAATGGTTGTTAGATGATGTGTTTGAATGATGCTATGGACTCAAGAACACACTTTGACTAAAAAACTTGTGTTTCAATGTATCTTAATGTTTCAATGTATCTCAATATATCAGTACATACTAGATCCTTCTAATTTATAGAAAACTAAGGGATATAGTGTCTATCCACCAAGAGGTGAGTTTTGGTGTGAAGAAACAAACAAAGAATGGACCAAAAATACTAAAAAAACTCGTACATTTTCATTTTTTGTTGCTGGCGATGAGATGGCACCACCGCGCCGGTTCGGTGATAGAACCAGCAAGCATCTTTTTTTTTTTAAATCCAACACAAACAACACACGCACATGATCAACATAGAGGATTATGTGGTTTGGCAATATGCCTATGTCCACGGTAGAGAACACAAAGATCTTATTAAACCAGAAGATTACACCAACGCCAAACCTCCAACTCTATCACAACTAATCAAGACATTAAAGACATTACCAATTTAATGGTCTACCCTACTTATATATGCACTAGGGTATCAAAGTTGCACTTGGATATCAAACCCTATCAAAATTCTACTAGGAAGCTGAAATGCATTTTTAGGGATTGTGGATTGTTTTGGATGGGTTCTTTTGCGAAAGATTGCATGTGAGATCGTTTATTTATTTTTTATGTGGTTATATGCGGATATCGGATGGTACTGGTGGTGTTTTATATCATTTTTCCCATTACTTTCATTTCTTGTCATTCATATTCCTTTCTCATTTTATTAGGATTTGATACACTTTCATGTACATATATATATATATATTTAGTATATTTTTTATTAGTTATTTAGAGTCACTCGAAACTTTGTTCATGCCTTTGGTTGTGGATGAGTAAATTAGAGTTGCCTTTTTGACTTGAAACTTCAAAAAAATTAAGAGAAACACTCAATCAAGTTCGTAGCTTTGCATTTTTATGATTTCATGATTAGGTACTTAGATGATGGTTGGATTGTGTTAGATAACGAAAATGAGTAGACGGTCAAATTTGTACAAGTGATATTATTTTAACCCACATTGAGGGATTTGCTCGATTATAGTGAAAGTGAGAAGGGTTAATAGGAGTTTTTCTAAAAAAAAATAAAAATAATAAAATAGAGAGTCTCACAGGTTTCCACAGGAAATGGAGCAAGGAAAGTTGTGGTTGAAAAAGTGAGAAAAACGGTCCACAGGAAATGTAGTAGGGGTCGCACTACTTGAAAGAAAAAAAAAAGATTTAGAGAAAAAAAATGTGAAAAGAAATAATGAAAATATTGAATAAAGGCGGAAGTTGTGAAAACTCCTCAAATAAAAGATTTAGTTTGAATGCTTTCACTATATTAAGTGAGAATTTTAAACTTGCATGCTTGAATGTATAGATCAAGAAAACTCGTAAGTAGTTTATGGCCTTTGTTTTGATCGGATCTATGTTTTGAAAGTGGGATTTTAATTGTGTTTGGGTTGCGAATCTTGACATATCATAACTCTGAGATTTTCTGAGTTACTTGTTACTTTGGTGGCTATGTAAACCAAAAGAACTCCATGAATTTGGGTCGGGTATAGGATTAGTTGAGTCAGTGCATTATTATATTAGGAGTCTAGTTTAGTTTGTGTTGTCATCTACACCTTTGTTAGGACGTACAAAGTCTTAAGTTTGGGGGTATATGATAAGTCAGTATTTATATATATTTAGTAGTTTATTTTAGTATATTTAATTATTCAAAGTCTATAAAATATATATTTAATTAAATTTTCTTGATCATTTTTAGGTAAAATGGAGTGCGCGGTTGAACTCGTGGCGGAAAAATACTCAAAATAGAGTATTTACTCGCAGTGATCGGATGCCGGACAGTTTGCCTCGAGTTACGTGTTGCACGGTGGGTAGAACATGAGACAATATATTTCAACCAATTAGCAGCTACCACGTCGGCGGTTCTCATCACAGCAGATGCCAAGTGTCACGTTCTTACTCATCAACCACGTCAAAGCGACCGGTTCAGCCAATCACGTCTTGCCATGTGGCGTAACCAACCAATCAGGTAACGCCACATCAACGTAAGCAGCCATGTCACACACCGCTATTTCTTCTACTCGCTTCAGATGCTTTTTGATATGCCTCGGGATGCGTGACAACACACACTTCCAGAATTTTGCGCGATTTCACGCGATTTCTTCTTCGACTCTCATGCGCCATGTGGCGCTCACCCACCCATGCACAGTGCATCATCAACACCTCTATCGGCCAATCATACGTTTCCACCTCAGTGCGATGACAACATATGGACCAATCGCGCTGCGACACGTGGCGGACACCTATTTTTGAGCCAAAAATAGCCCTACGATGCTCCTCGGCGCATGAGTCACCTCCCCAACCCCCCTAATTAGTTTCTTTTACCTCCCGAGACCAATTTTTAGTAGTTTTATATATTAGAAACTTAGGTTTTATTATTTTAGAGAAGATCACCGACTATTATTATTTGAGCATCGAATATTTTCGACGATGATGTCCGGCTAATCAATTTCTTGCCCAGGTCGAAGGGAAAACAAGTCAGGATCATGGATTCATGATATATTATGTGAGATCTTTTATTTTATTATTAAATTAGTTTAATTTCTCCTATTTCATTATTGTTGATTTTAATGGATATGATTTATATCTAAGGTATGTATATGGCCAGTGCATGCTTTTAAGTGGATAATCTTTAGTTATTTGGACTACTAGTATCCGTGTAATTGTGCTTTTGGACTAATAAAGTAACAAACACTCACCCATTTTCCGTCAAACCCTTTTGGTTCTTGAGTGTGCAACAATTGAATCTAGGTTAAATCGGGAGCGGATGCGATCCGGTTATTTAGGATTAGTGCTCCCTTAGACCCATATTACTGCAGTTAGTGTGTTAAACCCAATTGAAGGATGTCTAGGGATATACATTAATTAGGGAAGTAGTTAGTGGCAGACGTCCTAGCTATCGAGATTAGGGGAACTAGGAATTTCAGGCGGATGTCGATTTTCTATAGCTAATCTAGGAGAATATAAATTAATGACTTTTTGGAAAAGATTTAAGACCATGATTACCATTGAATCTTGATCCTGATTTGTGGAACTGTAGACTTAGGTGTTACTTAGGTATTAATTAATTGTTTTCAAAATTAGTTTAGTTATTTTATTTATTTAATTTAGTTAGATTAGTTAGTTAAATTAATATTTACTTTAAAAATCCTAATTTTCCCTTTTTGTTGTTTTCAACCTAAGAAAGACTGACAATCTCTGTGGGATCGACCATTTGCCACTATTCTATAAAATAGTCAGTTTAAAAAACTTTAGTTTATTGACGTGTTCGTGCGCATCAATTTTTGGGGTTGTTGCCGGGGATTGGTGTTTTTCTTTCTTTGGTTATTTTTATTTTTATTTTTATTTTTATTTTGCCTATCTAGTCCCTTGCTCTTAACATGTATGCAGACAACCACGCGATGTACTCCTCTTACCCCCATAATTATGGTCGATTTGAAGACTCACATTATTATAATGTAAATAGGGTAGGTTTGTCACATAATAGATATCAATTTTTTTAACATGCATTATTTTGTACAACAGGTAGAGGTTTGTGAAATTTGTTGATATTATTTTCATTCCGCACAAAATTGTCCCTATTATCCACAGTATGAGAATTACCACTATTCTAGCTATACATCGCCACAACCTAACTTCTTTGGGCTCATGTCACACTCACAGGTTCCTCAACATGAAGAAATCAACATTTTCATCAAAACACCTCCTTGGGATATATGATGAAGCAATTGATAGATAGTTAGCAACAACTTCGACAACTTTTTGATGAGATTCGACAAATTGATTTTAGGATTCCAGGCTTGAAGGACTTGGAACCTCAATTAGATCAATATAGTGTTAGGCTTCAGAGTATGATTCAAGAGGAAGAGTTGTGTAGCACACAACCAATATTTAACCTAGAGGAGGAGTGAGTGTCGATACGATGAAAAATCTGGAGGTGAATGGGGTTACGTCGATGGAAGACTATTTGAGAGAAACATCAAAAGAATATGAAGTCTTTCAAATTGAGCCATAAATTGTCATTGCACTAAATGAGGGGGAAAATGGGATGAAAATTGATGTCATTTCAGACAAGTAGAAGAAGCCGCAAATTGAGAGCGAGGAAGACCAACCTCTGGTGTTGGTGCAACCACCCACCCTCCCATGCATATTTGGTACACCTTATAAGGGGGTGCAAATAAAGGAGCGTTCGCAGATCTTCTACACTGTCGACACCTTTGTCTTGGACAATCCTGATGCGATATATTCTTTTGTGTTGGGAGTCCCGAATAATCTCCTAAATCTGAAAGAGGGCGTGCATGCTTCAATGCCCAAATACGTACATGCGTCATTCATTGTCCATAGCTCTGAAGGAGAGGGCATCACGTGATCAATCACACCAAGTCTAGCCAAAGACTTAAAAGAAAGGCGGCTTGTTAGGAGGCAGTCCAGCTTCATTTTTATTTTATTTTATTTATTTCTTGCATTTATTTAAATTTTAGTTTGGTTTTTGTTTTTTTATTATTATTTTTTTATAACACTCTAAGTTGGTCTCATTATTTTCACAGGTGATATGTTACGTTTGACGTTCATTGGAGGATTGGAGCACCGAGTTTTGTAGGTTTGACTTTGTAATATATTTTAAACATACTTTGAGCATTTATTTAGGAATTAACATGTTTTTAGGATTTTAGGTGTTTTGAGACTTGGTTGAGATATATCCAACTTAAGTCGCCGCATTAGTGGCGGGTTTTTGAGTAAACCCAAAACCCTAAACTTCATTCCATCATCTAGTTGATTTCACTCTTAGTTGATAGACTTCGGGTTCGCAACATATGATTGGGATCTTTTCAGTTAACTCCTATGTTTATTAGTTCTTGCTCTTGTTATGATTGTTTTTTTATAGTTTCCTTAGTCACCCACACATAATAGATTTTGTGCGTTCGCTGGTTTTTAGAGACTTTTTGTTATGCATGCATTTATATCATCTTCTTATCCATGTTTTTCTTCACGACTGTCATTTTATTTTTGTTATATGGATGCCTTGACTTGTTTTGAACCTTAATGACAAGGTTCGGAATAAGTCTGGGGTGTTTTAGGGATTGTGGATTGTTTTAGATGGATTCTTTTGCGAAAAACCGTAGGTGAGATCGTTTATTTTTATGCGGTTATATGCGGATATCGGATGGTACTGGTGGTATTTTATATCATTTCTTCCATTTCTTTCATTTCTTGTCCATTCATATTCATTTCTCATTTCATTAGGATTTGATACACTTTCATGTACATATATATTATAATATATTTTTTATTAGTTATTTATAGCGGATGCGACCCGATTATTTAGGATTAGTGTTTCCACATACCCATATTATTGTTATTAGTGTGTTAAACCCGATTGACGAATGTCTAAGGTTATACATTAATTAGGGAAACAGTTAGTGTCGGACGTCCTGACTATCGAGATTATGGGAAATAGGAATTTCTAGCGGATGTCGATTTTCCATAGCTAATCTAGGAGAAATTGAATTAATAACTTTTTGGAATGACTGAGGACCATTAAATGTCATTCAATCTTGATCCTGATTTGTGGAACTGTAGACTTAGATGATTTCTTCTCATTGATATTATTTTACGAATTTTTTATTTATGATTAGTTTATTTAATTAATTCATTGAACTTTCGAAAACCCGCACATTTTGAGTTAACTTGGAGCAAAACTCAAGTCTTGTGGATTCGACCCGTATTTACTACTACTACACCCTTGTGGTTGGTAACTCGATTGCATGTTATATTTGGCACGCACGACACGTG
Source organism: Stephania yunnanensis (assembly GCA_039657365.1). Taxonomy (NCBI): domain Eukaryota; kingdom Viridiplantae; phylum Streptophyta; class Magnoliopsida; order Ranunculales; family Menispermaceae; genus Stephania; species Stephania yunnanensis. The sequence continues at coordinate 39,654,255 of CM077587.1, forward strand.
ATCAAGTTTTGGCGCCGTTTCTGAAGACTTAGTCCTTACTCTGAGTTTAGGTTTCTGTTATTTTCCTTTCTTTTGTGTTTTTTTTAGTTTTATGCTAACATACCTCGCTCGGTCAAAATCGGCTAGTTCATTGTTACCTTTCGATCCCGAACTAGAGAGAACATTTCATAGGTGGATTAGAGAGACCCAACTTAGGCAACAAGAAGGCCAAAATCCTCTGAACATGGCTAAAAATTGCCAAATCACTGTCATGCCAATCAAGAGCTTCAAGCTCTTTTGGAGCAACAACCCATCTGCATCAATTCTCCGGATAATGCCGGAGACTTTGAGTCGAGGTCTGGGTTCATTCATCTCCTACCATCCTTCCATGGTGGTGAGAATGAAGATCATGTCACTTTCCTTAAGAAGTTTCATACTAACTGCAAGTCAATGAAACCCTCCAATGCGCACGAGGAAACGGTTAAGCTCGTATCTTTTCGGTTTGCCTTAAAGACAAAGCCAAGGAATGGTTTTTCTACCTTCCACATGGCTGCATTAACTCTTGGAATGAAACGACAACCACATTTTTTAATGAATACTTCATTGAGGATAAATTTGCTCAGCTCATCAAGGATATATGCAACATCAAAATGAGGCTAGGTGAATCATTTGGCGCATTTCGGGATCGCTATAAGCAATTGATTGCTAGTTGCCCGCAACATGGCTAGTCCGAGAAGGCCATAACTCGATTCTTCAATGTTGGTAGAATGACGCATGATTGATAATGCATGTGGGAGTCACATTCGAGACAAAACTCCAACCCAAATGAAGCAATTATATGAGGACATCGCATAACAATCACACCTTTATGGTGATCTTGATGCTACTGCTTACCGAAGTTTGACTGCAGGGAGGATCTCGAATTCCACTGTCCAAAATATTGACCAACTAACTTCCATGATGGAACGTCTCTTCTCCTCTAACAAAGTGCAAGTCAAAGCTTATGGCTTCTGTACTGCCACAAATCATTCAACTGATGAATGTCCTACTCTCTTTGAGGACAATCAACAAGCCAATGTCATGGGTAATCAGTTCCAGGGATCATCAAGAGTCCCATTTGGGAATACATATAATCATGCAATAGGGAGGAACAACCCGAACTTCGGTCATGGGCCTCAAAGTCATAACTATTAGACCTTCATCCCTAGAGGTCAACCGTTGCCTACACCTTCCAATAATTCCTCTTCCTTTGAGGATATATTTAAAGACTTTATGGGCCAACATAGCCAATTTATAAGTAAAATGACCCAATTCAAGGCTACCCACCAAGAAATCCATTATCGAAACCAATTCGACGCACCGAACACTTCAAGTTAGAGTGTACCAAATGACACAGCATAATGGACGTCTCGAGGATAAGGGAAAGTTGCATTCGTAACCTTACTCGAATCTTAACGCGATTGCTAACGCAGTTACTCTCAGAAGTGGTAAATAGATGGAGGGACCCAAAGGAACAATGGGTCATCTGATGCCAAAGACCTGGCAAATGAGGAAGAAAATGAGGTAGTAGTGACTTCGTTTGTCCTTAAACGGACGGTAACTACTCAAAAGGAAGCACCACCCACATTTAAGGTCAAACCTCATTTTCCACAACGAGTCATTCTCCAATGCTTCGTTAGTACTCATTGGGCGTCCGTTTTTGAAAACGGCGAAGACGATTTTAGATGTTGATGATATATTTCTTACCATGGAGTTTGATGATGAAGTCATCAAGTTTAACATCTATGACGCGATGCGATACCCCAGTGATGTGTCGTCTGTAGTGTGTACCATGGACTGTATGGATCCACTCGTTGAGCATATACACCTGCCACCTTTCAAAGGTGCATGGTGAGTATCTTTTTAAATTTTGTTGAGCATTTCATTGAGGTCTTCATAGATGACTTTACTGTTTACGGTGATTCATTCGATAGTTGTCTTAGCAATCTGACAAAGGTACTTATGAGGTGTATCGAGAATAACCTGGTTTTGAACTATGAAAAATGTTATTTTATGGTGAACCAAGGTCTTATTTTGGGACACATTATCTCAGCCAGAGGCATAGAGGTAGACCAAGCTAAAATTGATGTTATCAAGAAACTTCCCTACCCTACGAATGTGCGGGAGATCGGATCTTTCCTTGGACACACCAGTTTTTACCATCATTTCATCGAGGACTTTTCAAAAATCGCGCAACCCTATGCCGCCTACTTTAAAAGGACATACCTTTTGAGTTTGATAAGACATGTAAGAGTGCATTTGATGCACTAAAAGACTCACTTACTAGTACACCAGTGATTCAGGACCCTAATTGGGAGCTTCCATTTGAAATTATGTGTGATGCTAGTGATTATACGGTGGGTGCAGTCTTGGAACAGATAGTCGGGAGAGCTTCACATGTCATTTACTATGCTTCTTGTACTCTAGACGCGCTCAGATGAACTACACCACTACTGAGAAGGAGCTCATTGTCGTTATCTTTGCACTTGAGAAGTTTCGTCCTCACCTCTTGGGAACCAAGGTTATCATTTACTCTAATCATGCTACCTTGAAGTACCTGATGAGTAAAAAGGATGCCAAACCTAGGCTCATTAGATGGATACTCCTACTATATTAGTTTGACATCACAATCAAATATAAAAGTGGTGCAGAGAATCTAGTCGTAGACCATCTCAACAGAATTAAGAATGGTGAGAGTCATATCCCTCTTATGGATGATTTCCTTGATGAGCACATCTATGCCATTATGGAATATCTCCCCTAGTACACCGATTTGGTGAACTATATCACTTTAGGTGAGCTATCTCCTCACTTTTCGAAGGCTCAGAAGTATAAAGTAAAGATTGATGCTAAGTATTATGTATGGGATGACCCGTACTTATGGAAACTTTGCTCCGACCAGGTTATCAGGCGTTGTGTTCCTCAGACTGAGAATCACTCTATATTGGCCTTTTGTCATACTTACACTGCGGTGGCCACTTCAGTCCCCGTCGGACTGCTAGGAAAGTTCTTGAGAGTGGATTTTACGGGCCCACCATTTTCCATGATTCATACATGTTTACCAAGACTTGTCATAACTATCAAAAAATTGGTAACCTTAGTCATCGGGACCAAATGCCACTTACCCATATTCATATTTGTAAGATATTTGACGTTTGGGGTATAGAATTTATGAGACCATTTCCAGTGTCATTTGGTAATGTTTACATACTCTTGGTAGTGGACTACGTGTCTAAGTGGGTGGAAGCTAAGGCTACACATACTAATGACTCTAAAGTGGTATGTTAATTCCTCAAATCGAGGATTTTCACAACATTTGGTACCCCACGTGCCCTGATTAGTGATAGAGGCACTCACTTCTACAATCGTATGGTTGAAAGTCTTCTAAAGAAGTACAATGTCACTCATCGAACGTCTACAACGTATCATCCCTAAACAAGTGGCCGGGCAGAGGTATGTAATAGAGAGATCAAATCCATCTTGGAAAAGACGATGAATCCTACTCATAAAGATTGGAGTTCACGTCTAGATGATGTGGTTTGGGCTTATCGAACAGCGTTTAAAACGCCAATTGGGATGTTCCCATATCGCCATGTGTTTAGTAAAGCTTGCCACCTGCCAGTCGAGCTCGAGCATAAATCCTACTGGGCTGTGAAACAACTTAATATAAAGCTCGATGAAGTAGGAAAAGAGAGAAAGCTCTCTCTCCAAGAATTGGAGGAAATCAGGAACGACGTGTATGAAAATGTGCGGATTTATAAAGAAAAAACAAAAGCGTTCCATGATAACAATATCTCTAGAAAATATTTTTGTGTTGGTCAGAAAGTGCTTTTATTTCAGTCAAGTCTTAAGATTTTTGCAAGTTGCGATCGAGGTGGACAGGACCATATGTTGTGACTGCAATGTATGATCACAGAGCAGTGGAGATTCAGAGTTTGGAGACTGATAATGCATTTAAGGTGAATGGCCACAAATTGAAGATCTTCTATGAAGACTTCCTGAGCCATAATGTGGAGGTCATCGCACTTGCAACGCCAGTCTATATTGATTGACAGACTCAGACCAAGTCGAGCCAACGACTTTAACCAAAAGCGCTATTGGGAAACAGCCCAAACTTTGATAAGTATCATTTAATTTCTTAATCTTCGTATTTTTATCATTTTGCATGAATTTGTATCATTTCCTTCATCTTATATTTATCATATTCTTCACCATTTTGTTTATATTCTATATGTGGACCTCTTGACTTGTTTTGAACCTTGAGGACAAGGTTCGAAATAAGTTTGGGGGTATATTAGGGATTGTGGTTGGATTTTGGATGAATTCTTTGCGAAAGACCGTAGGTGAGATCGTTTAATTTTTTTTATGCGGTTATATGCGGATATCGGATGGTAATGGTGGTATTTTATATCATTTCTTCCATTTCTTTCATTTCTTGTCTTTTCATATTCCTTTCTCATTTTATTAGGACTTGATACACTTTCATACACATATATGTATTTAGTATATATTTTTATTTTTTATTATTTTTATTAGTTATTTAAAGTCACCCGAAAATTTGTTCATACCTTTGGTTGTGGATGAGTAAATTACAATTGCCTTTTTGACTTGAAACTTAGAGGAAATTAGGAGAAACACTCAATTGAGTTTGTAGCCCTGCATTTTTATGATTTCATGACTAGAGACTTAGATGATGGTTAAACTTTGTGATAGATAAAGAAAATGAGTAAACGGTCAGATTTATGCAAGTGGTATTATTTTAATCCACATTGAGGGATTTGCTTGATTAAGTGAAAGTGAAAAGTACTAACATGAGTTTTCTTAGTAGAGAGTGTCCTACAAGTTTCCACGGGAAACGGAGCAGGGAATCTTGTGGTGGGAAAAAGTGAGAAAAAATGTCCATAGGAAATGGAGCAGGGACCGTATTAATTGAAAAAAGACTTGAAGAAAAAAATATAATAAAAATAATGAATAAAGGCAAAAGTTGTAAAACTCCTCAAATAAAATGTTTAGCTCGAGTGCTTTCATTTGATTAAGTGAGGTTTTAAACTTGCGTGGTTTAATGTATAGACCTAGAAAACTCGTGAGTAGTTGATGAACTTTATCTTGATCATATCTATGTTTTTAAAGTGGGATCTTAATTATGTTTGGGTTACGAATCTTGACATATCATAACTCTGGAATTTTCTGAGTTACTTGTTAATTTGGTGGCTATGTACACCAAAGGGACTCCATGAATTTTGAATTGGGTGTAGGTATAGGATTAGTTGAGTCAATGCATAATTATATTAGGAGTTTGGTTTAGTTTGTGTTGTCATCTACAATTATGCTCGGGACGTGCAAAGTCTTAAGTTTGGGGGTATTTGATAAGTCGGTATTTATATATTAACAGGGGTGAATCCAAGATTTTTGATAGCCCTGGGCAATAAATATTTTTTAAATATTTATTTTTATATATTATTCTGTATGCTTTAAATAAATTATACGCAATATATGTATGCATCCATGACAAACATAAAATTAGCATGATTTATCGCATAAATTAAGCCACAAACTATTTAGCAAAAAAAAAAACTTGTGCATAAACAATTGTAACATATCAAATCAAAACCATTAAATTAATAAATGATGAGTTCAACCGAAGTACCTTAAATTTTGAGAGTAATTAAAAAATTGAAGTCTACTTGCCACAAACACAAACAATATAGAATCAAAAATAAATTATATTGTTGGGTAAAGAATAAAAATAATACTTAAATAATAAATTATTTAAAAATCTGGATATGAAGAAAATAACCTATTTAAGTTGCGCCCTCATTTGCTTTAAAGAATCGAATTCATCAATTACTTCATCTATATAATATTTTGAGCGAATTCTCGTTCAGTATAAATGATCATAGCATCTGTCAAGAATTCTTATATTATATTTCGTAAATCAGCCTTAATATGCTTCATAGCTAAAAATGTTCGCTCTATTGATGTCGTGGATACATGTAGAGTCAAAATAAGACGAATCAATCTTTCAACCAAGTTGTAGTGATGCGACTTATTTGTTCGAATTAATATCTTCGATAACTTAAAAGTTGATGACGAATTCTGAAAACATATATGGTGAAGTACATCAACCTCATAATGCTCTAATTGACATCTCAAATGATATTTCTTGATCACTAAAATCAGCATGATAGAACTTTCTTGCAAGAATATATATTTAATTAACATCAAATAACTTGAACGGATCATTTGGTTGTAAAGCACAACTCAACTTAAGGATCCCCAATACATCATCATTGAATCTGTAACTCAACTATTCCAATTGATAGTCAATTACGGAATTGAACGTATCAAAGTGGTAATGATGCTCAACTGTGACGAGACGTTTTTGCTGACAAGAATGACTTGTGCCTCTTTATACCAAGCATTCATATCGGGTGTTTCAATTTTATACTCTATGCAAATCAAATTCACACACATCAAAAAGTGACCAAAACTTTCATTTAGTAATTTTAGAAGAAATATTTTTGTTGTGGCAATTGAATCTATTGCATTTAGAATATCTAGAGTTTTTTCTTGCAAGTTTCGGCAAAGCATATCTGTAATTCCCATGATTCTATGTATTACATGCAACATGAATACAAAATCAAAAGTTTCCATCATCATTAAAATGTCTTTTGCTTCACCATGAATATCATCAGTAGATCCATCACTAACCATTTTTTTAAGCACTTGCATCGTTGCCCAATACATATCAATCACACTACAAATATAATCAAAATGAGAGCTCTACCGTGTTTCTCATGCATGTTATAAACTTCTAATTTGATTAGCTCCTTTACCAGTTTTACGTTCACGACTATCTACTTTAGGTGCAATCTCTACAACTTGAAAGGTTTGCAACTCAGTAAGGCATTTTGGAGAAAAACCTATAAGGTTAACAATAGAAGACAAATTTGAAAAGAGTAACCAAATCGACTGTTCATTTTTAGAAGCTCCAATTAATGCTAGTTGTAGTCGATGAGCAAAACAATGCACATAATATGCACATGGACATTCTTTGAGAAATAAAGCTTGCAACCCATTATATGCCCCACGCATGTTACTAGCACCGTCATATCCTTGACCACGCAAGTCATCTATAGGTAAGTTATACCGAGCAAGAGAGTTACATATATTTTTCTTAAGTGTTGAAGCAACGATCTTTTCGACTTAGACAATAAAAAAAAAATGCTATTTAATTGAGCCTTGAGCATCCACAAATCTTAACACAATTGCCATTTCTTTTTTGCCTCCTGTATCCTTGGTTTCATCTACTAATAAACAAGACTTTTTATTTCCAATTTCTTCAGAATTTTTTTCTCAACATGTTAACCAAAATATGTAAAATCTCTTTTTGAATATTTGGTGAGATGTACTTTGCATTCCTTGGAGCATTGTCGAGTATAACATCCTCAATGTTACCCATAAGCTTTAACATTTCTATGAGATTTCATCGATTTTCTAAAGCTGAACCTTCATGATGACCTCTAAATGCGCAGCCTTGTAAACTAAGCCATCGAACGACCTCACTTGTAACCTTAAGCCGCAATCGATTTTTTCGAACATCCTATGAAGTTTGGGCATTTATCACCCTATCAATGTGTCGCGTAACATTCGATAAAGTCCTCAAAAAATTTCTCATAATTTATATGTGGCGAATTGATACTTCCCATATGTATCAAAAATGGACAATTAACCCCTTGATTAACTCTCTTCTAATTTCTAAATCTTTCATTAGTTAATGTGCAGTGAGGTGTATTATCATTTTCAAAAAGGTAACACGGGAAACAAAATATTGCATCCTTTGAAGGAGAATACTCCAACCATTGAAATTATTCAAACCATTTTGGTTGAAAGCGACGATATTAATTTTAGAATAGAGTTCGTGGGTATTCTGGCAATCTAGGTTAATAAGGGCCTATCTTTATATATGCTCGTCTAATTTCATATTGCACATTGCAAGAATATTGTTGTATCGGAGTATGCAAGCCCGAATCTCTTTCAAGAGAATCATAATTAATATCAACTCCTCGAGTTCGAGATTCTAAGTGTCTCACTTCCTCATGAGATGAAGCCTCGACAACTGATGGAGAAAGATTGTCAACCTTAGATGTCTCTCCACTTGATTTAAAAAAGGAAAAAAGTGTATTGGTTCTTTTGTTACCATGACGTTGCATAGAGTTTAGTCCATAGCTAGTATGCTATCCTTAAAAGAAAAAATGTCACATTAAATATCAAAGTCATGAAGACTTTCTTTTTATTCTCCAAATTCAATCACTGTAAATAATACATGATCAAAGATATAAAAAACATGTGAAACATAGAAATAAAATAAAAAAGGAATAATGTTGTTAATTTATATGCATAATAAATTAAAGTTTTATTTTAATTATACATTTTCTATCATAAACTAGCTTTGCAATAAAGAATGAAAGAAGTATGTGACATAATATATTGGAAATAAGCTATGTTGTCAAGAATATGGGATTTTTGATAACATAGTTATATAATCTCTTTCTTATAAAAAAAAACACCCAACTAACAAAACATCAAAAGCAAGTCAAGAAAAATTAAGAACTAGCATACATCTTTGCTCAATGATTTCCACATTAAAAAAATACCCCTTCAAAAAAAGACATACAAAAAAAAATCTATGAACTAACATACCTCTTTGCTTTGCTCGCACTATGTAAGAGAAATGTTGATCTATCCTCGTAATATAGTGCAATCTAGTGAAGAAAATTAAATGTGCAGCAATGAAATTAACCCTAAGAGATAGATTGGTTTCTTCAAACACAAAAAGAATAGAGGTAGAAGACACAAGACAATAGAATTTGAAAATATATTGCTCCAAAAAACTTCGAAAAATGTAAAGAACTTACATTTGGTGGGTGTGCAAATGCCGGGAATGTGCCGAGAAAGTGCCGAGAGTTTTTTTTGGCCATGTGTCCATCCAGCGTCGTGTGAGTTATGCGTTGTTAATTTTTGGCTATGTATGCGTTGGTTTTTTTTTCTTTTCTCTCAACAATAGGGTTGAGAGATTTTTTTCAAAATATATGAAACATACCTCTTTGCTGGCACTATGTAAGAGAACTGTTTATCTATCCTCGTAATATAGTGCAATCTAGTGAAGAAAATTAAATGTGGAGCAATGAAATTAACCCCAAGAGATAAATTGATTTCTTCAAACGCAAAAAATAGAGGTAGAAGACACAAGAAAATAGAATTTGAAAATACATTGCTCCAAAAAACTTTGAAAAATGTAAAGAACTTACATTTGGTGGGTGTGCAAATGTCGGGAATGTGCTGAGAGTTTTTTTTGGCCATGTGTGCATCCAGCGTCATGCGAGTTGTGAGTTGTTAATTTTTGGACGTATGTGCATTGCTTTTTTTTTTTTTTCTCTCAAAGATGGGGTTTGAGAGATTTCTTTTTTTTTGAAGGGCGGGGGGCTTAAAACAAGCAAAAAAAAATTATAGTTTTAGGGACCCCATTACTGCCAACTGAAATGATAAATGATTTCATTCACTGGTTAATCCATCTCAGAAAAGGCTTATTTCACTGGATCATAAGTTCTAATAAACTCAACTCTTAAAGTGAATCTTTTTGTTTTTCCTTCTTTTTTTGGTATGTAATCTACCACTGCCTCATTTGCTATCGGCAAAATCTAAGTTCCTTGAACATAAGCAACATGAGAATTTAACACGTTCGAATGATGGACCTCAAACTATCATGACTTTATAAATTACCAAACATAGACTTTAGATTATGCTAATTTCATGTTCTTACCTTGAATTGATCACTTATTAAAAGAAAGATATATATCATTTTTTGAGAGAAGACAGATACATATCATTATCAAATACAATATATGCTTTTATAAAAAAAAATGTATGCATATATATCTCCCTCTTCATATATGTTTTTTTTTTAAGAAAATTTGACATTATAGAACTTGATTCATGTTCACTTTCCTAAACAGTTATAGTAAAGATGTATTCATACTTACATAAAAAAATGTCTTCATACCATTAGCATAACATCATTGCAGCAAATGAATTCATGACTCTCTCAGAGTCTCAGGCCCCAAGCTTCCTTCACTCAATTTAATGAATTCAACGCTCTCATGAATTTCAATTTATGAATAACCTTATGAAGATTGTAAGGTTTTATTATGATAAAACAAAGAAAAAGATTGTAATGTTACAGAAACAGTGACTTATCAATGTCAAGATCATTATGCTTATGTTCTTAGAGTAGTAGTAAGATATCAGGAAAACAAATTACACGTGCGTGACTAATATAATTGTTGTTTTTGGCTTGTGTCAAGAAGAACATTAGTAATATATAACTCAAGAATAATAATTAACAAAAAAAAGGCATGAACAAAGGAGCAAAAGCGTGTTGGATTGCTATAGATTGATCATTTAACTATTTGTAACAATTGCAGCTTATAAAGATGCGGCGCAGGTGATTCAACACTGATATATCCTAGCTATGAAGTATGCATCAACTAAGGATCTACCTTATCTCCTATACACATATATAAAAGCAAGTTCAGTTTTGATATCATTAACAAGAAATACCAAGATGTACATACCTGATCCTATGTTAGAATTCTCACCATTTGTCAAGATTTGCTGCGGGTAAATCCAAAAAGAAGAGAAGAGCATGATCTTACAAGAAGCTCCATTTGATTTTGGCAGTCAGAGAAAGAATGGATCCCCCTATGTCTTGTAAATGCTAAACGATTGGGTGGAATGGCGTACGGCTAGATCCTTACACTATTCAATCCATTTTGGACCATCCATCTGCAAATCCTTTACTGACTTCTTCAGGCTGCCTACCTTGTTTCCTATTCCTCCCATCAGAAACTCTGCTAACATGCTGCCCCAGTAAGAAAAGTAGAAGATCATATATAAAGATTGCTTGGAGTGCGGTGGTGCTAAGGTAGGAAAAGATGCTCAACACAGATCTGGTGTAAGAAAAGATGATAAACACTTTCACCATCCATTTGGCATAGAACGCATTAATTAGAAGATAAGAAAATGACCATGAAATCTTGAGTAGATATATCATTACTATGTTTACAGAGAAACTAACCAAGAGAACACTCCATGAGTTATAGCATTTTATAAAACTGCATTAAGGATTTACCTTGCCTTCAGAAAGGTGAATTGAGCATTTGACATGGAGGCAAAGAATTCTTCTATTGATTTTTGCAATTATTTTCTTAAAGCTGGTTAACAAGATCAATCGAAAATCTTATACATTCTAATAGTCCATCCTTTATTGAATAAGGCAAATGCACATCTCAATTGTTAGGCCATTACTCGTTTTTGTCATTTGAGACGCATTCCTCACTTCCATTAGGTCGTTTTTCATATTCATTGAAGCATTTTGAATTAAGAATTGATTGATGTTGGAAAAAAACTCTTGGGTGGTTTTCTTCTTCCATTGGGAATCTTTACAAAAGAGTACTTAGGCTGACATATTTGGCAACTTCCCGTTTTGGTGATCTTGTCATGACCAGTGAACGAACAATCGATCTGCTCGCTTCCGCTTCCTCTTCGCTTCCGAGTATGTGTTTATCGAGTTATTAGTTTATCTAGCATTGGTATCATAGCATTAAAACTTGCTTGTTTATGGTTTTTGGTTTGTTTGGAATTTTTTTTTTTTGCGGATTTGTTTTTGTAGAGACTATTTCCGCGTAGCCTATTTTAATTACTTTGTGCCACTATTTATTTTCTAATTATATTGGTAATCGTAAGATCGATTTGGGGGTAGATTTTTTTTCCATCGTGCTTTATTTTATGATAAGCATGAAATAGGATTTTGTTGATAATTCGTGTGCATTGATTTAGAATCGATTTCATGCTATAAATATGTTGTGATATTGTCGTGAGTCACAATAAAGTTCCACTTGTACCGTTGTTTATTCCAACTACAAGTGCATGTGGCCTATTTTTTTACAAATTGTGGTATACTTGAAATTACTTTAGTCATAAAGCCTTGGCATGTATTGTTATAGCCATATAACATGAATCATGATAATTTTAGTTCATGACTTCTTCGTGAGATCATGATACGTTGATGATTTGGTATTAAGGCTTTAATCAGTTCTTAAATAATGTATATTATCTTTTAATGAATAGTACACCCACATATATACATGCTATCAGTTAGGTTATTTAATTAAATGCCCTATTTAAATTGGTGATTGACATGTATTAATGTATGTATATCTTATAGTATGCATGATAAGATCGATATAAATATTTTTTTTAAATATGCTTGCTTAAGAATGTCGTATGCACATGATTATCTATATGTCAATTACATGCATGTACATGTTTGTGGGAAAATGATTTCGTTGATGAAATTTTGTATAATTTAATAGACTAATAGTGATTAGACACATAAATATGGATGATTATTATGACACTTAATTGTACACTTTTGACTCTATACTATGTGAAGAGCTACGAATTAGCTATTTAGAATTGTGACAAAATAAGTGTGGTGTGCAAGGCATTAATCGATGTGCATATGTCTTTCTATGTAGATTCTTCTGTGTGAAAAATTAAAAGTGCTAGCAAAAACATTGTTGCTAAGCTTAATAAGGGTGAGAAATTGAATGGGGACAATTATAAAATCTGGAGTTTGAAAATCCAGTAAGCCCTGGAAAAGTTAGAGGCTCTAGAGGTTCTTAACAATGTCTTGACTGAACTAGAAGATGTCAACATGGTCCATCACCAAAGGGAGGCGTTCGAGGCCGGAAGAAGAAAAACTCAATTGCTCACATTACCTTTGCTCAGTAGCATGGAAAATGACATTATGCGACAATTCAAGAGTTTTGAGGATGCCAAAGAAATGTAGGAGGTCTTTAAGAAGAAGTTTGGTGGAATGTCTATTACTAAACTTCGTCAGCTCAACATCAAGTTTGGCACATACAAAAAATGGCTTAACCATAATATGTGGCAGCATTTAAGGGAGTTGTCAAACATGATTAGTGAGTTGAGGGAGGCTGGACACATTCTCACTGATGAACAACAGGTTCAGGCTGTTATTCGATCCTTACCTCATAACTGGGAGCATATGAAGGTTAATCTGACCCACAATGAGAGCATCAAGGCCCTAAATGATACGGGGCATCATTTAGAACTTTAGGAAGACCTAATTGAGGCTTTAAGAACTGATATTGATGTGTACATGGCTTCCTCAAGTCACAAAAAGGTCATGGTGGCTATAAGCGCAAACCTTTTGGTGGCTTCAAAGGGAAAGGATTATAAAAACTAAATATGATCATCATAGAAAGGGTAAAGCTCATATGGTTCATTAAAATAACAAATCAAAATTCAAGTGCTACAATTGTGGGAAAATGTGTCATTTGCTCGTGATTGCAACGAGCTAAAAAAGGTACTAACCCTTAATACACTTTTCTAAATCAAAAAAAAATGTAATTTATGTTTCTACTTCTGTTTATTTAACTGAATCTCATCCTTTGTGCATTGTAGACTCATGAGCAACAGACCATGTATTCAATGGACACGATGTATACGTGGAGTTTCGTCGAAGTCCTCATGGAACGAAATGGATCTACGTAGGAAACAACTCTCGTGTTGAAGTAAAGGGGATTGGTACCTGCAAGTTCAACATGTGTGGTGGACGATCTCTGATCCTACATGATGTGTTATATGCTCCTGAGATTTGGGAAATTAGTTTTTGTTAGGGTTCTTCTAAAGTGTGGATTTTTATGAACTTCCATGGTACTAGTGTCAATTTATTTCTTGGACAAACCTATTATGGTTGTGGCTATGTTTCAGATGGTTTTAGTTTACTAGATATTGACAATGTTTCAAATAGTAATATGAATCGTGATTGTTTTCCCTTGTTACATCTTCTATTGATTCAATGGTTATGTCAATGTTTGGCATGCTAGACTTTGCCATATTGGTGAACAAAGAATGGATAGATTAGCAAAAAAGGTATATTGGGGCACCTTGAAAAGGATAGTCTACCAGCATGTGAAAGTTTTCTAGTAAGGAAAATGGCAAGAAAACCATTTGGAAAAGGAACACGAGCTGAATTCCCATTGCAGTTAATTCACTCAGACATTTGTAGTCCAATAAATGTTAGATCCAGAACATGGAGGATTTACTCATCATATTTATCGATGATTACACTCGGTTTGGTTTTGTTTATTTGATTTTTCATAAGTTTGAAGCTCTATAGTGCTACAAGAAATACATTACTTTGGTCGAGAATCAATCAGACAAAAAATAAAGATGTTGAGAACGGATCGAGGGTGTAAATATTTGTCCGATCAGTTCAAACAAATGTGTGATGAAAAGGGAATTAATAGGTAGTTACCTATTCCATATACTCTACAACAAAATGGAGTAGCTGAAAGAAGAAATAAACCTCTTCTTGAAATGGTTAGGTCAATAAAGGCCCAAGCCAACTTACCAATCACCTTTTGGGGTGATGTTTTGTTAACTACTGCTTATATTCTCAATCGAGTATCTTCCAAATCAGTGCTTCCACACCTTATGAATTATGAACAAAAAAAATTAGATTTATATAATCTGAGACCTTGAGGCTGTAGTGCCTATGTTCATGATTTGCATCATCAATATGGTAAATTAGGTCCAAGAGCAAAAAAATAGTATATTTATAAAATACTCTGAATATTCAAAAGGTTATGTGTTCATTAGTGAACATTCGAGAGGGAGTATAACTGAATTTGAATCTCGGGATGCTACTTTTATGGAAAATGATTTTTCGATAAAGGGTGAGATAAATTGATCTTTATCTTTTTATGAGATACGAGATCGAGATCATTCTACTATGGTGAATCAGTTAGTTTATGCGCTTGAACAAATACCAATAGTATCTCATCAAAGTAGGAGCAAGACAAAAGATGTTGAGTCTGTTTCAACCAAATCACAAATAAGGCATACCAATCGTGGCAATATACCCAAACATAACTTTCCTAGTGAAAATGAGGTATATATGATTGGACCTCAAGATGATGATGAGCCTAAAAGTGTTCAAGAAGCTCTTGCTTGTCCTGCTAAAGAGAAATGAAAAATCTCAATGGAAGAGAAAATGGAGTCCATGAGATCAAACAATGTTTGGGAATTAGTTGATCTCCCTGATGGATGTAAAACTATTGGAAACAAATGGGTTCTCAAAGTTAAGCGAAAGACAGATGGTTTTATTGAAAAGTACAAGGCACGACTTGGAGCCAAGGGGTACACACAACAAGAGGGAATTGATTATGAAGAAACTTTTTCCCCGATTGTGAAATTTATCTCTATAAGATTGATTATAGCTATTGTTACAAACTTAGATTTGGAGTTACATCAAATGGATGTAAAAACTGCATTTCTAAATGGAGAACTGGAAGAAGAAATCTATATGGAACAACCTATAGGTTTCATAGTTGAAGGTCTAGAGAATAAAGTATGTAGACTATTAAGATCCATTTATGGACTTAAACAATCTTCCAAGCAGTGATATATAAGATTTCATCAAGCAATCATTTTGTATGACTTTGTGATGATTGATGAAGATCATTGTGTGTATGTCAAAAGATCCAAATATAAATTTATGATTCTTTCACTTTATATGGATGACATACTATTGATTGGAAATGATAAAGGGTACTTAACAACCATTAAGCAATGGTTGTCCTTCAATTTCGAGATGAAAGATATGGGTGAAGCAACATATATACTTGGTATAAAAATCAAAAAGGATCGATCAAATAATATGTTGCCCTCTTTCACAATAGCTATACATCAAGAAAGTTCTTGAAAGATTTAATATGCAAAATTGCAAACCCATTGATACTCCTATTGCAAAAGAACGAGGTCTAAGTTAACAAATGTATCTAAAGACTTCATATGAAAAAGAACAAATAACAAAAGTTCCTTACACTAGTGCCGTTGGAAGCCTTATGTATGCAATGATGTGTACAAGACCAAATATTTTCTTTGATGTTCGAATGGTAAGCAGATATCAATCAAACCCAAGACAAACCCATTGGAAAGTTGTCAAAAGGATACTTAGGTATCTCAAACGCACTGCAGATTATTCAATGTGTTATTAAGGCAATGATTTGCATCTAGTTAGTTATACTAATGCTAATTGGGAAGGAGATTTAGATGAAAGAAAATCTACCTCGGGTTATGTTTTCTTACTGAACAATGGAGTGATTTCATAGAACATGTATAGCATTGTCAACAATGGAAATGCAAGAAGCGGTTTGGCTTAAGAGATTTTTGAGTCACTTGGGGTTTGAAAAAGATGCATCGGATCTAGTTTTGGTGAATAGAGACAGTCAAGCTGTAATTGTTTTCACAAGAGATCTCAAGTATCACTCAAAAACCAAATACATTGATACCAAGTATAACTTTGTTAGAGATATGGTTGTGTAAAAGGAAGTTAAAGTACAATACATATCTTTGCACAAGATGATTGTTGATCCTCTTACAAAGCCTATACCTAGAGATGTGTTCAATGGCCATGTGAAATCTCTAGGATTGCGTAAAGTTTAACATGTATGCATTGTACTTGATTGAAAACAATTTATAGTTAATCTTCTTTTATGTTTGTAAAATATTATTTGTTATATATATTAATGTCTTTCAAAGTTTCGTATTTTTTTATGATGATTGATGCATACACACATTTATGTTTTGTACATAAATTAAAAGGTATATTATATAACAGATTGGCCTTCTCACATAAGCAATCGCTTCTATGACTTAGTAGTGCATAGAAATGAGATTGGTTTTAAGCTTTTGGGATTAAATTTGGAGAGCTCCGGCTTAAAACAAATAATCACCTTGATAGTGAATCAAGATGAGGTCATTTATCACCAAAAGGTGAAACCTAGTTCACCTTAGTTGTCTTTGTATGCTAAGTGGAAGTCTTGTGGTTATAATTTGAGAATTTAAAGTAAAGTTGTCGACTCAAGTTAGATATTGAGTATATATGAACTATCACTTGTACAATACTTGTTTGTGACATACGCTCCATAGTAAAAGGAGAATAATATTGTAGCATGTGTTTCATACCGCACGTGCATTTAGCGACCATTAAAGGTAACAAAAGTTTTTGATCTCTACTTTCAAATTGTGTGAGCCTATAAGATTATGGAATCTCATTTAAGTACCTTTAAGACTTTTTGACTAATCTTGAAGTTTTATCTCAATGTTAGTTATCTTGGAGTGTTATCGATGATTATAAATCATTAGATTGAAACATCTCTGGAAAATAGTTGATTTAAAATGTAAATAGATAAGGAGAAAAGGAAGATCATTGAAGTGTCTCATTTGCTTGAGTTGTATCCACCAGTTGACCAATTATATTTATCTGTTAAATATAATTGTGGATGCATGAGAATTTGAATTAAAGAATAAAAGGAGATCTTGAGATATTTAAATGTAACTGATGTATCTAGGGTGTTGCATACTTACTCTACTTGTAATTTGAGCTGCTATATATACCTAACAAGTTGTATAGCAATGAGCTCTCATATGTATGCTGGTCGTACGGCTTATTTACTCATATGAATACGTTGTAGCAGAGATAAGAGATGTAGCTCTCTAATAAAGAAACTTATAAGAAGTTAAGTCCATTTGTGCAAGTGGGAGATGATGTGTTCAACACGCGTGTACGCACATAAGTATTTAATTATGATAAATTAAACTCGTTATGTGCGAGTGGGAGATGTTAGAAAAAAACTACCACGGTGTTAGGTGGTTTGACCACGTGGGTGTTTTGACAGTTTCAATAACTAAAAGATAACTACAAAGTAGTTATTTTAGTGGGATAATATAAGATTATCTCTTATCCCAAAAACAATGTGAAACAAGGTAGGGTATTCTTCTTCAATTGGGAATCTTTGCAAAAGAATACTTAGGCTGAGATATTTTGCAACTTCCCGTTTTGGGGATCTTGCCATGACCAATGAACAAACAATCGATCCAATCGCTTCCGCTTCCGCTTCGCTTCCAGGTATGTGTTTCTTGAGTTATAATTTTATCATACAAACTAACTCCACAGTAAAGGCATTTCATGCCTTCCAGTATTTTATTCCCAGGAAATGAATTCCAGTCAAACACTCAACGTTCCATGAATCATGAAAGCTATTTGAATACAACCATTCACAATAGGCAAATCTTATTAATAATGAAATCGTCACCCTTAGCTATTAATTCACCATAATGGATGCAATTTGAAGTAGTTATTCGATATAATAAAAAAATAATACATTCTAAATCCACTATATAAACTATTAAATATTAGGATGCACTTGAAACTCAATAATATTGGAATGTTCTCGAATGATTATAACATAACTAATTAAGCCATAAAATATAACTTTTTTGGGGGGTTTAATGATCGTAGAAAGTTATTCATATGATTTCATCTCTTGACCATGGTTCAATCCTACTTGAAACCTGCGATTTGGGGGCAATACCATCTGATAGGTATTTTAAAAATTTTTAAAAAGCAAAATTTCTTAGAACAAATCAATGAATACAATTATTTCCTCTAAAAGCCAATGAGATTGCTTCTCATTCCAAATTATGGAGCACAATAAATCTATAAGTAAACCTCAATGCTTCTTAAAATACTCCTTCTCTAGCAACATCACCAATGTATTCAGCCTGCAGAAGCACATTTTATTAACTTGGAAGATTATTTGGTCTCTGATCTTTATTGTATTTTTGCATGCTGTCGGCAGATCACATCTCCCACATTGGAAGTTGACACCTTGAATATGCTAATCTGCTTTTATTAATGTTGCATATAGTTGCTACAAATGTTACTTCTAAGGTCTTGCTTTAATTTGCTGCCTCTTTCTAGACTTTCTTACTCAAGTTTCACTTTCTATCATGTTGTACAGCAACATCAAGGACTAAGGGAAAAGTAGAGAAAATACATGACAATATCAGATAACAAGGAAATGGAGGAGAGTGAAGACTTCAAAAATGTGAAACAAGGTGCCTATCCACTATTTTTGTGTCTATCAAATCTTTCAAGCTTGGTTTTTTACGAATAGGGGTGACATGGGAAAAATAGTAAGGAGTGCATTTACTTAATTATAGTTGACTGAAAAAATTGGAACTAATTCTTCAGATGTAATGAAAACAGACCACTAATTCATTAGTAATACTAATATGCTTACATTAAATGACCAGATCCACACTAAGCCCAGTATCATGTTAAGTCAATTTTAGGTCAATGACGAACAATTTACCTTGATGCTAGACAACTAGTAACGAAGCATGCACCCATAGGCCATATAATTATACAACCATAAGTATATTCAACCATCCTAATTGTGAGAGGAACACATTGAGTAGGAATGTTGTGTACTAGAATGAGTGTGGAAAGCAAGTGAGAGAAGTTAGTTGGAAAGTTACTTGAGTCTTATAAATGATTGTGTGTACTAGAGAGATCAATGTACTAATATAAATACAAGAAATGAAAACAACTTACTGTTGTTGAAAGAGGATTTTCACATATGTTCAGTGCGTGTTCACAAGTTCTTGATGAACTTTCTCATGGTACCAGAGCCTTTAAAGGCATAGATAACAATTCAGAATCCAAGTCATCCAGTAATAGCTGATCTACCAGTTAAAGGTCCTGGAGTCAATAAAGTTATTGGAATGGCAAGAATTGGAAGTTCTAGAGTTGTAACTGCAAGAAAATGAGGAAATGAAGTTTGTGGAGCTGCAATGGAGGTTCAAAACACAACTGGTTTTGGTTTTACAGGTTCGTCTTCTGTCATTGCTCCTTTTAGACATTCTTTAAGTCAATCTATGTCGGTTAAGCTAGATGAGAACAATTACTTATTGTGGAAGACATTGTTGATGCATGCAATAGGTTATAACCTAGATGGAATCTTGATGGAGATGTACCATGTCCAAATAAAATTGATCTTAAAACTGGTGTTTTCAACCCAAGTTATCAAGATTGGAACGCTAAAGACCAATTATTGTTACATATTATCTTCAATTCTCTGTCCCCAAACATTACATCACAGATCATGAAAGTAACATCATCGTCATCTGCACATGTAGTTTGGGAAGCCATTACAAATTTGTGTGGTGCTCAAAACAAATCCAAAATCCAAGTATGTAGGAATAATATACTTAAAACTACAAAATGATCAAAAACCATGATTCAATATCTACAAGGGTTAAAAGAAATGCATATAATTTGGCTTTTGCTAGTGCTCCAATGTTTGATGTTGATTTAATTTCAAGTGATATTGTTGGCTTAGATGTAGAATATACAACATATGCTGCAGTGTTACAGGAGAAACCTATGTTAACTTGGCATGAAAGGTATGCATCTTTGTTAGGGTTTGAAGCTCAACTTTAGCAGGTGCATAATGTAACTATAAATTTGGGAAATATGAGTGTAACTCCAGTTGCTAATACTGCTTTTGTGAAGTCATCAAATAGTTCTAATGTGAATAAATTTCAAGAACAACATGGTCGGTATAACCATCAAGGAAAAGGAAATGGTGGAAATAGAGGTGGTTTTCATGGAAGAGTCAATCCAGAATCCCTGATAAAGAGAATTGAAAAAAACCCACCACCATTCCAAAGTTTGGCATGTTGCCTCTTCCCTAATCCAAAAGTCTCAATCCCAGTAAGTAAGCCATTTTCTTAAAACACTAGTCCTTAATCATTTGAACGATAATATAACTAACTAAAAGAATAAATTTAACAAATTAAATTGAGAATTGGAAGATTGGAATTAATCCTAAATAAAGGATATATATATATATAGACTATTCTTACTTTTATTAATCTGCATTACCAATAAGCCCCTATTCAATAGCAATCTAAGCCAATTGTCAGTACAACACTCATTTGGCTCAAGCATTGCATTCTACAAAGAAAAGCTTTCAAGCTCGCAATATTGGAGAATTTGAGCTATAAAAACCATAAAATAACTGCACCGTCAAATATATAGAACTATTCGTCATTTTGACAAATAAGAGCACATGCATCAGCTATACAAAACCATAATTGTAGAAAGTAAATCAAATTAATACCTGCACCATCTGAACAATCTTTTCTTTTAGCAGGAGTATGAATTGCTTTTACAGAAGTTGGAGTTTCTTCATTGAAACACTACTTTTCTTTTGTTGAGTTGTGGCTCAAATTCTAATACAATATATAATTAAACTTATTGGCTATAATTTAGCTGAACTCAATGTTTAAGTACAACTTAAACACCATGTGAGGTTGAATTTTGTAGAATTATCAACTCGTTAATGTTGGACACCTAATTGTACACGGTTTACAATTGTGATAAAGGAGCAACTATGTTATTATATAAATACGTGTGTAGTGTGTACGGTCAAAAGAAGTAACGAATAGTGTTGTGCTTGTTTTGACTGAAAAGCGTTTGTTGAACATTTTCAAAATAAATTTTTAGTCCCACGTTGGTTAGGAACTTCAAGTTTAAAGAATATATATGTACTATTACACCATAGTGTGTGTAAAACAAAATACAAGTGCTATGCACAGTGAGCCAGATGAGCACGCGCGCGCTGCGAGGCGCATATGGCGCATTTTAGGCGCTTTTATAGGCGCACTTACCACTTGGCACGACGCACGTGCGCGTGTGTGAATATGTGTGCAAGCTAACCACGGGTGAAATTTTTTACCATTATTTTTTACCATTTTTTAGATTAAATGGGTAGTTAATAGAGTGGTTGAGTGGGTGCAGTTGAAACTGCTTTTCATTACTCCATTACTGCTCCACTACTCCATTGCATCAATGCTTGACTGTTCCACTACTCCACTACCCCATTTTCACTCTAACTGGTCATGACCAGTGCTCTATAAGAGGAGAGGTTTGGGGAGGAAGAAAACATCTCGAGATTCACCAACAATCGCTCTTGTTTTCATCCTTCACTTCTGCAAAGTGAAAGGTGTGTTTACTTCATCGTATCCTTTATGATATTTGCTGACTCTTGCTGTTTAGAGAGCAAGACTTCCTTTAAGAAAGTAGCGGTGTTACACGCTTTGAAGTTATTGCAAGTCCCTCTGGTTTAACAATATAAAGGAAGTTTTCCTGCCGTCAATGGCTTCAATCAAAGAGCTTTCAGCTAACATTGTGAAGTTGGATTGCTTCGATGGAGGCAATTTCCTGAGGTGGCAGAAGCGAGTACATTTCCTGCTGGTGGCGCTTCATCTGGTGTATGTTTTGGATACACCAAAACCTATGGAGTCCGACGATGAAACCGTCAAGCAGATCAGGAAAATGCAAAAATGGGAGACGGATGACCACACATGCAGAGGTCACATTCTGAACGCCATGAAGGACTCACTGTTCGACCTCTACCATGACGTCCCCTCTGCCAATGAGCTGTGGGAGAAATTAGAGGCAAGGTACCATAAGGAGGATGCGACAAGTAAGAAATTCCTTATATCAAAGTTTATTAATTTTAAAATGGTTGATGAAAGGTATGTCATGGAACAATTTCCTCAAATTAAGAGGATTAGAAATAATTTCTCTCAACACAATCTTGTCATTAGATGAAACAATTGTTTTGTCTTCTATTATTGATAAACTACCCCCATCCTGGAAGGAGTTCAAACGAACTCTTAAGCATAAAAAAAGACATAACTCTTGATGAACTTGCTAACCATCTTCGTGTAGAAGATGATTTTCGTATGCAGGAAAATGAAAAAGAGCAGAACGCTCAGGAAATTTCAAAGGTCCATGTGATGGAAGCGGCTAAATTCAAAAAACCCTTGCAGAACAGGCCTAACAAGCCTGATGGTTTCAAAAAGCCTACTGGTTCGGGAAAATCGAACAACCAAAACCAGAATCAAAGGAAGCAGAAAGTCACTTGTTGGTTCTACTGGAAAGATGGTCACCTCAAGTCCGAATGTTATCATTGGTAGGGCTGGCAAAAATTCGGGAACGGACATAAACGAGACTGGACACCCATTACTAAAATTATTAAATTTGGTGGTCGGACCCTGTCTCGTTTTTGAAACCGACAATTTTTTTTTTGTCCAGTCCCGCATGTTAGTAAAACATACGGCTCCCGTTTTGTCCGTTTTGTCCAATTTTTCTGAATAGAGAATGAGTTGAAAAAATTTACTTTGGCGATTAATCGATTGGAGGCTTCTATATTAAACAAGTAGGTTTTTGCTATGATGAAGCACCAATGGTAATGGAGGGCATATTTCTCAAAAAATAAATAAATAAGTACCTGATCAGGAGTGATTGGAACAACCTTAGCTCTTCTCCCCAAAACAGGTTGCCTCAACTGAACCTGAAACACAACAAACAGACAAAAATCTCACACCGAGAACCCTCCAATTAGTAGCGAAAGTAGTGAAATTCATTGAGAAAAAGCGACTACAGGCCGGGGAGAGGCGTCGGCGTCCTCGTGGCGGAAACGAGAGGAGGCCAAGGGACTTCGAGGCTGTTGGGGTGGGAGACGAGGACGAACTCGTTGTTGGAATCGCTGGCTGTGTAGACAGAGGTGCCGGAGAGAGTGTTGGCGACGAAATTGGGGGTGAGAGCGAGGTCAAAGGCGTGGTTGGGGGCGGCGGTCTTTGGTGGTGGGAGGACAAGGAGGCGAAGAAGGAGTGGTGGCGGTGGCGCGCGACCGAGGGAAGTAGGGAGAGGAGGGCATTTCCGAGGAATTGCTTGGCGCCGTCGAGCTGGTGGGAGAAATGGGAGCCGAAGCAGTGGAGGAGGAGCCGGCGATGCCGTCTCGCACCGCTAGTCGTGAGAGAGAGAGAGCGTGAAAGTCTGAGAGAGCATGAGCGTGGCTGCGTGAGCGTGAGAGTGAGAGGTGAGGACCGAGAAGAGAATCGTGAGATGTGAGTGTGTGTGAGTGACTGTGTGAAGTGTGAACCAGTGAGGCAGTGAGTGAAATTAGGTTAATTTCACAGTGAAATTACCTATATGCCCTTTAAATTAATCACTAAACGTGTACCCATTTTTTTTTTAATTTTTGCCCAGACCCGGTCCCGTATTTTTAAACGGACATAAAATATTATCCGGACATGTATGTATGTCAAAAAAATATTGCCCGATCCCATTTAAAGCGGGACCAGACAAAACGGGCCAAACGGGACCGGGCGCATTTTTTCAGCCCTAATCATTGGAAGAGGAAACAAGGAAAAAATCATGCTTCCTCTAGCACTGCAAAAGGTGCGGGTAACAACAATGATGATCTCATTGCTATGATATCTGAAATCAACGTTGTTGAAAATGATATGGCTTGGTGGGTTGATTCTGGTGCTACTCGACATGTCTGCAAGAACAAGAGGTTCTTCAAGACCATGGAGGCAGTAGATAAAAATATTGTCATGTACATGGGAAATGATGCTACTGTCCCTGTTAAAGGCATAGGTAGTGTTGATCTGAAATTTGCTTCTGGCAAAATTGTAACACTCATTAACGTGTATTATGCACCAGAAGTGAGGAAAAATCTTGTGTCGGGTGGTCTTTTAAATAAGTTTGGTTTGAGGCTTGTCTTTGAGGCTGACAAGTTTGTACTCTCCAAGGGAAGGGTATATGTAGGGAACGTTTATGCTTATGAGGGCATGTTTAAGCTCAATGTAATAGCTTTATCTAATAAGAATGTTGTTTCTGCGTATCTTATTGAGTCTCCTTCATTTTTATGGCATTATAGATTAGGACATGTTCATTTCAGGAAACTATGTGATATGGTAAATTTGGAATTACCGCCTTATTTTGATAAATATGAAGGAAATTGCAATACATGCATGAAAACAAAAATAACTAGAAATCCATTTCCTAATGTTGAAAGAAATTCAGAGTTGCTAGACTTGATACATTCTGATGTATGTGACATATATAGTACATCCTCAATAGGAGGCAATAAATATTTTATAACATTTATTGATGATTATAGTAAATTTTGTTATGTTTATTTGTTGCATTCCATAGATGAGGCAATGGTTAAGTTTTGGGCCTATAAGGCAGAAACTGAATTGCAATGTGAGACCTTTATAAAATGTTTAAGGTCTGATAGAGGAGGAGAGTACTTTGAATCCACTGGAATAGTCCATGAGACTACTTCCCCTTATACACCACAACAAAATGGTGTGGCCGAGCGTGAAAATCGTGTTTTAACCGAAATGATTAATGCTATGCTATCAAACTCTGGTTTGAGTAGTGGATTTTTGGGAGAGGTTTTGCTGACTGCATGCCATATTTTGAACAGAATTCTACAAAAGAGGAATAAAGTCACCCCATATGAGCTTTGGAATAAGCAAAAACAAAATCTTAATTATTTAAGAGTTTGGGGCTGTAGAACAGTAGTAAAAGTACCTGAACCCAAAAAGAGAAAATTGGGTGAAAGGGGAGTGGAGTGCATATTTATTGGATATGGGCGACACTGTAAGGCATATAGGTTCATGGTAATTGAGCCTAATAATTCGATTTCGGTAAACACTGTAATCGAATCAAGGGATGCAATCTTTGATGAGACAAGATTTAAATATGTTCCCAAAAGCATTCCTGAAGAAAACAAAAAAGGGAAGGAAGTCATAGAAATTGAAAATGACAAAGAAATAGTAGAAGTTCCTGAGCTTCGAAGGAGCAAACGAGCTCGAAAAATTAAGTCATTTGGTTCTGATTTCTATACATTCCTAGTCGAAGGAAGTAGAGAAACAGTAACTAGACAAATTCCGTATTGTTTTAATACGGATGCTGATCCTCAAACAGTGGAGGAGGCAATGAAAGAAAGAGATGCAACTTTCTGGAAAGAGGCATTAAATGATGAGATGGATTCAATAATAGGAAATAACACTTGGGAGCTAGTTGATCTACCTTCTGGGTGTAAACCCATTAAACGTAAATTTCTCTTCAAAAGGAAAAGAAGAGTTGATGGATCCATTGAAAAACACAAAGTGAGACTGGTTGCTAAGGGTTTCACTCAAAAGCATGGAATAGACTATTTTGATACCTATTCACCAGTAGCTAGAATTGCTATTATCAGATTGCTTATTGCAATTGCAGCTATAAACAAGTTGGTCATCCACCAAATGGACTTTAAAACAGTGTTCCTAAATGGAGAATTGGATGAGGAAATATACATGGAACAACCTGAAGGTTTTATTATGCCCGATCATGAGAATAAAGTGTGCAGATTGCGAAAATCGTTGTATGGTTTAAAGCAAGCACCAAAACAGTGGCACCAAAAATTCGACCAGGTTGTACTTGCTTATGGATTCAAAATAAATGAATCTGATAAATGTGTATATAGCAAGTTTGATGAAAAGACAATGGTGTTATTATCTGTCTTTACGTAGATGACGTGCTGATTTTTAGAACTGACTTGGAACAAGTTCAGTTGACCAAAAGGTTTCTTTCAAGCCGGTTTGAAATGAAAGATATGGGGCAAGCAAATGTCATTCTCGGGATTCAGATTGTAAGAGATGAGGGGAGTATTACTCTAACTCAATCTCATTATATTGAGAAAGTTCTCAATAGATTCAATCACTTGAATTGTGCCCTGTTTCTACCCCACTAGATTCAAGTATTGAGCTAGTGAAAAATACAAGCAATCCAATTTCACAACTGGAGTATTCTAGATTAATTGGATGCTTAATGTATGCAATGACATGCACTAGGCCGGATATTGCCCTGGCAGTAGGCAAGTTAAGCAGATTTACAATCAATCATGCATCTACAAGTGGGATTGTGAAAGATCAAAATCATGCATCTACAAGTGGGTGGATTTTCACACTTGCTGGAGGTGCGATCCGTGGGCTTCAAAGAAGCAAACTTTAATGGCTGGTTCTACCATGGAATCAGAGTTTATTGCATTGGCCTCAGCTTCAAAAGAAGCTAAATGGCTACGTGAATTATTACACGAGATACCATTGTGGCCTAAACCGGTAGCTCTAATTTTTATCCATTGTGATAGTGAGGCCACATTGGCAAGGGCTTATAGCCAAATGTACAATGGTAAATCTGGACATATTGGACTGAGACATAGTTGTGTCAGAGAATTGATAACAAGAGGAGTTATCACGATTGACTATGTGAAATCTAATCAAAACTTGGCAGATCCCCTTACTAAAGGATTGCCAAGAGACTTGGTGAATAAAACATCAAGAGGGATGGGTCTCAAGCCCATGAATTACAGGTCACCAATAATGGAAACTCAACTCGACGCCTAACATTACGTTAAGTCTTGAGTTTAATGCAGTCAAATTCATTATAAGAGTGACTGTGAGCACTAAATTTTAATAACCATCCCAAAGTTGTTAGTGCTCGGTACCTGCATGTAAAGAGAGAAGGTAGAGATGATCTCTTAATAGTCTTCTAAAGGTGCTTAAATTGCGGGGTACTAGAATGAAGACTACCTATGTGGATGTGAAGTGCGGGCGATTCAAGGAGTTCAAGGGCTTGACTCCAAAGACATTCACGAGAAGATGCGGGACACAAGGCCAATGTTGAATGTGTCAGGATATTTATGGCTATTTGCTGGTGTAAGTTATATGCGTGATATGTTTATGCTACATATCGAATAGAATCGTTGGTTCAAAGTTTATCTACCATGTAATTCTGATATGGTGTAATGAACTTTTCAGAAATTAGTGGTTCAAATCGCAAGATACCATTAGTTATGCAAATAATGTTTGAGATTTCGTGGATTGAATGATCTGATTATTTTGAAAATGGCGGGGGATTGTTGAACATTTTCAAAATAAATGTTTAGTCCCACATCGGTTAGGAACTTCAAGTTTAAAGAGTATATATGTACTCTTGCACCATAGTGTGTGTAAAATAAAATACAAATGCTATGAAGGTTGAGCGCGCGGCGCATATGGCGCATTTTAGGCGTTTTTATAGGCGCACTTAGCACTTGGCACGAGGCACGTGCGCGTGTGTGAATATGTGTGCAAGCCGACCATGGGTAAAAAAATTTACCATTAATTTTTGCCATTTTCGAGATTAAATGGGTAGTTATTAGAGTGGCCGAGTGGGTGCAGTTGAAACTGCTCTCCATTACTCCATTACTGCTCTACTACTCCATTGCATCAATGCTTGACTGTTCCACTACTCCACTACCCGATTTTCACTCTAACTGGTCATGACCAATGCTCTATAAGAGGAGAGGTTTGGGGAGGAAGAAAACATCTCGAAATTCATCAGCAACTGCTCTTGTTTTCATCTTTCACTTCTGCAAAGTGAAAAGTGTGTTTACTTCATCGTATCCTTCAGGATATTTGCTGACTCTTGCAGTTTAGAGAGCAAAACTTCCTTTAGGAAAGTGGCAGTGTTACACGCTTTGAAGTTATTGCAAGTCCCTCTGGTTTAACATTGTTGAGAGCTGAGAGTTATGTCGTAGCGTACAGGCCTGCGAGCGGGTACGCGACACTGTGAGATCAAATCTTGTTGGGATATCCATCCGAGGTTTAGATAAAGGATGATTTTCCTTTGTATACTAAACTATTGATAGTGGATTGCTTTATTTTTTGCTCATGGTTTTTTACTTTGATTTTGGGGTTTTCCACGTAAATTTTTATGTTCATATTTTCTCTGTGGTTATTTATCTTTGGGTGTACTCGTGTGACTAAGATCTTGGTATTTTATGGCAATTTGTAACAAGAAATTAGTATCAAAGCCAAGATTCAAATATAGGGGGTTACAATATTAGGTGAAGTTTTTTCAGAGATGTCGAAGTACACAAATGCGATGAAGCTCGATATGGAAAAGTTCGACGGGAAGATAAATTTTGGCCTGTGGCAAATTCAAGTCAAAGATTTGTTGATTCAATGTAGGGTACATCAAGCATTGAATGGTCAAGGGAAGGAAAATGATGAGAATTGGGAATAATTGGATTTGAGGGTGGCGAGTGTCATTAAACTCAATTTGGCAAAGAATATTCTTTCGAACATGAGGAATGTTTCTTCAATGAAAGGTCTTTGGGAGAAATTGGAGGCTATGTATATGACGAAAAACATGTCAAATCATTTCTACCTAAAGGAGTTGTACCATCACCTAAAGATGGATGAAGGTAAAAGTATTATTGATCATCTTAATGCTCTTAACGACATTGTCTCAGAACTCGAGGAGTTGGGAAAGAAAGTTAGTGATGAGGATCAGGGGCTCAAACTCATCTGGTTACTTTCACCTTCATTTAAGCACATGAAACCAACACTGATGTCCGGGAAGGAAACTATCAGTTTAGCAGAGACAATTGCCATGTTAATATCTGAGGAGAAATTGATGAAAAGTGAAAATGGTCCATTTGAAAGCTTGGGTTTGGTAGTTGGTGGGAAGGGTTCCAAAAAATACGAAAAATGGTCTAATGGAGATATGGTCAGTCTGGACATCTCAAGAGAGACTGCGGGAATAGAAAAGAAAAGGTGTAGGTTTGGCAAAAAGCTCTAATTCAACAAAAGGGATTCCAATGTTGAAGGTGATGACGCTGACAATTTGTTAGTTCTCAAGACTTATAGTAATTATATTTGTGTCCAGCAAAGATTAGGATTAGTAATCAGAAGGGAGAATGAGTAATTGACAGCGGGGCCACATGATATGTGTGCATGCATAGGTTATGGATCGGTAATTATGCAATTTATACGGGTGGCAAAGTTATGTTGATGGATGATAGTTCTCTGCGACCGATATTGAGAGTCAGTGAAGTTAAGTTGAAGTCATTTGACGGATGCGTCATAACACTTTGGAATGTTTGACATGTGTCGAGTTGTACACAAAATCTAATTTCTCTTTCTGAATTAGATTCTGAGGGTTATAGGTACTCCGGGATAGGTGGAGTATCGAGAATATTTTGGAAGTCTTCAATGGTCATGAAAGGTGTGAGGAAAAAGAACTTGTTTATTTTGGTGCAGAAACATGGAGCAAAGTCTGGGCCTCGAAAGTTGATCAAGAAGTGGATTCCAGTTGATGGTAAGTCCAAACATGCTGGTTAGACTTGAGTCATTCTTGGTGTTGAGGATGGTGACCCGAGGGTGGTATGGCAAGATTAAAATGGTGAATCTTTTTTGAGTTGTGGCTCAAATTCTAATACAACATATAATTAAACTCGTTGGATGTAATTCAGTTGGAGTCAATGTTTAAGTAAAACTTAAACACCATGTAAGGTTGGACTTTGGAGAATTATCAACGTGTTAATGTTGGACACCTAATTGTACACGATTTACAATTGTGATAAGGGAGCACCTATGTTATTCTATAAATAGGTGTGTAGTGTGTACGGTGAAAAGAAGTAACAAATAATGTTGTGCTTGTTTTGACGAAGAAGTATTCGAGAGCGAGCCGAGAGTTGTGTCATAGGGTACGAGCCCGCGAGTAGGTACGTGACACTGTGAAATCAAATCTTGTTGGGGTATTATATAGGGTTTAGATAGAGGATGTTTTTACTTGTGTACTAAACTATTGATAATGGATTACTTTGTTTTATGCTCGTAGTTTTTACCCATGATTTTAGAGCTTTTCAAGTAAATTCTCGTGTTAACTATTTTCTTTGTGGTCATTTATTTTTGGGTGTACTTGTGTAACCGCGATCTTAAGCATTCCGTGGTGATTGTGACAAAATCTTTTGATCTTGAAAAGGACAAGCAAACCTTGTTCCCATTGTTGGCTCTAGATTTTGTTCGACTCATTTTACTATCACGTTTATCTGCCTCCTCAACAAGAGAGTTCTCATTATGAAAGCCTTCGGGCTTTAACTCTGGCTAACCAACAAACTGTTTCCACATTTGTTTCATCTCTAAATGTTCTTATCCTAATTGATAAACTCGTGCCGCCATTTCCCTGTATCCCTTCTTCTGCGCCTCATCATCTACTTGTCCTCTACTTTTCACTAGCACTAACTCCTGATTTTCTTTCTCCAAGTCTGCATACCTCTCTTTCTTACACATTTCAGTCCTCTTCAACTCCTCCGACAAAGCCGCAATCATTTCTTTGGCTTTGCTCCCCCTTTGACCTGAAACCTCTTTCTCTTTCTTCAAACACGTTATGTACTCCTTCCAAACACGTTATGTACTCCTTCATTGTATCCCATCGCCTCTTGTAAAAATCAACTTCCTCCAAAATTAAAGTAATTTGAGATTTTAACTCTCATTGTTTCATACAAACATCATAATACTCCTTGTTATTTTTCGCTAACTCATTCGTTAGCTATGAACACTTGGTTCGAGAAATCTCCAACTCGACGTCAGTTTCAACCACATTATTTCTCAATTCAACCAACTCCTGTGCCTTCTTCTTCAGTTCCACCTCTAAAGCATTCTTTACTAAGATCAATTTCTCATCTCTTAAGTTAAGCATTCGCTCCACCTTCTCATAATCAGTGTCGTGAAATGCAGGTTTCAAAAACGAGATTATCCAAGAAATATTTGAATGTGGCTCTTGTAGGACAGTAGAATCTCTAATGATATAATAAATATGAATAAAATGAATTTACAAAAAAAATAACAACAGAATTAAACAACAAATAAAATAATCTAACCGGATGCTTGCACATAAGGAATGTTCTAAGATAGAAATTTTTCTGAATTTGGTGATTGAATTTCGTATAGAGATCTGCCCCTAGGATATAACCGGATGCCCTTTCCGAAACAAAATTCACAAATTTTGAAAGTCTGCTAAATTGATTTGCCTTTTTCTCAAGTGTATCTATTTCAAAATTAAGTGAAGTATCTAGTGTTTTAGTTCTACTTAAATAGAACTTGAAGCATTGGTTCTAACCAACCAACATGTCTATCCAAATTCGAAATAATACTCATTTGTATTATTCAACAGTTGCACCTATTGAAATAACAAAATTAACTGTCACATTAATTGATTTAGAAATTATGAAATTTAAAAAATAATAATCTCGAAAAATAAAAATTAATTTTTGTATAAGGCCAACAACAACCTAAGCAAGGGTTGATATTTAAAAATTATATATATTTATATACATACATATACATATATATATTATATTATCTACTTCTCAGGCTTTGAGCTCTATCTATCGAATTTCTCTGAAACCAAATTTAGAAGAAGACGTATAGATATAAGGCGTTCATACTCGTTGTAAGTGAGCAATGTGGGACTAAAACAAAATGAGGAATCAAACATCGGTTTCTTTGAAGGAACGCTTGATCAAACCCAAATCGAAAGAGGTTAACAGAAAAAATGGGGAAAATGAGAGAAACAGAGCTTACTACGTGATGATTCGCACGTGTAATGTTCAAGAACTCCAATAATGTGAAACGCTATGCATACCCTAAGAGAGAAAATAGAGAAAGTGAGTTTTGTTTAGAGAGCTCGACTGATCATGCTTCAGGGCGTACGAAGCATGAAAACGATTTGAAGTGGTAAAGTGGGAGATCAACGCTGGACAACGTTTATCTTCATTGACGTTGATCTGTACGTTGTTCGAGGAAAGCTGCTACTTCGAAGACGACGTTACGAAAGTGAACTAACGAACTTTCGGCACTGATTTTTGGTTCACTATTTTTTATGGGTCGACAGTGCTTTTTTGTTACATTGAGTTTTTGGATAGGTGTTATACACTCACTGCTTTTTTTCATATGTGAAGGTGATAGGGGAGAGTGATGGAGGAGTTTTGGCTACGTAAAGTGAAGATATGGGATGGAAGCTATCAACCCCTCAATTGCGTGACCCGAGTAGGCTGGGCTGGGCAGTAAGAAACCTAGCAAATGACCGAGTTCTAGAGGGCTCGGATGGTTCCACGAGGTTTTGTCGCGGGATAACATGCGGAACGGCGCACAGGCATGAAGGAGTTTGCGCCTTGGCGCGCCTAGGCATGGTGCCCGGGTGCAGACGAGGTTGCGCCAAGGCACGATCCTTGGCGCAGGCACGGGAAAACCTTGGCAGGTTCCTTGGCGCAGGCACGGGCAAATGTTGGCAGGTTTATTAGGCACGAACAAGGCAAGTTCCTTAGGCATGAACAAGTCCACGCCTTGACAAGTTCCTAAGGCACGAGCAAGGCAGATTCCTTGGGCACGAGTATGGTCGCGCCTTGGCACGAGCAAGGCCACGACTTGGCAAGTTCATTGGGCACGAGTAAGGCGATACCTTAGCGGATTCCTTTGACACGAACAAGGTCATGCCTTGGCACGAGCAAGGTCGCGCCTTGGCTCGGGCTAGGCATACCTTGGCAAGGGTTGACAAATCTTGACTTGGGCGTTGACCAAGTCAAAGTACGCTTAGTCTCATTTCTTGATGTTTCTTATTGGAGTTGGGGAAACGGCTTAACATCTACTATAAGGAGAGGTTGTCTCTCATAGGGGCGGCATGGCACAGTAGCAAGGAAGACCCTCGAGCATGCCTTGGGCACCATGCCAAGGCAAGACCTACGAACCCATGGTCCGAGCCACCCCGAGCCGGTGGGACTCGACGGAGCCCCGACTAACACCCAGGGTGTCTGGGCGTAGCCAGACACCACCGAGCAGTCCATGTCCCTAAGAAAAACATGGACCACATCCCTTGAGGCGCGGATTGAACAAGTCAAGGCAGTTCCAAGCGGTTGGGTAACTACCTTGGTCATGGCCACTGGCATGACCAAGGAACATCCAAGAATGTCCCGAATACATGGAGCATGCACTAATTGACCAAACAATTGAGGCGGTTATGGAACCAGATGGCAGCAAGGGAACAAGGAAAAAGGGTAACTGCCTTGACCACAAAGGAGTAGGGTTTTACTTAGTTTATGAATCAATGTAATCAGGACAGGTGTCCTAGACGGTTATGTAACTACTTGTTGGCTTATCTATAAAGCCAAGGGCTCCAAGTTTGGGGAAGCATAGAGTGCCATTGTTGTATTTCCATTGAGAGCTAGTAAAATGTTTCCCTGTTGCCATTGCTTGTTGTTCATTTACTTTGATTATTGGTAGTGCTGAACTAAGGTGTCCCTTAGGCACCATGGGTTGGGTTGAGGGAGAAAAATCTCCTTAGGGTAAACCCCCACTTAACGGCCCCGTGACAATTGGTATTAGAGCACCGTTTCGGAGAAGATGGTGAACCGAGCAGCAAGTGATCTAAGCGAGAGGGTAGCTCACCTAGAACACATGATGGCGACGATGACTGCCCCGGCAGAATCGGCGAAGTCTTCAATGTCGACACAGCGCATTGAAGGCTTAAATGATGTTGGTGGCTTCCTTGGTGACTAGGGGAGAGTCACAAGAGGCCATGATAGCTACGTGGGAATCCAAATTTGAGGAGCTTGTAGCGGATGTACGTTATGTGGGAGAACTCACCACCGAAATAGCTGCGATAATGGCTTAGGAGGTAAGTCTGCTCAAGCGAGCCGTGGGTGATCCTCGGAGGTTGCAGTTGCGGTAAAGCCTCGAACCAAGGTGCCGAAGCCAAAGAAGTTCTTAAGCAAGCAGAGTGCGAAGGAGCTTGAGAATTTCCTTTAGGACATGGAACAATACTTTGCTACTGGCCGGACTGAAGAGAACCAAAAGGTCATCTTGACCTTCATGTACCTAGAAGGTAATGCTAAAATCTGGTGGAGAACCAAAGTAGACGATGATGCGGCTACGGGTAGACCTAAGATCGTGGATTGGGAGGTGCTGAAGAGGGAGTTGAAAGATCAGTTCCTTCCTACCAATGCTGCTTGGCAAGTGCGGGAAGCCTCGCACAAGCTCAAACAGACGGGATCAGTTCGAGACTACGTTAAGGATTTTTCCTCTCTCTTGCTGGACATCAAAAACATGTCAGAGGATGACAAACTATTTAACTTCACTACTGGATTGGAGTCATAGGCTCAATCTGAGCAAAGGAGGCAAGGGGAGAAGGACTTGCCCGATGTGATTGCTGCTGGCTTGACGAATGCCCCTGCTACATTTTGTGATTTGATGAACGACGTACTAAGGGAGTTCATTGATCGATTTGTTGTCGTTTATCTTGATGACATTGTAATTTACGGTCAAAACCTCCAAGATTATGTGGATCACTTACGGATGGTTTTGACTACATTGAGCGCTAACTATTTATATGTAAAGGGAAAAATGTGAGTTTGTTGTGCGCAAACGATCACTTTCCTTGGTCATGTTGTAGGTCAGGGTAAATTACAAATGGACCCGGAGAAGGTGCGAGCAATCATGGAGTGGCCAGACCTCATGAAGTTCTAGGAGTTGCGATCATTCTGGGTTTAGCGAACTATTATCGGCGGTTTGTAGATGGTTACTTAAGGAGAGTTGCATCGTTGACATATCTATTGAAGAAGGATCGGGCTTGGGTATGGACGGAACGATGCAACCAAGCCATGACAGAACTGAGGCATGTAATTGCCTCTGAACCAGTATTGGGGACGCCAATTTTGACATTCCTTTCGAAGTGCACACTGACGTATCAATAGGAGCATTGGGAACAATACTTGTCCAAGAGGACACCCTATTGCCTTTGAAAGCAGGAAGCTGAAGGAAGCGAAACAGAGGTACCCGGATCATGAGAAATAGATGTTGGTTGTGATTCATGCTCTCCATCTAAGGAGGCATTATCTGTGGGAACTAGTTTCGTGGTGCGGACAGACAATGCGACGATCGCCTACTTCATGAGTTAGAAGAAGTTCAAACAGAAGCAGGCAAGGTGGCTAGATTTCTTACCAGAGTTTGATGTTCAGTTCGAACACAATGCCTGGAAGGCTTAACTCAATCCCGGACGCTCTTAGTCGCAAGGTGGTGGTTGAGATGGTGTCAGCAGCAGTGAGGCTGGAAAGCGAAGTCCGGCCTCGCATCAAGGAGGAGACAAGCAATGACCCTATTTGTTCAAAGATGTTAAAGCTAGTGGCCGAGGGGGTCACTCGAAGGTTTTGGGGCGATGATGAAGTCCTTTATGCAAAAGGGGGACGTCTATATGTCCCTAGTACTGGCATAATAAGGCGACTACTTCTGAGGGAGATACACGATGCTCGGTGGGCTGGGCATCCGGGCATGGAGCGCACTCATGCCCTTTTATCACGTTCATTTTTCTGGCCTAAGATGGAGGAGGACATAAATCAATAGGTGTCGACATTTCTTGTGTGCCAACAAGACAAACAGTGAGAAGGAAGGCACCAGGGTTACTGGAGCCTTTGCATGTACTAGAAAACCCTTTCAGAGTATATCTATGGATTTTGTTATTGGTCTTCCTAAGGTGCAGGGTATGACTAGTGTGCTGGTGGTGGTGGATCGATTCTCGAAGTATGCTACGTTCATAGCTGCTCCGAAGAATTGTGATGCCGACTTGACTGCGGAGTTGTTCCTGAAGCGTGTGGCGAAATATTGAGGAATACCGGAGGACATTATCAGTGATCGAGACGCTCAGTTCACTGGAAGGTTCTGGGTTGCCCTATTTAATTTGTTGAGTTCAGAGTTGAAGTTTTCCACAGCAAACCATCCTCGAATGGGTGGGCAGACGGAGCGGATCAATGCATTGCTGGAGGACTACCTCAAACACTACATGAATACAAGTCAGTCCAACTGGGTGGATTTACTTGATACATCCCAATTCTGCTACAACCTTCACAAAGCTCGGCTACGGAGCAAAGTCCATTCGAGGTGGCGACGGGACAACAAATGGCTACTCCACATGAGGTAACCAAATCAAAGTTGATGGGGTCAAGCCCAGCGGCTTATCGCTTTGCGAGAAACAAGCAAGAGGTGAGGAGGGCAGCTCTAGACAGCTTGGCCAAAGCTATCCGGAGGATGAAGAAGTATGATGACCAACACATGAGACCCTTGGAGTTCCAGGAAGGAGATATAGTCTTGTTGAAGCTCACTCCCTATATTTTGAAGAAGTTCAACAAGAAAGAGATGCACAAGGGCCTGGTACAACGATACAAATGACCATTTGAGGTTGTTAAATGAGTTGGGAGGGTAGCTTATCGCCTTAAGCTACCTGAAAGGTTGAAGATACATCCTACATTCCATGTCAGCTATCTCAAGCCTTTTCACTCTGATGATACAGATCTAGGGAGGAGCATAGTGAGACGGGCTCCACCATTGGTACGAAAGGAGTTTGTGGGAGAAATTGAGCAAATTTTAAGCCACGAGAGGCATGGCCAAAACAAGAAAAATAGACGAACTTTTTACTTAATCAAATGGGTTAATGTTGAGGAGCCTACTTGGGAGCGAGACACTACTATATGGTAGTTTGAGAATGAGATAACAGACTACCAGAAGCAGCAGCAACCGAGCAGTTCGATGAGGGCATCGAACATTTCAGTGGGGGGATGTTTGTCAGCCCCTCAATAGCGTGACCCGAGTAGGCTGGGCTAGGCAGCAAGAAACCTAGCAAATAACCTAGCAAATAACCGAGTTCTAGAGGGCTCAGATGGTTCCATGAGGTTTGGTCGCGGGATAACATGCAGAACAACGCACAGGCATGAAGGAGGTTGCGCCTTGGCTCGCGCCTAGGCACGGTGCCCGGGCGCAGATGAGGTTGCACCAAGGCACGTTCCTTGGCGCAGGGGCGGGCAAACCTTGGCAAGTTCCTTAGCGCAGGCACGGGCAAACCTTGGCAGGTTCCTTGGGCACGAGCAAGGCAAGTTCCTTAGGCACGAACAAGGCCACGCCTTGGCACGAGCAAGGCAGCGCATTGGCAAGTTCATTAGGCACGAACAAGGCCGCGCCTTGGCAAGTTCGTTAGGCATAATTAAGGCGATACCTCGGCAGATTCCTTTGGCACGAGCAAGGTCATGCCTTGGCACGAGCAAGGCCGCGCCTTGGCATGGGAAAGGCATACATTGGCAAGGGTTGACAAATCTTGACTTGGGCATTGACCAAGTCAAAGTACGCTTGGTCTCATTTCTTGATGTTTCCTATTGGAGTTGGGGAAACGGCTCACATCTACTATAAGGAGAGGTTGTCTCTCATAGGGGCGGCATGGGAACAGTAGCAAAGAAGACCCTCGAGCATGCCTTGGGCACCATTCTAAGGCAAGACCCACGGACCCATGGTCCAAGCCACCCCGAGCCGGTGGGACTCGACCGAGCCCCGGCTAACACCCAAGGTGCCTGGGCGCAACCAGACACCACCGAGCAGTCCCTGTCCCTAAGAGAAACATGGACCACGTCCCTCGAGGCGTGGATTGACCAAGTCAAGCGATTTCAGGCGCTTGGGTAACTACCTTGGTCATGGCAACTGGCATGACCAAGGAACGTCCAAGAATGTCCCTCGAATACATGGAGCATGTGCTAATTGACCAAGTAGTTGAGGCAGTTATGGAGCCAGGTGGCAACAAGGGAACAAAGTTGTTGGGTAACTGCCTTAACCACAAATGAGTGGGGTTTTACTTGGTCTACGAATCAATGTAATCAGGATAGGTGTCCCATACGGTTATGTAACTACTTGTTGGCTTTATAAAGCCAAGGGCTTTAGGCTTGGAGAAGCATAGAGTACCATTGTTGTATTCTCATTGAGAGCTAGTAAAATGTTTTTTCTGTTTCCATTGCTTGTTGTTCATTTACTTTGATTATTGGTAGTGCTGAACTAAGGTGGTCCTTAGGCACCACGGGTTGGGTTGAGCGAGAAAAACTTCCTTAGGGTAAACCCCTCACTTAATGGCCCCATGATAGAAGCCATGATGCTGGACATTGATTTTTTTTTTTTAGGTTTATTTTTATTTTTTAAAAAAACACACATATCCAAAAAACTGTTTGATAATATAATGATTAGTACCCAAAGTAAAAGTATAAATATCATTAATTAATAAAAACAATAATAATAGTTAAAATTAAATTACACTTAAAATAAAATAAACATTGCATTAACAAACTTAATAACTTCTTGTAACGACCCACTTTAATTCATCCCGATTAACGGATAAATTACAGAAGCTCGAACCCACGTGGATGTCATGGAAAAGTTCAAGGCACGCTTAACGAAGTAAAATTTGTTATTTTTTGTGGCACGTGTTTATTTATTTTATTATTATTTATAATTCGCATCGCATTAGTTAAGAATTACATGTGGTCGCATTGTGCGCGTAACATAGATGTATGAGGTAGTTAGATTTAGATGTCACATCACCATCACATCACCCATCAAATCACCATATTCATACTCATACCTCATTCTCTCTCTCCTCTCTCAATTAAATCAAAAAAATAGAGAAAAGTTTCTCTTCTTCCTCCCTAACCGAACTCTCTCTTCCTTCCCTTATTTTTCTTCTTCTCTTTCGACTTCCCATCGTTAAGCTCTCCATCACTCTCTCGACTCGGCCTCACATATCTTGCGGTGCTCTCTTATCTCAGTGGCTCACGACGATCTTCAAATCGAGGTGAGTGTTTGTTGATTTTGTAAACTTTTTGGTGGAGAAATTAAGGCTTTAATGGTGATTAGGTTGTTGTTGTTGTAGTTGTTTTATTTTTATTTAAAAAAAAATTCGTCCCTTTCTAGAGACGAATTCATCTTTTGAGAAAGTCAAATTCATGAGCGGGACAGCCCAGGCCCAAGCCCAAACGGGTCGGGCTGCCCAGGCCTACGCTTAAACTGGTCGGGTTACCCAAACGAGTTGGGCAGCCCCAAGCCTAGGGCGGGTCGGGCCGAGCCGGCCGGACCTGGGTGGCCGGTTAGGCCGAACCTGGCCTTAGTTCAAGCTCAACCCACCCGTAAATTAATTACAAAGTTAAAAATAAAAAATACTAATTTTACATAAAATAAATTACAAAAAATTAGGAAGTATAGGTAGAAAATTATGAAAAAATCATTAAAAATCAAGAAAAATATACTTAAGATGGGAAAAAGATAGAAAAGTAGTTTTCAAGGATTTTTTGGGCGTTTGGCAGCCCAATATAACTCGAAAAATGTGCGAAACCTAAATTTTTTTGGAATACAAAATTTAAGTTTTTGGTCCCACATTATAAACTCACTTAATGTGATGCTAAAATAATTAAAGTGGTATAATTGGACACCAGGGACTTAGGACACCATAGTCGAGTGTCGAGTGTGCATCTCGAGGCGTGAGCGGGACATTTTTAGAGGGATATTTGCAATTGCTTGAGGTAAGTAAACCCACGAGAAAATCATCTTAGAATTTACTTATTTCCTTCGTACATTTATTTATTTCACATCACTTTTTTGCCAGTTCGATTTGTATGTTTACTCTATTCCCGTGTGTGTTTGTGTATGGTAGAAGAGAATGTATGACCCTTTTTAGCTCTCTCATAGATAACGATTCGATTGTTGCTATGGTGTTAGTCATACCTTAAACTATGCATGAGACTTCTTTTCGCGAGTCGATGATCTCGAGAGTGGGTTAATGTGAAGGTCGCCTCCATCACAAAGTTCATCTCTTTTGAGACGTTGGGCGAAAGTCTACTTTCCGACCAATAGAGTTCCTCATTTCGACCGCGAAGATGAGGGAAAGGATTACCTTACCTCCAGGGATTTCTCAGTTTAGTATTGCGTCTCAGGGCTCGACAACTATACACGACACTTGCATTCCATATTCTCGATTATCTCAGTGACTTATATTCATTCTTTAAATTTCCTTTAATTTATTTTATCTACATGAATTTTAGTCGTTTTCCTTGGATTTCTTGTAAATACTAACTTAATTCCTCTGAGATTTACTCACCTGGAACTTGTCATTATTTGTGGCAAGTTGCAGATCCTACGACGATCCAGGGGAAGGCGGTATTTGGCGACTACTTCTTATCCCAGAGAGCCCCCACTAGCTTCACTCGTAGGTGTTTGTATTTTTATATATATACTATTTTTGAGATCATTTTGGGAGACTTACAACATGATACATGTATATTGACACTTATTATACTTTTTGTCGCTTTTATTGATATACATGGTATCTTTTTGCTTGGTTTCCACCTCATAGGTTGTTAATTAATGCAAAACTCATTTATATTATTAATTCGCATATTATTAAGACTTATGCCACTAAAATAACTTGAATGAATCAAAACTAATAAGTTAAGTTATAAAATACTACAACTTTTTATATTTCATCACAATAATCATTTAAATACCAAAATTGACTAAGTCGAAGCATAAGATGGCTAGTTCGCGGGCCGTCATGGATAGGCGTGCTGATGACGTGGCATGACCAGATGACGTGTCTAGAGATGTAGCCTGCCTGGTTTGCCTTGGAAATCACATTTAGTATCAGAGCCTAGGTTCAGGAAAACCTAATAAAACTTTAATACAACCGAATAAAACTTAACAAACAAATATTAGATGTGGAAACCCGAAGATCCTGACTTAGAACTTTAGTTGGGAAGCAAAATGAGAAGGTGGTGTTAGGACCTATATGTGTATATATTAATTATAATATTTATATACGCGTATTACGATGTTGTCTTGTAGCACATTCGCGATTTGTAGATTCGACATGGATAGAAGACCAGTTCCTCATACAATAGCGAGGGCTAGACGAACGGCTTGACACCCGCCAACTCGAATCAGATCTTACGCGACACGGTCGCACTTCACAGTTTACATGTCGAAGATATCCTTTTATTGCTCCGAGCACTAGCGGCGGTCACACCGCCCCTGCCGCACTAGCCACCACCACTATTGTTGAGCCGAAATTATTGCCTCGACTGTTCATGCCACCCCGCTCATGACCATTACTACCGAGATACTGCCAGTAGTCACTACATCACTGGCCACGTTGACAGTGGCACCGATACGGACTCTGCCCCAAGAGATTACATTCGCGACCTCCTTATCAGCTGAGGCAAAGTTGATTAAGTAGTTCGTTTATTTTCAACCAGGCTACTACTATGGAGGCGGAGACTTACAGATAGCTGTGAAATATGTATTTCGCACGAGAGACTCCATGGAATTTTGAGGATTCACGACAGCATACGGGCTAGGATTTTCGGGTTCAAGCTCAGGGGAGATACTATAGTATGGTGGACCATCCACACAGCACCCACGGAGAGCCTAGTACTTGGGCGGAGTTCAAGAAGATTTTCTATGATTAGTATATCCTAATCGAGGTTCAGTCGAGACTGAGAGAGGAGTTCTTAACACTGAGGCTAGGTAGCCGGACGGTGATTCAGTACATGGATAGATTCAAATACTTCAGTTTGCGATAGAC
Source organism: Stephania yunnanensis (assembly GCA_039657365.1). NCBI lineage: Eukaryota > Viridiplantae > Streptophyta > Magnoliopsida > Ranunculales > Menispermaceae > Stephania > Stephania yunnanensis. The sequence continues at coordinate 39,696,385 of CM077587.1, forward strand.
ATAGTTGAGACTGAGTGACTTTAGGTCCACTACTTTATTCGAGAGCTTCTACGACAAATTAGGGGTGTGATTGTGTCGATTGAAGCAAGAATAATATAGGATGTCTATGAGAGGGCGTTGGCTCATGAGTCATTTTTTATATGGAGCAACTCTGTCCCTCAATGCATCAGGACAGCCACATGGGACAGGGGAAGTCAGATACGAAAGGCAAGAGGAACCATAAATAGAGAGATCAAATGGTACTAAAGCGCAGACATGACGATGGTCATACGATCAGCGTTCATGCAGTTGTACCTGCACAACCACAGCAGTTATGACAGTCCAACAGTTGCAGAGACAGACTTAGAGTTAGGCCAAAAAGGCAAAAATGGGAGTAACAGTGGCAGGGATAAGGCTATATGACTAGTGGACAACATGGTTAGGGCTCCAGATGGAGGCAACATGTTACATGCTTCAGATGCAAGGAGAATGGGCATTGTAAGAGTGAGTGTACAAAGGAGCCAAAGCCATAATTAGCAGCTCAGCTAGTGCAAGCGAATGAGCAGGTGCACGTAGTTCTCACACCAGATCGTGAAGCGTCTCGGCAGCTTGTCGAGGTTACGCTGGTTATATTTGGTCGTCCTATGCATACATTGATAGATTCTGGTAGTACATTATCATTTATTTCAGGACGGATGGTAGGAAAGCACAGACCTTATCCTTAGCCCGACCACTGGGATAAGATATACCCTAATCAGATTTGTAGAGATTGTCTAGTTGAGGCGGTGGTTATCAGTTACCTATAGGTCTTCGAGTATTAGAGTACCTAGAGTTCGATATACTCTTAGGCATGGATTGGTTCGCGGCATAACACGCTCAGTTAGACTATTTTAGAAAGACCGTCACTTTTTAGAAACCATGGATTCTCGAGTTCACCTTCACCGGAGTCGTGACATCACTTTCCATCACTAGAGGTAGATAATCGACCACCCAGGAGATGGAGGCCCTCATAAGGATAATAGAGTCCAACGAGAGGCCAGTGGCCAAAATTGAGGATGTCTCAGTAGTACGTGAGTTCCCATATTTGTTTTTGATGATCTACCTGGATTACCCCCGCCTAGACAGGTAGAGTATATGATTGAGTTAGTGTTAGGGCACGAGGAGTTGAGGGATCAACTAGAAGATTTATCGAAGAAGGGTTTCATACACCTGAGTATGTCACCCGAGGAACACCGTTCTAATTTATGAGGAAGAAAGACGGTAGGATGAGGATTTGTATAGATTACCGAAAGTTGAAGCAAGCGACAGTTTGGAATAGATATCCTTGCCCAGGATCGATGAACTATTTGACTAGTTGGCCGGAGCACAGTTCTTCTCTAAGGTTGATTTGAGATCAGGATATCATCAGTTGAGGATTAGAGATGAGGATATACCCAAGACGACGTTTAACACTTGTTACGGGTTATTTGAGTTCACTATTATGCCGTTTGGATTGACAAACACGCTGAATGTATTCATGGATTTGATGCATCAAGTTATGAGGCTATTTTTGGATAAATTCACGACATCTTGATTTACTCCAAGACTCGTGAGGACCTCGAGAGACATTTCAGAGAGACGGTGAGGACTCTGAGAGAGCACATACTGTACACCAAGTTCAGTAAGTGTGAGTTTTAGCTTTCTAAGGTGAAATTCTTGGGACATGTAATCAGCAATAAAGGTATATCAGTAGACCTGAGTAAGATTCATGCTATCAATTACCAGCTTACACCAAAATGTATGATAGATATCAGGAGCTTCTTGGGATTGGCAAGATATTATTGGCGATTTGTATAGGATTTCTCCAAGATCATAGTGCCGATGAATTGAATGACTAAGAAGGATGTGATTTTTTATTGGTCTAGAGAGTGCGATGCAACATTCACAAAGTTGAAGAATAAGTTGACATATGCGCCATTGTCAGTGTTGTCGGAGCCAAGTAGAGAGTTGACGATTTAGATGGTGTTTTTGGCACCGGATTAGGATACGTACTGATGTAGGGAGACAGAGTGATAGCCTACCCGTCACGTCAGTTGAGGAGCCATGAGAGGAACTATCCATTGCATGACCTGGAGCTTGCAGCGATCGTATCTGCACTAAAGTTATGAAGACGCTACCTTTATAGTGAGTGGTTCACACTATATACAGATCATAAGAGTTTGAAGTATCTCTTCACTAAAAAAGATTTGAATATGAGATAGAGATGTTGGTTGGAGTTGATGAAGGACTAGGACTTCGCCATCGAGTATTAGCATAGGAAGGCGAATGTCGTAGAAGAAGCCCTTAGCAGGAGAGGATTAGACAGTGAGACAATGATTTGCCAGATGACCCACGAATTTGATTTACTCGAGGCGACAACAACTATGAGTTTGTCATAGGTTCTGGATACTACAGAGGCACATATTTATGGACATATGAAAGTACTGATAGTATCTATCTCGCGCGTTTTAGAGTGTTAGAGAGTTGATGTGATGTATTAGTTGTTCAAGGACTTGGCTTAGAGTTCAGATTACCTAGATTGGCACGAGTCTGTTGATGAGTGTTTGAGAGACCAAGGAAGATTGTGGATTTCGGCAGTGGTAGAGTTACGCAATGGTATTCTTCAGGAGGCTCACAGATCTAGGTACACGATGCATCTCGATAGAACCAAAATGTACCATGATATGCAAATGTTATTTTGGTGGCTAAGGATGAAGGTAAATGTCAGCCAATATATAAGGAGTTGTAAGGTGTGTTAGCAGGTTTAGGCTACGTACATGAGACCTGGAGGACTATTACAGCCGCTACCTATCCCATAATGAAAATGGGAACATATCATTATGGACTTCGTTAGTGGGTTACCGACGACCTCGCGCAAACACGATGCCATTTAGGTAGTCGTGGATCAACTGACGAAATCGGTGCACTTTATTCTAGTTTTCATTGAACATATCTTTCCACAACTGAGCATACACTTCGAACGAGAAGTTCTCAGATTGCACAAAGTGCTAGCATCTATAGTGTTAGACAGAGACAGTCGGCTTACTTCATAGCTTTGGTAGGACATGTAGGAGTAGTATGGTACTAGATTACAGTTCAGCTTGGTTTTTCATCCGCAGACCGATAGGCAATCAAATAAACTTATTCAGATACTTGAGGACATGTTCAAAGCTTGTGTGTTTTAGTTTAGAGGTTCATGAGAGGAGTTTTTGCCACTTTGCGAGTTTGCCTACAATAACAGCTACCATGCCAGTATTGGGATGTCACCATTTGACGTGTTATACAAGAGATCCTATAGATCACCAGCTTGTTGGGCAGAGCCTAATGACGTAGCTACTTTTGGGCCTGAGATTGTTGTAGATCTCCTAGAGAAAGTTAGGCTAATTTGTTAAAGGTTACAAACTGCTCATGATAGACAGAAGAAGTTCATGAATAAGTACCGCGATGGGCTGAGTTATGAGGTGGATGACTGGGTCTACTTGAAGGTCTTTCTTTTGAAGGGTTCCAGAAATTTGGGATCTAGGGGAACTTGCACCGAGATTCATCGGGTCGTTTCAAATAGTCTGACGAGTTGAGATTGCCAAGCCAGTTGGCATGGGTTCATAACGTTTTTCACATTTTTATGTTGAGGCTGACCAGATAAGGACCGAGACCGATGGTTGATATGACTAGGATTGAGGGCAGACCGAATGTGACTGACAAGGAGCACCGCGTTGAGATAGTGGATCACAACGTATAAACTCTGAGGAGGAAGGAAATACCACTTGTACTCGTTCGGTAGTAGTATCATAAGAACAAATGCTCATCAGGGATGGAGAGTCTATAGTACGGGAGCGATACCCCTACTTGTTCCAAAGTAAATATTTAATTTAAATTTGAATTTCGGGACGAAGTTTTTTTTTAGTTGGGAAGATTGTAACGACCCACTTTAATTAATCTCGATTAACCGACAAATTACAGATTAGTACCCTAAGCTCAAACCCACATGGACGTCGCGGAAAAGTTTAGGGCATGTCTAACTAGGTAAAATTTGTTATTTTTGTGTGGCACTTGTCTATTTATTTTATTATTATCTAATAATTCGCGTTGCATTAAGAATTACATTTGGTCGCGTTGTGCGCGTGTAGTGACGAGAGTGTACGACGTTGCGATGTGTGTGTAACGCGGGTGTATGTGGTAATCAGGGGTTTAGATGTCACATCACCCATAAAAATCATCATACTCATACCCATACCTCACTTTCTCTCTCCTCTCCCAATTAAATCAAAAAAGAGAAAAACTTATCTTCTTCCTCCGTAGTTGAACTCTCTCTTCCCTCCCTTATTTTCTTCTTCTCTTCCAATTCCCCATTATTGCTCTCCATCACTCTCTCAACTCGGTCTCATATCTCTCGCGGTGCACTCTCCTATGGTGGCTCGCGATGATCTTTAAATCGAGGTAAGTGTTTGTTAATTTTATAAGTTTTTTTGTCGAGAAATTGGGGCTTTAATGGTAATTAGGCAGTTGTGTTATTATTGTTGTTGTTGTTGTTGTTGTTGTTGTTGTTGTTGTTGTTGTTGTTGTTGTTGTTGTTGTGTGGTTGTTGTTGTTGTAGTTGTTTTATAAAAAAAAAAAAAAAAAAAATTATGTCCCTCTCTAGAGACGAAATCATGAGGGGGAGAGGGGGAACCTACGCCTTGGCCCAAACGGGCCGAGCAGCCCCAAGCCCGAGGCAGGTCGGGTCGAGCCGGCCAGACCCGAGTGGCCGGTTTGGCGAATCGGGCTCAGTTTAGGCCCAACCCACCGCTAAATTAATTAAAATAATCAAATAATTAAAAAATTAAATAAAATACAATTTTAAATAAAACAAATTACAAAAAATGAGGAAAATAGGTAGAAAATTATGAAAAAATTCAGAAAAACTAGGAAAAATATACTAAAATGGGAAAAAGATAGAAAAGTAGTTTTCCATGATTTTTTGGGATTTGACACCCCGGTATAACATGAAAAGTGTGTGAAACCTAAACTTTTTGGAATGCAAATTTTAAATTTTTGGTCCCATATTATAAACACACTTAATGTAACTCTAAAATAATTAAAGTGGCATAATTGGACATCAGAGACTTAAAAGACTATAATCGGGTGTCAGGTGCATATCTCGAGGCATGAGCGGGACATTTTGGAGGGATATTTGTGATTGATTGAGGTAAATAAACCCACGAGAAAATCAACTTAGAACTTACCTATTTGCTTTGAGTAGATCCAAAACCCTATACTTCATTCCATCATCTTGTTGATTTCACTCTTAATTGAAAGACTTCGGGCTTGCAAAACTTGATAGGAATCTTTTGAGTTAACTCCTATGTTTACTAGTTCTTGTTATGATTGTTCTTTCATAGTTTCCTTAGTTACCTAGATGTGAGAGATTTTGTGCATTCACTCATTTTTAGAGACTTTCGTTATGCATGCATTTGTATCATCCTCTTATTCTTTCTCCATGTTCTATTCTTTTTCTTTTGTTGGATGGATTCCTTGACTTGTTTTGAACCTTAAGGATAAGGTTCAGAATAGGTTTGGGGGTATTTTAAGGATTGTGGTTGGACTTTGGATGGATTCTTTGCGAAAGACTGCAGGTGAGATCATTTATTTTTTTATTTATGTGGTTATATGCGATTATTGGATGGTAATGGTGGTGTTTTATATCATTTCTTTCATTTCTTCTCCCCCCATATTTCTTTCTCATTTCATTAGTAGTTGATACACTTTCATGCTTGTATTTAGTATAGTTTTTTTTTTTTAATTTTTGTATTGTATATAGAGTTGATACACTTTCATGCATGTACTTAGTATAGTTTTTTTAAATTTTTTTATTGCATATAGAGTCACCCGAAACTTTGTTTCATGCCTTTGGTTGTGGATGAGTACATTATAGTTGCCTTTTTTACTTGAAACTTATGAAAAACTAGAGGAAACACTCAATCGAGTCCATACCCTGCATTTTTATGATTTCATGATTAAGGACTTAATTGATGGTTAAGCTTTATGCTAGATAACGAAAGGGAGTAGACGGTCTGACTTATGCAAGTGATAATATTTTAACCCACATTGGGAAATTTGCTTGATTATAGTGAAAGTGAGAAGTACTAACATGAGTTTTCTTAGTATAGAGTGTCCTACAAGTTTCAAAGGAAACGGAGCAGGGAAAATTGTGGTGGGAAAAAGTGAGAAACGCGGTCCATAGGAAATGGAGCATGGACCGTATTAATTGAAAAAAGATTTAAAGAAAAAAATGAGAAAAAAATATAATAAAAATAATGAATAAATGCGGAAGTTGTAAAGTGAGAAAAACCATCCATAGGAAATGGAGCATGGACTGTATTTGTTGAAAAAGAAAAATAAACGTGAAAAAATAAAAATAATGAATAAAATAATGAATAAATGCGGAAGTTGTGAAAACTCCTTAGATAAAAGATTTATTTCAAGTGTTTTCACTAAATTAAGTGAGATTTTAAATTGTGTGTTTGAATGTAAAGACCAAGAAAACTCGTGAGTAGTTGATGGTCTTTGTCTTGACCGGATCTGTCTTTAAAGTGTGATCTTAATTGTGTTTGGGTTGCGAGTCTTGACATATTATAACTCCGAAATTTTTTGAGTGGCTTGTTAACTTGGCGATTATGTAAACCAAAGGAACTCCATGAATTTTGAGTCGGGTATAAGATTAATTAAGTCTGTGCATATTTATATTAGGAGTCTAGTTTAGTTTGTGTTGTCATTTACACATTTGCTCGTGACGTGCAAAGTCTTAAGTTTGGGGTATTTGATAAGTCGATATTTATATAATTTTAGTAGTTTATTAATATATTTAAATATAGAAACTCTATAAAATATATATTTAATTATATTTATTGGCCATTTTCAGGTGAAACATAGTGCGCGACTGAATTCGTGGCAGAAAAAATTTAAAATTGAATATTTACTCGTAGTGATCGGACGCCGGACAATTTGCCTCGAGTTACGTGTTGAGCAGTTGGAGTAGTGATCAGTCGCCACGTGGCAGCCCTTCATAGGCTCTCCAGCAGTAAAACACGTTCACCAACAGCCGTCCCATTCGTGACACGCGTCAGCGTCTCGTTCAACTAAGCCGTCGCTAGCTGCTTGCTCTTCCAATCACGCGATGTCACGTCAGTTGCCTAACCAACCAGACCAATCACACAGCGTGACAACCATTTCTTTTCCTCAAGCACAGTTGCTCTCAGATTCGCTTTGGGATACGTATTGCCACACTTTCCAAGAAGTTCGCCGTTTCTTCTTGTAATTTTCTCTTCACACTAGCCGCCACCTGCCGAGCCCTCAAGCCTATACGTAGCGTTCTGGAGCTCTCCACCAATGAGAATCCACCACATCACATACCACCAACACCACATCACACCAGCAATCTTCTCCTCGCTTCAGCCTCCATCAAACACACCTTAGGATTCGCGTTGTGCAGTCTCCCAGAACTTCGATCTACTCGTGCGAGCTTTCTCACCACCTCCCTTGCGCCACGTATCACTCGTACACCACACAACAACGTCACCGCAGCCGATCTTCACCAATCAGGGCATTTTCTCCAAGCCGCGGAGAAAACGCCCAGCAGCTCTCCGATCCTCCTCAGAGCACTTGTTACGAAATCAACCCACAAAATTATTTCCTAACCTCCTAGATCAATTTTTAGTAGTTTTATATATTAGAAACTTTGAATATTATATAAAAAAACTGATTATTATATTTTTAGCATCGACTTCTCTCAACGATTGCTTAGGTCGGAGGGGAAACACGTCGGGATTATGGGTTCATGATATATTATGTGAGATCTTTTATTTTATTATTTAATCTAATTCTACTAATTCATTATTGTTGATTTTAAAGAATATGGTTTAAATCTAGGGTGTGTATATGGCTAGTGCATGCTTTTAGGTAGATAATCTATAGTTATTTGGACTGATAATATCCATGTAATTGTACATTTGGAGAAATAAAGTGACAAACACTCACCCGTTTGTCGTAAAACCTTTTCGATTTTTGAGTGTGCAACAATTGAATCTAGGTTAAATCAAAAGTGGATACGATCCGATTATTTAGGATTAGTGTTCCCACGGATTCTTATTATTGCGGTTAGTGTGTTAAACCCGATTGGCGGATGTCTAGGGTTGTACATTAATTAGGGAAGTAGTTAGTGGCGGACGTCCTGGCTATCGAGATTAGGGGAATGAGGAATTTCTTGCGGATGTCGATTTTCTATAGCTAATGTAGGTCAAATTAATAACTTTTTGGGAATGATCGAAGACCATGATGTGCCATTGAATCTTGATCCTGGTTTGTGGAACCATAGACCTAAGTGTTACTTAGGTACCTATTAATTGTTTTGAAAGTTGTTTTAATTATTTTATTTATTTAGTTTAGTTAGATTGGTTAGATTGGTTAGTTAAATTATTTATTTAAAAACCTCGATTTTTTCTTTTCATTGTTTTTAACCTTAGAAAGACCACCAATCTATGTGGGATCGACCTTTTGCCACTATTCTACAAAATATTTGGTTTAAGAGTTTTATTTTATTGACGCGTTCGGCGCGCGTCAGTAGACCAAAAACCATAAACTTCATTCTATCATCTTGTTGATTTCACCATTAGTTGAAAGACTTGACTCACAAGATTTGATATGAATCATTTGAGTTAACTCCTGTGCTTATTAGTTCTTGCTCTTATTATGATGATTTTTTTTCATACTTTCCTTAGTTACCTAGACATAAGAGATTTTGTGCATTCACTAGTTTTTAGAGACTTTTATTATGCATGCATTCGTATCATCTTCTTATTTATTTATCCATGTTCTTTTTCACCACTATTCTTTTTCTTTTTGTTGCATTGATTCCTTGACTTGTTTTGAACCTTGAGGACAAGGTCTGGAATAAGTTTGGGGGTACTTTAAGATTTGTGGATTGAGTTGGATGGATTGTGTGAAAGACCGCAGGTGAAATCATTTAAAAATTTTCAATTATATGGGTTATATGTAGTTGACGGATAATAATTGTGGTATTTAATGTCTTTTTATTCTTTCATTTCTTTCATTTCTTTTCTCTCCATACTTCTCTTTCTCATTTCATTAGGAGTTGATACACTTTCATGCATGTATTTAATATAATTTTCATTTTTATATTGTTTAGAGTCACCCGAAATTTTGTTTCATGCCTCGATGAGTACATTATGGTTGCCTTTTTGACTTGAAACTTAGGAAAACTAGAAGAAACACTCGATCAAATTCGTAGACCAATATTTCTATAATTTCATGATTAAGGACTTAGTATAAGGGTTAAGCCTTGTGCTAGATACCAAAAGGGGGTAGACGGTCAAAAATTGTGCAAGTGATAATATTTTAACCTACATTATAGAATTTGCTTAATCATAGTAAAAACGATAAGGGCTAACAAGAGTTTTCTTAAAACAAAAAATAGAGAGTCACATAGGTTCCACATGAAATGGAACAGAGAATCATGTGTTGGGAAGTGAGAAAAGTGGTTTCCACAAAAAATGGAGCATGGGTCGTATTACTTGAAAAAAAATATGGAGAAAAAATCGAAAATATATATATATAATGAATAACAACAAAAGTCTATGAAAACTCATCAAATAAAAAGATTTAGCTCGAGTGCTTATAACTAGATTAAGTGAGATTGTAATTTTGCGTGCTTAAATGTATAGACCAAGAAAACTCGTGAGTAGATGACGACCTTTGTCTTCACCGAGTCTATGTCTTTAAAGTGTGATCTTAATTGTGTTTGTGTTGCGATTCTTGACATATCAAAACTTTGAAATTTCTTAAGTGGCTTGTTAACTTGACAACTATGTTTACCTAATGAACTCCATGAATTTTGAATCGGGTATATGATTAGTTTAGTTAGTACATATCTATATTAAGAGTCTAGTTTACTTTTGTTTTGTCATTCACACATTTGCTCGTGATATGCAAAGTCTTAAGTTTAGGGGTATTTGTTAAGTCACTAATTATGTAATTATATATAGTTTATATTTTTTTTATTGTTAAGTCTTTGAAATATCAGCCTAATTGCATTTATTTGTTATTTTTAGGGATTTTAAGTGCGCAGTTGAATCCGAGGTGAAAAACTATGCAAAATGGTATATTTACATGTAGTTTACAGCTACTAGAGGATCCGCTTCGAGTTACGTACTGCGCAGTTGGCAAAGTACTGAACCAGCAGGCCAAAGTGACGCAGCAAATGAACACAGTTTAGTCGCTCGCAAGCAGCTACCGTGGATTTTCCTCGAGGGACGCACTGGTGCTCTTCCCACAACTTCGCACGAATTCGTGATAATCCTTTTCGTCCCCGTCTTTTGCCATATGGTAGTCCGCTACTCACCAGCACGTCTCCACAGTTATCTTCTCCAATCAGAGCATGCCATGTCAGCGGTCCACAACAAGCTCAGCCAATCAACCGCGGCAATGTGTCTCGGACCATGCATCAAATGCCTAGCAGCCACTAAATTGTCCTCGACGCACGTATCAAGAATGATACCACGAAAATCACATTCTCTGTCCTCTAGAGACCAATTTTAGTAGTTTTTCATAATTAGGACTTGGTATTTAATTAGCAAGGTTGACATATATATATATATATATATATATATATATATATATATATATATTCGGATCTCTCTCGACTATTCGAGGATTCGAGGATTCGATTATTCTACTTCTCCCTTTCCACTTCTATTCTTACTTTCTTTTGTTTTTGTGTTCTTCCATGAGAGACTAAACTCATGGCATATGCAAGACTACGAAGAAAGTTTGATTGTGCTTATCTACGGATTTGTGATATTTATTTATTTTAATTGCATTGCTTTTCATTGTTATTTTATTTTCTTTTGTATTGATTGAATAATTATAGTAAAATTCATATTTAAACTCTGATGTTTTTGCCAGTGAGTTATAAGTATCCGTCCTTATGCAATAAAACCACACTAGTGGCAATTGACCCTACAAATTGATTCGCCTCTTTTGGGTTCGATCAAGTATCTTAGGAATCTAGGCTAAATCAGACACACTAGTGATCCGGTTGTCTAGATATAGTGCCTTCACAAAACCTATTACGGTCATCGTGTTAAACCCAATTCACTTGAGTATAGGGTTATATGATTGGCTAGAAAAATAGTCATTGTCGTACATTGGCTATCGAGATTAGGAAGTGCGAGGAACCGTGTACATTACCGGGTCTATAGCTACACTATGATACTTTTGATTTGCATATTTTACATAAATTGAAGACCAAATCCAATTTCTTATCTAACCAAGCTTGTATGTCTTGACCAAAATATTTTTATTAATTGTTTTCAAATCTATTTTCATTATTTATTTATTTTCCGTAACATTTAGATTAATTAAGTAAATCACTTTCTTAAACCCCCGATTTCTCTTTTTGTTGTTTTTGACATTAGAAAGATTATTAATCTCTGTGGGATCGATCCTTTGCCACGATTATGCAAATAGTTGGTTTGGGTATATTTTATTGATGTGTTCGGTCCGCGTCACCCTAGGGACGTTTCGGTTTAGTATTGCGTCCTAGGGCTTGGCAGCTATACACCACACTCGCGTTTCATACTTTTGATTATCTTAGCGACTTATATTCATGTTTTACATTTCCGTTCATTTGCTTTATTATCATCATAAATTTTAGCGGTTTTCCTTGGATTTCCTATGAATACTAATTGAATTTCTCTGGGATTTACTTACTAGAACTTGTCATTATTTTTGTGGCAAGTTGCAGATCTTACGACGAGCCGCGGTAAGGCAGTGCTTGGCGACTACCTCTGACCTAGAGCTCCCCTACTAGCTTCACTTTTAGGTGTTTGTATTTATATCTAGACTGTTTTTGGGATCATTTTGGGAGACTTACTATATGATACATGTATATTGACACTTACTATAATTTTTGCCTCCTTTATTAATAAACATGATATCCTTTTGTCGGGTTTTCACTCTATAGGATGTTAATTAATTCAAAACTCATTTACATTATTTATTTGCATATTATTAAGACTTCCGCTACTAAATTAACTTGAATGAATCAAACTAATAAGTTAAGTTATGAAATACTACAACTTAGTATATTTCGATAAAATAATCATTTAAATATCGAAATTGACTAAGTCGGGGTATAAGATGGTTAGTTCGTGGGGCGTCATGGACATGTGTATAGGTGACATGGCATGACCAGGTGACGTGTTCGGTGATGTGGCGATGCCCTATTTGCCTCGAAATTTGGGGTCCTCACACTTCTGACTAAAATACGATTCTACCTATTAAGACATGATATAACACAATACGATATAAATAATAATTTAATAATAAATTTGATCATAATCAAGCTAATTAGTCCCAAGTCCCCTAAGGCTGTCAAATAACGAGTCAAATGTATTTCGAGGGAAGAAGAAGAAGAAATATTTTGTAGTCTCCTTTCCTCTAATCATTTTTGCTCGTTAGGCTCATGCATAATCAATAACACTTAGATCGTCAATATCTTTCAAGTTTGCAAATAATATTTTATTTTCATCCTTTTCTTTTTGACGAGACATTATTGATTTTTTGTCTCATTGTGCATCCCGTAACGACTCCAACAGTTGATGATTTTTTTCTCTTATCTCGTTCATTGCAGTTGACGATTCCTCACTTGTTTTCCTCTTCGATTTGTCTTTCTTCACTCCAATAGGTTGTCAGGATGAATTCACGATGAGATTATCTTTAAGCTCATCTAAAGAAACAAATGGAGATAGCCTAAGAGATTGTGTGCAAGGCGAATCAAAACCCTTTTCAAATGGCGAAGAATCATAATTAGGTTCCCTATAGATATGCCTCATAGTAGGAACATTGTCCTTGAATTTTTCGATATCCTTCATAACATGCAAAGCATGATCAAATTTGAACCCCTTTTTGTACTTCAAATATGCCATAAGTAATATCTTCGCTTGACACATATGCAATTATATGCAAAATATATATATGAATGTTGCTAGAACTTAATAATAAGAAGTGTTAAATGATACAACTAAAAAAAAAAAAAACTTACAATATCTTCATCTGAAGCACCACTTTGGTGCCTATTCTCAATCTTTGTCACGCAACTGATCATTTTTTCACATCCGTTAATATGATGTGCATGCGAGATTATAAGGATCTTAATTTGTGGTACTCTCCTTGCTCGCTAAGTGCTTCGTTGTATTTTTCCACAATACGGCTCCAAAATTTATCTGAAGGTTGGTTTTGACCCACGATAGGGTCTTGGCTAATTTCAAGCCACGCCTCCAACAGAATAAGATCCTCACGAGGAGCGTACCCAGATGATCGGGACATTGTTTAAGAAGAAAATAAATAACTAGATGAGTACATACCTTGTTTAAATGATATGAAACGTGTAGTGGTGCTTGTTAACTAATGCATGGTTGTTATTTATAGTGGTGCAATGCTTTAGAAAATTTAATTTCAAAAAGATGACCATTTGATTAGATTTCGCTACAAAATATGACCGTTAGATCGAGGATATATCCTTTGAAGTGCAAGACTAAGCAAGAAAAGGATTTTGACAAAAATACACATTCTCCAATGCGTAAAAGGATAATAAATTTGCATTTCAAAAGATGACCACTAAATTTAATTTCACTACAACATATGACCTTTAGATCGAGGATATATATATTGGAGTGCAAGACACATTTCAAACCTCGCAAGATATAAATGCAAACTCCACTATGATGTTAAGGAATTAGATACTTGATAGCAAAATCTCATATAATTATTTTATTCATTTTCAAAGTCGATATCCAAAATGAGTTTTAGCAGAGGAGGTCAATCTTACTTGTCAAGTGACTTCGATTCTTCGGATGAAGATAAACTTATGCTGTCAAAGATTGCTCAAACGGAGGAAATGATAACTCATATGATTATGAACAACAATAGAATTCTCATGCACTTCTTGGATCAACAAGGCGATGAGACAAGCACTAGTGTAGGTTCTGTTCCTGGTCATGCAGTCATTAACCGTAATCGGGAAAGTGTCGATCGTAATTTATTCGACAACTACTTTGCTGATAACCCAAGGTATAATGAAGACAAGTTCCGTTGCAGGTATCGAATGTCACGAAATTTGTTCATTCATATTGTTGATGCAGTGAAATCTCGTGATAATTACTTTCAATAACGACGAGATGAACACTACAAGGAAAATGAGATTTAGAAACGGAATTAGAAAGGGAATTAAGTTCCGTTGCTAAAAAAATAAGTTAGAGACGGAATTGAGACGGACTAATTTAGAGACGGAATTAAGACGAATAGAGATGGAAATAGAGACGGAAATAGAGACGTAATTTAATTCCGTCTCTAAAAAATGGCGCCAACATTCCCACCAAAAATTTCGTTTCTTATGACCGTTCATCAAATCTCGGGATTTGTGTATGCTTGGTTCAAGGCCCCCCCCCCCCCCCGAACCAAAAAAGAAAAAACCCCAAATCGTCCCCTAAATCCGATCGTCTCGTTCGATCGTCTCATCCCCTCCCTAAAAATCCCCAAATCCCGTTCGATCGTCCCGTCCAAAATCCCCAAATCGGTCTCATTCTTTGCTCTCATCTCTCGTCTCTCCGTCTCGTCGTGCTGGTCTCTCTAGTCTCTCTGGTCTCGCCGTCTCTCTGGTCTCTCCGTATCGTCGCGCTGGTCTCCGTCATCGGCTCTCACTCTCTCTCTCTGGTCTCTCCATCTCTTGCTCGGTCACGGCTCTCCGTTCTCTCATTAGTAAGAGTTTGCTTCGTTTTTACATGACTTTTGGCAACGATGCTTACTCTCTCATGAATCTTGTATGACCTTTTGAGCTTCTCACACCCCTTTTTGAATTCTTTTGGTTATTTTTGTTGCTTTATTAGTTTGTTTTCCTCCACAAGTTGATATTCAGATCAGCACCGCCCATTAACATCTGTTGTTTCTCTGTTTTGGATTTTAGAATATTTTGTGGGGATTGATCACTTGAATGTGTGTATGTATTGTATTGACCGCTACTCCATTTTGTTTTGGTGTGCTTTTTTTTTTTTTGGTGGTGCTTGAATTCTGGTTTGTTTGTATATTTTTATGTGTTTGAGATGGGATTATTCTTGTAATTGATTTTGTATTGTAAGTGGGGTGCATTGATGTGGCAACAAAGACTTTCTAAATTGAAGGTGAAGAAAAATTACTCAGTGAGATTTGTAGTCTTGCATTGTTTAAAATGCTTTTATAAAAGTTGTGGTTATGTCTAATTATTGTTTAATGCATAAAAGCTAATTAATTTGGGGATGCTCGAAGAATTCTAAAGTATTTTCTTACCATGATTGTAAAGTAGTTTTTGTAATTGGGGAGATCTTTGTTATTCTTTGTTCCTTGATTGTATTAAGTATTTGTTTCACATTTATATGTATGTCTCAAATCTTTTTAGCTACACAAAGCCCTATGTCTCAAAAAAGAAAATCGCGAATTACTTGAAGACGTTATGGATTTGCATATCCCAAAGAGATTTATGGAAATTTGGACTTTCTTCAAAAGAGAAAACCATATTTTAGTCAGTTATATATACTTCAACTAAAAAAAAGACACAAAATCATTATGTATTAGAAAATAAATTATTAAGCATAAGTAAGCTACAACAACATGAAGAGCAATGACAAAGCTTCAGTCCTAATTAGTATGGGTCTCAGCTTGATTAGACATAAAGTAAGCTAAGAAGAAGTCCTTGACCCTTCTATAGTATTATAAATTTGGTCATCTTATGGTTCCACAACCTCATCAATGTTATCTATATACTTGATTTTTATGCACTGAATGATTGGCCGGTACCCTACCTTGGATAAGTGCAGTGAATTTGCATCCGTTAAGTATTATGGGGCTATTCATGGAGTTCATATAGCATGTAACTATGCTTGTGTGTCACCTCTCAACAGCTATATGAATGTAAACAGTGGATCTCATTTTCATTTTTTAAGAATCTTTTATATTTCTATAAAACAAAGCTCAGATATGAGTCATACATTTTTGCCAGAAGTTCCTGATACCTAACTGCCTCTTTCTTGGTTTCTATATTTTTGACATTTGAATTTGTTATATTTGGTTCATACATGCAGTAATTAGCTTGCATTTATACGTACCTGCCCTTATTGATCATATCATCTTCAATTATCTTTGCTAACAATGAATATGGACATGCAGGTGTGGTTGGTGACGCCATCTTGTAGGTGTATCCCATTGTTCATAGATCAGCCTGGTGTCTTGTTTTTCACAAAGTGGCGGGTTAATGAAACTTGAGATTTGGTGTTAAGTTTATGTTTATCTGTTAAGGCCCTGACCTCACCTCTTCTGGTTTTATTTATATTCATTGTTGTTGGTTTATACAATAAGATTTTTTTTTCTAAAAAAACTAATTGATTTTGCATGATGGGGCTTACCGTCCTAATTTATTGTTGCGCATCATTCGTTGATCCTATGATCATGATTATAAAGCGATTAGGCGCCTTTTACGGATATAACCATCAAATTAGGATGGCTACTTGAACGAAATTTATTATACCCCTAATTAGAAGTCAACTTCCACTAGCTTGCACTTGCAGCAGTTTATTACTTCCCTGCAATTATATATAGAATTCTGAATTCATGAATACTTAATTCACATTGGTTGGCTGTGATATGATGTCTACTTTCTTGAATTTGTTCCTTGTTTAGTTACTTGATCTTTGTATTATTTCTAATCTCATTGCCCTTTTGACTCCCTCGATCGACCCTTACTAGAAAAAACTCAATGAGTTGAAATTTAGAACTGTATTTGAGTTGCATATTCTCTATTTCGATTTAGTGTTTTCGACTCATCTAGCCGACCTGAAACTTCACTTCAGTGTGTCAATATGCTTAGAGTGGGAAGCTATACTGGAAGGCCTTTTGGGATTCCTTAAGAGTCCCATTGTCTTTCTTTTCTTGTTTGAATACATCACTCCATTATACTACTATCTTAACTTGAAAAATCAGAAATGTCACTGAGTTCAAGTGGAAGCAAATAACTTTGATTTCAATTTTGGGATCAAATTGAGTCAAAAGTGGTGGCTTCTCTTGGGTGTCTAAGCTATCAAACTTGAAGTGGATATTATAATATCATCATTGATAATTACCCTTTTTTCAGCTCTGCAAGTTATTAATTGTTTTATTTTTTCTTCGCAACCGATTTAGACAAAAATTTTTATTCTATATTAAGAGTGCACATATTCTCTAGTTTGTCAGACTTGGAAGTAATTCTTTTATTTGGTTGATTGTATTGCTTTGGCGCTTATATCCAAACAAGGAAGCAATTGTTGCTGAAAGTAAAACTTGTTTGATTACACAAAGGAAATGATATAGTATAGGAATAAACTAATTGTGCATGATTAGCTATAGAGATTTATATGACCTTTTTCATGATAAATGAGTAACTAAATAAAGAGGTAAACATGTTAGTGCCATGGTTTGGTAATTTTATGCGTAGTAATAAATTAATAATGTTTTTTCATAGTACACTATGTAAGATTTGCTTTTTGTTTATTCTTGGAGGTATTTTAAATTTTTGTTGTTATGTTGATGCAGTTGGCAAGGTAGTTGTTATGATGCCAGATGTTGGAAAGGTAGAACTACCTTATTGTCTATGACCTGTGAAGGAACAAACTCTTGATCAGGTGATAAATTTAAAGAGTTCAGTTCTTTTAATTGTTGATTGCTTCTGCAGGTTTTATTTTAACTGTTCTTGAGTGATTTGATTTGTTACGTGGTTGATTGTGCAGTGAATGAGTGCACAACGTTCTGAATCTTTTTGAATTTCGATCTTGAATCTCCGTCTCTTTCATTGCTCTCTGCTCTCTGGTCGCTCGTGCTTACCGCTCCGCTCTCTGCTTGTTAAGGTAACAATCAAAAAAAATATTTTTAGCACCCAAATTCTCTTGAAATTGTATCTGCTCACATTTTCCTCCGGATTGGCTTTCATGTGCATTTGTTGGTGTTCTTCACTTGATCTATTAAGTTAATGTTGTGTATTTTGTTTGGTTTATAAGTTTTTGTTCTGCTCTTCTCTTGCATGCTTAGTGTTTTGTGGTTATGCTTGTTCTATTTTTAGGTTTATTAATATTTAATATATCATTTCAACATTTTACTTGAGCAATTTAAGATTTCTATTGATTTTGTATTTGGTTGGTATTTCATGTTTATTTTATCGGTAAAGCATGTCATGATCAACATTATAATACATTAGAATCATGTATTGAGGTAATTACTTGGTCGTTTGATGTTATAGTTGTTAGTAATTTCATATTCATGCACTTGCTAGGGATGATTGATTAGTTAGGTGTTGTTGGTTACAATTGAATAGTACCTATAATTATATAATTTCTACTACTAGTTAGGATTCGAAACACTAGGATTACTCTTTTAGTTAATGTTGCTATTTCACATAAATTTTTTAGAGAATTGAATAAACCTATAACCTTAAGGAGGTACGAGTGAACAAGTAGTAGGCGCTTTGATACTATGTGGTATTTATATGCCTCTTACGAAAGGTTATGGAGTTTATGCATCAGCATCTCGGGATGAACATGGACGGAGCAGGCCTATCTCAGCAACAACCACCACCACCACCACCTCATGACCAGCAACAACCACCGCAAATAGATCCTGTCGATCCACCACAACAAGGGGACAATGTTAAGCGAGAGACGCAAGAGTGGCTTACGAGAGATGAGCAGCTTGGTGATACATAGGTATTTTTCTTGTTGTTTGTGTAAATTTTGAGATTATACTTTTGCTTTTGTAGATAACTTTAGCAATTGTTCGCATGACTTTTTAATTGACACTTCTTTTTGTGCATATTTAGATTGATACTTCTTTATGTTTCATTGGATAGTTGTTCAGAATTTTAAAAATTCCATTTACTTCTTCTTTCTTACCCTACTGCAGGTGTTACATTTGCTTGGCGTGGAGATGTTTGTGAAGGTGTAGCCGAAAGTTCGGTTTTCAGCTCATGAAAAACCCCTAACGAATACTTGTACATATATGCATATGTGAGGCCTGAGAGCCAATGCACTTTACAAGTTCATCTGTTGCATGTTGTGTGTACTCCTGGTCATATCTTTATCTTGGTTTTTGAAGAAAATTTGCTTATCTTAAAAATTGTGATAAGATGTTAATGACATGAATCGTGTGCTGGCTCATATGAAGTACACAACCAAGCTATAAGTTAACGTTAATTTAAAACTATTTTGTGTTGCACATTGATGGACATGATTTTTGTGAATTTATTTCAGGTGACAGGTTTAGCTTGGGCTTTTGATGGATGTTGTTTCTGAGAGGCTTAATTAAGGTTGGATTGATCTAATCACATTACGATCCTCATTGTTATGTCCCTCGCAATTAAATGTCGTGAGTTCACCTTCTCTTACTATGATTTTGTTTTCATTCACGTACAATAAAATCATTTCAATATTTTCATTGAATGATAATGAGAAATGCTTAGGATTTAGGGTTTAAGGTCTATTTACTTTGATTCTTCTCTAATCGATGAAATATTAGCTTAATTTTGAATTGTTTGTTCCTTAATTACATTCAATCAGTCACGTGGTTCATGTTTTCACTACTTATTAAGGACCCCTTTCTATGTTAAGAAGCATATTTGTGCTACTGGCAAAACTACCGAATAATTCGGGAATCGTGATTATTATTTTTTTATGATTACTTGTTTCATGTGAGTCATTGCTCTTCTACCTTAGCTCTATCTGCTATGATGCTTATGTCCCTGAAAAATTTAAGTTCAACTATTCAATTATTAAGTTGTTTCAAATGTCCCTTGGCTGTGTAGGTGGTGTTGAAGAACATCTCAAGACTATGCGGCACGAAGCCCATAGTTACAGTTAATAAGCAGTTCCCAGGGCCTACATTTTATGCAAGAGAGGGTGACTGAGTGCTTGTGAAAGTGGTGAATTATGTCAAGTATAACATGAGCATTCATTGGTAAGAACTATATAGGGACATTTCATGTTGCGTTGGTTTTGTATACTAATTTGGCTTGATAATATTTGCTTGAGTGCATTGCCGCTGAAATCTCACTAACTTGCATTTGCATTGATAATATGAATTGCTAGTTTGATGGTTGATTGACACAAAATGGCACGAGCATGTTGGCCTACATGCATGAAACATTCTTATTCTCTTAAATATTCATCATTATTATGTCTAATTTCCCATTTTATGTTTATTTATTTATTTTTAGTTTATGACATGTTTAGCATGAACAAGCCCTTTGCCATTTGAACACAAATTATTATATTAACAAATTTGCATCCTCGTGCCTGATTTCAAATAGAAAGTCTCCGTGACTACATCTCTAGAGTCTAGAACGGTATATGTATTAGAAACTTCTGCACTTGAAGTCTTTGCTTTGTGGACATTTTTATTTTAGCATGACCTTGAATCCTTTGCTTTGTGGACATTTTATTTTAGCATGACCATGAATCATTGATAACTCATTGCTGCAAAACTCAATCTTTGAAACATTCAACATTGAATAGAGATACCATCTTATTTTTCATTTTTCCTAGAGCGAATTTCCATTAGTTCAAGCGTGACATCATCTTCCACCAATATCTTTGAGAAAATTGTTCATTATTCAAGTTTTTAGGTTTGTAGGAATTTCATGATTATATTGTTGGTTGATTTTTAAGGTAAACGAGTAATTTGATCTTTACGAGTTGACATAAAACTAATTGAAAGAAAAGTTATTGGATTTCATGTGTTGTTTGTTAAATTATGTTCTTCTTGGATATGGTGTTATTAGACTTATTTGTATAATAGAATGGTGTGTTCAATTATAGTAAAATATATTGTTTTCTTTTACTTTGTAAATGGAGATAGTTTTTTTTGTTTCGTATTTTTATCATGAGTTTGATCTATTTTGCAATATTTGCAGAGCGTGGCCCTATCAGTAGGTGGTTGGTTCTTCGATCGAGTGGGAGTTAGTGCCATTGATTGCCCATATCCCTGTGACAATACCTGCCATAATCTAGTTTCAAGTGAGAGATGAGGAATTTAAAGCATATCATGTAACTTTTATAGTTGTTTCCATGACTTTTAGATTGATAATTCTTTTTGTGCATATTTAGAGGATTGTAAGTTTTTTTTTTGTGGTTGTTGAACAATAGGATTGGTGGTTTTTGTGAATACTTAGAAATTTGGAGCATTTGTAATACTAGACAATTTTTCGTGGATATATAAATCTTTTTCAAATTTTGATTTTTACATTTTTTCTCTCATTTGAATATTTGTTGATATATATTGTCGATGTATGAATGTCAAATTTTGTTTTTTTGGGGGATGTTAGCACCCCCAAGGAGTTATTGGAGGGGGTGCAGGCGATGGAATAGGTCATATGGTTGTAATTTCAAGTTATAGGTTGGAGAACCAATTGGATTATGTTTATGTTTGAAAATTAAACAAAAAGGAAAATTAGAGACGGATTAGCAACGAAACAAACATTCCGTTGCTATTCCGTCTATAATTTTCCAGAATATATGCATTCGAAACGGAATCGAGACGGAATGCAATATGCGATGAATCGAAACGGAATCGAGACGGAAATAATGATTTCGATCTCGATTCGATTGCTAATTAGAAACGGATAATCGTCTCGATTCGTTGCTAATGTCAAAACGGAATCGAGACGGAATTCATGAATTTATTATTTCCGTCTCTGATTCCGTTTCGATTAGCAACGGAATCAGAGACGGAATACAATTACAAATGTACCATTTCGAAAAAAAATCCATTTATGTTCCGTCTCTTTTCCGTTTCTAATTGTCGTCTCTAAATCCGTCTCTAATCAGAAACATAATTTATTTCGTCTCTAATCCGTCTCTAATCAGAAACGGAATCAAATTTTCGTTTCTGATTGAATCACCGACGACGATTTTAGAGACAAAATTTATTCCGTCTCTGTTTCGTTTCTGATTTCAATTAGAGACGATTTCAATTAGAGACGAAAATTTCCGTTTCTGATTTGCTATTTTTTTGTAGTGGAACTTGGTAAATGGGATTATCGACTTTACAAAAAGTAATTGCTGCATTCCGAATGTTGGCATATGGCTTACTAGCAGATGCCATAGACGAGTACTTGAAAAATCGGAGAGTCTACTACAATTGAAAGTAATATTAAAAGATTTTGTCGTGTTGTCGTGGAGATATTCTCATATCAATATCTAAGGGAACCTAATGTCAATGACATTGCAAGGTTGCTTTATATTAGTCAACAATGTGGCTTTCCGGAATGTTGGGCAGCTTAGATTGTATGCATTGGAAATGGAAGAATTGTCCCACTGCATGATCCGGACATTACAGCGGTTGAAGTGGCTCCCTAACTATAATTCTTGAAGCAGTAGCATATTACGATCTTTAGATATGACACGCGTACTTTGGTTTGCTAGGCAGCAATAATGATATTAATGTGTGTTAGACTCCTATAATCTTTTTTCTAATCTTGTCGACGACATTGCCCCCTAACTAATTACACTATTTAAGGTAAATAGTATACCATGAGTTATTATTTAACCGATAACATATATCCGAAGTGATCAACTCTTGTTCAAATTATTCATGAGCTGCAATCGCGAAAGAAAAAGTTATTTTCCATGAAGAAATGGGCATGTAGGAAAGATGTGGAACTTGCCTTTGGAGTCCTTCAAGCTCAATTTGCAAATGTCGCAAGTTCGTCAAGTTTTTGGGCTAAAAATGTATTACACGACATTATGAGAGCTTGTATTATTATGCACAACATGATTGTTGAAGAAGAACGAGATCTTAGTGTACCAATTGGATAAGCAAGAGAAGCACCAATTCCAGATGTTGAAGTAGCCGTGGATGAAAAAGAAAGATTCAATGCATTTCTTAAACACAACAAAGACATTAGAGATAAATATGCTCATTTTGTGATTCATAACGTTTTAATTGATCATATTTGGGATGAGTACACAATGGAGATGATTAAATAAGTGTTATTCTTACCCTTTATGGTTATTGTTTGAAAAAAAATGTCAATCTTCAATGCTTCATTGATAATTATTATCGTCCCTGTAAAGTAATAGTATTGTCAAATTAATAAATGTTTTTACTATTTTCTTTGGACATATTGTCATATAGTAATAAATAGATTTATTAAATCATTATAAATATAATCTCATAATTGATTGTATTAATTAATCACAATATTTACTAATAATTTATTAATTTATCATTTTATAATATGTTAAATAATATTATTACATATTTACGTGTTGTTAAGAGTGAATATATAAAAAAGAAAAGGGAGTAATATGTAAAAAATAGTGATGAGGTAATATTCTTTTTTAGAGGAGAAATAGAATATAATTGGAGAAAAAATAGAGTTTAATATGATAGAACTGTAAAATAGAAGGGAAAATATAGTATTATGATTAGAAATGGTCTCAGGCCCAAAAGCTTCCTTCATTTTGTTCGTCAACTACTACTCCAAGAATTTCTAATGAAGAACACAAGGTTATAATGAGGGCGACTTATCGATGACAATATCATTGTGCCCATGTTCTTGTCGCAGTATTAATATATCAGAAAAAAAAAATTTTAAAGAGTACATGGTACGGCGCCAATAAAAATTGTACTTTGGGTTTCGTCAAATAAAGAATTGATAATATATAATTCAAGAAAAATAAAAGGCCTCAAAAAAAGGAAGGGTAAGAAAAGAAGCAAAAGTGTGCCATGTTGCCATGTATTGATCATTTATCTGTTTGTAACAGTAGCTAAAAAAAAAAAAAAAGATGCTGTGCAGATGATACAACACTTATATATATGCTATGAAGCATGTATTGATAAAAGATCAATCTGAAGGTTTTTATCTAAATAGGAATTAAAAAGTATTGGTAGAAGCGTACCTTTGTCCTATTTCTTTTTGTGTCGTCTCCGATTTTTTTCGTAGAGTTTGGAGAAACACTACTGGAAAACTCTTTACCACACAAAAATGTCAAAATCCTTGAATCAAAAATCACACTACGTGATTTATTATCCTATCAATCTTGGGACTTTCCAAGAAATCAGAATTATTGAGATTTTGATATATCTATTAGTTATCAAAACATTATCTATTTTATAAATATGTAAAACGTGGCCCATACATCCAATTGCATAATATCTAAACGCGGCAAACATATACACATATACAAAAAGTAAGTTTAGTTTTGCTGTAATTAACAAGAAATATCAAGATGCCTATACCTGACCCTATGTTAGAAATCTCACCATTTGTCGTGAATTGATGCGGGTATATCCAAAAAGAAAAGAAGAGCATGATCTTGAGTCAAGCTCCATTTGATTTTGGCAGTCAGAGAAAGAAGGGGTTCCTCCTTTTCTTGTAAATGTTGAACAATTGCGAGGAATGGCGCATGGCTAGATCCTTGCACTGTTCAAGCCCCTTTGGATTATGCATCTGCAAATCCTTCACTGACTTCTTCAGACCACCAGCATTGTTACCTGTTCCTCCCATCAGAAACTCTGCTAACATGTTGCCCCTGTAAAAAAAAAAATAGTAGAATATAATATAATTTTTTTTGACAATATAATTTCACAAACAGCAAAATCAACCTAACCAACTGATTTTAAGTGACTAATTGATTCCAATCAATGATATTTATAATTTCTAACTTATCCTTTTCGATAAAAGATCAGCATCCATATTAGAAGAGAGGGATTACACATAAAGTACAATGAAACGTGGAAAATAAATTAGCAAAAGAAAACATACAAACCCATTGCAAGCAATCAATACAACATCTCTATCGTAAAGCATACAAAAATTTGCCAATTTCTTATCCAATCATATAAGGAACCGCAACAGATTTATCCGCTATTGAGTTCCAAACACTGAGTTTGTGTTTCGCTACTCCCCAAGTCTACAACAGGATAGTTTTACTTTCAACATTGTATTTTTCCTTCCTTCAAAAATAAACAGCCTTACTGTTAGCACCACCACATTCCAAGCAATCTTGAAGATTCGATTTGCTCTTTGAATACAACTTACATTGAGTTTGCAGCGAGGAATTCACCAATTGCTCGCTACAAAGAAAAAGATAGATTTTTCTAGCAATTAGTTGATTATGCGAACACCGAATTGAAGAAACACGTTTCTAACTTGTGATCAAACACACGAAGTTCAAGAAACCAAAACAAACAAAGAGATACTCTCTCTCAAAACCAAATTTTATTCATCAAATAATCCACCTCTTTTAACAACCGATCAGACCTTTATATATATATTAGGCCTAATTAAGTTAACACATTATTTGACTCAAAGTAGAATTTCTATTCTAATCATGACTTCTAACTTAACTAAAACTCTATCTAATCTATCTCTAATAAATAAGAAATCATAATCTAACACAAACTCTAACAATCTTATCTAATACAACAATCTTATCTAATAAATAGGAAATCCTAATCCAACATAAACTCCGATTTGCATCATTCTCTCACTTGCTAATTACGATACCTGAGAATCTGAAGTCATAAAAAATGGAAGCCCGCACTGGTCTGGGGTAAGGAAAGATGGTCAACACTCTCGGTATCCATTTGGCAAAGAGCGCACTACTTAGAAGATATGAAAATGACCATGACAATTCTGGAGTAGATCATCATCTCTACCATAATAACCAAAAGAACACTCCATGAGCTATGGGGCTTTACAAGATTGCACGAAGGATTTACTTACCCCCACCCACCTTCAGAAAGGGGAACTAGGCATCTGACACTGTGAGGCTCTGATTGACTTTACAATGGTTTTTTACAACCATGTTAATGAGCTAATTGGTTGAGACTTTTTACATTCTAAGAGTCCATCTTCTATTGAATGAAGCTAATGCACGTCTCACTTGTTAGGCCATTATTCATGGCCATTAGATGAGACACATTTCTGACTTCCATTTAATCATTTTAAATATTCGTTGAAGCATTCTGAATTTAAAATTGATTGGCTCACTCTACAGTAGTTGGTCTCTCATGCCTTCTATTTTTTCTCACAAGAAATAGGATGCCAGCCAGTCTCAACACCCAATGTTCTATGAAGGATGAAGATTCTCGGAATACTAACTTTCAAAATAGTCAAAATATCTTCTTGACATTGAGGTTGTCACCCTCACAGCTGCTAAAACACTAAAATTGATGCTATTTGAAGTAGTTACCCATTCAAATGATAAAAGCGAAAATAATACATTCAGCGTCCACCGTGTCAATTATTAGATAACATTTTTGAAATCTAATGATATTTGAATGTGTTCGAAGAATATTAACATGAACCAATTCATAAAATCATAAGTTCTCTTAGGATTCAATGATTATATAAACGTTGGGGCGTTCCCACCTAGCGACGCGCTGCATCGGAGCGCGGGTGTAGTGAGAAATGAGCAAGGGTGTGTTTCACATCGCCACTTGGGTGTGAAGAAAAATGAGCAAGGGTTCCCACACATAGGACGTGTGTGGGTAAAGAAGCTAGTCCCTTCACATCGTCGCCCGGATGTGAAGAAAAATGAGCAAGAGTTCCCACACAAAGGACATGTGTGGTAAAGAAGCTAGTTCAAAACAAACACGAAAACAAAAAGAAAATCATAGATACGGACACTAGATTTTTTAGACAAAATAGAAATAGAAAAGGAAAACAAATACAAAAGGACAAAAAAATTCGTTTAGGAACATGGAACATAAAAACACTTACAGGGAAGTCAATAGAACTAGTAGATACCATGATTAGAATGAGAGTCAATATTGCTTGCCTACAAGAGACAAAATGGGTAGGAGAAAAGAGTAGAGAAATAGGAAGCACATGGTTTAAATTGTGGTACACTGGTATAGATAGAAAATGCAATGGAGTAGGAATTGCGGTGGATAATGATTATAAGGATAAGGTCGTAGAGGTTAAAAGAATGGGGGATAGATTGATTCTAATTAAATTAATTATTGGAGACGAAAAAATTAACATACTTAGCGCCTATGCACCACAAGTAGGATTAAGCGAAAGCATCAAACGCAAGTTTTGGGACGATATGGATGGATTTATGCAAAGTATATCATTAGATGAAAAGGTTTTTATTGGAGGAGAATTATATGGGCATGTCGGGGCAAGTAATGATGGGTTTGAGAGAGTTCACGGAGGTTTTGGTTACGGTAATAGAAATGAAGAAGAGAATCAATCTTAGAATTTGCTTCAGCATACGATCTTGTCTTGGCAAATACTAGTTTTAGGAAGAGGGAGTCGCATATAATTACTTTTAGTAGTAGTCATAACAAGAGTCAAATAAATTTTCTTTTAACAAGAAAAATACATAGAAAAATATGTAGAGACTGCAAAGTAATACCTGGTGAAGCACTTACTACCCAACATAAGTTAGTAATACTTGATATTAAGCTAACACGACGACATAATATGAATAAAAGAGTTAGCGACCCTAGAATAAAGTGGTGGAAACTAAAACATAGTAAACAAGTAGAGTTTAGAGAAAAACTACTAAAGGAAAATGTTTGGAATCTTGACTTAGATGCTAATACAATGTGGCTAGAAATAAATAGTTGCATAAGGAGAGTGGGATCAAACGTATTAGGTATATCTAAAGGCTTGGGACCACCAAAGATGGAAACATGGTGGTGAAACGAGGATGTCCAACTAGCAATTAAGACTAAAAGAGAGATGTATAGGAAAATACCTAAGTGTCAAAATGAAGATGTGTACAATCAATATAGAAAAGCTAGAAAAGTTAAAAAAGTAGTCAAGCTAAAACAAATTTCGTGGAAGATCTATATACAAGGTTAGGTAATAGAGATGGCGAAATACATATATATAGGCTAGCCAAATTAAGAGATAAAAAGAAACAAGACCTAAGTCATGTAAGATGTATTAAGGACGAAAATTAAAATGTTTTAACGCGTGAGGAGGATATTAAGGAGAGATAGGGAAGTTACTTCAATAGTTTATTTAATGATGACCAAGTTGATACTATCATAGATGAAAACCCACACCAAGAAAGAAATGTAAACTATACACACAATATTAGAATTGTAGAAGTTAAAAAGACATTGAAAAGAATGAAAATAGGGAAAGCAAGTGGCTCAGATGAAATACCCATAGAGGTTTGGAAATGCTTAGGAGAAATTGGATTGACTTGGTTAACAAAATTTTTCAATAAAATTTTAAAATCAAAACGGATGTGAATGGATTGGAGAAGAAGCACGC
The DNA here is from genome assembly GCA_039657365.1 of Stephania yunnanensis. Lineage (NCBI taxonomy): Eukaryota > Viridiplantae > Streptophyta > Magnoliopsida > Ranunculales > Menispermaceae > Stephania > Stephania yunnanensis. The sequence goes on from CM077587.1 coordinate 39,724,724, forward strand.
TTGTGCCAATCTTCAAAAACAAAGGAGACATTCAAAGTTGCTCAAACTACCGAGGAATTAAACTTATGAGTCACGCTATGAAACTTTGGGAGATGATAATTGACAATAGGCTAAGGAGAGAAACAACAATATCAGAGAACCAATTTGGTTTCATGCCTAGGAGGTCAACTATGGAGGCGATTTTCCTTGTAAGACGATTGTTAGAAAAATATAGAGAAAAGAAAAAAGGAACTTCATGTGGTATTCGTAGATTTAGAAAAAGCATATGATAGGGTCCCTAGAGATGTTCTTTGGTGGGTTCTAGAAAGAAAAAAAGTGCATGCTAGATACATAAACACTATTAAGGATGTGTATGATGGAGTAGTAACGAGTATAAAGACATTTGGAGGAGCTACAAAAGAATTTCCCATTACGATAGGACTACATCAAGGATCGGCTTTAAGCCCATATCTATTTACTTTAGTCATGGATGAACTAACTAGACATATTCAATAGGATATACCATGGTGTATGCTATTTGCGGATGATATTGTCTTAGTGGATGAAACTAAAGATGGAGTGAATAGAAATTAAAACTCTGGAAGAATACATTAGAATTTAAAGGCTTTAAGTTGAGTAGGACGAAAACCGAATACATGCACTGTGAGTTTAAAAACATTAGACATCGAGATGACAGAGTGGTAAAATTAAGGGAAGTAGAAGTTCCTAAGGTAAACCACTTTAGATACCTATGATCAATCATACAAAACGATGGTAACATTGAAAATGATGTCACACATAGAATTCAAGCTGGATGGAAGAAATGGCGGAGTGCAACATGGGTGATTTGTGATCGAAATGTTCCTACTAAGTTAAAAAAAAATTTTATAGGCCCGCAATTAGGCCAGCTATGCTCTATGGAAGTGAATGTTGGGCGGTAAAGCAACAACAATTACATAAAATGAACGTAATAAAAATGATGATGTTTAGGTGGATGTGTGGTAAAACTCGTAAAGATAGAATAAGAAATATAGAAATTCAAAGACAAGTAGGAGAGCACCAATTGATACAAAGATTAGGGAAGGGCGTTTGAGGTGGTTTTGTCACCTGCAAAGACGGCCTGCAAATGCTCCAACTAGAAAACTTGACTCAATAGAAACTGTAGAAATTCGACGAGGTAGGGGCAGACCAAAGTTAACATGGGATGCATTAATTATGAGGGATTTGAATGGTTTGAAAAGCTCACCATCAATTGCACTTAATCGAACACAATGGAAAAGTTTGATCCATGTAGCTGACCCCAGTTAATTTGGGACTGAGGCTATGTTGTTGTTGTTGTTGTTGTTTTAAAGGATAAAAATGCAGACGGGCAAAATTAGATTTTAATGAGCTCTACCTATTTTTAGGCATTGGCACTTGAATTACTTTGCATCACAATCATCACATTAAAGCAATAAAGAAGCCACTATCTGGAAAACATGTTCATTGATAATTAGCTTACAAAGAGTGGTTCCAGACTAAGCCTAGTAGTTTGCAAAGTCAATTGTAGGTTAATGAAGAACAATTCATCTCGATACTTGTAACTTGTAAGGAAGCATGCACCCATAGGCCATATAAATATACAATAGTAAGTACAATCAACCCTACTAAGGAACATTTTAAGTAGTTTAAGATAGAAAAACAAATCAACGCTCAAGTACGAATGTATTTTAGCAAAGGGATCGCATCCACAGAAAGTAGCTGAGTAAATGAAAAAAGATTCCTACTAAAGAATGCAATGAATAAATGCGTGAAAAAAAAAATTGAAACAGAAAAGCTAATAAATTTCACAAAGCCATATTCAGTCAAACTGTGTCAATCAACTCAAACATATGAAAGAGGTAGGCCTGCTAACCATACCTTCGAACATCGAAAGTAGAAAAGCCTTGTTGTCGATAGAGAGCGCAAACTGCCGTCAAGCAGAGGTCAGGATCTTCTTCAAGGGAAGAAAGCATATCGGACTCATATTGCCATCTTATATTTTTTTGTTTGTTCATTTTGATTAATGAAAACACCTGACTGATGGCTGAACCATCACCCCATGCATCAGCTGTATCGTCAGAGCTATTGTCGCTATCTAAATCTTCATCTTGACCAGTATTTACAGTTTTATTTACTGACACCAACTTGCCTGCATCACAAGATGTCGGGATTCCTGACTCAGAAAATGTTCCATCGTTTACCAAAATATTTGAAGATTTTTCAGCTCTAATATTGCTTTCTTTGCAATGTTTCAACTGACTTAATGGTTGCCCTAGCTTTGCATTTTTATCCTCCAAAGGTATAGTAGATGCAATGAAACTTTTGTGCACTTGAGAGTCCATGGAGTTTAATAGTTTCATCAGTTAGATCTTGAAGTTTCTTCATCTTCTGTTTACCGACAGGAATTTCATCACCACAATTCAAATACATATTTGTTGTCTTTGAGGTATCTAATCCTCTAGATCTTTTGGCCAATGGAAAGCAAACACTGGAATTTACTGTTACCCTCTTTTGAGGAGTTGTTTCCTCTCCATCATCAGTAGCTACTTTCTTAGCATTTTCCAATGGCGTAAACACCATGTCGCAATCCCCTCCATATTTAGAAGTATGTTTTGGAGTAATTTCTGCCTCATCGTCACTGTCACTGATATCAATGGTAACTCTTACGGCAGGTTTCTCAATATCCATCTTAGATATACATGGCTTCTGGTTGGAGCACTCTACTTTGAGCGTTAGTTCCTTCGCCGTACTGCACCTGTATCCCAAGTCAAATTCTGAAGATGTGCACCTCTCCTCTTCTTTAACGCGAAATAAGGGATTACACGATTTGGTTGAAGAAGAGCAATCTGGACCACAATAAGAAAAGAAGCCTCATCAAGAAAAAAATATAAATACAAATTGAGTAATGCCAAACAGATGCAATGATGCAATATTCCTCTAAATTGAAAAAACAACGAGGTTAAATGTGAAGTAGATCATATAAGAAGAAACTAAAGCATTTTGCATGATAATGGACTCTTAGCAATATTTTTTTTACTCTACTATAAGCATAAGATGCATGACACAACTTAAAAGACGAGTCTGCTTATATCACTAAATCCATGCAAACAATGAGATTTTGTTTATCTTTTAAACATCAAGCTAAATAGGATGAGTTGACAGAATTTTCTTTTTATTAGAAGGATGACTTGACAGACTACAATAGAACAAGCAGTCCCCATAATCTGATCACCTGAAACTTCAACAATCACTAGATTTGAAGAATGTCCACCCTGCATTATGAAGATAGGACTCCAAATTGAGGCCCATTATTTGTAAGTCGTATGGAAGAAACATTTACTGACATGCAGGGCCAGTCCTAAATCACAATAAAAATATCAAATAATCATTTAAAATTATTTTTAGTCTTTTGCTGGAAAGTAAATAAATTTCTTTGATATTTAAAATCATCCAACAATGTTCAGTTAGATTGGAACATATTTGAGAAATATTCAGAACTCTCTCAATCAGTACCCACATTTCAATTCTACCATGATTGATAGAAGAATGAAGGCTAAAATTTAATAAAGAAGTATAAAAAAATTAAACGAGTTCCGCAAAAGAGAAAAAATGACGGACGAAAATGAATATATATGTTATGATAAGTATTATGTGTTAAATTTATGTATGCTAAGTACGGTATGTGTTGAAGTTCTGAATTTTCATTAGGTAAGAATTAACCTAAAATTTTTATTTTATTTTATTTTATTTACTTTTAGTAAAATTTAAAATATATTTAGTTATTATTATTTAGAAAATGGGCCCCCAAAAGAGGGGGATGGGCCAAAGCAACCCCCGGGCCAACAAGAAGAGAATGACAATTAAAGGGAATAGAATGCGACAGATGAAGAAAATAAATGTATAACAAAAAAAGAAGAAAAGAATAGAGAAAGTTTTTTAGCCTCTCAAATTTGAATATTCCCTCAAAAGTTTATACACGTGTTATCATCATGTATACGATGTTAAGTAAATCAAAGCTGGCTTGGACATACTCTGAATGTGAAAAAAGTCTTTATAGAATCTAGGGTAAGGAGGTAATGGAATAGTCCCTCCCCATTTCCCAATTCCAGAGGTGGGTATGTTGCCTATTCCGTAATCCAAGAAGTCTCAATCCTGGTAAGCCTTTTTCTTAAATACTTGTCAAAAATTATTTAAATGATAAGATAACTGGAAAAAAGAATAAATTTAATGAATTAACATGAAATTGAACGGATCGGAGTTATTCCTAAATAAGAGAGCTACTCTTTATCAATCTATTTTACCAACAATTCCCTACTTAATATCAATCTAAGTCGATTGTCAACATGAAGAACAATGCTCATTTGGCTCAAGCATTGAGTTTTGAAAAAGAAAACTTTCATGTTAACAACCCTAAAGAATTTGAGCAGTAGAAACCATAAAAATAAATGCAGTTACTGCACTAACAAATATATAGAACTATTCATCATCTTAAAAAATAAGTGCATAATTGTCAACTATACAAAACCACAATCTTGTAGAAAGTAAATCAGAGTAATACCTGCTCGATCTGAATAATCGTTTCTTTCAGCTGGAGTATGGTCTGCTTTTGCAGAAGTTGGAGTTTCTTCATTGCCACAAGACCTCTCTTTGGATCTTGAAGAGGACAAGCAAACCATGTTCACATTGTTGGCTCCGTATTTAGTTTCACTCATTTTACTATCATGTCTATCTGCCCTCTCAACATGAAAGTTCTCAATAAGGAAGCTTTCAGGTTCTACTTCTAAGTTATGGACCAACCGTTCCCCCATCTGTTTTATTGCAACATATTCTTTTTCTAATTGAGAAACTCGTGCTTCCAATTCCTGGTATCGCTTCTTCCACGCCTCGATTTCTGTTTCTCCATTGATTTTTGCCAATGCTAACTCCTTATTTTCTCTCTCCAACTTTGCATAAGCAACATTTATTTCTTCAGCTTCGCTCTCTCTTTCACTTATATGTTGTTTGCCTTTTTCTAAACGAGCAATCTGTTCATTCAATGCATCACATCTCCTTTTGTAAACATTAACTTCTTCTGAAAGTGAAGTGTTTTGAAATTCAAGTTCCCCTTGTTCCTTTATAATGTCATAATAATCCTTGTTGTTCTTCTTCTTCTCAAGCTCAATTTTCAACTGAGAACACTTGGTTTGAGAATTTTGTAACTCTTCCTCAGCTTCAACCAATTGCTCCATCATTTTCTTCAGTTCCATCTCCAAAACTTTCTTTGATGATATCAATTTCTCTTCTCTCAACTTCAGCATTCGCTCTGCCTTCTCATAATCTGCATCGCGAAATGCAGATTTCAAAAACGAAACTATCCGAGATATACTTTGAATTTCACTTTCACCCTCGCCCTCCTCACGACCCCTGATCCCATCCATTCAAACAAAAAAAAAAAAAAATCAGATCTGAAGAACAATTAAGAAAAGAAAGTATAACATCATACTAATGCAAGAAAATCTTATTAAAAAAAAAAATACAAGAACATGGAATTCCAAAAAGCATTTTAAATCCTAGCATTGGTCTCAATTCATGGGTCATTGCACTCTACTCAGTACTCACTAATGTCTAGAGACGCGGATACTTGGTATTTTTTCCCACTACATTGTTACGGGGTTAGCCTAGCTGAGTCAGTAGCAATGTGGTGCCACCACTAGGTGGGTTCAGCCCAGCTGATTCAACCTTGGCGGTGGGTTGGGTTTCTCCACTTTCATTAACTAAGAACAGTGAGTGACATTGTAATCCCTGGAAACAACTTGTTTTCAGGTAAGTTCTGATAGCAACAAATCTTCTCTTTTCATTTTTGGTTTTACTAATCCACCGCTATGATTACAGGCAAGGTGGCCTTCCTAACCTAGTTTTTTTTTTCCATCCACGTCCACGAGACTGGAACTTTTATCAATTTCTTATTAAAAAAAAAAACTAATACAAAGACAACACCGATTTCTTCAATTTAGAAACTCGATCGATCAAACCGGAATCAAAAGAGCTTCAACAAAGACCGATAGAACAATACAGAGAACATTTAATTGGGTAATTAAAATTGAGATAAATAGAGCTTACGACATGATGTTCTGCGCGCATAATCTGCCAGAACTGCTCCAACAACAGAGAATGCCAAGCAAAACCTAGAGGAAAAAAGCTAGAGAGAGAGAGAGAGAGAGAGAGAGAGAGAGTCGAACAGACGGAGATTGAGAGCGCGCGCTATAGAGAGCGAGCTCGAAAGCCAAAAATGATTTGAAGCAGTGTAGTGGGGTAGCAACAACTGGACACCGTTGATACTCATCAATCTTGATCGTTCCGTTATTCGAGGATGGCGATAGTTCGCTTTGTTTAATACTTTAATCTGCTGCTTAGGTATATTTGAGACAAATGGACTGGTTAGGTTTGTTTTTGCTAAGTTTTACTTTGAGTTATCTCTTTGGAGTTAACTCATTGAAATTAATATTTTCGTATTTAGTTCAACTTTAAACTTGCAGGAAAGTTTTAAATTTTTAAACAATAAAAAAATATGAATTGATATAAATAGTCTTCAAACAAGAGAGATAATGAGGGGTAATTGTGTCCACAACTCTGGGGAGAGTACTCTCTAAGGGACTCGCGATAAAATATCTTTCACCTTAGAGTATAAGTTGGGAGATACCTTGCAAAAAATTTGGGCAACCAAACAGATTGATTTCCAACTCCCTGTAAGTTATCTCCCGGGAGATAACTCTGTCCCTTACCAAACAAGGCAAAAGTTGGTGGTGTACATTAAGTTGTGTTTCAAGATTTAGAACATCTCCAATAGTAAATGTGGATTGTAGCTGTAGATTGATGTCACATCTGCGGTGTGGGTTGATGTCTATCTTATGTGGCACAAATAGACATTGAAGTGAAAAAATGTTCTCTAACAGTCAACCGGATTTCACCTTCCATAAGTAATTATTTAATACAAACTATACAAAGAAATAGAATATATTTTTAAAGTAAAAAATGACTATAATATTAATAAAAAAATCGACTATACGACGAATAGATAACATATATAAACCCGAATATTTATTATAAGTAAATAATTGTACAGTTTTAAAGCCTCTATTTAATTTAATTTATAATATGAATGCGACCATTTTTTTCGATATAAATAGCGATTTTTGTGTTTAATTTACATATTTATTTGTGACGTTTTTATGAATATAAACAACCCATGAAGTTCTAAACCTTGTATTTATCTTTTTTTTTCTCAATATGTTCGAAATTATCTTCAAATAAAAAGAAAAGTGCAGCTATTTTTTAGGTATTTTGGGATTTCGGCTATTTCTCAATTTTTTAATTTCGGATTTTTTTGGCAAATTGCTTAGGTGGTGTAGTGGACACTATCTATTGCACCCTAGGTTGTGATAGACAGTGTAGATGCCACATCAGCGACACATTCTAAACCGACAGTTTCATTGAGAAGAGTTTTCTTACTTTAATGTGGATTTCATCCTATGTGGTGCACATCTTCCCCCAATCCACAACCACATTGGAAATGCTTTTAGGTATGTATATTTTGAAGGGAAAATGTCGGAGTAACATTGTTTGGACACCGAGATGCAACACTAAGTCGACGTGGCGCCTAGTTGGCACTAGCCCGCGGGGCCCATCTCTCCTACTCTCTGTCATATGAGCAAAATAATTTTCCAATGAAAATAAAAAAAGTCAGTCGGTTGTACTGACTGATACTGACGCGTAAGGTTGCAAATGGGGCAGGGTGGGGCAGGGATCGTAATTACCGTCCCCGTCCCCGCGGGTGCGGGGGCGGGATTTATTCTTGCAAATTTTTTCCGGGCGAACTTTGTCGTCGCCCCACCCCACCCCGCAGGGATCCTCGCCCGTGGTGCCCCATCAATTCTGTAAAAAAAAATATATATTTTTGATTTTCATTCCTTGGTCATTTTGACACTTAAATACTACTTTCTCAATTTTTTTAAGAATCATTTTTTCTCAAATTGAAGGATTAATGTTGATTTGTTTTGTTGATTGAGTTATAAGTTATCATACTTAATTAAATATATAAGATTTCCAAATCTAGTATGACAAATACATTTCAATGATGTTCTAAATATAATTTTATATATCTTTATGATATAACATATATATTATATAAATAATTTAATGGTAAAAATAAATTTTATTATTGGAGATCTTTTGTTTCATTCCATATATTACATATGTTTTAAGTAAAAAAGTTATATAATTTTTTTGTAAAACCATAAAAAATAGAAAATTCTATGCAAGGGATGTGGGGCGGGGAATCCCCGCGGGGTAAGAATAATTACTATCCTCGCCTTGCCCCATGCCCCGCCCCGCGGGGAGCAAAAAACTGGGATTCCTTGTCCCATCGAGGCAGGGCACTGCGGGGAACGAGAATGCCCTGCCCCACTTGCAACCTTACTGACGCGGGTATGACTGTTCAATTGAATGACCTTTTACTATAACTTAAATATTAAAATTTCCTTCAAAAATTTGAGAGCCCCTAATACCCTTCAAAATTTCGATTGCTCATTAAAATCCTAAAGGGATTAACATCTCCCCTGTTTTACCATTTTTACAAAGATTAGGGCATATTTTGGTCGATTTTTTTAGTTTTACCTGCACAGTCGAACGAATAGACTGTGTCGTCTTCATCTGGTTTGATTTTTTGTCTTTTTCATGGCCAACGATGGAATCTTGATGCTTTTGATGCGATAAATAGGACCACCATCAAATCCCCTGGTTATGCTAGCTCGTGCAAAGATTCTTCTGAAATCAAGTTGATAAGTTAGTCAATGAATCTTCTTTTCCTTTTCATGTATGAAGTTTGGTTGTTTTTTAGTTTTAATTGTGAACCTTCTAGGGCTTAATGGAGCGTGGTTGTGTGCACTTAGGGCTCAACTTTGTTATATGGACTAATCCCCTTTTTGCCCTCTAAAGCTTAATTGGCTTGATTATATAATGTTTTTGTTGGTTGATTGCATTTTAGTAGGGTTTTAGGGCTGATTATATTTTCTATGGTTTTAAGATATTTTGTACAAACTTATAGCTTGTTAACCCTAATTAATTGCGGTTTTAGGTGTAACAAAATCTCATTGCTCTTAACGACTTTAAGTACGACATAATCTCAATATGGCATATTTGAACACTTATTTTCTTTATATTTAGGTGAATTTATGGATCTCAATTTTGATTTGAACGAGCCTATGGAAGCTTTAGTTGATTTAAGTTGTGATGATAGGGGTAGTAGTGGTTGCAAATAAGCTGATGTAGGGGATCATATGTTGCAGAGGAGTCGGTTGAGATAGGGGGACCAGCTGGGGATATTGGTAAGGCCACTAGTAATGTAGATGGTGATGAAGAAGTAAATGCTTTCGAAACTCCAACTGCCCCTGAGGTAGGGATGGCGTTCGATGCCTCTGACAATGTTAAGATTTTCTTTGAGGCATATGACAAAAGTATTGGATTCACAATCAAAGTTCAATCAACGGATAAGAGGAAGGATGGCTTGGTTTGGAAGTACATTTTTACGTGCGTTAAAGAATGGCATAAGAAATCAAAAGGAGTATATAAAAGAGGAGGCCTAACTTAATGGTGTGGCTGTTCTACTCAAGTGACAGCTAGGTTGTTCACAAACAATATGTGGCACCTTACCAAAACATTTTTAGAGAATAATCATCCAGTCATCTCATCAAAGTCGAGGTTTTTTCAATGCAACAAGGTAATTTCAACTTCAACTAAAAAGAGGATTGAATTGAAAGATAGTGCATGGATCCCAGTTTGCAAATCTTTTATGGACGAATTTGTGCGTGTTGGAGGGATTGAGAATTTGACATTTAATAAGAGGGACGTGAGGAACCACGTTGAGTATGCACGAAGGCTTAGGCTTGGCGCTGGCGATGCGGAGGCTATTTTGCAACACTTCTTGAAAAAACAAAAATAGAATCCCAATTTTTTTCATTTGATGGCCCTCGATGAACATAATGAGCTAGGACATGTATTTTATGCCAATAGTTGGTGTAGATATGCTTATCAGTATTTTGGGAATGTGGTGTCCTTCGACACAACCTATTTAACTAATAAGTACGACATGCCATTTGCTTCCTTCATTTGTGTGAACCATCACGAGCAATCTATTTTGTTGGGTTATGCGTTATTGGCCGATGAGAGCAAATAAAGCTACGAGTAGCTCCAAACATGGCTTGATTGTAGTGGAATGAGCCAAAAGCAATCATTACCGACCGATGCCCATCGATTGGGCATCCATTGCCAAAGTATTCCCTAATGTTAGGCATCACCTATGTCTATGACACATTATGAAGAAGGTGTCTAAGAAGATAGGGGTCATCATAATAGGGACCGAATCATCTCAAGTTTGAAACGGGTAGTTTATTATACACTTACCGAAGATGAATTTGAAGTTGCATTTGGTAAATTGTCCACAGAGTTTTCCCTTGGTGAAAGCTTTAGTGACTGGTTGGAGACCATCTATAACATTAGGGAGAAATGGGTGCCTGTATATGTGAATAAGTTTTATTGGGTTGGGATGTCGACAACACAGTGGAGTGAAGGGATTAACCATTTTTTGATGAATATGATGGTTCTAAGACCTCGTTGAAGCTATTCATCAATCAATATGAAAAGGCTTGGAAAATAAGTGTGAGGCAGAGATGGATGCATACTTCATCTCGTTTCATAAGATGCGTTCCTTAACTTGCAATGTATCGTATGAGCTTCAAAATGCAGAAAATATATTCCGGCAACATATTTGCGAAACTCCAAGTGGAGCTGTTGATGGTTTTGGATTGCAGGGCAAAAGTACTTAACCGTGAGGAAGCATATACTTTATACGATGTGCAACATCTTTTAAGGTTGTCTGGATGTGAGAACGTGATTTTCAAGATGTATAATGTTGTGTACGAGGAGGCCACTTAGGAGGTGCATTGTATATGCATATTATTTAAGTTTTGAGGCATACTTTTTTGCCATGCTCTATGCATGTTTCAAGAATGGGAAATCATGCAAATCCTAGCACAATACGTCATGAACCGTTGGAGGAAAGACGTCAAGCGTGCGTACGAAATAAAGAAGGGCATATAAAAATAGATAGATACAAATGCGACCACATTTCTTGAGCGATATGATGTTATCCTTACCCGATGTGCCCACATAGTCAAATTCAAGTCTTAAACATTGAGAAAATCTTAGCACAATTCGATTTTTCAAAGTTGTTACACGGATGAAGGCTTTAAAGGAAGGACAAGAGGAAGATAAGGTGTTATTCTTGGAGAACAACAAGGCCTTGAAGAATATGTCCACCATGTTGGTTGCTCACCACAAGTTTTTGGAAGAGGATCTTAAGGAGGTCAAGTTAGTTGCCCAACAGAAGAGAAGGAGTTGTCCATAACAACACGAGGCGAGTGCAGTATAAACAACGAAAAGTTGGAAAGTTGTTTGCTAATAGCATGGAAAAGATGGAGGATAGGCTATCTATGAAACTGGTGCACCAATATCCTGCTGGAAGATCGTGTAAGGGAAATGGAGCGGCAAATTTCATAGCACGAGTCCGACATCACGAGGGCAGTCGAGTAACTCAGGGTGCACGTAAATGGCTGGAATGCATTGCTAACCATTGAGCAGTCAACAAGTGAGGGAGGCGAGAAGTGAGCAAGGTGAATTCATGGGAGTTTTTTAGGATATGAACTATTTTACTCTAGTATCTTAATCAACTTATTTTGGACATGTATTAACTTTGATTATGGTTTTGGTGTTTTGGTACTGTTGGGGACTTTGTGTCATTTTTCAATACTTTTGGCCAGCTCGTGGCCTTTTATAATGTGGATGTTAGTTTTTTACTAGGTTTATCATCATGTGAATGTGGTTTAATGTGGTAGAATGTGTCATTGAGTGATTTGCAACTGTCCATTTTTGTTGAGTAGGCATGAATTACAGTGTTATTTATCGGCTACATCGTAAGTAAGTCAGCTAATTATCATTTATAAATCGATACAAATACATTCGTAGTCATTCTCCCCCTACAAATTATCATCATAGAAAACATAATAAGAGACAACAAAAAAGATATCAAATAACCATTCAAAACATTCATTGCCCAGTAGTAATGCCATCCTACACCAACGTTACAACATGAAACAAACATTTCAATTTCAACCATTTTTTCATTGTCAGCTTCCACACATACAATGCAGAACCATTCAAAATGCAAATGATACAATGATCATCCTCATTTGTTTAATGTAGTTATTGTTTTTGATATGATCTCCATCCCATCGGATACAGTCACACGTTCCATGAATAACCCGCTGAATTCTAACACAAAATCATTCATTCCATCACATTCCAATTCACTCCCAGTTAAATGTCTACCTTCCCTTAAGAAACTGCTACCTTGCTCCAATTGACATTTGATTTCACTTTGAGCATCCGTGTCCCTATTGCTTCTTGAGTGAGTAGGCATTGTTTCCAAGCACTACAATACAAAAATTGTCGACCCTTGTTGGGGCCATTTTTCTTGATGCACCTATTCATTATGAACCCCATTGAGCACATAGGGCAATGCTCCCGCGATGGAAAATTTTCTTTAAAGTGACCCTTCGTCCCTCGACCCCAACATCGTCCATCATTTTGTTATTGACATATCTTGCACATCTAAAATTAACAACCCATTTTAAAGACTTGCAGATTAAAAATGTTGAGTGTTTCCAACATCACAAAAATCAATAGAACATACCATAAACCCCTAACGAACTAAAAATTTAACCAATAATTTCACAATGTGAAAATATGGATAGAAGCCCCAACAATGCAAAATTATACCTAACAAATCCACCACACAACATACAACAACTTAAATCCAATCTCAGACATCAATATAGAGTGGTTTCACATAGGAATTCCTTTCACATACATCACACAAACATTAAACCATAGACTTTTAATTCGAGATCTCACACATACAAGCCCCTTTTAAGGTTTAAACCATTTTAAGGTTTAGGACTCAACTTACCCTACAACCCTAAAAAAATCAAAGGAAACATCAACTCAAAACCAAGTATAGGAAATCGACTTGCCACAACATGGTGAAAATTGGGCGGTTACCTTTGCTCTATGTCTTGCAGTCGATTAGCCCTATTTCTATCACTTTCGTGTTCTCAAGCCTCCATTTGAGCTATGCTTTCTTTTTGATCCCATGCACTTCATCGACCTAAATTACCCAAAAAACACTTTCTCAATGTAGTGTATCAGGGCTCTACCCAGATGAAGAATAAGAAGGCTCTAAGAAATAGAATTAGCCTTAAAACCCAACCATAAAATAAGGAAAATACTCCATACATAACAAGGAAAAGAAGAATCATTGACTGACTTACCAACTTGAGTTCAGAAGAATTTTCGCACGAGCTAGCATAGCCAAGGGATTTGATGGTGGTCCTTTTTATTGCATCAAAAGCATTAAGATTCCTTTGTTGGTCATGAAAGAGACAAAATCGAACCAGACGAGGATGACACAGTCGATCCATCCGATTGTGTAGGTAAAACCCAAAAAATATTAACCAAAAGAAGCCATAATCTTTGTAAAACTAGTAAAATAGGGGAGATGTTAATCTCTTTAAGGTTTTAATGAGCTATTAAAAGCGAGGGAGAGAAATAATGGGTATTAGGAGCTTTCAAATTTTTGGAAGGAATTTCAAAATTTTAGCTGCAATAAATGGTCATTCAACTGTACAGTCATACTCGTGTCAGTGTTAGTACAACCGATTGATTGATTTATTTATTTTTGTTGAAAAGTTGTTTTGCTTATTTGACAGAGAGCATGAGAGGTGGGCCTCGCGGGCCAGCGCCAGCTAGGCGACACGTCGACTCGGTGCTGCATCTCAATGTCCAAACAATGTTACTCCAACATTTTCCATTTTTAAGTGTGTCTAAGAGCATCACTCCACCTCGCCCATCCATTGCATGTGCCGCACGGAGTGCCCTCTTACTCGCAGTCCATTGCACGCGCTGTACGGAGTGTTGGGGCATGCGCCCTAGTTCAATCCATTAACTATCTTTATGAATACTTTTAGTTAATAAAATGGAGGATTTCATGTTGTTTATTATAATTAATTTACATGTTTACATTATAATAAGATCCATGGGTATTTGCGGAAATATCCTAAATGTCCTAGTCGATCATTATACTAGGAACTATAATGAATTAAGACTAGTGTGAGTCTTGATCGATGATCATATGATGATTATACGTATAGGGATACGAATCAAGATCACGAGTACTTGTTAAGGAACAAAGTACTTGGACCGAACCGCTATGAGAACATCATATGGATTAAGTCATAGTTGTTTCTCATGATAGGTATATTTTTCAATCATCTGACTTAAGATTACCAGAGACTTCAACATTAGGAACATAGTGATTTGACACCTATCAAACGTTGTCTTTAACCAGACGATTATAAAGGTTGTGATTGGTTACTATGTGAGCAATGTGTTGAAGTTGTGTAATTAAGATAAAATTTGTCCTCTCATATAAAGAGAGATATCCAGTGGATCCCTCGATGTGTTAGACTGTTAAAAGGCCTAGTCTAAGTGAATTGATATTGATCAATGTCACTTGGATGTTTTCAGCCTACCTAGAGATCGAGACTAGTACGATTGAACATGTTGGATGACAATTCCATGCCTTATGTTTGATAAAAAAGATATCGTGTGACAAAAAGGATGTTATATACACTATCGATTAGGTTGTATCGATTTGATATTCGTACAACTTGGGTAGTCAAAATGTCTTGCTAGAGGCCGCTTATGACTTGTATATCAAAATGTGTTTTGGTACACTGCCAACGTTGTATGAGCCTATTGGGTCGCACTCTAAGAATGGTTTTGCGAGATTTTAAGATGGTTCAGAAAAATGAATTTTATATGATAAAATTCATGATAGAAACGTCCTTGTGGTGTATTACACTTATACATCTTTAAGTAGGGGTATATGTGTAATTTACTTAATCGTCTATATTTAAGGGTTGTATAAATAGACGCTTTAAGTTAGAACACATACACGAAAGATTAAGGGCCGAAACTCTATTTTCATTGTAGAAACGACCTAGGGTTTTCTGGTACGATCTGGATCATTTTGGAGAGAAACAAAAAGGTTTGGTATTCTCTTGAAGCTAGCATTTCGAATCTTGGCGCCGTTCGTGTGTGGACTGTTGGTAGGGCGTTCGTCATTGGCAGCACCTTAGAGATCGATCAACCTTCAAAAAGGTATTTTGCGACTGAGGTATGATTAAGTTTTCTTGGTTTAATCGTTTTTAATGAAATTAGATTCAGATCCTGTTGGAGTTTTTGTCAAAATTGTTTTATAGTCTCCGTTGCGTATAAACCCCAAAACCCAAACAGTGGTATCAGAGCCTTCGAGTTCGATTCCATTAAAAACATTGCATGTTTTCTTCTGATATATACATGATATATGATTGAAAACATGTTAATAGTTGATGTATATGTGATGTACATAAGTTTTCTGTGAGATTTATTATCATGTTTTGTGTATATGATACATATATTCGTGATTTAATTGAAATTAGTTTCGTACATCCTAGTAACCATGTTAGGTTAATTCAAATAATTTCAATGAATTGAATTTCGTGTTTTGGATCCATGACACCATTAGGTATAATTTTTATTTTTCGTGTATTGATGCATGGATGAAATCTCTGTAATTCAGTTTGCATATTTAGGTTAGATTGTTTTACGTTTCTTAAATTGTATAAGTCTGAATATTAATTCGAAACTAATATGATTAGGTTCGATTGGGATAGTAGTTCATGATTCAATGACATGTTTGTGATTATTTGGATGAGGACCGAAATTTCAAATAATTAATCTTCGAAATTGTTTATTTATCTCTTTATATCTATTTTGTTATGAGATTTATATTTGATAAGAGATAGATAACAAATTAGATTAATAGATATTAGCAAAATCGGTTTCGTCATCCCTATAGGATAAGAGATAAATATGGAGAATTTTGTTATTGGTGATATGCTAGGATTCAAATATCTTAAGTCCTAATTGGATTAGGATAAGATGATTAGTTAGATGTGGGTCCGGTTTAATTAAAAATATTTTAATTGACTTAATTTTGGATAAATTAAGGGATAAATTTAGGATATTAAAATCAGCGAAAAATATGATTTTCTACAGCGGGACCGCCGTCTAACTAATCCTAGCGCACGAAAATTCTTTTATTAGTGAATAGTATAAAAGTCTCCAAATTGTTTAGTGATTTAACAAATCAATAAAAATATATGATATTTCATTGTTTACATAAAATCACTAAAACTGAATAAAATCCCTCTAATAAATTTTAAGTCTCGTGCCATCCATTTTAAACACTTATCAAAGGCCTCGATCACACTAATATAGTTTCATCCATAGCTGGGTAAGAGTTACCTAAATGTTTAAAATGGTATGACTTAATAAAGCTATCAAAATAGTTTTGAGCTTTAGGCACATGATGAGATAAAAAACATGATAAGACATAAGATGTCCCGTATCTCATAAAAGTATCTAAAATTACATAAGATGTAATTGGTAATCGTTACTACCTACCTAGATAATCTAGTTCTGTGTTTCATGCCATATCTGTCATAGAATTAGGTGAAATATGGATTTTAGTCCCCTAAATAAACATTATGTTTTAGGAGGGTTGTTAATTTAGTGGGAGTCTATTCCTCTGTACTAAAATAAACTTTGCATAATCTTTATTGTAGATCAATGGTCTCTTCAAGTAACAATAATCCCCTGTCACTGCGATCCATCCTTGAGAAGGATAAGCTATATGGGACTAACTTTCTTGACTGGTTCAGAAACTTGAGAATTGTTCTTAAGCATGAACGCAAGTTGTATGTCCTGGATGCTCCAATCCCTAAGGACCCACCAGCCAATACCACGAAAGCTATGAAGGATGCGCATAATAAGCATGTTAACGATTCTACCGATGTTGCATGTATTATGCTGGCAACTATGGTTCCTGAACTTCGGAAGGACATGGAACTAATGGAAGCCACGACATTGCTATAACGCAGAAGGAAACGTTCCAAAAGCAAGCTAGGCAAGAAAGGTTCGAGACGGTCAAGAACCTACATTCTTGCAAGATGACTGAGGGTGCGTCAGTTAGTCCTCATGTTTGAAGATGAAGGGCTATGTTGACCAGCTTGATAGACTTGGATTTCCATAAGCCAAGAGTTGGCTACGGATTTGATCCTGAATTCATTACTAGAGAGTTACTCACGATTTGTGATGAACTACAATATGAATAATATGGAGAAATCAATTTCAGAGTTGCATTTGATGCTCAATACTGCTGAACAAAATATCAAGAAACCCTATAGTAATGTGTTGATGGTCCAAAATGGAAAGGGAATGAAGAAGAAAGGCAAAGGCAAGGCTAGAGTTGCCAAGGCTATTGCTACACCTGTCGCAAAGCCTATGGAACAAGTCAAGCCCCAACCTATTCCTGCTTCAAAACTCCCAAAAGAAAAGGAAGAAATTGTCATTTTTGTCATGCACCTAGACATTGGTTCAAAAATTGCAAACTCTATATGGAAGATCTAAAGAAGAAAAAGGGTAGTGCGACTACCACTACAGGTATTTATATTATTGAAATTAATTTATCTACTAGTGATTCCTGGGTATTAGATACCGGATGTGGATCTCACATTTGTATAAATGTGCAGGGACTCACCAGAAGTAAAAAGTTGAAGGAAAGAGAAGTCATCCTCCACGTAGGGAATGGAGCAAGAGTTGCTGCCCTGGCTGTTGGCTCATATGACTTAGTCTTACCTAGTGGACTTATTTTAACTTTAAATAATTGTTATTTTGTGCCTGCCTTGAGCAGAAACATAATTTCTATTTCATGCTTGGATATGGATGGTTTTGATTTTATTATTGCGAATAATAGATGTTCCATTTCTTGTAAAGATATATTTTATGCAAATGCTGATTTGTGTGACGGTTTTTATATTCTAAGTATGAAACAATCCACTAATACTCCAGTCTTTAACATAAATGCAAAGAGATTGAAGTCAAATGATTTGAATTAAACCTATCTTTGGCATTGTCGTCTCGGGCACATAAATGAGAAACGCATAACGAAGCTCCATAAAGATGGACTTCTAGATTCATTTGATTTAGAAACATATGAAACATACGTATCATGTTTACTAGGCAAGATGACTAAAAGTCCATTTACTGGACACAGTGAAAGGGCAAGTGATTTATTGGGTCTAATACATAATGATGTATGCGATCCTATAAACACAATGGCTAGAGGAGGTTATCAAGTACTTCATTACATTTATCGATGATTTCAAAGCATATATGGTTATGTATATCTAATGAAACATAAAGCTGAATCATTTGAGATGTTTCAAACGTTTCAAAATGAAGTGCAAAATCAACTTGGTAAAACAATCAAAACACTTCGATCAGATCGATGTGGTGAATATTTAAGCCAAGAATTTGATGATCATCTTAGAAATTGTGGGATTGTCTCCCAATTAACTCCATCAGCAACTCCACTATGGAATGGAGTTTCTGAAAGGAGAAATAGAACCTTATTAGATATGGTTCGATCTATGATGAGTCATGCAGATCTTCCATTATCTTTTTGGGGTTATGCATTACAAACTGCAGCTTTCACTCTAAATCGAGTTCCTTCTAAAGCGATTGATAAAACACCATATGAGATATGGTACGAGAAGAGACCTAGTTTGTCTTTCCTTAAGATTTGAGGTTGTGAGGCTTATGTAAAACGACAAGTCTAAAAAAAACTAGCACCTAAATTTGACAAGTGTTTATTTGTGGGGTATCCTAAGGAAACAAAAGGATATTATGTTTATAATCCCGGTGAGAACAAAGTGTTTGTTGCTCGGTATGGTGCCTTTATGGAAAAATAATTTATTTCAAAAGACACTAGTGGGAGAGAAATAAATCTTGAAGAAGTTCAAGAATCACAAATAAACCCTGAACCGCTACTGGAAGTTCAACAACATTCTGAACCAGTTGAACCTCCACAAGTGACACAAGGCCCACGCAAATCTGATAGGGTAAGACATGAGCCAGAGAGATTCGGATTTCTCATTACCGAAAGTCGTGATGTGTTGCTTATGGATCAAAATGAGTCCACCACTTATCGGGAGGCTATGTCTGGACCATACTCAGATAAATGGCTAAGTGCCATGAATTCTGAGATGCAATCCATGTATGATAACCAAGTTTGGAACTTGGTTGATTTACTGGAAGGTGGTAAGACCATTGGATATAAACGAATTTTCAAGAAGAAAACTGACATGGATGGCAAAGTGCATACTTTTAAAGCAAGACTTGTAGCAAAAGGTTTTAGGCAGACTCAAGGTGTTGGTTACGATGAAACTTTTTCACCAGTAGCCATGCTTAAATCCATAAGAATTTTAACTACCATCGTTGCATATTATGACTATGAGATATGGCAAATGGATGTAAAAATAACATTTCTTAACGGAAAGCTGCTTGAGGATGTGTATATGACACAACCTGAAGGTTTTGTACATCCTGAGAATTCTAGGAAGGTATGCAAGCTTTAAAGATCCATTTATGGATTAAAGCAAAGAAATCTTCGTTTTGATGAGGTTCAAAGATTTTGGTTTTAAATGTGAGCCTTGTGTATCAAAAAATGAAAGACTTATCTTGTATGTTGATGATGGAAATGACATCCCGATATTGCTATATCAAGTCTTGGTTAGGGATAATGAAAGATTTATAGATAAGGATCTATAGGGATAGATCTAAGAGGCTAATCGGTCTAAGTCGAGTGCTTACATAGACAAGGTGTTGAATAGGTTCAGTTTGCAAGACTCTAAAAGAGGATTGTTGCCAATGTCTCATGACATAAGTTTCAGCAAGATTCGATGTCCTAAGACAAATGATGAGCGAGACCGTATGAATAAGATTCCATATGCATCAGCTATTGGATCTATCATGTATGCCATGCTATGCACTCGACCTGATGTATCATATGCTTTGAGCACTACAAGCAGATATCAGTCAGATCCTGGTGAGAGTCACTGGATAGCAGTAAAGAACATCCTTAAATACTTAAGAAGGACTAAAGAAGTGCTCTTAGTCTATGGAGGTTTTGAAAATGATCTAGTTGTAAATGGTTACACAGATGCAAGTTTTCAAACTCATATAGATGATTTTAGATCGCAGTCTGGATATGTGTTTACTTTGAATGGGGGTGTAGTAAGTTGAAAAAGTTTGAAGCAAGAGAGATCGTGGCGGGATTCTACAACGAAAGTTCGAGTATATTGCAGTGTCTGATGCAACAAATGAGGCTGTTTGGATCAAAAAGTTCATTTCTAAACTAGGTGTGGTTCCAAGTATTGCTAACCCTGTTCGTTTGTATTGTGACAATAAGGGGCAATAACACAGGCCAAGGAGCCTAGATCACACCACATATCCAAACATATACTCAGGCGTTTTCATCTCATCAGAGAAATTATTGAGAGGGGAGACGTGAAGATTTGCATAGTACCTACCGAAGAAAATGTTGCGGATACAATCGCAAAAGCTCTTCCACAAGCAAAACATGATGGTCATGTTAGATCATTAGGCATTAGATGCATGTACGATTGGCCTAGTGTAAATGGGAGATGTTGGGGCATGTGCCCTAGGTCAATCCATTAATTGTCTTTATGAATACTTTTAGTTAATAAAATAGAGGATTTCATTTGCTATTTATTATAATTAATTTATATGTTTACATTATAGTAAGATCCATGGGTATTTGCAGAAATATCCTAAATGTCCCTAGTCGATCATTATACTGGGAACTATAATGAGTTAAAACTAGTGTGAGTCTTGATTTATGATCATATGATGATTATACGTATAGGGATACGAATCAAGATCACGAGTACTTGTTAGGGAACAAAGTACTGGACCGATCCGCACTTGAGAACATCACATGGATTAAGTTATAGTTGTTTCTCATGATAGGTATATTTTTCAGTTCTCTGACTTGAGATTACAAGAGACTTCAACTTTAGGAACATAGTGATTTTACACTATCAAACGTTGTCTTTAACCAGACGATTATAAAAGTTGTGATTGGTTACTATGTGAGCAATGTGATGAAGTTGTGTAATCAAGATAAAATTTGTCCCTCTCATATAAAGAGAGATATCCAGTGGATCCCTCGATGTGTTAGACTGTTAAAAGGCTCAGTCTAAGTGAATTGATATTGATCAATGTCACTTGGATGTTTTCAATCTACCTAGAGATCGAGACTAGTACGATTGAACATGTTGGATGACAATTTCATGCCTTATTTTTGATCAAAAGGATATCGTGTGACAAAAGGATGTTATATACACTATTAATTAGGTTGTATCGATTTGATATTCCTACAACTTGGGTAGTCATAATGTCTTGCTAGAGGCCGCTTATGACTTGTATACCAAAATGTGTTTTGGTATACTGCCAACATTGTATGAGCCTATTGGGTCGCACACTAAGAATGGTTTTGCGAGATTTTAAGATGGTTCAAAAAAATGAATTTTATATGATAAAATTCATGATAGAAACGTCATTGTGGTGTATTACACTTATACTTCTTTAAGTAGGGGTATATGTGTAATTTACTTAACCGTCTATATATAAGGGTTGTATAAATAGACACTTTAAGTTAAAACACATACACGAAAGATTAAGGGCCGAAACTCTATTTTTGTTTTAGAAACGACTTAGGGTTTTCTGGTATGCTCTGGATCATTTTGGAGAGAAACAAAAAGGTTTGGTATACTCTTGAAGCTAGCACTTCGAATCTTGGTCGCCGTTCGTGTGTGGACTGCTGGTAGAGGCGTTCGTCGTTGGCAGCGCCTTAGAGATCGATCAACCTTCAGAAAGGTATTTTGCGACTGAGGTACGATTAAGTTTTCTTGGTTTAAACGTTTTTAATGGAATTAGATTCAGATCCTATTGGGGTTTTGTCAAAATTATTTTGTAGTCTCGATGAGTATAAACCCCGAAACCCAACACATAGTGCTCGCTTACTCGTAACGAGTTTTTGCGATTCGGCGGGCCGTTGGGGAGCCCCATGCTTGACTTTTGTAAAATGTAGTTTTTTAAAAATATTATGTGATGTGATTGTGGGTCATATAAAGTGTGTAGTGAAAAGTTTAATGATAGTGAGAGAGAAGTGTAGTAGAGGAGAATGTAGTGGAATGGTGATATGACACTTTACAAACTCCGAAATGAGTTCAACTATTGTGGATTCTCTAAGAGCTTCTCGATGGGATTTGGATTGGATCTCAATATGTGCCATTGAGGACTAAATAGACACTGAGGTGAAAAAACCTCTCAAATCGGAATGTGCATTTTAAATGTCGAGAAGACGCGACATGTAAGGAATAGACATGTCAATCTCGAATGTTGACTTCTAGATGGCTCAATCCCTTGCCATGTTAGTAATTCTTTCCAAAATATATAGAAAAACGATAAGTATTTCAAATAAAAATGTAATCCACATCGACCATTAGAGAGCATTTTTGAATTTCAATGTATATTCAAGTCACTTACAATGGACATCGAAGTGACATTAATCCACGTCCACAATTCATATTTACCATTGGAGATATTGTGAAGACCCATTTCACTAAGTCATGACGTAGCCTAATTGTAACGAACCTTATCCTAATTAAGGAATCGATCGACCTGAAACCCTAATTAAGCCCCAGTACACCAGTTACAATTAACTAGAGCCAACAACTACCTAATAAATATAATTCTATATTGAATATCGACTTAAAAAAAATTAACACAGCGAAAATAAAAAAAACTTTTCTTTATAAAATACATGATATACAAAACCAGATTAAATCGAAATAAATGTCGGCTATACAAATCCTCCCACTCTTTGTAATATTACATAACTGTAATTCAATACAAATATATAAACAAGGGAAGGATCAATCGAAGAGAAGATCAAGACTCTTAAACCTTCTCTGTTCCGTAGTTGTACTGTTCGTCAATATTCCCAAAATATTAACAAGGGTGAGTGCTCCAACTCTCTCAATAAGTACGGATTCACATAACTATTGACAATTCATATAATAATCAAGAATGAAATGCAATAGTAATATGAACCAATCATAGCTACCAGGGTATATGAAAATCATATAATCCAATGATAAATAGATGCAAGTCATTCAATCAATCGCTATTACACTCTTATTTTTTCCATTTTATAAAACTAGAGTCGATTACCCATCAGCTATAGTAACCCCATGTTGAGCTCATTTTGTACTCTATTTTGTGTGTGTTTATTTTATTTTAATGCTCCAAAGTCTCCAATTTTAGTTAATAAATGCTTATTATTGTTTGTTTTATGTTTTAGACTATGTTTGATAAAAAAGAATAAAAGTGGGGCTCTTTTGGAGTGGTTTTGGTGTTCTCCTCAAAAAGCGCATTGGCATGCATCTCGAGGTAGCCGTTTTGTCCCACGTTAAGCTATGGTGATGATTGGTTAATGTGCCAAAGGATTGGAGTGCCTAAAGTTTAAGAAATTACAAGAAATTTGGCTAAATACACAAACTACTGATGGGGTGGTTTAGGAGCCCTTAGTCTATGCCTCAAGACACGCTTTCTGTAGTAGATCATAAGAGCAGGGTAGCATTGAAGCGACGCATAAATGTGACACAGTCAGGAATACAACAACTCCAGGAGCCATATATCAAGCCTCAAGACTCGTGACACCAACAATATCGGATGAGGATAATATAATTGATTGAACAAGCCGGGCCCACCACCTCCCCGTATGCATTCACTCATTCTCTCATCATCGTTCATATCCTCCCATCTTTAGATCTACCTCGAATGACGTAACAACATTATATCTAAAATCACTAGCAGTAGATGATCCTAGGCATATGAGCAGTTTCTATTTCACTCCCCATCGCTCTCTGTCCTCATCCCGACACGACTCTATTAAACTTTCATCATGCCTCAAATGAAGCATCAACATCCTAATATTGTTCAGTAGCCACATAGATGTGCCTCGACGCACTCGCCAGGAGACCCCTTACGATCACGCCTTCCGTGCGTCTTTGCTGCCCCTTCGATCTTGCCTCGAACTATGCATCATCCACCAATAATGATCAACCACCATCGATTGGCCTAGGCACACTTATCAGCCCCTTACTTACACGTTCGTGCTCCACACTCACCCGTGCAATTCTCTTGGAGGCTTAGAGTTGCCTCGAACAACTCAACGTTTCACTCTATTGTGTTCAAACACCAAAAATCTTCCTCGACGCATGTACTTCATTAAATTTCTCACCAAATTTGTGTGAAACGAAGGGCAAATTGAGAACCTCATGGAAAATAAAGGTTTTGACCCCCGAGAAAACAAAAATCAGGGGCTCTTCCCCATGATTTTTGATTTTCACATGACACATACTCTCTCTCCCCCATTTTAACTATTCATTAGTCACTTTTATCTCTCCCTCTCCCTTTTTGTAATAACTCTCTTTTTTCTACTTTATTTAGCTTTGTTTTGTAGATTTTAGGGCTATGGCACTAAGCCTCGTGGCCTAGGATTGAGATTTTTCAAGGGAAGTTCAACATCACCATGAAATTTGTGAGGTTCTATCCATTTTAATTTCAAATCTAGATTATGTTTTAGTATCACTCTTGTTATTGTTTGATTATAATGATTTGGATAATTGATTGTGTAGTTGCAAATGTATTCTCTTTTATTTGAATTTATTGTTAGTTTGATTGCTTTGCATCCATAATTGTGTGGAGCATTGAACCCCAAGTAGTAAGCAGACAACCCAATTGGCTTGCTCCCTTTTAGTCTATCTTGCATAACAAGAGGGTCTAGGCTAAATCAAGCACATTTCATGACTTGTTGTCTAAGGCTAGTGGTATCACGAATTTTAATGTGGCAAGTGTGCCCGGTATCACGAATTTTAATGTGGCATGTGTGCCTAATCCGATTGTTGCTCTACCTAGGGTTGTTCACTTGTTAGAGAGTCTCTTACCAAAATTAGGAAACTGAAAAATGTTAGGTGCTCTTTGAACTTCTATAGCTTGTCTATTGAAACTAAACTAAATGATCTTTTGTAGTTACGATGACCAAATCCTTGATGTTGAGTTGAACTTGATTTTCTCAACTTAGGAATTTACTTAACTTGTTTTATGTTGTTTACTATCTTTCATGTAATTAGATTAGTTATTTCATTATTTTCTTGTCGTTGTAGTTAGTTTATTGTTTGCTATCTCGTTAGTTTAATTAGTTAATTCTATCTTTTTAAACCCCATCTTTGACCAAAGTTTAGATTACCAATCTATGTGGATCGATACTTATGCTTACCACTACTGCAAACCAATTGTAGTTAGCAATTGGCAACAATTCAAGTTTAAATTTATTATTAACGCGTTCAATGCACATTAATTTTTGGCGTTGTTGCCAGGGATTGGTTCTAATCTTTTATTTGGTTTTCTTTTATTTTTACTATCTAGTCCCTTGTCTCTAACATATTTGCAGGAAAGTACTCCGCAATGGCCGCTAGTTCATATTGCATTGGCATTGGTCCCTTTGATGTGCAATCATAACCATTTCTAAGGTTTAGGTTGAGGCTAATTATGGCTAGTGAGCATGAATTGCACCTCAGCGATGAACAATTGGATCAAATGATTAAACAAGAGATCGATGGTTTAATGAAGAGATGAAGTCATGGTATCAAAATACGCGAACTCGAATTAATCAAGTTAATACTAAACTTGAGAATTTGAGCTTTGATGGAGAGTTTCCCATGCAACAAATATCAGTGGATACTTTGGGTATATTTTCTTTGAAGAATGTTGAGGAGAACGAGTTTTCAATTGAAGAAAACTTTGAAGTTTCTCCTTAAGAGTTGTTCACTTGCATTGCACGAGTTCAAGAAGAGGCCGAGAAAGAAATCGATGTCACTTTTGAAAAGCTGGAGGAGCCACAACAAAATAACAAGGAAGACCGAACCCTTTATGTTGGTGAACCTACCCACCCTCCCACAAGCATTTGTTTATTTTGATTTGAAGGTGGAGGAAAAGAAGCAATTGAAGACTTTCAACTCCACCGACACCTTTGTGTTGAATTTTAAAGACTCGACCGAATCTTTTGTATTAGAGGTCCCAATTGAGCTCTTAATTTTGAAGGAGGGTGTGCCTATCTCAATGCCCAAGGTTAGAGGAGAGAGTATCATTCTTGAACACTCTTTATTGGAAGACATCTCGTGATGAATATGCCAAGTCTAGCCAAAGACTTAAAAAAGGCACTTTTTGGAAGGCAACTCGATTTTATCTTTCATTTCGTGCATTTCACTTTAGTTTTGTCTTACTTAATAAATAAACTCACGATATCAATTGTCTTTGATTTTTGTAGGAACTTATGATGTTTTATGAGTATTGGAGACGAGAGAGAGAACCCCAAATAAATGGTGAGAGTTTCTATGGATTGGAGAGAGCTTGATTGAGTGTAAGACTATCTAAGAGCACATCAGTCGGGTATACTTTAAATTAGCATGTGCGATTCACTCCCACAGATCCTATTCCCTTGTTTCAATAAAATGGATAATGTCATGCAAGGCGTTACCCCATCACACATTTATCTTTGTTGAAATTCATGCTCATTTCACACATTCTATTGAAAATTGATAGTTTAAAATTCATGTGTGTGAATGATGCTTCTATGAGTTTGGAAAGTTTTGTGGATTTGTTGCCTATGCGAATGAGATTTAATGCGATTTTTTTGGAATTGCATGCATAAATTTTTTCTTGAGTTTCAAATGATCATACTTGATGTGATTGTAACACTTTTAGTCTCTTGTAGCTATTTTCCTTAGTTGTGTGCTATGCAGTTGCTTTTTAACTTGATTTGAGCATTCTTTTTGAGAAATTGACTTATTCTTTTATGATTCTTGATATTTTGAGATTTGGTTGAAATTTTTTAAATCATCTCATTTGTTCATTAGTCCTTGCTCTTATCATGTGGTGGTTTTAACTTGTCCCAAAAGTCCCCTAGATAGTTGAGGAAAAAAATAAAACAAAAAAATCATATAAATAAGACTTGTTATTGTCATTTAACTAGTTTTGGAGACTTTGTTGCATTGTAGTTAGCTTGTTCACTCTTACTTTTCGTTCCATCGTATATCACTTGTTCTCTTTCACCCTCTTTTGTTGTTTATGTGTTTGTTTTACCCCAAATTTGTTTTAAACTTGGAGGATAAGGCTTGGACTACGTTTAGGGGGATAAGTAGGTTTGTGGAATGATGGTTTGAATGGTTTGGGAATGCAAGCTTGATAGGTATAATCATTTTAATTTTTTTAATGAGTCAATGCTTGCTATGGATGGTAATAGTGGTGTAACTTTCTTCTAATCTTGCTCATTTCATCTCCTTGTCTATCACTCTTTTCTTGCTTATTCATCTCATTTTTGTCGTCATCTCTCATTCATTCATTCATTCATTCATTCATTCATTCATTCATTCATTCATTCATTCAATCATGCATTCATTTATTTTGTCCATAATTTATTTACATGTAGTTTTTTCTATTCTAATAAAAAACAAGTTTTTAAGAATAAATATGCTTTGTTCCATGCATTTAGAGTCTTAGGAATAATTTCGTTGCATATAGAGTCGCCCAAACATAGCTTTACTGCTTATTGGTTGTGGATTTTGTTTATGCATGCCTTTGATATGCGGATTTAGGATGATGTAAGGGATTGCACTTTGTCGTGTCCTTGACCCGGTATGATTAGTGTTATGCAGTAGAGTCTACTACGAGGGATGGGTCATGTGCTTGACATCAAAGTGAGAATAAAGTCAACTGAGCAAGTAGAATAAGTTATATCTCCAGGGTCCTAGAACGAGGTTGCACTCTACTCGAGACAAAATTCTAAAGAGTGAAGCATGTGTAGGAGAATGATTTTAGGTCGTGTTTGTATTAAATAAATAGCCTCATAGTCCACCTAGTATCTAGTTCCACTAGTTTGCCATGTTTGAGCCTATTTCACCATGTTTTTATTATGTACCTATCATGAAACCCAATAAAACCATTTAGCTTTTATATCCATGTTACCTAGTTGTTGGGAAGCCTAGTTTAGACCAAATGTTTGAAAAAGAGAGCTTATGTGATTCATTGTAAGAAAAGCCCATGTTTAGAGGTTGTTTATTGTTTGTAAGTGTCAACCACTCCAAAAGTTGTGAAAACATAATGTGCAAAAAAAGCACTTGAAAATAAAGGAGTTAGTGAGGAAAAGAAAAAGTGATTCATGCATGAAAGTTCAAATTTCTTTTTGTTATTCACTTTGTTTTAGCTCTATGTTGTGTATGTATGGTCTATGCTAATGTCTTTCAACAATTTTTGAATCCATGTATATCCATTTTTATTGTTAGCTAAGCCAAGCCCCATTACAACCAAAATAAAAGTCTTTTTGAGTCTTGCATGTGTTAAGTCTTCATTAGTGGAGAGTATGAGTTGTAGTCTTGTCTATGAGATTTCTTGTATTTTTGATGCCTAATAAAGAGATCATAAACTTGTGGATTGAGTGTATAGGCTAATAAAATTCATGATTAACTGATAGTCTTGGCTTTTGACTGAGTTTTAGTTTCGAAAGTGTGATATTTGATGAGTTCGGGAATAAGTTCTTGACAACTTCTAGTCTCCTAAGTCTATTGAGTTTTGAGACGATTTGGTATCTAGTGAAACCAAAGGATTCACACTTTTGTTAAAATTTGGGCTAAAGTTCAATTAGTTTGGATTTAGTTGTGTTTTCAACAAACTTCTTGTGTTTATAATTGTATTTAGAGTCCATAGGTTTGCATTAATTAGTAGTTTAGTTTAGTTTGCATTAGTTGTGTATATTCTAGTTTAATAATACTTGCTCGAAATGAGCAAAACAATAAGTTTAGGGGTATTTGTTGAGTTCATTTTGTACCCTATTTGTGTGTATTTATTTTATTTTAATGCGCCAAAGTCTCCAATTTTAGTTAATAAATACTTCTTATTGTTTGTTTTGTGTTTTAGGCTATGTTTGATAAAAAATAAAAGCGAGACTCTTTTGGAATGTTTTTGGTGTTCTCCTAGAAAAGCGCATTGACACGCATCTCGAGGCAATCATTTAGGCCCATGTTAAGATATGATGATGATTGGCTAATGTGCCAAATGATTGGAGTGCCTGAAGTTCAAGAAATTACAAGAAATATGGCTAAGTACACGAACTTTTGATGGGGTAGTTTAGGAGCCCTTAATCTATGCCTCGAGACATGCTTTATGTAGTAGATCATAAGAGCAGGGAAGCATTGAAGTGATGTATAAACATGACATAGTCAACAACACAACAACTCCAGGAGCTACAGATCAAGCCTCGAGACTCTTGACACCAACAAGATCGGATGAGGATAGTGTAATTGATTGAACAAGCCAAGCCCACCACCTCCCCATTTGCATTCACTCATTATCTCATTATCGTGCCTCTCCTCCCATCCTAGATCTACCTCGAACAATGTGACAACCTCTTATCTACGATCACTAGTCGTAGATGATCCTAGGTGCATGAGTAGTGTCGCATTCTTATCCCAATTAAGGCGATACCCAGCCTGAAACCCTAATTAAGCCCCGGTACACCAATCAGACTCAATTAGAGTTACACTACAACCGACCTTCATACGTTATAATCACACAAAACATATATCGTATATCGAATAAATAATTGAAAATGCAATGGTCGTAAAACTTTTTTGATAAAACATACGATATACAAAAAGTGACATAAACCCCGATCATAAAATCATATCCCAACCATGTTTATGAAATATTAATTCAGTACAATATTCAAACAATAGGGAAGTCACTTCATCGTAGAGAAGACTATAGACTCCTAATCTTCTCCGTTCCTGAGTCGAAGCGCATGTTAATGACCTGAAATATTAGTTAGGGAATGAGCGCTCCAACTTACTCAGTAAGTGATACTCGTGACCATATCAACTATCATCTAAATATCAATGAATCAATTAATAGCAATATAAAATGAAAACATATCAATTTAGTCATTGAAAATAATATAAACAATACATAACGAAATGCAAATTTAATATTCAATTGCAATTATACATATGACTTGTATATATATTTTTGTAATTGTTTTTGCATTCAAAACTAGAGTTGTAAACTTTTGTCACCCTGAATTACAACCTACATAACCTCACACGTTGGTCGATGTATGATTTCCATGGTGTATCTAGGGGCACCTTAGCTACTTACTCCTAAATGAAAAGTAGCAATTGGTTTGCATCATAAATATGAGGGAAGGGTATTGGTTGGCCTCCCAATACCTCAATCATCAACCTCAGTAGGATTCCCCCGTTGCACCACTCTCCAAGTTCACTTTTCAATATAAAACAATTGGAAAGCAACAATCTAGTGCCTCAAGATTGCTAAAGGGAAGGTGTCGATAGCTAACCAATCATCTTCATTATCACTCCAGTCCGAATCACCCATCGTACCTCTTTCCGGATAATTTCTCACAAAAGCAGTTTAATAACAAATTCAAGTCATGGTTCATTGCCCCATTTCCCCAGTCCATAAAACTACGTGCACTAAATATAATTACTTTATGATGAATAATCGATAAGAGTACGAGTCCCACTTACCTGTGCCGAACATTCCTAACTTTTACTGATTTACATGACTTTCGAGATCCATGCACATTTTTCCATCAATAAAAAACCTAAATTACACTAATTTTCATTAATTTGGGTCGAATATTGTTTAATTAGAACCCTTAAACTAGTCCCATTTGAATCCGAAACCAATTTATCAAATTTTAGGTCAATGTAACCATTTTACGTTTTTTAGGTAAAACGTCGGTATAAAGTCTCGAACAAATATCAAATTCTTCATTTTTAATAGAAATTTATTAATTTCTATTTATTTAATCAAAATATTATTTTCTAGATTTTCCTTATTTTTTTTGGAATTCTTCCTTTATTTCCCAGCATTTTTCTGTTCTTTTTTATTTTGGAAAATGGGGTTTTGGGCCTGAATCGAGCCGATCTGGGTTTGGCTAAACCCAACCAAACCAAGCATAGCTCAGGGCCAACCCTTCTTCCTCATTGTTCAACCTTTCAAACTAAATCTCTATATTTTATTTATTTATTTATTTTTGAACTAGGGTTGGAGATCCAACCCCAGCTTGATTTGGGAAGGGAGACGACTCCCTTGAGTTGTCTCCTTCCTCGGAGGAACTGCAAAATAGTTGTTCTGAGCCTCCCTCATCGGCACCAACAACCAACAACAAACTTGACAACAATACAACCATCAACAACAACCACCACTTATCCATCATTATCGTCCCTTCCTTAATCTCTCGAGTTCTCTCTCTCCCGATTTTTGTCCTATCTCTATCTATCGATTTCATTTTTTTTTACAGAGGAAGCAGTTTGTTGAAGATGATAAATAAAGTATTTTCTCGAGATTCGTGTTGCACAAAACTCTAGGCAGATTTAGTGTTTCACTTCTTATTTTGATCTTTCTCGAGATACATAACACATATCTCAAGGTTGATCATGTGGCTATTCACAAACCCAACACCTTATAACCGACTAACGTAGGATCAATACTATTTTCTCGAGATTTGCATACACAAATCTTGAGAATGATAAAAGGGAATAAGAACTTAAGGATCATTGATTTTTTTTTAAAATTTGGTTGCACGCATCATGAGGCGTGGAAAAATTTCTCCAACATCCAATGTTCCACATATTCATTCTTGAATCTCACACTACACATATCTCGAGAAAAATTCAATGTATACTTTTATTTTATTAAAACTTTACGATTTATTTATATATATATAACTATATATATATATATATATACAAATATATATTCACCTATGTATTTTCGCGCCCATGAATTCGTCGCGTGCGCCAACAACGACCGTCGGGTATGCACACTATTGTACATCCCATACGTGTCACTAGGCTCCCACCAATGATTAATTACTTATTTATTTGCATATATATTTATATATAAAATTATATATAAATATATATATATATATATATATATATATATTAATGCATTTATAATTTCGCAGTGCACACCAATGAATACACTCGAGCGTGCACAATACCCAACGACTCGTGTGCGTCACCCATGACCCACACATGATATTAGGTGTCCCATAATTTATCGATTATTCAATTATAGGCCAATAAATCAAATTAACTTCAATAAATACTAATAGACATCAAACAAACACCAAACGACATGTAAGTCCATACACACGCTAATCGAGATAAGTCGGACTCAACTACGAGCCTAACTCAAGTTAATTAGAAATCGGATTAACATTAATCACTTGCTTAAGGTAATGGGTCACTATAGTCTCCCTAATTTAAAATAATCTCATCCTCAAATTAAAGGAAACATACAAGTAACCAATAGTTTTGAACATATATAGATATTGTTCTTCTATGTGTAACTCCCATTCCGAAGTCATCTTTTCATTTTAAGACTACTTTACTATATTCAGAATCTACAAAGCCCTTTCATAGATGAAACTTTCAAAAACACAATGAATTTGTCTTTTGAGTTCTCCAACAATTTATGATGCTTGATTCCTCGACATTTTTATCATAACCAAGTTGTTATATATCACCTCGCTCTATTATACCCTATTTTTGTAGCTTTTTATTATTTCATTTTCTACAAAAGCTATACTCTCAATCTTAGTTTTATATTTCACTATAAATAAGATTGAGTATATCTAGCATTATCATTCGATAATATAATCCACCTGATTACCTTTGTTATCAGAGAGCTCACACAAAGGAATATGTTTTCTTTCAGTGGTTAAACATTAAGAGACAAAATTAAAATACTTATTCTTAAGAACAAGAATTAGCAGCTCGATTTCTTCATCAACATAAAGAAAATATTCTATAATGAGATTGAGAATGATTTTCAGCTATAATTACTTCTTCAACCACTGGAAGCAAGTCTGAATCTCCGTCCGGAGAATCAAACATTGAAACATCATATCATCTCACATGTCCAAATACATATATTTGCTCAATCCGTCAAAAGAATAACATAACCTCACTAACAAGAATCTGCAAACTTCGATCGATCTATCAACTACAACTTCCATTGTTCTGTGCTGACACCAAATGTCACGGCCCAATAATTAATACACGTTTAATTTGTTAATTAGGACACATTGACCCGTGACGTGGGACCCGCAGTGCGATACATGTCACTACCGAGGCACGGTGGCGGAGATAAATGTTATATTTGTTGTGTTGTTTGCCTAGTGTATTGTTTATGCGTAGACTACTAAGTCATTTACGGGTATGCGGATACCGAGACGAGCGAGGAGTGCCTCGAGTCGCGTGCCGATGTGGGCCCGAGGTAGCAGCTCGTGGGGTAAGTGTAGTGAATTTGATTTTATAAAAAAATGGAAAATGTGTAGAAGTGGTGGTGGTGGTGAGGCCACATCACCTCACTTATACACCGCATATATACATATATATATATATATATACATATGTTACTTTGATCTCATTAAAAAAAAAAAAAAAAAACAGCAACCACAATAGCAACAGAGAGAAATCGAGGAAGGAGAGAAGAAGAAAGAGGAGAGAGACCGGGAGAGAAAAAGAGAGACAGAGAGAGAGACACAGAGAGCTCGAGGAAGGTGAGTGACTTGTTGTTCTTGTTGTTGTTGTTGTTGGGGCTGTCGTTGTTGGCCGCCATGTTCGGCCATGGAAGGCTCGGCCTCCAAGACCGAAAGACGTGAGGAAGAAGATGGCAGGGGGTCTCCCCTGCCATCAACTTCTGATGGTTTGGGGATGGACGCCAAAGTCCCAACGTCTCACAAAGAAAAAAAAATGCAGAGCCTCTGCCGTGCGAGGAAGAAGAGGGAAAACGGGTCGGGTCGACCAGAACCCATATGGGTCGGATATCATTTTGGCGATGGACTGAGGTCGGATATTGGTTTTTATGTGGTCAGTTCAAGTGCCAAGACACTGGGAGAGATTTTCGAGCGTGCACTTGATCACGAGACTTATTATATGAGCCGAGTGGCAGACGGGACACCCTTAGTACCTGCGATGACACCTGATTAGATTGCAGAGTATGAATGGAGGAGACAGAAAGGCAAAGGACCGAGGAGATGGGATATGAGTGTTAATGGGGCGATTGTGCCTTATGTAGCAGCTCCTACACCTTTGTAGACTATTGTGGGTAGACCTCCCGTACCACCACCAGTCATACCTGCATTGCCAGCTCCTACTACGTCTACTTTACTAGCTTTACCAGCACCACCAGCCCCACGTCAGCAGCATGGTGGTAAAGGCAGAGGTAGAGGTAGAGGACGAGGATGAGACAGTTCCAGACCAGGGCAGAGACAAACATCTACACAGGCCCAGGATCGGACACATGTTCAGTCGAGAGCAGTCACTTGTTATCGATGTGGTCAGGAGGGACATATCAGTCGAGATTGTCCACAGCCAGCGACATCGACTCCACCACAGCGTCGAGAGGTCGTCCATACGATTGCACAGCCTGACACAGACGCTTTCACGAAAACTCATTGATGGTATGATTTTCATTTGTGGTCATCAAGCTTATGTTTTGTTTGATTTGGGTTCTACCGTTTCTTTCATTTCGGTCGCATGGTCAGCATGTTAGGGTTGAAACCAGTCAGTGTCGGAGTCCATTTGATTTTGAGTACGGCAGCCGGAGATAGAGTGTACCCTAATTCTCCGGTGGAGAGATGCCTAGCAGAGATCGACGGAGCCGAATTACCGCAGATTTCCGAGTGCTTGAATTTTTAGAATTTGATGCGTTGCTAGGGATGGATTGGCTAGCATCATATTATGCTCATATCGACTGTTTTGCGAAAACAGTGAGATTTGAGATTCCAGGGCGTCCAGTGTTCGTGTATAGTGGTAGTACACCAAGAGCCATGAGCACTCGAGGTTGGCTTGCGACAAGCGGGGAGATGGAGACTTTGGTATCTGTATATATCATTGTAGAGAGTCATGAACCGAAACTTGCGGAGATTCCGATTATGTACGAGTTTTCGGACATATTTCCGGAAGACTTACCTGGATTACCACCACCGAGGAGATTGATTTCATTATTGAGTTGGTGTCAGGGACGAAACCTATATCTATACCACCATACCGCATGGCTCCATGAGAGTTGGAAGAATTGAGGAAACAGTTGCAAGAATTGAGTGAGAAGGGATTCATTACACCTTCGATATCACCATGGGGAGCACCGGTCCTGTTTGTGAAGAAGAAGGACGATACTTTGAGATCTGTATTGATTACATACAATTAAATAAGGTCAAAGTCAAGAACAAGTATCCATTACCGCATATTGACGATTTATTCGATCAGCTAAGAGGAGCGCGATTTTTCTCCAAGATAGATCTACGATCAGGGTATCTTCAGTTGAGGATCAAGGAGGATGATAGATACGTAACAACGTTTAGTATGAGGTATGGACACTATCAGTTCACAATCATGCCGTTTGGTTTAACTAATGCTCCTGCCATGTTTATGGATTTGATGCATAAAGTAATGAGACCTTATCTTGACCGCTTTGTGATCGTATTTATCGATGATATATTGGTGTACTCGACGACTCGAGAAGATCATGAGCAGCACCTCAGGGAGACATTGTAGACTTTGAGGGAGCACAGACTATATGCCAAATTCAGTAAGTGTGAATTTTGGTTGTTTGAGGTTAAGTTTTTGGGTCATGTAGTTGGAGCAGCAGGTATTGCTGTAGATCCAACAAAGATTCAAGCGATTTTGGATTGGCCAGCGCCGACGTCAGTAACTGAGATTCGGAGTTTTCTGGGGTTAGCAGGCTATTACCGAAAGTTCGTGAAGGATTTTTCGAAGATCGCTTCACCAATGACTAAGTTGACCCAGAAAGACGTGAAGTTTCGGTGGTTAGATGAATGCGAGGAGTCATTTGCTCAATTGAAGAACTTGTTGACTATCGCACCAGTGCTGATATTGCCAGAGGCTAGAAAGGGTTTCATGGTGTACACAAATGCTTCTCGTATGATTTTAGGTTGTGTATTGATGCAAGAGAAGGGTACAGTGGCATATGCATCAAGACAGCTGAAGATACATGAGAAGAACTACCCAACTCATGACTTAGAGTTGGCGGCGGTAGTGTTCGCTCTGAAGATATGGAGACATTATCTGTATGGAGAGAAGTTCACACTCTATACTGACCATAAGAGTTTGAAATATCTCTTCACACAAAAAGAACTAAACATGAGACAATGCGAGATGGTTAGAATTTTTGAAAGACTATGACTTTTCTCTAGAATATCATCAAGGAAAAGCAAATGTCGTTGCTGATGCGCTGAGTAGAATTCGACCGAAAATGCTGAGACTATTCGATGTCATATGACGTACGAGTATGGTTTACTCGAGACGACGACGAGGCTTAGTCAGTCATATATTGCTAATGACACGGAGGTACTGATTTGTGCTCAAGTGAGACTTCGGACAATGTCGACTCAGAGAGTGTCAGAGGATCAGAAAGCTGATGTATTGTATCCGAGATTTAGTGAGTTAGCGAAGAGTTCCAAATGTACTGACTGGGCAGAGACAGTAGATCAGTGTCTCAGATTTCGAGGCAGATTGTGGATACCGACAGTGGCAGAGCTGAGAGATGAGATTCTTTAGGATTCGCATCGTTCCCGATTCACTGTTCATCCAGGAAGGACCAAAATGTATCATGATATGAAAAGACATTTTGGTGGCATGGGATGAAAGCGGATATATCAGAATATATCAGGAACTGTGGGATTTGCCAGCAGGTGAAGGTAGAGCATCGTAGACCTGGAGGATTACTACGACCATTTCCTATTCCACAATGGAAGTGGGAAGACATATCCATGGATTTCGTTCGAGGACTATAGAGGACTATTCATCGACATGATTCCATCTGGGTGATTGTGGACAAATTGACGAAATCTGCCCATTTCATACCAGTTGCAACTCATTACACATTTAACCAGCTGAGTGTATTGTTCGAGAGAGAGATTATCAGGCTGCATGGAGTACCTTTGACTATTACGTCAGACAGAGATGCTATGTATACGTCCAGGATGTGGCGGAGTATGCAGGAGCAATATGGTACACGTTTACAGTTTAGCATAGCCTTTCACCCTCAGACTGATGGGCAAACTGAGAGGTTGATTCAAACTCTCGAGGATATGCTCAGGGCGTGTGTACTTGAGTTTTGCGGATCGTGGGAATAGTATTTACCGTTGTGTGAATTTGCATACAACAACAGTTATCAGGCGACCATTGAAATGGCGCCATTTGAGGCGTTATATGGTAGACCGTATCACTCACCATCTTGTTGGGTTGAGCCAGAAGACCGAAACTTGTTAGGGCCTGAGATTGTTGTCGATCACACAGAAAAGGTGAGACAGATTCGCCAGAAGCTAAAATGAGCCCAAGAGAGGCAAAAGAAATATGCAGACATGTATCGAAGCGATCTCACGTACGATGAGGGAGCTTTAGTTTATCTAAAGGTTTATCCTCGTAAGGGTCATCATCGATTTGGTTTGAAAGGCAAATTAGCACCGAGATTCATTGGGCCTTTCAAGATCAAGAAACGAGTTGGAAAGGTTGCTTATGAGTTAGAGTTGCCTCCACAAATGTCGGGTATTCATCAGGTGTTTCATATTTTGATGCTTCGACTAGCTAAGTCAAAAGCAGGCAAAAGACCGACTGTGGATTTGAGTAAGATTGATTTGAGTGAAGATATCTCGATATGAAGAGCAACCAGTTCAGATTCTTGACCGAAAGGGTACAACAGTTAAGAAACAAGTCTATCCCGAAGGTGTTAGTCAAGTGGCAGTTTCATGGAGATTCGGAACTCACTTGGAAACGGGAAGACTATATGCGAGACATATTTTCGTACATTTTCGAGTCAGGTACATTTTTAAATTCATTTAGTTTAAATTCGAGGACGAACTTCCTATTAGTTGGGAAATATTGTCACGGCCCAATAATTAACACACGTTTAATTTGTTAATTAGGACACAATGACCCGTGACGTGGGACTCGCAGTGCGATACGTGTCACTACCGAGGCACGGTGGCCGATGTAAATGTTATATTTGTTGTGTTGTTTGCCTAATGTATTGTATATGTGTATACTACTAAGTCATTTACGGGTATACAGATACTGAGACGAGCGGGGACGCGCCTCGAGTCGCGCGCCATAGTGGGCCCGAGGTAGCAACTCGTGGGGTAAGTGTAGTGAATTTCATTTTATAAAAAAAAAATGGAAAATGTGTAGAAGTGGTGGTGGTGGTGAGGCCACATCACCTCACTTATACACCACATATATACATATATATATATATAACATATGTCACTTTAATCTCATTTAAAAAAAAAAAAAAAAAAACAGCAACCGTAATAGCAACAGAGAGAAACCGAGGAACGAGAGAAGAAGAAAGAGGAGAGAGACCGGGAGAGAAGAAAGACAAACCGAGAGAGAGACACAGAGAGCTCGAGGAAGGTGAGTGACTTGTTGTTCTTGTTGATTGTTGTTTTTGGGGCTGTCGTTGTTGGCTGCCATGTTCGGCCATGGAAGGCTCGACCTCCATGATCAAAAGACGTAAGGAAGAAGATGGCAGGGGGTCTCCCCTGCCATCAACTTCTGATGGTTTGGGGATGGACGCCAAAGTCCCAACGTCTCACAAAGAAAAAAAAAAATGCAGAGCCGCTGCCGTGCGAGGAAGAAGAGGGAAAATGGGTCGGGTCGACCGAACCCATGTGGTCGGGTCGACCGACCACCCGATGGAGACGGGTCGATCGACCCGATCAGTTGGACCGGTCGGGTCAACCCGGATCCGGTTGGACCGGGTCGGGTTTGACTCGGACCCACTTTTTATATATATTTTATTATATATATTATTTAATTAATTTAACAATTTTTAATATATAATAAATTTCAGAAAATAGAAAAAAATTATGGAAAATTCAGGAAAATTTCGAAAAAATGGGAAAAAATATATTTTTGACCCAAATCAATAAAACTTCAATATTTCTATAAAAGGTGAAAAATTCTGGAGTCGATCGAGGCGTTATACCGGGGTTTTACTTCGAAAAACGTGAAATCGACAAATTGGTCTCGAACTCAATTTTGATCGATTTTGACCAACTTATAAATTGTGAATAAGTCATAATGACCTTAAATTTATAAATTTTCAAATGTTAAGACAATAAAAAGAGCTATTACGGGGTTTGGGTGCGTACATCGACGCGATGGAAGCCGGATAGCTTAGGAATTGCTCTGTGTATGTAAGTAAACCGATTTGAGACATTTATTTACATTTCATTCCATTTAGTTATTTATTTTCAGTTATTGGAACTGAATTACCTTTGAAATCCATATGTTATGACTTGTTCAGTTGCTCATTTTATGATGTTCATAGCATACTCTATTTTGTATATCATTGATTCTAATTCCTATATTTTGTCATATTGATTGTCGTGTGTGAGTCGGTGATATAGCATGTTATTAGGATAGTTTGTATATTTTGACTCAAATCCTTTGTGCATTGATATGCTATCTCATCTCTTGGATTCCAATGCTGTGTCATTTTTGAATATAAAAGTGGTTCTTGGGGTTAGGGTCATTTGATGATAGAAATTCAGTTTTCATACGAGGGTCACTAGACTTGTCGGGATGTTATGGAATTTCTCCACTACCTTGCATGACACACGAGGTAACGTGCCTCGAACGGGGTAACCGGACCTCGGGGTTTGTTGGGGCAAGAATAACTTGGGTGAACATGATGAGTTTTAAAACTCGGTATGTTAGCAAGTATACATTCCGGTGACGACTAATTCACTTGGAATAGGAAATGCGTATCGTACGTACGACCTTTTGAAATTATGATATAGAGCTCAATTTGAAATGAAATGATATAGAGCAGAGCTCAAATTGTAGTGGACAGGCTGATGTGATGAAGATCACGACCGACCGACCCTAATCCATTACTACTTAGCCCTGAGTCAGTTTCATATTTGAATAACTCAAGTATCTCTTTGCATGATGTTTCTTGCAACATAGTTTCTATTTAAATTATGCAATTTGATAGTTGTTGCCTATTTGGGAATGTGGATCGATGTCTCTCAGTATTACTTAAATAAATTCATGTACTCTCCGTCTAGTTTGTGACGGTGGGTGCAGATCAACTGAGTAGCAGACCAGGCAAAAAGAAGATTGGTGACTACCTCTGAGCTGGCGGAGGACTGCTACGATCTACTTTTGTACGTTTTGTATGCTTTTGTATTACTTTTTTTTATGTACATGCTTATTTGCCTTTTGGGTTAAGTGATAGGACTATAGAACTGGACACATGTTATATATATCACCATTTTTGTTTATATATGCATGTGATCATTATTTCCTGATTTTTCCACAATAGGTTAGGCCTTAAGATTTCATTTCCACTAGTAACTGAATAAGACTTCGCTGAATAATTGGTTAAATAAAAAAAAAAATTAGTAACTCTGATTTACAGACAACCATATGTTAGTTATTAGAACAATTAAGTTAACCGTAGGTGGTATCATAAATGGTAGGTAGGTATGTGTTTAACTAAGGCTGACTAATTCCTTATTAGGTCCTACAGGGGAGATTAGGAATTAATTAAGGGATTAGGCCGGGCGGTGCCCTTATTTGTAGTTGGGGTCGTCACACCAAAGTCTAGTTAATTTCATTACATAATCACCAGTTATGTTATCTGTCTACCATTAGATATAGACAAGAATTTACTTTCGGGTTTTTACTATCCAATTTTCAATCGACCTGGATAACTCTCATATCTCTTTATGAATTTAACACCATATTCATCACCTCGGACAATCTATAATCTTCTCGTATACCTTAGTACGATATGGCATTGCCTATATAGCCAATATAAAAATATCCATGAGGTCATCAAAGTAATTCTTTCCTAGAATCCTTCATGAACTAGAATTTCATTTCAGAATCTAATATGTTCAGCATAATTTCATTAGATAGTCTAATCGCAATATTAACTCTTAATAGTCAAATCTTGGCGTATCAAGTGAGTCTCATTAGACTTCTTAATCACCATATCACCCAATTAATCACACTCTTGGCTCAACTCCAATATGAGCTTCAAAGAATCGATTTACAATTATTAATTCCAACCACTCAGTTGATGATGTGCTGCGCAGGAATTCATTCCGTCATCATTATTACACATCTTTCTTAAGAAATAGTAATGAGAAGTTCTTATTATAATTACACTTCCGTTCTTTTCTCTATTCAAAGTATTGATAACATCAATCACTTTATGTGGGTGATTTCTCAGAGTGAATTCATTATATTCAATAATTTAGGTTACCCACTTCAACTCTAATTTCTTTCACTCTGATAACTATATTCTTCAAAGTCTTATAGCTTGAAAATTTCCAAATTCCATTGCGCCAACTCTTTGGTTTTCATATTTCTCATTCAACTTCTACTGTTTTCTCTTAGATTCTCTACTCTTAGGGACCACTAAAAGTTACTCCAAATCTCATTCACTTGGTTAAATCTATATTTCAAACTCTACGATGAATGAATTAACTTGCGCAACTTATCTAGTTGAATGCATTCACAAATAAGTTGGAATCTACACTAATATTTTATAATCCTAAGTCTCAACTCTAGGACTTATCATTGCAATTCATTCCGTTCATCGTT
Organism: Stephania yunnanensis; assembly: GCA_039657365.1. Taxonomy (NCBI): domain Eukaryota; kingdom Viridiplantae; phylum Streptophyta; class Magnoliopsida; order Ranunculales; family Menispermaceae; genus Stephania; species Stephania yunnanensis. The sequence continues at coordinate 39,766,642 of CM077587.1, forward strand.
TGAAACCCATTTCCAACTTTTATTCTACTAGTTTTTTTGGTACAACAACTAAAACAATTTATTCTTCTCAAACTTCCTTGAACTATATAATAATATAAACTACAATCTCTTGCCTTGGTGTCAACACACAACTACTTGAATAAAGATATTAGAATAAATATATAATTTCTTTTTATAATCTAGGTATAATCAAGCAATTATTGTAGTCCATCTACATTTCAATTTCCTTTTTAGGTTAATTGAACATATAACATAACAATACACAAATCTTTGTTACCTTGCTTGTATCATTCGATCATTCCAAGATTACAATATTTTTCTAATTTTGTGTTGAATATAAGACAATTCTTATAATTGTCTCAATCTTAGTCTAGTCCATTGACTCGCAATTCATATTCAACAAAAGTCTGAGTGACTTACATTGAAGCTTAGTACTTGCACTAGCAATTTCTGGTATAATCCAATTTATCGTCAAATATCACATAACTCTACGATATTGCATATGTCTTTGCTAAGTCTTCAATCCTTTTATATTATCATCGATAACACAATGATAATCTTGTTCTGATAGAGTTCAACAACTATAGGTTTTCATTTATGAATATAATATGAGCTCTAGTGAGTTTTCATGGTTTCACCATGACTTTCAACATAAACAAGCCATTGCCTGACTTCATTTTCACATAGTTTTAATTTTGATCTTGAATTTAATGAAAATCAAACCTCAACCAATTTCTCAAAACAACCGGTTTCATGTAATAAATTTAATGAGTTGTCGATTTTGGGCAATGAATATTCATCCTTGATTTTCTTAAAATTAACTCATCACTCAAGTTGAGTTCTCAAACTCATACAATTTCCATATTGAACTAACTAAAAATGGAATTGATAATTGGTTTGACATCCAGAATCAAGTAATTGATGAATTTAATATCAAATTGTGACAAAATTCCAAAAGAATATGATATACAAATATCTTAAAACTTTTAGAGTTACAATTTTCATTCGTCAAACTTGAATTCTCGAATCTACTAAATTTCTATAACAAGTTAAAAACATTTGAATCTTAAGTGATAACTCATTTCTATGAATCATCATTCGTAGGAATTTCCATATTTACCTAATTTTTTGTAGTAGCAGTTAGTACCAATTTCTTGATACACTGATTATCTATTCATTCTCAGTAACATAAAGTATTCTTGGGATTCTTAAATCCATAGATTCACTGATAACTCACTCTCCCATATTTAGATTATTTCGAACATGTACAAAAAGAATTATCAATCGAAAAAGATCATTTGAAACAACTTAATAACTAGGATGTCTCACTAGCTCACTGCCATATTCAAACTCAACTATTCAAGTTTTCAACTTTAAGTTTTATATGAAATTACCATAAATTGAAAGAAGTCCATCGGATAAGATAGAGTTGACTAACAACACATATTTCTTTTTTCATAGTCCTTCACCTCTCATCTCTCGCTATGAATCTTCATTTTTTAATGTGAGGAGCCACGACACATGGCGAAATTTCACAATACCACTTTAGAAATTAAAATAACCGTATTAGTGAGTATGTAAATGAGGTTAAAAAATGTGAAACCATGCGATTAAACCACAACAACACTAATAAACGTTTTCATTGAACTCTTGAATTTGAAAAAAAAGACAAGTTTCCTTTCAACCATTATATTAAACAATTGGAATGCATTCATTTAATATACTATTTTAATTCAAGCTTTTCTTCCTAAATCCACAATCTCTACCTCACTCAAATAAAGTATTTCCAATCATCAAAGCAAATTTAGAATGAAGTCTAGCCATTGAATTTTATGACCTTTTAATCTTGTTTAACTAGTCTCAATTCTAGTTTATTTGCTACTCAAAGCGAATCGTCACCTTTGAGTTTCATTAGAAATCACTTCTTTATTAACATTCATTCTCCTAATATATGTCTCAAAGTCTAGGTCAAATAGATCCTTCTATACCGACCACTATCAATCTAATAATATCAGTGAGAATAAAGACCATTAAAGATTGTTCAATAGGAGAAGAGTTTACTTTTTTCGTCATAATATTTTTGATGTTTTTCCTTGTTTCAAACATTATTGGGATTTTGGTTCTACAAACCCCAAACCTTAATGTTATCTCAACTCTTGAGATATTGATGGATACAAACCATCTTATAATATTTATATTGTCTTCCTTTATTATAATATCCCATAAATCCAGGTTCTCCAAGAACCCTCACCATCTATTCATTAAATTCGAAGATAAAGATGCGAGATAAGACCTTTAGGATAACGTATAAGGAAGACATTATAGTTACATCTATTGGATAGATACAATACATCACAACACATAACATGTCTCGTTTTTTATCTTTAATTATACCCCAAAACATCGATAAAAATTGTTTATCATGCACTAAGTTAATCCATAACTTGATTATTAGTTCAAATACTCTCATGTTATGAAAACTTAAATTCTAATATCATAATATCATAATTGTATAGAAACTGAGGCTTTAATACCAAACTGTTGGATTCCCTATCCCAATTAAGGCGATACCCAGCCTGAAACCCTAATTAAACTCTGGTACACCAGTCAGACTCAATTAGAATAACAGTACAACCGTCCTTCATACATGATAATCACACAAATAATATATCGTATGTCGAATAAATAATTGAAAACGTAATGGAATTTTTTTTTTTTGATAAAACATACAACATACAAAAACCAACATAAACCTCGGTTGTAAAATTATATCCCAACCCTGTTTACAAAATATTAATTCGATATGATAAATAAATAATAGGGAAATCACTTCACCGTAGAGAACACTATAAACTCCTAATCTTCTCCGTTCCTAAGTCGAAACGCACGCTGTATGTCTTTTTGGATATTTTTCATAAAAGTAGTTTAATAACACATTCAAGTCATAGTACATTGCCCCGTGTCCCCCAGTCCATAAAAGTACGTGCACTAAATATAACTAATTTATGATGCGTAATCGATAAGAGTACGAATCCCATTTACCTGTGCCGAGCTATCCTAACTTTTAGTTATTTACACGACTTTTGAGATCCATATATCTTTCTCCATCGATCAAAAACCTAAATTACACCAATTGTCATTAATTTGGGTCCAATATTGTTTAATTAGAACCCTTAAACTGGTCCCATTTGAATCCAGAACTAATTTATCAAATTTTAGGTCAATATAACCATTTCACAATTTTCGAGGTAAAACCCCAGTATAGAGTCTCGTACAAATCCCGAATTCTTCATTTTAATAAAAATTCATTAATTTCAATATATTATTATCAATATATTATTTCTCGGGACTTTCCTATATTTCCGGAATTTTTCCTCCATTTTCTAGTATTTTCTCTTATTTTTTATTTTGGAAAAGGGGATTTGGGCCTAAACCGAGCCGAACCGAGTTCGGTTCAACCAAGTCGAACCACGCTCGGTTCGGGGCCAGCTCTTCTTCCTCATCGTTCATTCTCTGCAAACTAAATCTCTATATTATTTATTTATTTATTTGTTTATTTTTGAAGTGGGGTTGAAGATCCAACCCCTGCTCAATTTAGGAAGGGAGACGACTGCCTTGAGTCGTCTCCTTCTTCGGACGAACTGCAAAACAATTGCTCTGAGCTTCCCTCATCGACACCAACAACCAACAACGACCTCAACAACAACACTATCACCAACAGTAACAATCACTTACCCGTTATCGTCGTCCCTTCATCGATCTCTCGAGTTCTCTCTTTCCCGATTTCTCTTATCTCTCTCTATATCTCGATTTCAATTTTTCTTACTGAAGAGGTTGTTTGTTGAAGATGATAAATAAGGAGTTTTCTCGAAATTCGTGTTGTATGAATCTTGAGGCATATCTAGTGTTTCACTTCTTATTTTGATTTTTCTCGAGATACGTAACATATATCGAGGTCGATCATGTGGCTATTCACAAACCTAACACCTCCTAACCAACTTACATGGGATCAATACCATTTTCTCGAGATTCGCATGTACAAATATGTGAACCTAAATCTAAATCACTCATTAGACTTAAAATAGGTCTTAAATATTTATTTATCTTTATGATAACCTAAAACTTGCCTATGAATTCCCAAATTAGCATTTAGACTCAATTTGCAAGTGTAGGCTATTCCATTTCAAACTTTTGATTTATAAACCTTAATGAGTATTTAATTTGACTCATTTCAATAAAACACAAGGTCATTCAACTTAATTGGACCACAAAACCATGTACATCACCTCATTACCTCAACAACAATGTCATTTATCTTATTACCTTACTAGATTTTGGCTATAAACAAATCAATTCCTCTCATTGAACCAACTACATTGTTCTGTTGTCACCAGAGAGGAGCGGTGGGTCATCACCGTTGTCGCTGAAGAGGGGCAACGTATGTTGCTAGAGAAGGGCTGCGAGTCAACATTTATGCTAACAAAATGGAAGGCCCTTCCCCAAAAACCCGTTAGATGGGAGTGGCTCCTTGGCCACCCCCTTAACTGTCGTCGCTGGTAGGGATGTCCCTGGTAGAGGCATCCCAGCGTCGCCCCCGGGCAGGCTCCCCGAAGGGGGGCGCACCCCTCGTAATACCAGAGCACCCAAGGTCAGCCTAAGCATTTACGTCCTTGCCCAACGCATCCAGGGGCCAGTTTGGCCCCTGAACATTGGACCATGGGCCAAACAAGCCCTTGGACCGGGTCAACAAGAGCTAGATGGCCCCTGGACTTTAAATTAATAATGATAATAATATACGTATATGATAATAAAAATAATTTATATAATAAAATAAAAAGAAACCCTTGCCTTCGAATGTGGCACGATATTGCATCCCCGAAGGAGATCGTTTAAGTCCCACCCCTTGACCTTGGCATTGAGAGACGGAGGACCAACGAGACCCACATTAATGAAACGTGAAATAAATTTAAAAATAAATTGAAATTAATATACTACTTGTCGATGATGTAAATGTGTCTTAAATGGTTTAGATTCGCAAGGCGGTTCATATTAGACCCTGAGCGCATGAGGATTGAAATAGGATTCGTGGCGAGTCAAGGTAGTTAAGGAGCTTGGTTAATTATCAAATATGGCTTGATATTAGTTATGTTAGGATATGCATTTTAATTAGAGACTTAGGAAATGTGTTGCATCTTGTTATTGACTTGGTCTTACGTAACTTCTATGGTGGAAAGTATGTGATATGAAAATTTGTGTTGATGGATTAAAAGAGTGGGTTTGAGTCACAAAATGAAAAAGTGGGTTTAGCCGCCAAACGAAAAAAGTAGGTTTGAGCCACCAAATGAAAATAAGTGGTTTGTACCACTATAAATATTAATGTGTAAACTATTATAATATCGTGGTTTGTGCCACTTGATTTACACATTTATTAATAAGCTCACAAGTGGTCACATATTGGAGACAGCTTTGGAGGAACTTACTATTGACTTAATGGGATTAATTGGAGGGCACATAAGGCCTATTAAGTATTACTTGTGTATTTGATGGTTGATTTGAGTTTTTCACAGTATTGAGCTATGTTGTCCCTTTTAGCTCACCCCACTTACATTTCAAGACCATACAATTTGGCGCTAGATCGAGATAAAGGAAAGGCTATTTTTTGCAGCATTCTCTTGTTGCAAGCCTCGTGATTTTATTATCTAAATATTTAATTTTAAAATTATTAAGCTTGGGTTGTATTTAAATAGGTTTTTAGGTAGAATGTACCTTACTATCTTTTAGTCTAAACAACTTAGAAGTAGTATTTGAATGTCTAAAGTTGTTTTAAGGATTTGAAAACCCAATTATAGTTTCATAGTACATCATATGGATTTACCTTTATTTAATTATGCAATTATTTATCCATATGCACTAGTTTATATTCTACAGGTTGTTTTAGGCGAGCCAGACAGCTTGCTTAGGCCTGGCTCGGGTATGAGACTGAGTGGAGGTCTGGGTCAGGCGACCAGACCCTAGGTCATGTGAGGGTCGTCACGTTTAACTAGAACCATAATCTTGTTTTAGTATAAGATAAACATAACCTACATATCTTAAAAATCGAATAAAAGAATAGAATACGCAACAAACATTAAAACTTTTATCGACAATTCAAAAATTTACAAATATAAAAAATCACTATAATAAACCTCGGTTACAATTCAGTATCCCAACCTTCTCATATTACACAAAAGGTAGTTCAAATAGTATAAGAATATGAAAAGAGTTCATTGCATCAAAAAAGATCGCTAAACACTTAGATCTTCCTTTTCCCTTTGTCTTGGGTGTTAACAGGAGTACATAAAATGTTTAAAGGGGTGAGTGCTCCAACTTGCTCAGTAATTTATGTTCGTCTACTTATCAACAATCTCCTAATACCAAAGAATCAATGAATAACAATGTTATCCAATTTAAATAATGTTTATATTTTCTAATTTC